>CM060360.1:39649031-40849031 GCA_030545235.1 Helianthus tuberosus | reverse complement strand
TACTCTCTCGCCTTCTTCCTTTTCTTTCGCAGTCTGTCTTTCTGCCCCTGTGAAAGTTTAACTTTCTTTTCTTGAATTGTCTGATCCTGAACTTTAGGTTTTAGAACCTTCTGTTCATGGGGCTTGACGTTGACTGGCTTCTTTGCCATTATTTGAGATTCAACCCTCGATCTTCCTTTTGATCTCATTGGCCAATCTCTGGCAATATGACCTCTGATTTGGCATTCATAGCACCTTCTTGTCTCATAACTCCAATTCTGGCAGTTAACAGCAATGTGTCCTCTCACACCACAGGTGTAGCACACTCTGTTATCGTACCATTCACCACTTTCACACCATATGCTTAGATCATAACATTGTCTGGCTTTGTGGTAATCATCACTCTTCTTGAAAACTGGTTTTGGCTTTGAAGCACTGTGGTCAAACCTGCACCACTTATTACCAACATTTTCTGAGTTTTCATTTATAAATTTTTGTAATTTTTCAAAATGATTGAATGACTTATCTGATGAACTTTTATTTTCATTTTTAGGATTTTTCAAATTTTTATCTTTTTGTTTCTGTTCTACACTCTTCTTAACAGATTTTTGTTTAGAACATTCACCTGTTTCGGTAGATTGCAAAACAGTATTTTAAAATTTTTCTTGTAAATCTAAAAATATTTTTCTTTTCTTTTCTTTTTCATCATCAGATATTTCATCACAATCTTCAATTTTGACTTTGTCAAAATTTGTGACATTATCACTTATTGGAACAGAATTGATCGGTTTTGGACAAACTTGTGAAGTAGAATTCTCAAAACCTTTCAATTTATTCTCAAGCTCTTTGATTTTAATCCGAGCTTTTTCAGCTTCTTTTTCAAGCTGAATGATTTTAGCAAGATGAGAATTGATTTCAATTTGTTTTTCCAGATTATCTTTACCAAAAATATCTCTCTCATCTTCTAAAATCTTTATTTGATTTTGAAAATCTTTTTCAATTTTTAATTTTTCATTTTCAACAACATTTTCTTTTTCTTTAAAATTTTTAATTTCCAATGTCAAACTGTCCAAACCACTCAACAGTTTAACATTTTCCGACATCAATTTTTCACAATTTTTTCTCATTTCAAGAATCTGTTTATCATCAGATTCTTTCTCATCTTTCAAGCTTTTGATTTCCAATGTTAAACTTTCTACATTCTTCAGAAGTTTGACATTGTCTGTTTCTGATTTTTCGCATTTCGAGCATTTTCCATTCATCTTTCCATCATCAACTTCTTTCTTTGTTTCCATCTTGTATGTTCCTGCACATAAAATTTTAACAAAATCAAGAGGATTCATATTTTCATCAATATAACAACCCCTCTTAATATCGTATCTCATAACATTTTTTGCTGCAAGACACACAGTGATTCGTTTTCTCATTTCAATGATCACATCCAAATCTATCTTTCCTAAATCCTCTTTTATTTCATCTATCAAATTCTTCTTTTTCTTTTCATTTTCATAATTGTGTGTTTTAATTTTATCGATGAATTCTCTTAAACTCAAATTTGAGAATCTATAATCCTTTTTCAGGTTAATCAAGAATTCATTCCATTCAGCCGGTAATACATCTGCAAATTTTGATATCTGTTCAGCATCTGACATTCTTATCTCATTCGTTTTTAAATTTGCAAGTAATTGATAATACCGTGTTACTAACTCATCCAACGGTTCATTTTTCTTGCACAAAAAATTTTCAAGTCTATTAACCCAAACATGCTTATTCCCATTTTCTCTCACGTTAAACCAAAATCTATTATACCAATCATTCAATCTTTCAAGATTATCATTTTCTTTTCGTCAAACATTTTAACCACACTTTCTTCGTTAAATGACATGATCCAAAAATTGTTGTTAGTTCAAAGTCCACAATGTTTCAACTTCTCAGTATTTGCACCTAGTAAATCTCCTCGAATCACCTGAAAAAAAACAACAAAACACTTAGAAAATTTTTCAAAGTTTTGAAAAAAATTCAGCAAGTTCAAACGAAATCCTTTGAAGTGTAAACAACTTCAAGCGAAATCAGCACTAAAAAAACTGTTCAAGCGAAATCTGATTTAAGTGTTTCAAGCGAAATTCTGCAATTCAATTTCGCTTCAAATGATTTCAAGTGAAATCTGAGATTATAAGACAAACAGTTTCAAGCGAAACCCAGATGAACAATTTCGCTTCAATAGTTTCAAGCGAAATCTATGTCTAGTTCTAATTCAAGCAAAAACAACAATCAATGTATTTCGCTTCAACTGATTACAAGCGAAATCAAGTGAAAACTTCTGATTTTCAAGCGAAATCAACTACCAAGTTTGAACACTTTCAAGCGAAATACTGTTTTAGGTCATTTTTAACAAGTTTTAATCTGAATTTTAGTCCTAAACTTTGTAGGCTTTGTTAAAACTCTGTTTTACACGATATACTCGAAAATCAGACCATTTCGACCGTTGGAACTTGTTCAGATCAGAAAAATATAAAAAAAAAATGAGTAGAAATGAGAGAAATCGGTAGAATCAAGCTGTAGTAGTATGAACTCCTCGTCCTGAGCTCTGATACCACTTGTTGGACCGATCTATGACCCTAAAATGTCAGTCAAGGATGTTCATCTTCATGTGTAAAGGCGGAATCAATGCACATAAAGTCATAACAGCTCTAATCCTTTTAATCCTTCTTTTCTGATTGATATTTGTACTTTTACAACGTTTTCTGATACAAATCCGGCAGCACTTCGTGTCTCATACAATGACCTCGTTCCTTGACAAATGAACCACACAACCTATTTATAAGCTTGAGATTTCGCTTGAGACTGTTCAAGCTAAATCAGATTTTGCTTGAACCAGTTCAAGCTAAATCTGATTTCCCTTGAACCATTTCAAGGTAAATCTGATTTCCCTTGAACCATTTCAAGCTAAATCTTGATTTAGCTTGAATTACACAAGAACTCTTTCAAGTGAAATCTAGAAGATAAAAAAGTAAAACCCTAATGTGTGTTCATTCAACCTATCTAGACACAAGACTTGATTATGACGTAATCAGCAGACATTCAGTGCACCAACATGTATTACAACTTCGGATGATAGCGAGCTGATTACAAGGATCACTATAGTGTATTGTGTAGAAAATATGTGTAATCGCCAAGTGCGTTAGCGAGAGCTGATGAGAGCAGTTGTACGAGTGTGTGTGTAGCCAAAAATAGCCAAGTGTTGTAAAAGATAGCTCGCTACCCCCTTAAAATTAGAAAATATCTAGCCTAACTAACATTCCGCAAATGGTGCAAGTCCTCCACGACTCCACAACGTCCATTTTTGGCCAAGCACGTGCGGAATGGACTTAGAATATTCTCCAGGAATATCACCAAGACCCAGTCCAAGTTGATACTCCTGCAAAACAATTACGAATTCAAATAGACAATTGTTAGTACAGGAATCCTTATAGTGATCCATGATCCTGATCCTGCAACACTTCTGAGGATCACTACTTCAGACAGAATTGAGGATCACTAAACCCAACAGTAAATAAGGATCACTGATCATTTAGAAATCCACCCCTAACAATACCTGCTCGGAGTAGTTTATCTACTTCTTCCTGGATAATAGCATTCCTTTCAGGTGCAAACTTCCTCCTTTTTTGATGAATTGGCTTGAATGATCTGTCAATGCCAAGTTTATGAGTAATTATATCTTTAGATACACCTGTCATGTCCTCATGCTGAGGATCCCTGATCCTATGAAGACTATGGATTCAAGATCATGAGGATCCATAAGGATTTCTTTCACATCCTACTCTCTTACCTCCAAGACATCTCTTGGAGGATGCTTTAATTGCTATTGCTCCCTTGGTCTTGAGGCTGGTTTCATTGATGACGTGTAGCAATTCTTAGCTTCTTGTTGACTACTCTCAATTTACACCACCCCTATGGACTAGGAAGCTTTACGCACTGATGATAGGTAAATGGGACTGCCTTCATGTCATGTATCCATGGCCTGCCAAGGATAACATTACAACAGGATAAGCAATCTATAACACAAATTTTTTGATAAGAATGGAGTCCTTCAATATAGACAGGGAGTTTGATGTCCCCCAATGTATTCTTGGTTTCTCCGCTGAATCCCACAACAACTGAGGATCTTGGGACAATGTCTGATTCAGGAATGTTCATTTTCTTGAGGACATCAAGCTGAATGATGTTTACTGAGCTTCCTCCGTCTATCAGGATCCTGCGAACAAAGTGGTTAGAAATAAACAGAGTAATAACAAGACCATCATGATGAGGATCCTGGACATCAACACGATCATCCTCATCAAAGGTTATAACTTTCTCCTTCGTAACAGTAGAGGTTCGAATGGGTCTATCCCCGTTATCCATCTTGGTTTCCTTAGCATGTCTCTTGGCTGCTGAAAAGGAAGTACCACAAATGTCTGATCCACCCAAATGAAGTTTATAACTTGTGCATCTGCTGGAGGGGCAGGAGCTCTTTCTGGAACCTTTTCAGGATCCTGGATCCTTGACTTTTTTCTTCCTAAAAGCTCTTTCAAGTGCCCCTTGCTTAACAAGTAACCAATTTCTTTTCTAAGTGCAATACACTCTTCAGTGAGATGCCCAAAATCCTCATGATATGCACACCACTTGGACTTGTCCTTTGTAGCAGGTGGTTTATCACTTTTCCTTAGCCATCTTGCTTTCTTACCTAGATTATTCTGGTTATCAGACTTGTTGTAGGACTTGAACTTGTTATTCTTGAAGTAGGATCCTTGCTTTTCCTGTTTCGAGGATCCTGCCAATCTCTCCTGGATCCTATTATCATCCTCTAATCGGATGAATCTAAGGGCCCTGGTTCTTACTTCATCAAGATTCCTACATGGGGTCATAACAAGATCATCATAGAATAATGAATCCCTAAGCAAACCCATTTTAATGGCTTCCACAGCCATAGCTATATCCAGATTAGGGATATCTAAGGATTCTTTACTAAACTTAGTGTTGTAATCCCTGAGTGATTCATTTTGACCTTGTGTTACCCTATATTGATCACTAGTTAAACGTTCAAATTTTCTGCTACATGAGAACTGACTATTAAACAGATTAACTAGATTAGCAAATGAAGTAATAGAGTAAGGGGGAAGACTTAGCAGCCATTTAAGAGTTGATCCTGTGATTGTGGATCCGAAACCCATGCATAGACATGCTTCTTTTAACCTCTCTGGGATGGGGTTGATCTCCATGCTCTCTCTATATTGAGCTACATGTTCTTCTGGATCCGTTGAACCATCATACAGTTTCATAGTTGGTATTTGGAACCTTTTGGGTATCTCAGCATCACAAATGGGTGGTGCAAAAAGAGATATCCTATGGCTCCCATCTGCAATTTCAGGGTTGGACTTAACCACTCCTGGAACGCTGGATATCATATCCTTCAGCTTCTGTAATTCCCTAGCTATAGCTTGATTGATACCCGTATCCTGCATAGAGCCATGGTAAGTGTTATAAGAATTATTGAAAGTGTTACCTCCCAGGGGATTCAAGTTAGGAATTGCAGATGTGAATCCATATTGACGGGATTCTGGTATGATTGAAGGACCAGAAGAGGCAATGGTCTGCATTGGAATGAAGTCTCCTTGATGAACATCTGTGCTTGGGGGTTGTATACTTCTCAAGAATCCTTGATCCTGAAAGATGTTGGATCCTTGATGTTGAGAGGATCCTTAAACCTAAAAGGATCCCTGAGGCTGAGAGGATCCTTGAACCTGAAAGGATCCCTGAGGCTGAGAGGATCCTTGAACCTAAAAGGATCCCTGAGGCTGAGAGGATCCTTGAACCTGAGAGGATCCTTGAACCATGGAGGATCCTTGGACCCGAGAGGATCCTTGAACCATTGAGGATCCTTGGACCCTAGAGGATCCTTGAACCTGAGAGGATCCTTGGACTGTGTGCATTCCCAAATATCCTCCCGAGCTGACGAAGGATCCCTGATGCTGAAAAGAGGATCCCGAAGGCTGAGAATAGGATCCTTGAGGCTGGAAGTGAGACCCAAAAGCCTGAATCATAGTTGTTGCTCCATAACGCCTTCCCAATGGTTCAGTTTGGTACTGGATGTCTAAGGCTGCAGATTGCTGGGCAGTTATAGCTGGAGTGTCTAAATCCAGTAACCTTGGTATCCGAGGAGAGTGATCCTCCCCTGATCTCTTCTGTTTCTTGATGTCACCGATCTCCCGGAGGATCCTTTCGTTGGTTTTGTCCTGCTCTTGTATGTGATCCATCATCTGCAAAATCAGAGTAAAAAGATCACTAGTAGTAGGATTTGAAGAAACAGAAGAAGTTGGTGGTTTTGGAAAAATGGGGCTTTGTCTCTTTGCAGCATTTTCAGCATTCTTCTGGGATCCAAAAGGTGGTGGAGGCAAAGGAGGAACGCCCTGTGATGAACTCATTGCCGGCATTGAACTTGAAGTGCTCTTTGCTGAAGAAGCCATCTGCTTGGTTGTAATGAACCGAAATGATCACAAAAACAAGAATTTCTTAGGAATGAAGCACCAATTGCCCCACGGTGGGCGCCAAACTGTTTTGGTTAAAAATTAGGATAAGATAATGTAACCAAATCTTTGTTGTGAGGGATGATGCTTGAATCAACGAACAATGTAAAGGATAACTCAGAAATGTAATGAACAAATGACATAAGGATTTATACGAGGAAAAAGCCCTTGATCAAGAGTTGATCTCCGGCATAAAAAACCTCGGGTGATGGAAACTACCGATCACCAACTAAGATTAATCAAAAGAAGTTTACAACTCGGGATGATAACAAGCTTGTTACAAGGATCACTAGTGTGCAATGCGCAAAAATGTATGAAATTGCCAAGTAGTGTTTGAGAGCTGTTACGAGAGTGTGTGCGTTTGCTAAAATTAGCCAAGTGTTCTAACTCAAGCTTGTTATCCCCATTTTAAATTAGAAATAACTAAACTAACTAACTATCCGCAAATTGTGCAAGCTCCCCACGATCTCCATAACGTCCACAAGAACCAAGCACGAGCGGAATATTGAGGGAATATGCTCCAGGAATTTCGGTGAGACTTGGTCCATTCCTTTGCTCCTACAAAACAAGCTTACTTATAATGAAGACAATTGTTAGTATAAGGATAACAGTAAGGATCCTGAATCCTGATCCTGCAACACCTACTGAGGATCCTTAATTCAAACAGAATTGAGGATCCATGATCCTGGCAGCACTTGAGGATCCGTGATCCTTAGGATTGGAAAATCCTCCCCTAACAAGTATATATACTTAGAATATATAAACAACATATATGTGCAGGATATGGAATAAGGATACTAACCTGATTAAAGAAGCTGGTCATGAATTTGCTGGATTCTGTAGACCCATGATTCTCGAATGGGAATACGTCGGAGGCTTAGAGGCTGTAGAAGGTTTGGGAACAGCTGCGGTTTTGGAACTGGTGGGTTTCGACGTGACTGCTAGCTTGGGATTAGCTTCTTGCTTGACTTGCACAGGGCCGGAATAACTATCCAACTCCTCAAGTTGAAAGCCTTCAAGATTTACGACTGGCACTACATAAAAGGGATAAATACTTAAATTTTGAATACTTATAAATTGTAATATGTAGAAATACTTAGTTTAATATGTATAAATGTACTTACCAGACATCTCGGAACTTGATCTTTGGCTTGAACTTGCGAAGGACAAGGAAAAGGTTCTTTCACTCTCCGGGAGTCGGTAGATGTCCTTGATCCTTTGCTCTGATTCTGCACTCGGAGGGGCTAGCTCTTCAAAATTCGTTGCACAGGTAATAAGAATATCAGTTTAGGATATAGTTTCAGGATATATTTGGGGATATTCCTGAAACCCTAAATCCTACCAGAGGTCAACCACTTCACCGGGAGGTCAACACCCTTAGCAATGGAATCCCTTTTAGCAAAAAAGAACTTTCGTTGCCACTTATCCTCATTCTTTGTGGCCTTGAGGATAAGGGGATTTCTGGAAGTTGAAAAAAGAAGAAAACGGTTGTTGCCATGAGAACGAAGACGATATGCGACGGGAAGATCCTCGATGCAGAGATCGGGAATGTGACGAGATTTGATCTGGTCCAAGGTAACTAGCACACGCCAGACCATAGGCATGGTTTGGGCATAACTAAGGCCAGTGAGTTAGAAAAAGCGGGAAAAAAAGCTGGAAAAGGATACAGGAGTCCTATGGAAAAAGGGTAAGCCAGGAAGCACACCCATTCATCGGAAGACACGTCCAATCGGACCTCTCTGTCGAACGGACGGATAATCGCACCGGCGGGAAAAGCACCGGAGTCTCTTAGGGCGGCAATATCAGCATTGTCGAAGGAGCAGACCTCTTTTTCGGGTTCTTTGAGAAGATTCTGGTCTTTGAAAGTCGGAACTGAGTCGACCATATGCGATCTAGTTCGATTGGCCATGAGGATTGTTGTGGGTTGAATTTTCTAACCTATATCCCGAAATTATATCCTGACTTTATATGTCTATTTTTGATGCCAGGATACTAGACCAGGATATTGGTAACATCCTGCGAGGGTATCCTGCGTGCTGTTAACAATTTGCTTTGGCTACAAGGTACAAACGATCATAAGGCTCGGTCTCCGTGAAGAATAGGTCAAGGTGGTTATAAGAAAGATGTTGGAAGCTTGGAGAAGGGGTTTACAACGGTCAAAAGGGAATATTCGCAGGATCCCGGAATTTTAGAATAATATCCCGGATTTTTAGCATAGTTAGTTAAACTTAGAAACTATATAAAGGGGATGCCAGATCCATAGGGGACACACAATTCGAGTTCTCTAACTCTCACACTCTTCTTTCCAGCAACAATCACACATTAACACTCACAAATCACAATCATTGTAACACTTAGTAGCGATCTGAGCATTATCCTGCACTGTATCCTGGTTATTCAAGCAATAAGAAGAACAAGGCAGCTGACTATTGTCAGCTCCCAAGGTTTTATGCTGGCGATCTAGAAAGATCAAGGGCTTTCCTCGTACATCTCGTGTCAATTTTTACTTTACTTGCATTTCGTTTACAAATTGATATAGTTCTGTATCCCGGAACTATATCCTGAAACTGTTTACATTTTCAACAAAGTTAACACATTTTTACAAGTTTACATAGCACACTACCTCACAAACTAAGTTTTATCACTAAATTGCTTCGGTAATTTTTGACCAAAACAATTTGGCACCTACCGTGGGGCAAGTGGTGCTATTTTTAATCAATACTTTGTTAAAATCATTACTCGCTTTTATGTTTTCGAAATTCTTTTCAAATCTATTTCTAATGGCTTCTCAATCGAATTTGAACTCTTCTTCCATATCTGTTTCAACCTCTGCTGCTGCAGGTTTATTACCTCCTCCACCTTCACAAGTTCAAACTTTTCAAAGGAGAAATGAAAGCCACACACCGAGAGAGATTCCTGCTCCTCAGAATGTTTCTAGATCCGGAAATTCAGGGAGAACCCATATCCTTGCTTCTAATGACGAAATTCTATCTTTGTTTGGTAGTATACAGGAACAAATGAAGAGGCAGCAAGAAACTAACCAGACGATCATGAAGGATATACAACTCTTGAAGTCAAACTCTAGGAAACCTGTGGAGGATACAACTACTCCTCTACAGCCCAGGATGCTGAACTCTAGTTCAGCAACATTTACCGAGGATAATCAAAGCAACATGATACCGAGTCAGTCCCGGAGCAACATGCTGGAGATACTATCATCCGCCAGGATATCGACCGTGAGGGATCCAGGATATGGCCCAGAATATGGTCCAGGATATGGCAAAAGTCAACAGGCTGGTAACATGTTTGCCAATATCAGTATCCCGACTACTAATAATTTTGAATCTTTGCAGGATATAGGTGTAACACCAGCATTGACCAGGGAACTTCAAAAATTGAAGGATATGATATCAAGTGTTCCTGGAGTACTGCTGCCTATACCGGAAGTATCCCAGGATAGTCACCGGATATTCCAAAAAGATTCCAGACTCCCAGCATGAAGTTGTATGATGGGACGACAGATCCTGAGGAGCATATTGCCCAGTATAGGGAAATGATGGAAATAAATCCATTCCCACCAGAACTTAAGGAAGCATGCTTATGCAAAGGCTTCGGTTTAACTTTAACAGGATCGGCCTTAAAATGGCTTTTAAATGTTCCACCTTATTCAATTACATCATTTTCTCATTTAGTTAATTTGTTTATCAGTCAATTTTCTTGTAGCGGGAGCTTTGAGAAACTAATAAGTGATCTTTACAGGATAACACAAGGATCACAAGAATCCCTAAGGGATTATGTTAACAAATTTAGTGGAGAATACCTGGATATCCCGAATCTTGATGTTGCTACGGCAGTACAAGCGTTCAAAATGGGGTTACGGAAGGATTGCCAATTTTATCAGGATCTTGTAATGAATCCTTGCAGGAATTTAGATGAAGCTTGGAATAGGGCTTTGAGATACATAAGGCTTGAAGATGACAAGAAAATGCATGAGAGGATGAACACATCTTCAACATATGAATTGACAAATAGGAAGTCAGAATATTCCTACAAACAGTATCGTTCAAATCCATATGCGAAGAACGATAATAAGAGAGTGAATGTTGTTGAAGATGAGGACGATGAAGAATATCCTGAAATCTCAGTGTATTGTTTTTCTGTAAATGTTCCTGAGTTAATGTATGCTATGCAGGGACAGGGGGGTCAAAGCTAGGTGGCCGAAAAAGAATCCAAGGAATACAGATTAGAAGGATAAATCTAAATGATGTGCCTTCCATGAAGACTTTGGGCACATGACAGATGATTGTATAGCCTTGAGAAAGGAGATAAGCTACTTGCTGAGCAAAGGATACTTGAAAGAATTCCTCGGTAGAAAGAATAAAGCTCAGGATACTGACCAGGATCCTGAGAGAGCTGCATCTCCACCACCAGATGCCAAGATAATGAACTTTATCTCCGGGGGATCTGACATATGTGGAACATCTTACTCTACAGCTAAAAGGCATGCCAGGAAGGCTAAGGAAGAAATAGGAGATAAGCCCACAAGGATGACCATGCTTACGGATGATAAAGTCATTACTTGGTAAAGGGTCACGAAGGTCAGCAGTATCCTGTCTATTTTGTTAGTAAAAGTTTACTAGATGATGAGACTAGATATTCACACTTAGAAAAATTAATATTAGCTTTAGTTATGGCATCGACTAAACTTAGACATTACTTTGAAACACATAGAATTCCTATTAAATCTAATTATCCTATTAAAAATGTGCTTAGGAAACCTTAGATGTCTGGTAGGGTGGCTAAGTGGTCTGTTAAATTAAGTGCTTATGTCTTAGTTTACGAACCTAGAAATGCTATAAAGTCTCAGGCTCTAGCGGACTTTGTGGCTGATTTTAGTAATGATTTACAAGAAGAAGCCGACCTAGAAGTGCAACAGCTAGGTGAAAACTCAGATATTTGGACACTATATACTGATGGTGCATCCAATGTCAGAGGGATAGGCTTGGGAATATTACTAAAATCGCCACAGGGGGACATACTACCCCAGGCTATTAGATGTGAATTCACTGCTACGAATAATGAAGCTGAGTATGAAGCTTTGATAGCAGGACTATAACTAGCCAAGGATATGCATATTAAATGTTTACAAATGTTTGTCGATTCCTTGTTAATTACTAACCCTTTCAATGGATCCTATGCAGTAAAATGCGAAAAGTTAGCTGAATATTTTGAAATTGTTAAAAAATTAGCAGGATAATTCAAAATATTTTCACTTGAACAGGTACCAAAGGAAGAGAATGATGAAGCAGATGCATTAGCAAACTTAGGATCTGCTGTCAGGATACCAGAAGGAACACAGATAGTGATAATCCATATCCTACACCCTGCGACGGAACATTTTAAGTCCCAGGATAAGCAAGTATCAAGTATTAGTGATCCTGATGTAGAATATCCTAATGGATATCCTGAATCCTGGATGACACCAATTATCAAGTACCTACAAGAGGGAGATATCCCTAAGGAAAAAAATCCTAGAACATTCAGGATGAAGGTATCTCATTTTACTTTGATAAATGATATCTTGTATAAGAAATCTCTTGCAGGTCCATACTTAAGATGCTTGGAGGATCCTGAAACTAAAGAAGTTCTCCAAGACATACACGAAGGATACTGTGGCAACCATACTGGGGGCAGAGCTTTATTTTCAAAGGTGTTAAGAACAGGTTATTACTGGCCAACCATGAGGAAGGACGCTATGGAGTATTCTTAGAAGTGTGATGCATGCCAAAGACATAGCAACATACTACATCAGCCTGCAGAGCCATTATATCCTATTGTATCCCCTTGGCCGTTGATGAAATGGGGAATGGATATAGCAGAAATACTCCCTGTAGCTCCAGGAGGAAAAGTCTTCATGTTAGCAATGACATATTACTTTTCTAAATGGGTTGAAGTAGAAGCCTTTGTTCAAGTCAGGGATCAAGAAGTGTTCATCAGCAAATAAACCACAGACTTTTGTAAGAGTTGGGGCATAAAAATGATCACATCAACACCAATACATCCTCAAGCTAATGGCCAGGTAGAATCTTCGAACAAGATAATTGTCAACAATTTGATGAAAAGGCTTGGAGCTAAGAAAGGAAGATGGGCAGAAGAATTACCCTTTGTCCTATGGGCTGATAGAACGACAGTGAAAAGTGCAACTGGCCAAACTCCATTCTCCTTAGTATTTGGAGCAGAAGCGGTGATCCCAACAGAAATGGTGATACCTACAGCAAGATCTAATCTCCGGGATCCTGTGCAGAATCCTGAAGCTATGTGCCAAGAATTAGACACTGTGGATAAGACAAGAGATGCAGCAAAGCTAAGGATGGCAGCATATCAACAGAGGATATCCAGAGCATATAACAAGAATATAAGGACTAGAAGGTTTCAAGTTGGGGATTGGGTATTAAGAAAGGGTTTTCAGAATACTACTAATCCTGCTGATGGAAAGTTAGCTCCAAAGTGGGAAGGACCTTATGAGATTAAATCAGAATCAGGGAAAGGAGCATATCGACTCAAGAATATGGAGGGGGATATGCTACCAAGATCCTGGAATGCTATACAAGTGAGTTTAGAATTTAATTTCTAACTCATAATGGTACGAACTCTATAACTCATTTATATTTTTGATATTATCTTTTATTTTCATACCCAATACTGACTTAAGCATCGGAGGGGTGTTAGCCAAGCTAACACCCACCTTAGTTTAAAGGTGTTTTGCAGAATATGCTTCGGGATATAGCTCCAGGATACACACTCAGGATACTTCGAAAGAATAGAGGATTGGCCCCCTCTCTCACGTTTAAGGGATCCTGATCCCTTCACGGGTTTAAAGGTATTCACCTTTATCACGAATTGGGTTTAAACAACCCGCCTGGAGCCCAAGTTATCTAGGGATAGTTCAAGGTGGCGGGACCAGTTCATGTAAAAGTGGCTGACAATTTCGTTACTGTTGGCTATACCCTGGATCCTTAAGGTATATAAGGATTGATCACCCTTTCTCACGAAAGGGTATTTTCATACTCTCTAAGGTTTAAAGGTTTTCACCTTTCTAAGTCTTGGAGTTTATACACTCCCGCCTGTAGCGCACGAAAATTTGGGATTTTCCCCAGAATACTTAAGGGTTTATCCCCAGAATATTATGGATCTATCTCCAGGATACGAAGGGTTTATCCCCAGAATATTAAGGGTTTATCCCAGTGAAACTAAACTTTTTGACAAGTTCCAAAGATATGACTGTTTTGGTCAAAAATTACCGAGGCAATTAAGTGATCAAATTAGTTAAGTGAGGTAGTGTGCTAAGAAAGTGTGTTGAAAATATGCCGGTTAAGTTATTTGGAAAATCAGTATTCAGGATACGGCTCAGGATATTGAGTTGTATCTACGATCAAACAATGAGTAAAAAGTAAAGGAAATGACACGAGATGTACGAGGAAAGCCTTGATCAATCTAGATCGCCGGCATAAAACCTCGGGAGCTGACAATCGCAGCTGCCTTGTTCTTCTTATGGCTTCAAACGTCAGGATACAGTGCAGGATATAGACCAGATCGCTAAGTGTTACAATGCTTTTGTATGAAAGTGAAAATTGCTAGAGAGCGAGTGTTAGAGTGTATGCAGTGAAAATGTGATGTCCTATTCGATCTGGTATACCCACCTATTTATAGTTACTAAATAGAAACTAAAATTCCTATAAATATGGGATGCTCCCGAATATTCCATAAATAGCCGTTTGGAACCAAATAAAGCGGGCTTAACGTCTTTCATTGAACAACTTGGACCGAGTCTTCCGCGGAATGAGTCTTCGTGAACGTTGATAGCTTCTAACCCACGTACCTGCACATAATCCGTTAGTAATCCTGAGGATACCATTCAGAATGTTACCAATATCCTGAACCAGCATCCCGTATGTAAACAGATACCATATAACCAAGATATAAACCAAGATATTTTCCAGGATATGGGCTCAGAATTTCACCCACAACAATTGTCCCCGAAAATGTTACCGTTTGTTATCCTGCACTAACGGTTACATTTTTCACGAAGACCGAGGTAATTAATAGATAAGACCAATGATGTGACCGTTTTCAACTACCCGGCCTATATTTACTCATCATACCCTATATCTTCTCATCCTCATCTCTTTTTTAATCATAATCGACAAGGAAAAGGTAACATTCTCTCTCTCATCTTCATATTCATATTTATTCTCCGGTGAAAAACTCCGGTGACCAAATGCCAAGGCAAACAAGATCTAGTTCAGGCGACTCGGCTCCCACATTTATCCAACAGAACCTTCTCCAAGAACCGGAGAAGGAGATATGCACCTTTGACAGTGCCCACCTGTCAGCCTTAAAATCCTCTGGTATCTTCCCGGAAGGAACCGTATTTAGACCGTTTGACCGGGAAATCCGGTTGGATATGGGCTCCAGCGAGTGGATATGCTTCAGTGCTTTCCCTTTTACCCTAGGGCTACAATTCCCCTTTCCGGACTTCATCACCGAATTCTTTAATATCACAAAATTCTCTTTCAGCCAAACCATGCCAATGCTCTGGCGTGTTTTGTCTGTTCTTGACCAGATCAAGAGAAACCACATTCCTGATCTTTCCGTCCATGATCTCCCCTTAGCTTACAAACTTAGATGTCATGGATCATGTAGATTTCTGTTTTATTCTACTTCCGGTGACCCATTGATACTTCGTGCCACCAGGAACGAGGATGGTCGGCAATCCAAGTTTTTCTTTGTAAAAAGGGACTCAATCCCTGGTGAAACAGATTATCCGATGAAATGGTTGAAGAAGGGTAGGATTTAGGGTTTAAAGATGATCCTACCTCTTATCCTGCTTTATACCCTGAACTGACCAATTTTATTTTCTCTGTTGTGCATGCAACTGATTTCAGGAAGATTGCACCTCCTCTTGCTGATTCTCAAAAAAGAATAGACGCTATCAGACTCCTTTCAGAGGCAGAGAGAAGCTTCAATGCATCTCCACCAACTCCAAGCCCTCTTTCAAGTGCAAACATGTCTGGTAAGGATCTTGCAAGATATCCTGTACACACATGTTTTTATTTGATATTCTTAGGAGAAAAGTTTACTCCCTATGTGCAGACTCCAGCAAGGTTCCAGTCTATCTAGATCTCGACGAACTTGACAGCTATCCTACTCCAGCCACGGTTAAGAAAGAGACTCCTGCTGCTACCAGCTCCAAGCCACTCCCGGCTCCTAAGGCCAATCCAAGGACTCGTGCTTCCACAACAAAAAAGAGGAAAGGTCTTGAAGTCAGTGCTCCAGGTTCAGAAGGGTTCTCCTATGACGAACTTAGTTTCTCTGATTCCTTAGAGCCAATGACATCCTTCCTTAACAAGGTAATATCCTGACGCATATCCTGCACATATATCCTGCACGTATATCCTAATAGGATATCCTGGTCAATATATTCTAACTCATACCTGAAATTGATGTGCAGGGCCACCAGCATTTGCTCCACTTGTATAATGATGCCTGTGGTACTGCTGCACTCCATGAAGCCAGGATCAAACAGCTTGAAAGCACCGTTGCTGACCAAGGTGCCATTGCCGAAGCGAAGACCCAGCACTACGAGGGCATGCTGAAGAAGGTCACCCAAGACGCTGAGCTCAAACTTGCCACCGTTCAAATGGATCATGAACAAGCCATGGTCTCTTTCCGAGAGCGAATCAAGGCTTTCGCTATCGTCTCCCTGCTACAAGCACGCATCAAGATGGCCTACGAGGCCAAGGAGACGGGCCTTGTTTGTCCATCTTGGCCAGTTGAATCCTGGGTGGCCAAGCTAAAGGAACTCGGAGGCAAAGCTGTGCCACTTCCTGCTGAAGCTGGTGAGTCTTCTAAGTCAGCAGAGGTGGCGATCCAGGCTGGAGACAAGAAGGATGCTGGAGCGGATGCTGGGATGGATACTGGTGAGGATGCTGCTCAGGATGCTGGTGCTGAGAAGTCTGAGAAGGTTGGAGAAGATGCCGCTGTGTGAGGGCATTCAGGTGGGCGATGACGGATATACGTGCCAAGGCCAGAGCCCACCTTTTTAAATTTGAATGTTGGTCTGTAATCCCTTAAACAATTTACTTTTCTGCACTTTACTTTCCTGCACCTGAACAATTTACATTTCCTGCATGCTTTTTGAACAATACAACAGTTGGAGGTGGATGGGTCTCAGTTTGAGATGAAACCTTCAACTGTTGGGTAAATATGGTAAGGAACTATTAGTGCTCTTAGTGGATGGGCCTTGTTTTGAGGTGAAACTAAGAGCACATCTTTTGGTATGTTAATAATATAACTTCTCTTTTGACTTTATTATTGTTGTCATTGATATACAAATTTTACTCGTGAAAACTGTTTTGTTTGAACATTTTTAGGAATATATTGTAAACGTATCCCGAAAGATATCTTGATCAGAATATTGAAATACAACCTATAAATTGTCCAAATAAAAAGGAGAGATCATACCAGAGATTCTTAGAGAATCAATTTGAATCCTTCATTATAAGTTTGTCCCCAGTGCATACTTATAAACTTGGATCCATCCTTTGAATAGTATAATGTATGTCCCCTGTGTTCGACACAGAAACGCAAATGTATTCATACTTTGACTTGAATAAATTCCGAATACCCCAGGGCAAAAGCCCTGATATCCTGAAATGAATCCTTAGCATACTTGGGATAAACCCTTAATATCTTGGGGATAAACCCTGATATCTGGGGATAAACCCTAAATTTCATGCGCTACAGGCGAGAGTGTATAAACTCCAATTCTTAGAAAGGTGAAAACCTTTAAACCTTAGAGAGTATGAAAATACTCTTTCGTGAGAGAGGGTGATCAATCCTCATATACCTTCAGGATCCAGGATATAGCCAACAGTAACGATATTCTCAGCCACTTTTACATGAACTGGTCCCGCTACCTTGAACTATACCTAGATAACTTGCGCTCCAGGCGAGGTGTTTAAACCCAATTCGAAAGAAAGGTGAATACCTTTAAACCTTTGAAGGGACCAGGATCCCTTAAACGTGAGAGAGGGGGCCAATCCTCTAATCTTTCGAGTTATCCTGAGTACATATCCTGGAGCTATATCCTGAAACATATCCTGCAAAACAATTGTAAACTAAGGTGGGTGTTAGCTTGGCTAACACCCCTCCGATGCTTAAGTCAGTATTGGGTTCAAGATAATAAACAAATATATTTAAAATAGAATACATACCATTCCGAGATAGAAAATAAATTCTACTCTTACTTGAAATAGAGCTTTAAATGTATTGCATTCCAGGATCTTGGTAGCATATCCTCTTCCATATTCTTGAGTCGATATGCTCCTTTCCCTGCTTCTGACTCGACTTCATATGGTCCTTCCCATTTCGGAGCTAGCTTGCCATCGGCAGGATTAGTGGTATTTTGAAAAGCCTTTCTTAGCACCCAATCACCAACTCGAAATCTTCTAGTCCTTATGTTCTTATTATATGCTCTGGATATTCTTTGTTGATATGCTTCTATCCTTAGTCTTGCTGCGTCTCTTTTTTCATCTATAGTATCCAAATCTTGGCATAAGACTTCAGGATTCTGTTCAGGATCCTGTAGGATAGATCTTGCAGTAGGTATCGTCATTTCTGTTGGAATCACTGCTTCTGCTCCAAATACCAAGGAAAACGGGGTTTGGCCAGTTGCATTCTTTACCGTTGTCCTATCAGCCCACAAAACAAAGGGTAACTCTTTCGCCCATCTTCCTTTTTTGGCTCCAAGCCTCTTCTTTAAGTTATTGACTATTATCTTGTTTGAGGATTCAGCTTGTCCATTCGCTTGAGGATGTACCGGAGTAGATGTGATCATTTTGATTCCCCAACTCTTGCAAAAGTCAGTAGTCCTTTTGCTTATAAACTGGGACCCATTATCGCAAATGATCTCAGCTGGTACCCCAAACCTAGTCAGGATATTCCTCTTTATGAAGGATACTACTTCTTGGTCTCTAACTTGAACAAATGCTTCAGCCTCAACCCACTTAGAGAAATAATCCGTCATTGCCAACATAAAGACTTTTCCTCCCGGAGCTTTTGGTAACTTCCCTACTATATCCATCCCCCACTTCATGAATGGCCAAGGGGAAACTACAGGATATAATGGTTCAGCTGGTTGATGTAGTATGTTACTATGTCTTTGACATGAATCACATCTTCGAGCATATTCTGCAGCATCTTTCCTCATCGTTGGCCAATAATATCCTGTCCTTAATACTTTCGAGAACAATGATCTGCCCCCAGTGTGATTACCACAATCCCCTTCATGTATATCCTGAAGTACTTCTTTGGCTTCAGGATCCTCCAAGCACCTCAAATATGGTCCTGCAAGAGATTTCTTGTATAACACATCATTTATAATAGTAAATCGTGATACCTTCATCCTAAATGCCTTAGGATTTTCCTCCCCGGGAATGTGTCCTTCCTTGAGATATCTCATGATTGGAGCCATCCAGGATTTGGGATACTTTTCAGGATACTCTGCATCAGGATCCTGAATACCCGCTACTTCTTTATCCTGAGGATTCGTTGCAGGATACAAGATATGTAATATCGGTATTTAGGTCCCTTCTGGTATCCTAATCGACGATCCCAGATTTGCTAAGGCATCTGCTTCAGCATTATCCTCCCTTGGTACCTGTTCAAGTGTAAAAACATCGAAATATCCTGCTAATTTTATAAGAATATCGAGGTATTCGATTAATTTCTCACCCTTAACTGCATAGGATCCATTAAAATGGTTAGTAATTAACAAAGAGTCAACATATACTTGTAAATTTTTGATACTCATGCTCTTAGCCAACTCTAATCCTGCAATTAAAGCCTCGTACTCTGCTTCATTATTAGTAGCAGGAAATTCACATCTAATAGCCTGGGGTAATATGTCCCCCTGTGGCGATTTTTGTAGTATTCCTAATCCTACTCCTCTTATATTAGATGCACCATCAGTATATAATGTCCAGGATCCTGAGGATTCTCCTAACTGTTGAACTTCTAGGTCTATCTCATCCTGAATGTCACTACTAAAATCAGCCACAAAGTCAGCTAAAGCCTGAGACTTTATGGCATTTCTAGGTTCATATACTAAATCATAAGCACTTAACTTTACTGACCACTTAGCCATCCTGCCTGACATTTCTGGTTTCCTAAGCACATTTTTAACAGGATAATTTGTTTTAACATGAATCCTATGTGTCTCAAAGTAATGTCTAAGTTTCGTTGATGCCATAACTAATGCTAGTATCAATTTTTCTAAATGAGAATATCTAGTTTCAGCATTTAACAAGCTTTTACTAACATAATAAACAGGATATTGCTGACCTTCATGGTCCTTTACAAGGACGGCACTTACAACATTCCCTGATACTGCGAGGTATAGGGATAATGGTTCACCATTCTCAGGCTTCATCAGTAGAGGTGCGGTTGAAAGATATTGCTTTAAATCCTGTAGGGCCACTTCATGCTTCTCACCCCATTCGAATTTCTTGTTCTTCTTCAGGATATCATAAAAATCTTTGCATTTCCCTTAGGATCTTGAGATAAATCTGTTTAATGCTGCCACTCGCCCTGTTAATCGTTGAACATCCTTCATATTTGAGGGCGATTTAATATCCAAGATGGCTTTAATCTGCTCCGGGCTCGCCTCTATTCCTCTTTTGGTCACCATATATCCTAGAAATTTTCCTGCCCCACTCTAAAATGGCACTTAGCGGGATTTAGCTTCATGTTATACTGATCCAGGATATCAAATGCTCCTTTAATATCTTGGAGGTGATCCTGAGCCTTCTTTGATTTTACCACCATATCGTCAATGTACACCTCCATGGTGTCCCCCAGTTTGTCTTTGAACATCATGTTTACCAATCTTTGGTATGTTGCACCTGCGTTTTTCAAACCAAAAGGCATAGCGGTATAACAATAAATACCTGTTGGTGTCATGAAGGCAGTATCCTCCTGGTCAGAAGGCTCCATTTGGATCTGTTGAAATCCTGAGGATGCGTCCATGAAGGTCAGCATTTCATGCCCGGCAGTGGCATCTACCATTGCATCAATGTGGGGAAGAGGAAATGGGTCTTTAGGACAAGCCTTGTTCAAGTCTGTGTAGTCTACACAAACTCTCCATTTCCCATTTTTCTTCTGTACTACAACCATGTTTGCTAGCCACCTTGGGAACTTAACCTCTCTGATGATCCTGGACTTCAATAATCTCTCAACTTCCTCTTGGATAATCGTATTCCGCTCAGGAGCAAACTTCCTTCTTTTTTGCTGAACAGGCTTGAATGATTTATCAATTCCAAGCTTGTGAGTGATAATGTCTTTGGATATGCCTGTCATATCCTCATGCTTCCATGCAAACGTCGACATCCTGCATTTCAAGAAGTTAGTTAATTGTTCTTCAATATCCTGAGGGATATTGGTTCCTACGAGCACCGAGATATCAGGATTATCCTGATCCAGGATAATTTTCTTCACATCCTGCTCCGAATCCTCCACGATATCCTGGGCCCGCGTCTTTAATTGCTATGCTGTACTAGGCTTGGTTGAGGATTTCATCGAGGATGAGTAGCATTCTTTCGCCTCCTGCTGATCACTATCGACTTTGACAACTCCCCAAGGGGTAGGGATCTTGATGCATTGGTGATATGTTGATGGCACAGCCTTCATATCATGAATCCACAGTCTTCCTAGTATGATGTTATAGCAGGATAGAGAATCCATCACACAGAAACGTTGCATCGAGTTGACTCCTTCAACGTATACTGGTAACTTTATCTCTCCCACTGTGTTTCTAGCCTCTCCACTGAACCCAACAAGCACGGTAGACTATGAAGTGATATCCATTGGAGATACATTCATTCTCTTCAGAGTCTCTAGTTGGATTATGTTAACGGAGCTGCCATTATCAACCAATATCCTGCGTACAAAATGGTTAGCCACATATAATGTTATTACCAGAGCATCATGGTGAGGATCCTGGACAGTATCCCTGTCATCAGCATCAAACGTGATCACTTTGTCAGTTGTAAGCGTAGTCATCCTGACAGGTCTGTCTCCCCTTTCGGCCTTAGCTTCTTTTGCATGTCTCTTTGCCGCCGAATACGAAGTCCCACAAATATCGGATCCTCCCGAAATAAAGTTGATTATCTTGGCATCCGCGGGAGGTGATGCTGCTCGCTCAGGATCCTTCTCAGTATCCTGACCCTTATTCTTCTTCCTTCCTAAGAGATCTTTCAGATATCCCTTGCTTAGAAGATAGCTTATTTCTTTCCTTAGAGCAATGCAATCCTCAGTTACATGTCCGAAATCTTCGTGGAAAGCACACCATTTTGACTTATCTTTCCAATCGGCCTTTTGTTGATTCTTTCGAGGCCACCTAGCCTTGTCTCCTAAACCCTGCATGGCATACATTAATTCAGGAATGTTAACAGAAAAGCAATATTCAGATAGTTCAGGATACTCTTCAGGATCCTCGTCTTCAATAGCATTCACTTTCTTGTTTTCATTTCTACCATATGGCTTAGAGCGATATGGCTTAAATGAGGATTCTGACTTCCTGTTAGTTTACTCATAAGTGTTAGATGAGTTCATCCTCTCTTGCATCTTTCTGTCATCCTCCAATCGAATATATCTTAGGGCCCTGTTCCGAGCTTCATCCAAGTTCCTGCATGGGTTCATTACAAGGTCTTGGTAAAATTGAGAATCCTTTTGCAGCCCCATCTTGAAAGCTTGCACAGCTGTTGCAACATCAAGACGCGGAATGTCTAAGGATTCCCGGCTAAACTTGTTCACATAATCCCTTAGGGATTCTTGATGCCCTTGTGTTATCCTGTAAAGGTCACTTGTTAGTTTTTCAAAACTCCGACTACAAGAAAACTGACTATTAAATAAATTCACTAAGTGAGCAAAAGATGTAATCGAGTGGGGAGGAACATTCAAGAGCCATTTCAAGGCTGATCCTGTTAAGGTAGAACCAAAACCCTTGCACAAGCATGCTTCCTTGCGCTCCGGAGGGATAGGGTTAATCTCCATTCTTTCCCTATACTGGGCAATATGCTCTTCAGGATCCGTAGTTCCATCATAAAGCTTCATGTTGGGGGTTTGAAATCTCTTCGGAATCTCAGCATCACAGATAGGATAAGCAAAGCGGGATATCCTGTGGCTGTCTTGGGATACTTCCGGGATTGGTTGGACCACTCCCGGTACACTAGATATCATGTCCTTCAACTTCTGAAGCTCCCTAGTAAATGCTGATGTTAAACCTGTATCCTGCAAAGATCCACTATTGTTAGCAGCATGAGTATTATTATTATTTGACACGTTAACCGTCGGAGGATTCTGCCTATATCCTGAAGCATATCCTGAGCTCCTCATGGTTGACATCCTGACCGAGGAGGGTATTTCAGGAGTAGGATTCTGTGGAAGGCTAGGCACAATATTCCCCCTGTTATCCTCAGTATACACAGCTGAACTGAAGTTCAAAGATCTGGGTTGTAATGGAGTGACAATATCCTCAGCAGATCTGCTCGAGCCAGACTTCAGGAGTTGTATTTCCCTCAACAGCATTTGGTTTGTTTCCTGTTGCTGCCTCATTTGTTCCTGCACACTTCCAAATAAGGTTAGAATTTCATCATTAGAAGCTAAAACGGGAGCAGATTCCTGAACACTGCGAGTAGGGATAATATCCTGAGGTCGTGAAGAGGCTGGCATCCTTGGAGGAGGTGGTGGAAGCACCGAACCGGTAGTAGCAGAAGTCATAGCAGACACAGTGGAGGAACTCATGTTTGATCTTGAGGCCATTGTAAACAATGCGGTGAAAAGTTTTGAAAATAGAAAACCGATTAACGATTTCACAAAGATTTTTAGTAAAGAGAGCACCACTTGCCCCACGGTGGGCGCCAAATTGTTTTGGTCAAAAATTACCGAGGCAATTAAGTGATCAAATTAGTTAAGTGAGGTAGTGCGCTAAGAAAGTGTGTTGAAAATATGCCGGTTAAGTTATTTAGAAAATCAGTATTCAGGATACGGCTCAGGATATTGAGCTGTATCTACGATCAAACAATGAGTAAAAAGTAAAGGAAATGACACGAGATGTACGAGGAAAGCCCTTGATCAATCTAGATCGCCGGCATAAAACCTCGGGAGCTGACAATCGCAGCTGCCTTGTTCTTCTTATTGCTTCAAACGTCAAGATACAGTGCAGGATATAGACCAGATCGCTAAGTGTTACAATGCTTTTGTATGAAAGTGAAAATTGCTAGAGAGCGACTGTTAGAGTGTATGCAGTGAAAATGTGATTTCCTATTCGATCTGGTATACCCACCTATTTATAGTTACTAAATAGAAACTAAAATTCCTATAAATATGGGATGCTCCCGAATATTCCATAAATAGCCGTTTGGAACCAAATAAAGCGGGCTTAACGTCTTTCATTGAACAACTTGGACCGAGTCTTCCGCGGAATGAGTCTTCGTGAACGTTGATAGCTTCTAACCCACGTACCTGCACATAATCCGTTAGTAATCCTGAGGATACCATTCAGGATGTTACCAATATCCTGAACCAGCATCCCGGATGTAAACAGATACTATATAACCAAGATATAAACCAAGATATTTTCCAGGATATGGGCTCAGAATTTCACCCACAACAATGACGAACTACGATTGTGTTTACACACTTTCTTATGTTGGTGAAAAGTTACGAAGTTTAATCACTAAGAGAAGAAATACTCAAGTATGTCATGCACCAATGCAATATCCTGCACGGACAGGGGACATCCATGCCGGGGACATTGCAAAGGAATCAAAGGTTGAGGTTGGAAATTATTGCCTAAGTGTTTCTGGTATGATTTATTATTTTTCAAGTCTTGAAAA
Organism: Helianthus tuberosus; assembly: GCA_030545235.1. Taxonomy (NCBI): domain Eukaryota; kingdom Viridiplantae; phylum Streptophyta; class Magnoliopsida; order Asterales; family Asteraceae; genus Helianthus; species Helianthus tuberosus. The sequence continues at coordinate 40,824,529 of CM060360.1, read as the reverse complement.
CCTTATCTAAATGATCTATGTTTTCTAAAAAAAAGGTCATATTCAACCAAGTTTTGTTTAACATTTTGATGGCAAAAGTATTGAACATTTCATCAATATCCTGACCATGATATTTGATCAGGATATTCATGTGACAACTGTGCTCTGTGATCGATGTACAATGTAAAACTATGTTAGTTATCAATAAAACAATGTGTTTTGGTGTTATTATATGTGTTTTGGTGTTATTATATGTGCAATTGTGTTTATATATATTTTACAATTTCATTCGATTCCGATTTTAAGCGTTAAATCACTTTCTTGAAGGTTATACGCAAACTGGTGCTTAAACGCAATCAGTTTAACATGACGTACACTCTGGAACTGTCACGTAAGCCAAACATACCCTAAATATCCTTTACATAACTTAGAAATAAGTTTCGAAGGATTTGGTATGGCAAAAACATGTTTATTTGAACTAAAGAACTAAGTGAGACAAAACTGCGAAACGAACGATGGTGACCGCCCGGATAATTTTTAAATCCCAAAAATACTCTGTTATGATTAAAATTTTATTTTAATCAGGTCCATGTTGAAAAATAAATTTAAAACGCCTAAAAACGTTATTTTTCAAGTTTAAGCGCGTACCGTGTGTTTCTGCGCGACACAGTGCTTCTACAGCAAAACGCAGACAACGCAGCCAGTCTTGGCAACTGAAATTTATTTCAGTAATATTTTGGCAAGATTATTTTTATAGAATATCAAAAATAATTTAGAACGCCATAAACCGGGGTTTAAACGCTAGATAAAATACCCGGTATCCAGTTAAACACCCGTTTTAGCCTACTTATGGCATGTTTTTATAAAAATTCACACCTTGGCCCACCCCCCCCCCCTTGGAAATCTCTACATAATCCCACAAGATCACTCAACCTCTTACAACACTCAAACTCTCTTCTCTCTCCCTCACCCAAACTGTCCCCAACCCTCTCTCTCCTCCATCTTCATCTTCTTCATAACTTCAAGCTTTGTTCTTCACCTTCAAGTCCTATTTCAAGCAACCTTCAAGTTAGTATGAACATCTAAGGTGATTCCAAGGTGTTGTCAAGTGATTACAAGCTTCCTATCATCAAAATCTCATCCTACAACCTACTTGAACCTTGAAGGTATAACACTTATGTTTAAATCATACTTTGATTCTTGGTTGTTCTTGGTGATTGAAGTTTCTCTTGAATCTTGGGATTTTCACTAAACTTGAAATCTAAAATGAAATGGGTCTTGAAACAAATAAAAATGGTGGTGTATATATATATGTAAACCGTATATATATATGTGTGTGTGTGAGTCTTGAAGTTCGATTTCTTGTTAAATACTTGTCTATGTTGTTACATGTTTTTGAAGGATGGTAAAAATGCAAGTATTTGGTGATTTATGTATGATTTGTTAAAAATAAATTACATCAGCAAATACATATGAATATATCACATATTTTATGCATCTAAACCCAGATAAAAAGGTGATGAAATGATAGTGTGCTTTGGGCACTTGTACATGTGAGAATATGATGATTTAAAGCTCAAGAGATGATGAAAAATGGTAAATGACAAAAACTGTTTTAGATCTGGTTATAAACACTAAAAATAATATTATTTGATGTATTATAGTAGAATGAAACTTTGACATAGGTTTGATAGCTTTGCATGTTGTACATAGAGCTTAAAAAGTGGTAAATTAGGTGAAATTTGCATGATTTATGTGCTTTGTTTAAGACCTGCTCTATCATGAGTATAACCATTATTTTGTTCAGTAAATAACATGGGTTGTGTCAAAATTTCAAGTCATTTCGATTTCGGATGGTTCGGGTAACATTTGATGCAAAACTATGCGGTAAAACGGTCAAAAATCGTCTTTTCGGAGGACTTTTACAAAACTGTTTTAGATCAGTAACCAAACTGATTTTTTTGATATAAAAATAAGTATTTTAACTTCTATTAAGTTTACTTAGTGTTTGGTTAGTCATACGTGACTTCGGACGCCCAAAAATGTTACCGAAACGCAAAAATAAGTGTTTTCAACATACACTAGAATGGGTTGTTCATGGGTTGTTTTATGTGTTACAATGTGCTATGTGTTTTACAATATGTGTATGATCATGTGTTAGTGTTGAAAAGATTATGTGTGTTACGCTTGAGTACATATAAACAAATACACCAAAATAATCAAAAATAATAACTTTTCGAGAAAACTCAAAGTTATGTGAAAATTCTAAGTATCAGAGAAACTTCGGTATTTTTATGGGTTTTTGATTATTAAATCATTCTTATTTAATTTAGGACGAATAAATTGAGGGATTGTGTTAACGTATAAAAACGCACCCAAAGGTGAGTACATAGATCCCCTCTTTTTACTATTTTCGAATGTTTTGGAGTGATTCATATGTATCAAAACGATTTCGATATTCTAACGATGGTTTCAAAAATGATTAAGATGGTTTATACAAAACTAATAACGATTTCGATAATGTGAACGAACTTGTTGGTGGTAATTACATAACGAATGACATTCATTAGCATTGATTAAGCCGACCAGTATTAGGTTATGGTACCATAGGATCTGACAAATCCCGTTATTAGACCGCACCCATGGTTATGTGTGGGTTAGGACTGAATCTGATGATTGTTAACTTACCCTTTGGTGGTTTGTTAATACGAGAACGAGTGGAACGATGAACGAGTCACAAAGGTTTGAATGTTATTAGCGAGACGACCAAAAGTAGTTTTCACAATTAAAACGAGAACGATTGGGAACGAGAACGATATTAAACGATTGTATGATTTTTGAACTATTATGAACAATTTTAAAAAAATGAACGATGATCAATAACGAGAACGAGTTATACGATGTCACACAACGATGTTTACGAAACTATATAAACCATACGAGTTTTATTACGAGAACGATTTACGATTTGGTTTACGAAAACAAATGTTTTGGGTTAAGATTCATGGCATCGAGGTTTATAAATTATAACCAAACTGTTTTGATTTGGTTATTCATTTTACGATACAAACATTTTACAAAACAAGGTTTTCTAATGTCGATTAACGAAGTTGTAAGAGTTATTTCGATATGCAAACGAGCCATGAATCTGACACTCTCACAAAACCTATGTACTCGCCAGCATTTCTTGCTGACTTTGTTTTTACATATGTTTCAGGTGATGTTGCTTAATGTTGATTGCGAATACGATGCATGCTCACTTAGGACCGGACGAGGCCTTAGTGATTTAATAATGATAATAGTCTATGTTTGATTTGCTTGTTTAGCTCTAAGACAATGTTTAATATTTAATAAAACGAAACTCTTTATATCCATGGTTTGAAACAATAATTCTGTTACAACACTCCCCGATGTTTCCGCCGCGGTTTGTTGTTTTACGTGGTCGGGGTGTGACAATTCAAAACATACCTTTCAAAATAAAAACATAACAAATGAGGCTAAAAGGTTAGTTTATTATTATTGGTCCAAAAGATTGTATTCTTGGTTTCATCTCAAAAAGAGACCCATCCACCAAGGGTACAACACAGTCTAAAGCATATTAAAGATAACAGTCGAAGGCTTCATCTTGAAACTCAAAATCCCTCGACCTTCAACTGTTATAATAATCACATCAACAACCAAGGGCTTCGTCCAGAAACTCAGGATCCCTCCACCCTTGGTCATCATATTGTACTAATGTCTAAAGTGCAGGAAAGTAAATCGTTCAACATGCAAGAAAAAGAAAAGTGTTCAACAACCAACAACCATTGAACTTAAAAAAGCGGGCTCTGGCGTAGGCATAAACATCCATCATCGCTCACTTTGCCACCCACTCACGGGGTAGCACCAGATCCACCATCACCAGCTTCTTCCGCCATCTCACCCGCCTTGGAACATTCGCCAATCTTCGGCTTGGCAGGATACGTCACAGGACTGCAACCAAGATCCTTCAGTTTCTTCTCCCAGACATTAACGGTCCAGGTTGGGCATTTAAAGCCCGCTATCCTGGCTTCATAAGCCATCTTAAGCCTGGCCTGAAGGAGGGAAACTACGACGGAACCCTTGAGGCTATCTTTGAATGAAGCCATATCTTGCTTTTGTTGGACCTCGGCGACAACCAACTCGATCTCAGCATTCTAAGTGGCCTTCTTCACTGCAGCTTCGGCATCCAGAGTCACCTTTTTAACTTATCTTCATAATGTTGTGACCTGGCTGCAACGATCTTCCCCTGATCCACGATAGTGATCTTAGCTTTCTTCAACTTGGCCTCCGAGATCTTCACTGTTTCACAAGCTTCGGTGTAGAGATGCGTCAGACGCTCAAGACCCTACAAAACAGAACTCATGTATTGTTAATATAATCTAACCAGGGTATCGATTCAGCATATGTGTGCAGGATGTAGGATAAGGATATTTACCTGGTTAAGGAAAGAAGTCATGAAATGGCTAGATTCCATGAAACCAAGGTTCTCGTAGGAAAAGACTTCAGCGATGATGAGAGAATCAGATTCTTTCCTCTTACGGGAACAAGAAGCATGGAGCTTCGCTGCTGAGGAAGGCTTGGGCATGGTTGCAGGTTCAGAACTAGTTGAAGGCTTGGATGCTATGGAACGCTTGGAGCTAGGCTCTTTCTTTACTGGATCGGTTGCCGGGAAACTGTCAAGGTCTTCCAGATCGAAAATTGGAACAAGTTTGCTGGAATCTACATAAAAGGGAAGTAATTTCAATTTTTAAATGTCAATACATCAACTAACCAAACATGTGCAGAAATGCATTTACAACATACATCCTTACCCGACGTATTGGAGGATGAATGCTGACTTGAACTTGAGTGACTAAGCCAAAAAACAAACCTACTCAGCTGAAGAAAAATCTGACGGGATGTTCCAATCAAATGGCCGGATGACGTACCATCAGGGAAGGCTCCAGAGGCACGTAGAGCGGCCATGTCGGCATTATCAAAATTGCAAACCTCTTTCTCGGGCTTGCCAGGCAGATTGTGTGCCATGAAGGTTGGGTCGCCGGAGCATGAACGAGTGCGTTTTTCCATGAGATCGGTGACGACGGAAAAGATGCACAAAGAAAGAATAGAGAGAGAGGGAATACCTGAATGGTCCGGTACAATGTGATAATTAACAAGAAGAAAGTAGAAGATATAGGGTGAAGATAGCTAACTATGAGAAATACTAGCCTTGAAAGCTGCATCAGGTCACATCACATCTCTATCCATTAAGACTTCAGATAACGTCGGAAAAATACATCTGTTAAGATCAAAGGATCCCAACAGCTATATTTTTGGGGACAATTGTTGTGGGTGGAATTTTCTAACCTATATCCCGAAATTATATCCTGACTTTATATGTCTATTTTCGCTGCCAGGATACTGGACCAGGATATTGGTAAGATCCTGCGAGGGTATCCTGCGTACTGTTAACAATTTGCTTTGGCTACAAGGTACAAACGATCATAAGGCTCGGTCTTCCTGAAGAATAGGTCAAGGTGGTTACAAGAAAGATGTTGGAAGCTTGGAGAAGGGGTTTACAACGGTCAACAGGGAATATTCGCCCGGAATTTTAGCATAATATCCCGGATTTTTAGCATAGTTAGTTAAACTTAGAAACTATATAAAGGGGATACCAGATCCATAGGGGACACACAATTCGAGTTCTCTAACTCTCACACTCTTCTTTCCAGCAACAATCACACATTAACACTCACAAATCACAATCATTGTAACACTTAGTAGTGATCTGAGCATTATTCTGCACTGTATCCTGGTTATTCAAGCAATAAGAAGAACAAGGCAGCTGACTATTGTCAGCTCCTGAGGTTTTATGCCGGCGATCTAGAAAGATCAAGGGCATTCCTCGTACATCTCGTGTCAATTTTTACTTTACTTGCATTTCGTTTACAAATTGATATAGTTCTGTATCCCGGAACTATATCCTGAAACTGTTTACATTTTCAACAAAGTTAACACATTTTTACAAGTTTACATAGCACACTACCTCACAATCTATGTTTGATCACTAAATTGCTTCAGTAATTTTTGACCAAAACAAGGATCGAAGGGGTATTACAAAACAAAGAAGAGGAAGAGAGAAAATACCAGAGATTTCTGGGAAGGATGGATGAATATCAATGAGAAAATGATAAGATATAGGGACGTAATAGACAGCCATCGAGTGTAAACCGCGTTGGAAGTTGCACGCTGTCACTTCAACCGTCTCTTCAACTTAATTGCCTCTATCCAAGAGATATGGTTTAAAATATATCTGTTGGAATTTAGTATCCTAACATATATATTTTGGGGACAATTGTTATGGGTGGTTTTCTGAACATATATCCTGGATTATATTCTGACTGTATTACTTTTGATTGTGATATGGATACCGGATCAGGATATTGGTAGCATCCTGATGTAGTATCCTGGTAATAGCTAATTATTTCACGTGCAGATTATTGAGGCATGCTTATAACAGTCAAGAAGACTGGTTCTCCTAAAGACTCGCACTAAGTGGTTGAGAAGAGAACGTTGAAGCCGCAAAGTTGGGGTCTCCAACGTTCGTAGGGGAATATTCGAAGCATCCCCCATTTTTAGCATTGGTTGTTATTTCATTTGCTATATAAGGGAATGATCGGATCAGTAGGAACACACAATTTTTTCCGTACACTTCTGCTCTCTACTAGCTACAATCACTCACAAACACTTACACTTGTACTCGAATCTCATTGTAACACTTAGTTGATCCATATCATATCCTGCACTGTATCCTGTAGTTTGAAGTAATAAAAAGAACAAGGCAACTGCGATTGTCAGCTCCCGAGGTTTTATGCCGGCGATCTAGATTGATCAAGGGCTTTCCTCGTATATCTCGTGTCACCCTTTACTTTTTTGCTCATTGTTTGATTGTTGATATAGCTCGGTATCCTGAGCTATATCCTGAAAACTGTCTTTGTTAGCAACATAATCAGAATATTTTCAACACACATTGTTAGCACACTACCTCACTTAACTAATTTGATCAATTAATTGCTTCGGTAATTTTTTACTAAAACAACTGTTATACTGCCATGCCTTTCGGTTTGAAAAATACAGGTTCAACGTATCAGAGATTGGTGAATATGATGTTTAAAGATAAATGGGGGGACACAATGGAGGTGTATATTGATGATATGGTGGTAAAGTCCAAGAAGGCGGAGGGTAACCTCTAGGATCTTGAATGTGCCTTCAATATCCTGGACCAATACAATATGAAGCTGAATCCTGCTAAGTGCCATTTCAGAGTAGGGGCAGGAAAAGTTTTAGGATATATGGTGACCAAGAGGGGGAATGGAAGCAAGTCCGAAACAGATTAAAGCTATCGTGGATCTCAAATCACCTTCCAACATGAAAGATGTGCAAAGGTTGACCGGACTAGTAGCGGCGTTGAACAGATTCATATCAAGATCCTCATAAAAATGCAAGGAATTTTATGATATCCTGAAGAAGAATAAAAAGTTTGAATGGGGAGAAAGACACGAAGCTGCTCTACAAGGATTGAAGCGGTATGAAGCCTGAGGATGGTGAACCCTTATCCCTATATCTTGCAGTATCAGGGAATGCAGTAAGTGTTGTTCTAGTAAAGGATCATGAAGGTCAGCAGTATCCTGTTTATTATGTCGGTAAAAGTTTGTTAGATGCTGAAACTAGATACTCACACTTAGAAAAATTGATACTAGCTCTAGTTATGGCATCGACTAAGCTTAGACATTATTTTGAAACACATAGGATTCATATTAAAACCAATTATCCTGTCAAAAATGTGCTTAGGAAACCTGAAATGTCTGGTAGAATGGCTAAGTGTTCTGTAAAACTAAGTGCATATGATTTGATATACGAACATGTAAATGCTATAAAGTCTCAGGCTTTAGCAGACTTTGCGGCTGATTTTAGTAGTGATATTCAAAATGAAGTTGACCTAGAAGTACAACAACTAGGTGAGAATTCAGGATCTTGGATATTATATACCGATGTTGCATCTAATATAAGAGGTGTAGGATTAGGGATACTACTAAAATCGCCACAGGGGGACATATTACCCCAGGCTATTAGATGTGAATTTCCTGCTACTAATAACGAAGCTGAGTATGAAGCTCTGATTGCTGGATTAGAATTAGCTAAGAATATGAATATCAAATGTTTACAAGTATATGTTAATTCCTTGTTGATCACTAACCATTTCAATGGATCTTATGCAGTCAAAGGTGAAAAGTTAGTCGAATATCTTGAAATTCTTAAAAACTTAGCAGGATATTTTGAAGTTTTTACACTTGAACAGGTACCAAGAGAGGAAAATGCTGAGGCAAATACTCTTGCAAATTTAGGATCTACAGTCAGGATACCGGAAGGAATTCAGATACCAATACTACATATCCTGTATCCTGCGATGGAACACTTCAAATCTCAGGATAAGGAGGTAGTAACTATCCCGGATCCTGATAGTGAATATCCTGAGAAGAATCCTGAATCCTGGATGGCTCCAATTGTTAGATATCATGAAGAAGGAGACATCCCAAAGGACGAAAACCCTAAGGCTTTCAGAATGAAGGTATCCCGTTTTACTATTATAAATAACATTTTGTATAAGAAGTCTCTTGCAGGTCCATACCTAACGTGCCTCGAAGATCCTGAAACCAATGAGGTACTTCAGGATATACACGAAGGAGACTGTGGCAACCATACTGAGGGTAGATCTTTGTTCTCGAAGGTGTTAAAAATAGGATACTACTGGCCGACAATGAGAAAGGATGCTGCAGAGTATCCTCGAAAGTGTGATGCATGTCAGAGACACAGCAATATACTACATCAGTCTGCTGAGCCATTGTATCCTATTGTATCCCCTTGGCCATTTATGAAATGGGGAATGGATATAGTGGGGAAACTCCCGAAAGCTCTAGGAGGAAAGGTTTTCATGTAGGCAATGACATATTATTTTTCCAAATGGGTTGAAGCAGAAGCCTTTATTCAGCTTAGGGATCAAGAAGTGGTATCCTTCATAAAGAGGAATATCCTGACAAGATTTGGGGTACCGACCAAAATAATTTGTGATAATGGCTCCCAGTTCATCAGCAAAAGAACTACTGATTTTTTCAAAAGTTGGGGAATCAGGATGATCACATTAACTCCAGTACATCCTCAAGCAAATGGACAGGCAGAATCCTCGAACAAGATAATTGTCAATAACTTGAAAAAGAGGTTAGGTGCCAAAAAAGGAAGATGGGCAGAAGAACTACCATTTGTTTTATGGGCTGATAGAACAACTGTGAAGAATGCTACTAGGCAAACCCCATTTTCTTTGGTGTTTGGGGCAGAAGCAGTGATCCCGACAGAAATTGTGGTACCTACAGCCTGATCAACCCTAAGGGATCCTGAATCAAATCCTGAAGTCTTATGTCAAGAGCTGAATACTGTTGATGAAACTAGAGATGCAGCAAAGCTGAGGATGGCAGCATATCAGCAGAGGATATCCAAGTCATATAACAAGAATTTAAGGACTAGGAGGTTTCCAGTTGGAGATTGGGTGTTAAGGAAGGCTTTTCAAAATACAACCAATCCTACTAATGGGAAGCTAGCCCCAAAATGGGAAGGGCCTTATGAAATTGAATCAGAATCCGGAAAGGGAGCATATCAACTCAAAACCAAGGAGGGGGATATGTTGCCAAGATCCTAGAATGCTATACACCTTAAAGCCTATTTAAAGTGAGTTTAGAATTTAATTTCTAACTCAGGATGCTATGAATTCTATCTCTTTTAAATATGTTTGATTTAATTTATTATTCTTTGAAACCCAGTACTGACTTAAGCATCGAAGGGCTGTTAGCCAAGCTAACACCCACCTTAGTTTAAAGGTGTTCTGTAGGATACACTTCAGGATATTACTCCAGGATATATACTCAAGATGAATCGAAAGATTAGAGGATTGGCCCCCTCTCTTACGCTTAAGGGATTCATATCCTTTCAAAGGTTTAAAGGTATTCACCTTTCTCTCGAATTGGGTTTAAACACCACGCCTGGAGCGCGAGTTATCCAGGTATAGTTCAAGATGGCGGGACCAGTTCATGTAAACGTGGCTGACAATTTCGTTATTATTGGCTATATCCTGGATCCTTGCGGTATATGAGGATTGATCAACCTCTCTCACGAAAGGGTATTTTTCATACTCTCTAAGGTTTAAAGGTTTTCACCTTTCTAAGTCTTGGAGTTTATACACTCCTGCCTGTAGCGCACGAATTATGGGTTTATCCCCAGTTAATTATGGGTTTACCCCCAGCAAAACACAGGATTTTGCGTAAGCTATACTACGATTGTGTCAAATTTTTCTTTTTCAGCTCATTGTTTGATTATTGATATAGTTTCATGGGTGGGGTTCGGCTACAAAGTCTATTTTTCCTACAAAGTGTACAAAGTCATAAAACCCCACAGTTTCAGCCATAAAACACACTCAAAACCCACAAATAACATAGTGAAGATCACTAAAACACAATATCCAAACCCTAACCATCCTTAAAAACTTCAAACACTCTATCGTATAACTATGAATATAAAACACAACATGATAATCAACATAAAACACACTAATATTAGTCATTCGATAATCAAAGCCTTATCATTCAAAACACATCACAAAACCCACAAATATGGTGTTTTATTAATCTTCACTATGTTATTTGTGGGTTTTGGGTGTGTTTTATGACTTTGTACACTTTGTAGGAAAAATGGACTTTGTAGCCAACTCCCACCCTAGTTTCATATCCTGAGGCTATATCCTGAAACTGTTTTTGCAAATGAACAAACCAGCATATTTTTCACAAGCATAGCACGCTACCTCACAAACTAATTTGTTCGCTAAATTGCTTCGGTAATTTTTGACCAAAACAAGGACCAAATCCAAACTCTGAGAATCTTGAAAAGAACAATGTGGACCACCATTACCGCGTCTTATCCCCTTACTTAATCCGGACAACATAAGTACCGTAAATTCGGACCGCACCTTTTTCAGATCAAACCTCAAATCTGAAACAACTTGGAAAACAAGAAAACATCTCAGTCAACGAAAAACTTCAATTTCTTCAAGTTTTCAACAGAATCTTCACATCTTCATGATGTTTGGCAGAAACAAACTTCAAATCAAGAGCAATGGTAATTCGGAAGGCGGTTAGACCATTCCGAATGGGTAACCATGCTCTGATACCACTGTTAAAGCACTGGATCAATGACGAACATCAACATTGCACTTGATTCATGATGTGAAAAACATCAAAAACAAACAAGATAGAAAGATGTAGAAGATGAAACCCTTTATTATTCATTTAGTCATCACAGATTACATAAAAACGAAAGAGTATACATCATCTACAAGCTGGTTTAGATCACAATGATCTAAACCTAGCTTTCTCTCACTAACATATAGTCACTCTGTAACACCTCGCAAATGTTAGTGCAATATCTGTCTATCGCCTTCGTCAATCTATTCCGTAGCAGAAATCGAAGAAACAGAAGGATTTTAAGCTTTTAGGTTACAACTAGTTAAAAAGGGCAAGGTGGCAAACTTGTAAATAAGGAGAAATCCTTATAATCCTTGTGCCTATAAATAGCTCATTAAGTTGTAGAGATTAAGACTTTTGGAAGACTTGGAGCTCATTTTGGAGAATTAGAGATCTAGTTGTAGAGAGAGAAAGTCTCTCTAAGTGATTCACGGCATTGTACACGACGTCATCTATATAGAATCACGTTTTCTTGTACGTTATTGAGTGTTCGATCACATACGTTCACGGATTCCGCACGTCGAATGTACGTTACGCAATCGAACGGTATCGAAACCGATCCTACAAGTGGTATCAGAGCTAGGAGCTCGATTGCTTGATCAAACACATCTTTTCGTACAAGATTTCAGCAGAATTTGATCCGATTTCATCCATTTCTTCATCTTCTACCTACTTTTCACGATTTTTATCGTTTTTCATCAAATTGAACAGGTAAATACGGTCCAAATCGTCTGATTTTTGGATATGTTGTGCGCATAGACCCGATCTACAACCCTACCAAGTTTCAGCTCGAAACTCCAAGCCATTTTGGAGAAATCGCAGTTTTTTTGGTCCGATTCGCGTCAAAGTTGCAGGTTTACGTTCTGGTCCGCTCCAACGTACATAGCTGGTTCACTTTTACGAACAAGTCTGGTTCGCTCATTCGGACATTATCTGGTCCGCTCGTAATACATTGTTCTGGTTCGCTCTTTTGACCAAAATTGAGGATCGCTTATTCGAACAGTTTGTGTGGTTCGCTTATCTGAACATCTGCTGGTTCGCCCGAACGAACATCAGCTGGTCCGCTCAAAAGGACAACATCTGATTCGCTCGAACGGACAAAATCTGGTTCGCTCGAACGAATATTAGCTGGTCCGCTTGAACAACATCTGGTCCGTTCTTAAGTCAATATTCTGAACCGCTCATTGTGTAAAAATTGAGGTCCGCTCATTTGGTCAAGTGATTCTAGGGATTTTTACAAGGTGTAAATATCTAGAAGTTGAAATTGTGTGAATTTTGAACGAAATTTTTTTTTTTAATCATGTCACTTAACAAAGAAAGTGAAGTCAAAATGTTTGATGAACAAGAAAACAAGAATCTTGAAAATCTGAATAACTGGAAAAAGGAAGCTTGGAATGAAACGAGATATGATAAAGAGGTTTATATAAAAAGATACGAAAATTTCTTGTGTATGAAGGATGAATCGATGGAGATGTTGAAAGAAAGATTTTGGGAATTAATCATCAAATTAGAAAAACATAAGATATATCATTCAAAGGATGAAAGAATTTTGAAATTTGTTGATGCTTTACCTTTGGAATGGGATAAATTCGTGAATGAACTGAAACGGGATTCTAGTTTATCACGCTTTGATTTAAGAAGTTTCATCAATACAATAACAAATCATAGGAGTGATGAAGATTCAAGAAAAAGGAAATTATTGGATGAAATAAAAGAAGAATCAAGAAAGATAGATTTGGATGTGATCATTGAAATGAGAAAACGAATTACTGTGTGTCTTGCAGCAAAAAATGTTATGAGATACGATATTAAGAGGGGTTGTTATATTGATGAAAATATGAATCCTCTTGATTTTGTTAAAAATTTTTGTGCAGGAACATACAAGATGGAAACAAAGAAAGAAGCTGATGATGGAAAGATGAACGGAAAATGTTTGAAATGCGAAAAATCAGAAGCAGACAATGTGAAACTCTTAAAGAATGTGGAGAGTTTAACATTGGAAATCAAAAGCTTGAAGGATGAGAAAGAATCTGATGATATACAGATTCTTGAAATGAGAGACAATTGTGAGAAATTGATGTCAGAAAATGACAAACTTTTGAAGAATGTTGAGAGTTTGTCATTAGAAAACAAAATTTTGAAAGAAAATGAAAAAGATTTTGAAAGTAAAAGAAAATCCTCAGGAAATGAAGATTTTTGGATAAAATTGGAAAACAAAAATCTAAAAGAAAATGAAACAAGATTTCAAGAACAGTTAAAAGGTTTAGAAAATGAAAAATCTGTTCTTGAAAATCTTAAAATTGAAAATGAAAATTCTATCAAGTTCTATCTTGAAAGAATCTCTCAGCTTGAAAAAGAAGCTGAGAATTCAAGAAACAAGATTGATGAACTTGAAAAGAAATTGAAAGGTTTTGTGACTGCACCAGATAGTTTGAATTTTCCCTGTCCAAAACCAATCAATTCTGTTCCAATAAGTGACAATGTCACAAACTTTGACACTGTCAAAGTTGAAGATTGTGATGAGAAAACTGATGATGATGAGAAAAAGAAAACATTTTTGAAATTAAAAGAAATGTTTAAAGAAATTGTTCTACATTCTACTGAGAAAGGTGAATGCTCAAAGCAAAAACCTGTAAAGAAGAATGTGGAACAAAAACAAAAGGATAAAAAACCGAAAAATGTTCAAAAAGAAAATAAAAGCTCATCAGTTCAATCATCCAATCGTGATAAAAAACCACAAAAATTGGAAAATCATAACTCAAAAAATGTTGGTAATAAGTGGTGCAGGTTTTACCACAGTCCTTCAAAGCCAAAACCAGTTTTCAAGAAGAGTGATGATTACCACAAAGCCAGACAATGTTATGATCTAAGCATATGGTGTGAAAGTGGTGAATGGTACGATAACAGAGTGTGTTACACATGTGGTGTGAGAGGACACATTGCTGGTAACTGCCAGAATTGGAGTTATGAGATAAAAAAAAATGCTATAATTGTCATATCAGAGGACATATTGTCAGAGATTGCCCAAGGAGATCGATGGGAAGATCGAGGGTTGAATCTCAAAGAATGGCAAAGAAACCAGTCAACGTCAAGCCCCATGAACAGAAGGTTCTAAAACCTAAAGTTCAGGATCAGACAATTCAAGAAAAGAAAGTTAAACTTTCACAGGGGCAGAAAGACAGACTGCGAAAGAAAAGGAAGAAGGCAAGAGAGTATCTCGAGAAAATTTTGTCTTCGGGTTCACTAAACAGATTGAATAAGAGTTCTGATGAATCAACTAACTTGATTGTAAAGTCAAGCAAGACGAATTCATCAGATACAAATCTGAGGACGAAAGAGAAAAAGGAGAAAAAGAAGGTTGTCGGCGATGAATCTGGCTCTTCAAAGTCAGACAAGCCACATTCAGGCAATGATTCTGGTTCATCAAAGCCAGAGGAGCCTAGTGTTGAGGTAAAATCTGAGAATTCAGGTTTAACAATGGATGATGCAAATTTTCCACCATTGTTGAACAAGAATTCTAAATCACCCAAAGACAGTCAGGCTTGGGTGAAACTTTTCAAATAGAAAAATCTGACTTGCCGGAGCTTCCAGGTTGGTAAGTGTGAAGCAGGTATCGGCATCATTCTTGAGAAATTCACAGGATGGTAACTGTGATATTTCGATTTACAAGTGGTAAATCAGGGACATTAAGTTGTACTTGATTTTCTACTAGTGTTTGTTGTTGTCAAGGGTCTTAATTGTTAATTTTTAAGATGGTTGAAGAATAACAATGTGATGAAACCCCGAGTTTGTAAAAAGACAAACAAAACTAATTTTTCGAAAAAACCATTTGATTAAAACAAACTTAAGTGTTTTGAAATCTAAATGGGAAAATAGTTTATTGTCAGGGGGAGTTCTGATTGTTTATGCCAAGTGAATGGCGAATTGAAGCGTTTTGATATCAGTTTGTCATGTTTCTTGTATAGTTTGTTTTCAAATTTTCCTTGAAAATCAAAATTGAAACATATTTTGATTTTAGGGGGAGAAAAATTTTAAAAAAATTAGAAAATTTGAAAATTTCAAAAAACATTGAAAAATCAAAAATGAGTTTTGTTGTGAAAAAGAGGAAATGATAGTAAATCAGTGGACTATCACTGCATGCTAAAGATATGAAATGTCAAATGTGATAAACGATCTCACTAATGATGTGTCGATAGGTTTTCACACATTTAGTAGATTTATTCGGGATATAAACCTAAAATTCAAACTTGTGAATTCGTGGGGAACACTACTTGGATATATAGGTAACCCCTGAAATCTCGTTTGAAAGGTCTCTTATTCTGATATACTAGGTCTTTATACTCTATGATATCTGGGGTATTATTCCGGGACTTCTGCTGAACGGTAGTTCTGACCTAGTCCTTGGCTAATACTTGCTTCAATGCTTGAAACACAGCATTAAAACCCTCAGCATGCTGAAACAATAAAATTGATATATGCTGCTGTTGTAAGCAAAAAGATCCTCTAAAGGGGACACACCGAAAAGACGAAGCTGATATCTCTCTGCGTATACGGAAGTATCGATCTGAGATCCCTCGGCCCTCGCATACCTAAATTATATACAGATATCATTGTAGTATTCTCACCTGTAAGACTGATTATTGGGATTCTGGATACGGGAGTATATTCAAGAGGTGGGACACATGAATGATCTAAGTTCTTAATTCATCTAAATCGTATCCTGAGTAAGTTGAAATTTGTGTGAGAATTTAAGATGGATCAGTATATCGACAATCGAGGTGAATTGTTTAGAGCTTAAAATGTTAAAAGCTTAACGGTGCTAGTGATTTGTCTCATGAACTGATATGATCCTCTTACACAAACTCACAAAAATATTGTTTGTATATATTTCTTTACTGCATTTCTTTAAACTCAAAATCCAAAAAGATTTTAGTGTGTTTTAGCATAAAGTTTTGAAAAATTCAAAAAGATTTTCGACAACTGATGTTGAAGAACTGATATTCAAAATTCCAAGTGCTAAACTTGATGAATTAGAGGGTTGGGAGAATATATTGAAAACTTTGAATGTCATATACAAATGTTTTGAAAAATTGAGGTTTTAGTTAATCAAGGTCATTTATTTGAACTTGATGTAACTAGTATGTTTGTTGAATAATTGATTTCTACCAGTAAGTTTCTTAAATCTAACTGTTATAAATTTGTGAAACTTATGGTGAGATAGAGGATATGCAGGTTAACCAGGTTTCAAATCCTGAGCAGATGCAGAACAAAGCCAGGAATTGATCCTGAACTTGTGAAACGATGAAAGCCAGACTACGATCCTGACAGCTGAGTCTAAGGGGGAGTCTGAAGACGAGCTCAAGGCAAACGAAAGCGTGTAAAGAGCCAGGTATCATTCCTGGAGGAGCTTGTACACGGAAATCCAGGTGCCGATCCCAAAAGCACGGAAGCTTGATGAAAGGGGGAGCCTGAAGACAGATCCACGGGGATTCTGTTCGAGAGAGAGAAAGAGAAGGCGCTACAAGATTGACTACGGCAATATCCAAGGGGGAGTCTGTTAGTGCAATATCTGTCTATCGCCTTCGTCAATCTATTCCGTAGCAGAAATCGAAGAAACAGAAGGATTTTAAGCTTTTAGGTTACAACTAGTTAAAAAGGGCAAGGTGGCAAACTTGTAAATAAGGAGAAATCCTTATAATCCTTGTGCCTATAAATAGCTCATTATGTTGTAGAGATTAAGACTTTTGGAAGACTTGGAGCTCATTTTGGAGAATTAGAGATCTAGTTGTAGAGAGAGAAAGTCTAGAGAGAGAAAGTCTCTCTAAGTGATTCACGGCATTGTACACGACGTCATCTATATAGAATCACGTTTTCTTGTACGTTATTGAGTGTTCGATCACATACGTTCACGGATTCCGCACGTCGAATGTACGTTACGCAATCGAACAGTATCGAAACCGATCCTACAGCAAAAATTTGTATAAAATTATGTGATGACACGTGTCCTAAACCTTACACGTGTTATAAATTTCCTTAGAAGTACCAAAGTTAACAAACAATGGAAAGATATAAGATGAAGGGGTTAAACGTGTCAACATCTTAATTCTTACCTCTGAGTGACCTTTTAACGAACCCGGAACTTCGTAATGTCCAATTATACTTCCAAGAATGTTAAACGATAATTACATAGGGTTTCGGTATCATCATTTAATAAGTTATGCAAGATCTCAAGAAAAAGGGTTAAAAGCATCAACGAGAGAAACTAGTGCATTTCGGGTGATCTCGTAACCGAGCGGAAGCTTAACGATGTTGATTATAAGTCCCAAGATTCTTAAAAACTAACTATAGGGGCCAATAGTGCTAAAAATGAAAGTTATTTGAAGTTATAAAGGACCAGGGACTGAAACTGGCAAGTTTGAAACTTGTTTTACCGAAATCGAGGAGTGTCGCGGGGCGTGACAGCCCACTCTGATCTCTTTCGCAGCCCGCGAGGAAGTGCCCAGTAGCGAAAAATGGGATAGCTGCATGTTGCAGCCTTGTACACCGCCTTTGCATGCCTAAAACTCGAAACCAGGGCTTGTTTGATGGTATTTACTGACACTAGGACACTTGGGAACATCTGGGAACAACTCTTAACACCTGGATTGATCTTGAGGATCCTTGTTTCACTATAAATAGGACCTCAAAGTTGCCTTTCATACTTGCTCATTTCAAAATCATATCTTTCCTCTCTTGCTTGCATTCTCTGAGGTTCCTGATAAAAAAGGAAGCTCTCCTTAGTTTAAGATTCGAGCTAGGACCCCTTTATTAGTGTCCTAAGTGTCGCAACCCCCGTCCCCTAACAACCCAGGAACGGGCGGCCGCGGCCAGTTTCGGTGGTATCGGTGTTTATCATTTTGGCAGTGGAATTTACATCAGTACCGTAGTTAGGAAATATTTAATCAGAGTAAAATACCACGCTTTTATAATATTAAACACATGGGGAAATCCCAAGTTTCAAGTACATACATTTTTATAGGGATAAACCCTATTTTATTTAAATAAAAACATATCTTTATTTAGGTAACTTTATAGCCACTTTTCCAAGCTTTCAGTGCTGTCCAGCTGGCTTCTATTTGGCTTTCACATTTTGTTACATGAAACGTGTTTCAAAATATTTTTTCAGTGGGAAATACTGGTGAGTGAATCCCAGTTTAATCAAGACAAGTAAAACCGTTTTACAGCATTGAGGGCGGTCGCGCAATTACATTTGTTTCCATCTACTTTAATTACCACCCATGGTACTGTCAACCGGACTTGTGGTCATGTTACTACTCACAATGTAGTAACAAATTTTGTATACAAAACCCCAACATACCGACGATAATTGTAGAATACAACTACTCAATCACTGTTTAATATAAATTAATTGAGGTTTTGTAAAAACAATTTGCAAAAATTAGATTACTCACTTTGCTGTCTTAGGGTTTTCCTTAAGGATTTCCTGGTGATTATCTATTAATTACACAAATGCACACGCGTTAGTATAATAACCCAATATTTACATTAGTAATACCCTCCCCGAGACGGCATTCCAACGACTACATCGGGCAGAACCACGACAGCCGTTACGGAACCATAGATCAATCGGGCAGCGTATCTAATATGTAACCGTGGTTATAATACTTACAGCAAGGCAGAACTTCGTTAATTAGGGGGCTATTATGCCCGGGAATTATGTGTACCATGCAGAAGTTGAGAGAGAAAGTGAAAGACTGAACGATTTGAAATGGACAACCGATACCATCTATTTATAGTTGTGATCCGCCAATCTCTCGCGCCCCGCGAAGACCTAGGGGTGGTCTTACGCGGCCCGCGACATAGGGTGTCTAGGCTCTAGCTGCGCTGACTCAAACTCATAGACTTGACACGGATTGGGACATGTGGCAGCCTGGGGGCTCGCCCTGGTGATTGGCTGTCGCGCCTCGTGTAGCCTGAAGGCAAGGCCTTCGCGGCCTGCGAGCGCCTATGTTTTTTTTATTTTTATTAAATTATTAATTATATAAGGTATTTTGAGCTTGGGTTTCGCATACGGGGTATGTTTTAAGACATATGGGGACATTTTATTTATTTTAGAGGTGTTGAAAACAATTTTGGAGGGTTGTTATATCCTCCCCACCTTGTTTCGTCCTCGAGGTCTACTGAAATAAGTGTGGATATTTCCTTTGTATCTCTGATGCAAGCTCCCAAGTGTATTCTAGTCCTCTTTTAGAGTCCCATTTTACTTTGACTAGAACCAATCTCTTGTGTTTGAGATTCTTGACTTTCCTGTCTTCAATATGTAGAGGCTTTTCTATAAACTTTAACTTTTCATTTACCTCTATATCCTTAAGAGGCACTACTAGATATTCATCGGCTATGCATTTCTTGAGATTACATACATGAAATACATCATGTATTCCTGCCATTTCCTTTGGCAGTTGTAGCTGATAGGCTACAGGTCCTATTCTTCTAATAATCTCAAAAGGTCCATTATACCCGGGGCTTAGCTTTCCTCTTTTGATGAATCTTACCACTCATTTCCAAGGAGAAACTTTTAATAATACCTTGTCTCCTACTTGAAATTCCAATGGCTTCCGCCTGTTATCAGAATAACTCTTCTGTTGGCCGCGTGCTGCTTTTAGTCTTTTCTTGACTTGAATGCTCTTGTCCGTGGTTTCTTGTACTATCTCAGGTCCAGATAGTTGCTTTTCTCCAATTTCTGCCCAACAGACTAGGGTTCAGTACTTTCGTCCATAAAGTGCTTCGAATAGTGCAGCGTTGATACTGGTATGATAGTTGTTATTATAAGAAAATTCTATTAGTGGCAAGTGATTATCCCAATTTCCTCCGAAATCAATTACACAAGCTCTAAGCGTATCCTCCATTGTCTGAATTGTTCGTTCGCTTTGTCCGTTCGTTTGAGGATTATCAGCGGTGCTTAGATTCAACTTGGTCCCCATGGCTTTTTCGAAACTTGTCCAAAAATGAGAGGTAAAACGGTTATCTCTATCAGAAACAATTGATAAAGGAATTCCATGTAATGAAACTATTTCATTTACAAACAGCTTAGCTAACTGTTCCATACTGAAAGTTTCCTTCATTGGTAGGAAATGAGCTGACTTAGTTAGTCTGTCTACAATTACCTAGATTGTATCATTACCTTTCCTTGTCTTGGGTAATTTGGTAATAAAGTCCATTGTTATCAATCTCCTTTTCCAAACTGGCATTTCCAACTGCTGCAGCAAACCTGAAGGTTTCTAATGTTCAGCTTTAACCTGTGAACAGGTTAGACACTTGGCAACATAAGCTGCTATATCATTTTTCATTCCTATCCACCAGAAATTCTTTCTTAAGTCCTGATACATCTTATCACTTCCAGGATGCATCGTATACTTAGACTTATGGGCTTCTTCTAATATACGGTGGTGTAGGTTTCCTAGTTTTGGTATCCACATTCTCTTCTTATGGAATCTCCAAATACCATATGTTCCTTGTTCTAATTCCTTAATCATTCCTTTCAGTTTCTCAGTATCATCCTTGATTACTGTGATAACCCGAACCCTCAAGGTTAACGGTACTTGATTTCCTTGATCTCTAGGTCGCATATTTACACTTCATGTCTCATCACACGTTATAATCGAGTGTCTGTGACGCTAATCGTAGATTGATCTTTTAGAGTGTTATTTATTCGTACAATGTAAGTTATCGTATGTTAATTAAGTATCCCATAAATCTTGTCGCACTTCTTAC
The DNA here is from genome assembly GCA_030545235.1 of Helianthus tuberosus. Classification (NCBI taxonomy): domain Eukaryota; kingdom Viridiplantae; phylum Streptophyta; class Magnoliopsida; order Asterales; family Asteraceae; genus Helianthus; species Helianthus tuberosus. The sequence continues at coordinate 40,803,434 of CM060360.1, read as the reverse complement.
CGAGTCGCACACCTCTTAAAGGATCACACACCTAGTTAAGTGGGTCTCGGCCCAGTTCTTTGGAGCCCGAAACGGAACCCAAACAGGCCCAGCCACATCACTCGAACATAAACACTTATAGGAAGTTGTGGACGAGTTTTATAATTTTAGAAAGGAATGAGATAGCAACCCTAGCACCCTCATGCCTCTTCTCTTGATATCGGCGGCTGCCCAATCCTTTGGTGGAGCCTTCCTTGTTCGATCTAGCATGTATTCTACACCTCCTCGGTAAGTATGTCCTTCATTTTGTATTGCATTCCCTACTAATTAAATCGTGTGCTAGAGGGTAGACTCATCATCTATACGCATGCGCGAGTACGTATATGACATAAGAATCATGAGCCGAATGGCATGAAACTGAATATATGTCTCTGTATTGATGATCAATAATCTAGGGTACTATACATGTCTAGACAATTACGATCGGTATCGATGCCTAAATCTAGATTTGTTTACACGTTGGATTGGAATAATGTTTGTGAATTTCTTAATGATCGATCTGTTATGTGTGGTATAAGTTCTCAAATGATAAGATTGGTTAGAAATGATAAACGAAAATTAGGGCCTGGATGATTGTTTATGATAACTTAAGGGTGGTTTGATTTGTTTGAAACTTATGTTCTGGTGAAACCACTAGGCGAGGAGTAGGGCTTGGGGTAGTTTTGATTTGTAACTGATTTGATCGAATGATTGGATTTAATTGTATATGTCTAGTCGAGAATTCAATAGCAAGGAGGAATTCATGAATTGTATTGCATGATCGTATCGTTCGATTTTGCTTGATATATAAATGATGGTGCAATTAGTAAATAATTACTAGGTTTCTTATGAACTGCAAATATGTAACTGATTTGATCGAGACTGGATGTGTGCACGTTGTTAATTGTGATTAATGTACGATTGATAGAAATAAACTATTTAAGCAATAATTAAGGAGTTAGAGTAGACTTTTGTAACTGACACATCTTGGATTATTGGAGAATCAAGGAAGGAAGTCCCCGACGAAGAGTCTAGGGCGACGAACATTATTCTTCGTCGTTATGACTTCTTGACGAACTATATGAATCTTCATCACAATCCAACCCGACAAAGGTTGATTCTTCGTTGATAGATGTCCGACGAACCATTAGGGACTTCGTCAAAGGCGAACTCGACGAAGGTTAATCCTTCGTCACAAGGATACTTCGCCGTGCAAAAGTATGGGTGGAACAGTAGGCACTTATGATGATGATGATGATGGATATTTGTATGTATAAGAGCTATGTGCATGTTAATAAGAATAAGAAACCTGGTTTGACTAGTATGAATAGCAAACTCACCTGTTATGTTATGTGTTACTTTGTGATATTCACATGAGATGTGAACTTGTGTTAGAAATGTGTATTTCCTACATGATACATTGTGATCTGGTGAGAGATGCAACTGTGTGAAATTAATGACTTGTTTAATTGTGAAACTGATGTTGATTGGTAACCACGGTAGGGTATGGTTGACCAACTTGGAATGGGTAAAGTAACTTAACAATCCGAGCAATCAAAGGTGAGTTCACTTCTCTTGAGCATGCGTCCCGGTGGGTGGGACAGTCAAATGGGTATTCCTGAGAGGAATAGGTCTTTGGGTAAATCAGTGGATATTCCTGAGAGGAATAAGCCTTTTGGGTAAAAACTGGAATATTAGGTAATACACTCATCCTATCACCCTTAAGTCCCATCTTGTTTGTTACCTGAGAGGTAACGGGGTATTAGTTGGTAGCGCTATCTAGGTTTGGCACCCTCACCCCGTACCTGAGAGGACGGGTGTGAACTAGTGACCTAGTCTTGCCCAATGCTTTGATAGGAGCATTGGGGAAAAGGGCAAAATAAACTGGAGCCGTCTTGTATTCGAGTTATTATCAACATTGTAATCAATGAACTGAACTAAACACTTGGTAACTAACGTTTTCGTAATATTATGAACTCACCAGCGTTGTCTGATACACTTGTGTGCATGCTCGCAGGTTACTTGATGTGTGTGGATGTGGAACTTATGTCTGGGATGCTGGAGTGGTCATGGGTCGAGATACATGGAAATTTGAAACAAGACTAGTTGATTTCATACACTTGGGTTTTGATTAAACTTTGTATTATGCTTCTGCTGAACACACGAGTTATAAATAATGTTTTGTAACACTTTATCTTAATAAATGAAAGCTTTTATTTTAAGTCTTGTTACGAGTTCAATGTGATTAGTGGCTAGATCCTGGTATGTCACACGTCTCGCGGTGTTTTCGCATGTGGTATTTTGGGGGTGTGACAATTACTAATTCCTGTGCCTTTCTAATCTGTTCATTTAAATCTACTTGTAGATTTAATTTAAGAGAATGTACTCTTTTTGGATTTTCATAATACTTTCGACTTAAAGCAACCGCTACTACATTTGCATTTCTGGCATGATACTGGATATTATAATCATAATCGCTAAGAAATTCCATCCAACGTCTCTGTCTCATATTCAACTCCTTTTGCCCGAAAACATACCTTAAACTCTTATGATCTGTGAAAATAGTAAACTTACTACCGTAAAGGTACGCTCTCCAAATCTTCAGGGCAAAAATTATAGCTCCTAATTCTAAATCATGGGTTGAATAATTCTCTTCATGATTCTTAAGTTGTCTACATGCATATGCTATAACCTTTTGGTGTTGCATCAATACACATCCATAACCTAACTTAGAAGCGTCGCAATAGACTACAAAGTCTTCAGTTCCTTCTGGTAATGCTAATATGGGTGCGTTGGTCAATTTTTGCTTAAGAATTCTAAAGGCTTCTTCTTGTTTTGGTCCCCATTCAAACTTAACAGATTTACAGGTTAACTTAGTTAAGGGAATGGCTATTCTAGAAAAATCTCGAATAAATCTTCTATAATAAACGGCCAATCCTAAGAAACTTCTAACCTCGGTTGGCGACTCAGGGGTTTTCCATTTTGTAATCACCTCGATCTTGGTGGGATCCACATGAATTCCTTCATGGTTGACTAAATGTCCAAGAAACTATACCTGTTCTAACCAAAACTCGCACTTTGAGAACTTTGCATAAAGCTTTTCTTTTCTCAATAAACTTAGAAGTGCATGCAGATGCGCTGCATGTTCCTCTTTATTCTCAGAGTAAATAAGAATATCATCTATAAAAACAATTATGAACTTATCCAAATATGGCTTACATATTCGGTTCATCATGTCCATAAATGCGGTTGGGGCATTGGTTAGACCAAATGGCATGACAGTAAATTCATAATGGCCATATCTTGTTCTAAAAGCAGTCTTAGGAATGTCCTCTTCCTGTACCTTTAATTGATGATATCCTGAACGTAAATCGGTCTTAGAGAAAAATCGAGCTCCTTGCAATTGATCAAACAGATCATTGATTCTTGGTAAGGGATATCGATTCTTAATCGTGACTTTATTTAATTCACGGTAATCAATGCACATAATCATCGATCCGTCTTTCTTTTTGACGAATAAGATCGGCGCTCCCCATGGCGATGAACTTGGCTGTATGAATCCTTTTTCTAACAGTTCGTCTAACGGTTTCTTTAACTCTTGAATTTCTGCTTGTGCCAAGCGGCAGGATGCTTTGGCAATTGGTGCTGTTCCTTGTAGCAGATGAATTCTGAATTCAACTTCCCTGTCCGGCGGTAGTCCTGGTAATTATTCTGGAAATACATCTGAAAACTGTGATACTACTGGAATATCTTTCAATTCTTTTCCTTTAGTGTAAGTGATTATGGAAATCAAATACACTAATGACCCTTTTCTTACATAACTTATTGTTTTCATCATAGAGATGAATTTTGTGGATCTAGAGGGTTTATCTCCTTTAATTGTGATCTTTTCACCTTTTGGTGAATTTACTTGGATTGACTTTTGATCACATAGAATACTAGCTTTATTGGCTATTAACCAATCCATTCCTAATACAACATCAAATCCTGCCATATTCATTGCATAAAGATTTGCAATAAACTTTTGATTTAAAAATTCTATTCTTGCTCCCTGCAAGATTTCAGAAATCTTAATGGTTTCCCCATTCGCTGTCTCTACTAGACATTCTTGTGGGAGTTTAGTTAATGGTTGATTGAGAAGTTTGCAAAACGAAGTATTAATAAAACTTTGGTTCGCACCAGAGTTAAATAATACTTTAGCAAAAACATCATTAACTAAAAACGTAGCGGCTATCACATCCGGAATCATCTTTGCTTCTTCTACAGTCAGAACAAATGCTCCAGCCTTTTTAGCATTCTTGTTATTCATAGCTGGAGCTAGTTTCGGGCGGTTTGGCTTGATGTGACCCTTTTCTCCACAGTTGAAGCACATTCCATTATTAGGTTTCTTCCTACAATCTTCTTCCTTATGTCCTGGTATCTTACAGAAATTACAGTAGGTGGAACATCTTCCTGAATGCTTCTTTTTGCAGGCCTTACAGTAAGATGCAAAGGCAGAACCTACATTTTTCCCATGGTTGGAATAGCGAAATTCCTGGGTAAGCCTTTGAGCTAGGTTCCTCCTCTGGTCCTCTTCTCGTGTACGAATTAATTCATCAGTCAAGGTATTTGCTAGTTCTACAGCTTCTTCAATAGTTTGAGGTCTAGCCGCCTTGACTACATGCCTAATCTCACTGATTAATCGCCATATGTAACGGGAGATTAATACTGGTTCTAGTGATGCAAGGGTTGGCACTATTCTAGCATATTCGAAAAATAACGCAGTGTAACCCTTACTATCTACTCCAGTCATTCTAAGGTTTAGGAACTTATTTGCTATTTGTTCCTTTTCATTAGGAGGGCAAAATTTTCTTTCCACCATGTTTTTAAATTCCTCCCATTCCATATTGTAAATCCTGTCACTTCCCCTAGACTGGTGGATAGTGTTCCACCGTTCTAATGCTGAGTTCTTAAACAGATTGGAGGCAAACATTATCTTATCCTCTTCCACACACTTACTTATTTTGAAGATTGCCTCAGTCTTTTCTATCCAGCGTAGAGCTACAACGGCCCCTTCATTGCCCGAGAATTCCATTGGTTTACAAGACAAGAATTCTTTATAAGAACAACCATAAGACATGGTTCTTCTTCTTTTGGGAATGGGTACTTGAAGTATTGGTCCATTGTTTACGTTGTTTTCAGGTTCAGTAGGTCGTTTACTGTCATGATTACTTTTATTATCCGCTTCCTTAACCGTTTTAATAATATATGGCATTGCGTCTATAATCCCTTGTGCCATTATGTGTTGGATGGCACTGTTATCCACTTGGTTTACATTGTTATTGTTATTCGGGTTATCGTTATTCTGGTTTTCCTGATTCACTTCGTTGTCCATCTGAATTTTAAACATTATCCACATATTAATATCACAAATTAATATTTAATGCAAACGATCACATAACACGCATATTGATCAAAATCGTCGAACATTGCGACTTACTCTATTTTATATTATGCATCCATATATGTTACACTACAACTGAAATAAAAATTACAATACTATTAGGTATCCGTAGCTATTGTCTAGATTTTTTTTTCAAACATATACACATATTATATATCATTATTTTATTATTATTATTATTATTATTATTATTATTATTGTTATTATTATTATTATTATTATTATTATTATTATTATTATTATTATTATTATTATTACTACTATTACTGGTATGGGTTCATCCAGAACTCCATATTACGCTCGTCATACTTCCAGACGAGTCGTTCTCCTATCTGCCTCATCCTCTCACTTCCTTCTAAAATCTCCTCACCAAAGGTTCGGAGTTGCACATTTTCTGCACTCATTGGGGGTGCAAGGGCTGGTACTGGGTTTGGGAACTGGGGTATGGGTTCCTAGTAAGGGTAAGGATTTTCTAGAATTTCCCTGATGAATTGGTCATTATCATAGTAGGGATCTAGAGGGTCCAGGTCTGGGTAGGCTGCTTGGTTTGACATGGGTTCGTCTTCTGATATTGGGTAGCGTTGTTGGTAATCCCTATGGTCGTCAAACCACAGGTCGTAGTCTAGGTCTAAAGGATTGGGTGCTGATATTCTAGGTATCTCAGCTAGGTCAATGTTAGGCATTGGGATTTGGTTTTCTGGGTGGTTTTCAATTTCCATTGGCTATATGAGAAATAGTGGTAAGGGCTGGGGTGCTATGAGTTGCTCTAGATTAGGGTCTGTAGCTGTAGTTGTTAAGATATGAAAATTTGCTAGACTCCTATTGAGCATATCCTGAGTGTGAGCATCTGTTTCTCTCTTAACGACTGCCTAAGCTCGCTGTTGTTGTAACTTTTTCATCATTTTTCTATGTTCATGCACTCCTCTGCTGAACCATCCTCTCTTCTTAGGAGGAAATGGCTCTTCAGATTGTGCCTTGAACACAAATATCCCATCTTCGTTGTTAGCCGAATACCCTGAGAGGGATGGCTGTGAAGAGGTGCCTTCGTCCCTAGGTGAGCTGGACAACTGACGGTAGGCGTCGGAAGGTCCTTGGTCACTCAAACTGTAAACTAACAAATTGTCAAATAACACACAACAATAATATACAGATATGCACGACATCCCGTAGATTATTTCCTAACATATTGAATAAATTTTGGTGTCAGAAGAACACTTCTGTGGCTGAATTAGTGGCTTAGCTCTGATACCACCTTCTGTCGCAACCCCCGTCCCTTAACCACCCAGGAACGGGCGGCCGCGGCCAGTTTCGGTGGTATCGGTGTTTATCATTTTGGCAGCGGAATTTACATTAGGACCGTAGTTAGGAAATATTTAATCAGAGTAAAATACCACGCTTTTATAATATTAAACACATGGGGAAATCCCAAGTTTCAATTACATACATTTTTATATGGATAAACCCTATTTTATTTAAATAAAAACATCTCTTTATTTAGGTAACTTTTATAGCCACTTTTCCAAGCCTTCAGTGCTGTCCAGCTGGCTTCTATTTGGCTTTCACATTTTGTTACCTGAAACGCGTTTAAAAACATTTTGTCAGTGGGAAATACTGGTGAGTGAATCCCAGTTTAATCAAGACAAGTAAAACCGTTTTACAGTATTGAGGGTGGTCGCGCAATTACATTTGTTTCCATCTCCTTTAATTACCACCCACGGTACTGTCAACCCGACCTGTGGTCATGTTACTACTCAGAATGTAGTAACAAATTTTGTATACAAAACCCCAACATACCGACGATAATTGTAGAATACAAATACTCAATCACTGTTTAATATAAATTAACTGAGGTTTTGTAAAAACAATTTGCACAATGGAGACTACTCACTTTGCTCTCTTAGGGTTCTCCTTAAGGATTTCCTGGTGATTATCTATTAATTACACAAATGCACACGCGTTAGTATAATAACCCAATATTACATTAGTAATACCCTCCCCAAGACGGCATTCCAACCACTACGTCGGGCAGAACCACGACAGTCGTTACAGAACCCTAGATCAATCGGGCAGCGTATCTAATACGTAACCGGGGTTATAATACTTACAACGAGGCAGAACTTCATTAATTATGGGGGTATTATACCCGGGAATTATATGTACTGTGCAGAAATCGAGAGAGAAAGTGAAAGACTGAACGATTTGAAATGGACAGCCGATGCCATCTATTTATAGTTGTGATCCGCCAATCTCTCGCGCCCCACGAAGACCTAGGGGTGGTCTTACGCGGCCCGCGACATAGGGGGTCTAGGCTCTAGCTGCGCTGACTCGAACTCGTAGACTTGACACGGATTGGGACACGTGGCAGCCTGGGGGCTCGCCCTGGTGACTGGCAGTCGTGCCCCACGTAGCCTGAAGGCAAGGCCTTCGCGCCCCGCGAGCGCCTATGTTTTCTTATTTTTATTAAATTTTTAATTATATTAGGTATTTTGAGCTCGGGTTTCGTATACAGGGTATGTTTTAAGACATATAGGGACATTTTATTTATTTTAGAGGTGTTGAAAATAATTTTGGAGGGTTGTTATACTTAGCCTCCTTAGTTCGGTTTTTACATGTTTAAAGACCGAAAGTCAAAGTTGTCGTAATAATGCTTTGACTATCGGTTTAGAACTAAACGATCCAGCCATTATTCGAGGCGAATGTGGTTACGTGATTGTAATTAGGTGTGTGTTAATCAATCAAAAGGGCACATCCTAATTACCACGTTTACTTAGTTATTTGTCGGGTCAAAGTAATTAACATAAAAAGTCAAACGGGTCAGTTTTTAAATAAATTCAAATCAGATAATGTAGAGGTTATAAAATATGTTTTATCACTTTAATAACTTGGTAAACATTATTAGAACATATCTAGACATGTTCGACCCGACAATTCTAAGTTAAGGCTCGGTTCGCTACCGAAAGTCGCAAAAGCTTGACTTTTGCTTTGACTTTCAGTTCTGACCCGAATTAGCTTATTTCCTTTATGTTTTAAGGTTCCTTTGTGACCATATTATATTGTAGCATAACCCTCTAAGGTTATATTACATGGTCCCTTAGTAATCTGAGTTTATTTACTTGATTCCGTTATTATGCTTAATGTTGACTAAAATGCCATGTTTGCTAAAAATGAGGTTTTTAACATAAACAACCGTGAAAATGAATTACATTCTGATTAGAAATATTATTTAACATATTTTGACATTTAGATTCTGGTCAGAAACTATAATTATATAATAAATCGTAAAACATGCTTTTAAAAGGACTAAAATATCCTTTCTGCAGGCAAAAAAATAGTTTAAACATAATTTTAACAAAAAAATTCATTACTCACTGTTATGATATCATAATTAGAACAAATTGGGATTCCAAGTCAGATTATTTACTGAGTTTATGCATGAGTTTCGTATTATATTAATAAATGACGATTATGCCATTTTCACACATAGATTGGGTTTTAAATGAGATTAACATGCAAGAACCTTTTGTTACTGATATGATATAATAAATAAATTATTTTGACCATTCAAAGCTGGTCATAACCTCAGAGTTTCCCCAAACATCGAAATAATCGTCATTTATCGATTTTTACGACATTAAGGTGCATAGTATGGTTTTAAACCGTACTTAGCACCCAAAACTTGTTACCTACTGACTTTGTAAACTATTTTTAATATTTTTACATTAGGTATAAGTCATGAACTCAGATTCCCAAATAAGTCCTTAAAACTATGTGTGAAATGACCAAAATGCCCTTTTAGGGCATAGTTTGGCCATAAATGGTAAACCACACATATATATGATATCCTACTGTTAATATAACATAAATTAAATATTTTTACAGAATTTTTATGACCAGAACCTTAGTTTGCATATAAACCCCTTTTATAAATCATAAAATGACCAAAATGCCCTTATAAGGCTTAATTCGGTTTTAAAATCTATATGGGCATAATTGTTGATATCTTACTGATGTCATAACATAATTTAAGCATGATAACAAATGGAACTTGTATATGACTCATCCGGTTACTCGTTATGCTTATACGAACTCGGAACGGTTTTTGTAACTGGTTTGTAGAAATTAGCCAAAACGGGTTTAACCTTATCATTTAGACTTCAAAATCCAGAACGTATTTAATTTACCCATATAGTACAAGTCTTCGTACTTGTCGGGTCTAAATTACATTCCATTCCGGTCATCGCTTAATCTCCGAGCTTGTTATTTGATTTGTTGGTTAATTGTTTTGCATTACTATCACTTTATTCCTCCATATTGTCTACGTTCTTGATTAATATAGCTATTCCCATATTATTGTTATTCATGGCTAGCTTAAATGTGCAAGTAGCATGAGCTACATTAGGATTTGCATTAAGCTTAAACAGAGGATACTATAGCCTCAAGATCTAACACATAGCATTGCACACAGGAAATGCTAAAATCTTTATATGGGGACCCGTTGTTTCTGGCATTTTTCTTGTTCTCTTTTGCTTCGGTCTATTGCGGTATCGTAAAAACAGAAAGCTTAAACGAGAAGGTATACCAGTTGATATTGATCTAGTTTTAAAGTCTATATCAATTTCATGTTCTAAGGCATGGTTTTGATTGTAGAAGAGAGACAAAAGGACGATGATGAAAGACATTTGCTTGAACTGATGGGTTCAAATGATACTGAAAGGGGCAACAGAAAAGGAAGTGATATGGTGGTGTTCAGCTTTGCTACTATAGTAACAGCCACAAATGATTTCTCAAATGAAAATAAGCTTGGACGGGGTGGTTTTGGACCTGTTTATAAGGTATTTGTAAATTTCCATACGAGCTGTATTTTTAAACCTGCTTTACTTAGTATTCCAGTATCGTGATCGGTTTTTATTCTATTTTTTCTACTTCTCTTGGATTTGGGTATTTTGTGTAGTTGTATCTTGTTGTTGTTCAGATTCACTTATCAGGAATCCCTCACAATTGGTTGATTTTACTTTCAGTTTGTACTCGGATCACGCGACTTTGGTGTTGAAGGTGCATACAGGATGATTTCAGCGATCGGATTAGTTTTGAATGCTTTTAATAAGGATTTTTTGTGCGTTTTGGAATGTTTTAGAATTTTTGGAATGTCTCAGAATGTTGGTTTAATATTTTTGTAATGTTTTAGAATTTTGCTGCAATTTTTTTTGGAATTTAATAGTAATTTTGCTGCATTTTTTTTTCATAAAAAGTGGTTTTTTAATTTCTTTAATTTTTACAGTTTGTCACAAATCTGTAGCAAACAACTACATGACTTTTTTCTGAGTTGTAGGAAATTTGTCGCAACCTTGAACAATTTTTTTTTTTGGTTTGTAGAAATTTTGTCGTCACCTTTAACTTTTGTTTTTTTTGGTTTTAGGAATTTTGTCATAACCTTTCTTTTGGTTTGTAGGAACTTTGTCACAAAACTTAAAAAAACCATTTTTAAGTTGTAGGAAGTTTGTCGCAACATTAAAATTTTTATTTTTATTTTTTATTTGTAGGAAATTTGTAACAAACTGTTCAGAGAAAGATTTATAATTTTTTCAGGAATTTTGTCGCAAAATAAAAATAATTATTGGTAATTATGGTTAATTTTTCTTATTATTGTTATTAATTTAAAAAGTAAAATATCATAAAATAAAATACAAAATAGGCATAATTGTGAAAGAATTGTAGGAAAAACATAAAAAAACGGTTTGTAGGTATTTTGTGGCAACACTTGTGACGATAAATTTTTGTTGAAAATTTGTGGGAAATTTTGTCATAATTTTGTAGCTAACATGATTATCGACGAGCTTATTTTGCACGAAATTTTTTGTAGCAAATCTGTGGGTAAGACCAATTTCTTACAAATTTGCTACAAATTTGACTGTCACAAAGTAGGCAGTTTTCTAGTAGTGCAATGTATCAAATAAGCATGTCCGTTTAGGCGACGACATCTAGCGTGGTGGATTGTGTGACATCTAATGACCAGTGGTGTTAGATGTGAAGCTTCTTCTGCCAAGTTGATGCGTGTGTAGTGTATATATAAGTTTAAATATATTTTAAGGCCTTTTACACTTTTTTAGCCAAGTTTTAAATTTATAAAACACGATATTTACTAACACTAAACACACATATAGGCAAGTGCACCCATCGTGAGCGTAGTATAGTGTTGGTAAGATACCGAGGTCGTCCAAGGACACAAGAGCTTTTAGTACCGGTTTATACTCAACGTCTAATCAAATCAAAAGTTAGAAAAATGTTTTAAACTAGAAAAATAAAAACTAACTAAAATGCTGAAAAATAAAATAAAAAGAAAAACAGATAGACAAGATGAATCACTTGGCTCCGACTTGTGTATAGTGTAACCTTTCATTATTTCCGCACTTTTGCACTTTTTAAGAGATTATCTTAGTTATTGTAGTAGGCCCCTCTTTTGAAGGTGACGTTACCCTCAACCCAGTACTTTGAGTCAGCAATGATACAATCCTAAAGGGTCGGATTATTGAAAGATAATTAATTAAGTTATTAATGCATATTATGGTAGGCCCCTCTTTTGAAGGTGACGTTACCCTCGGCTAAGTAGTCTGAGTCAGCAGGGATACAGTCCTAAGTAGCCGGATTAAAGTATTAATAGTAGCTTACATATGAGGGGATCAAAGAGTTTGGACCCCCACCATCCAATACCGGTGGGTATTGAAGGAGGTCCTACTAAATTTGACCCAGGTCCTTGCAGGATCTATACACTGAACAAGGCAAGACTCTTACCAAACCGTTCCCTTAACCCCCGACCAGGTAGCAAACATATCTCCATATAGAACGTAGAGATATGAATGGTGAAAATCTTTTATTTTATATAGACAGTAAAATAATGCCAAGACACCACGGACAAACGATAAGGAAGAATCTCCTTCAACATAAGAAACTAGTTATTAAAGTCATTAATACATAACCAAGTAAATAGTGCGAAAAGATTAAAAATAAAAAGTATTACACTAGACACTTGTCTTCACCAAGTGATGTAAGAGACTTAGGCAAACATGGCCTTGATTGTCAAGAACTCTTACGATCAATCTTGGATCCTGAGACGACTCACACACTCTATGATGGACAATGGATGATGGTGGTCGATGATGGTGTTGTGATAGTGGTGGGTGGTGGATGAAATGTGAGAGAGGTGGTGTGCCAAGGGATGGTTTGCAAATGAGCCAAGCACCCCTATTTATAGTCTGAACAGCAGCTCGGGCACGGCCCCGTGTCCATCCTTCTCTCTGTCTTCATTAATTGCAGTTTGTCTGCATTAGTTGACCACGCCCCCGTGTTCGCTGGGCACACCCCCGTGTGCAGAAGCATATCTGTACTATCAAGATTCCCTCAGATTCTGCGAATCTTAGAGTTGACCACGACCCCGTGTTCGCTCGCTGGGCATACCCCCGTGGTGGGTGATAGAAGCTTCTATAGCTTTGTCTTTTATGCTGACACTTGGGCACGCCCCCTTGTTCACTGAGCACGGGGCGTGTTCAGTCTTCTGTCTTCTTGATTTTACTTGGGAAGATGCTGTCGGGGGGTCGGGCATGCCACGTTTGTTCCTTTTCTTGTATTTATGTTAGATTTAGCTGCCTTTTTGCTTCTTTTGTTAATTTGAGCTCATTTAATTCTGAAAATACAAAAGGAAGACAAAAACACACTTTTTCCAACATTAGTACTTAAAAAGGGTTAGTTTTATGCCACAATTGATGTAATTTATATGTTGCATTTTGTGCACTTTCCTATTTATTTGTTATTGGTATTTTTTTCTATATTGGATTTAAATGGTTTATGCGCTTATGTGTTAGGTTTAAGCCTTAATAAGTCAATTTTTTTTAATTCAAAGTGGACTAAATGAGTTAGTGAGTTATATTTTCATAGAAGGTGTGCTTAACAAGTTATTTTTTTAAATGAAATGTGCTTTAAGGTTTGTTGTTAAAATTTCTAAGGTTTGATTCGGTGTCAAGGTTTCTGTGACACCCCAGGAAAACCAGTGAAAACCATACAACTTAACTAGCTTCCTCAGTGAGTACTTACCAAATTTTGGGACGAAATTTCTTTCAACTTGGGGATAATGTGACAACTCGTAATTTAGAACCTTTCATTGTATCTTGATGTAACGTGCTTGAACGTTATGCGACTAATTGACTTATTGGTTTAATGAATGATATAAGTGAACTTATGTGATTATGTGTTGTGCTTGTATGTATGCGTGTGTTTATGACCCAAAACACAAGGACCCGACTCGAGACCATGCGGTCTTGAGTGAACAGTGCAACAGTTGGGCCGGATGGGCCATGCACCCCTTTAGTCTACCCGAAAGCCCATTAGGGTGCACCAAATTTGAACAAGTATATAACCTTGGTGGATAGCCAACCTTGCCATTCTTTGGGCAATCTACACACACTCTCCTACACACACACTCCTACATTCTCTCATTAAACCCTAGAAGCACAAACCTTCTTCCCTCATTCTCGGATTCAAACCGGCAACACTAGGACTCTCGAATCGAGCTCGGGATCATCACTCGGACACTCCATTTTATTCGTCTTCTTTACTATCTCGGTGCCTTTTCACAACCGGTTAGTGATTCACGCTAAGTGCTTTTATTTCGGTTGATGATGTGTGATGAGATTGTATGATAATATGCATTTGCTTGTTAAGTTTTATACATCTTTCTTGAAATGCCGATATTAAGATTGTTGTTAACCATGATGAATGCATTATGACTATTGTTGGTGTTTGATAAAGGTGTTTGTTTGATTTGGAATGCACATGTTCATGTTTGTTATGTAGGATGTGTTTTAGATAACATAAAAATGGTTGAATGTTGATGATAAATCATATAGATTCATGTATTGATCGGATATGGATGGCTAGGTTGTATAACTATTGTGGTTTATGCTTATTTTGATTAATCAAGTGTGCAAGATGAAAACTCTAATGAAGAACATGATGAATATGTGAAGAACTTGTTGAATATGATATGGATATTTGAAAATTGATATGTTTGATCCATTTTGGTTAATTGCAAGACAAGGAAACATGTTTGTGAACCCTTATTGGATAGTACACCAAATCATGAAATTGAAATCCTATTGGTTAGTACACTATGCAGAATCAGCAGGTGCTGGGAGTCGAAACCCCTGGTTTCGACTCGAGACCATCCAGAAGCCAGCTCGAGATCAGCGGTTGCGAGTTGAGAACCCCTAGTCTCGACTCGAGACCACATCTCCCTCACACAAGCAGCATAACTCGAGACCACGGTTGCGAGTCCGGTTGCGACTCGAGACCGTCTGGTCACGACTAGTACATGCATGACTCGAGACCTCCACGGTTGCGACTCGAGAACTCATAGGCTGTAACTCGAGATCCCTAGTCTCGACTCGAGACCATAACACCCGTACACAATGTTTGGACTTCATGACTCGAGACCTCCACGGTTGCGACTCGAGAACTCATAGGCTGTAACTCGAGATCCCTAGTCTCGACTCGAGACCATAACACCCGTACACAATGTTTGGACTTGCACACTGCTATGGGCCTAAGTAGTTGGGCCGCACACTTAGACTTTGGTTGTTACGTGAATGTTACTGTGGAACTTGTTACGAACTGTTGTTGAACTGCCATGCTAGACATGTATGCCATGATCGTTACTTGTGTACAATACGTGTAGAATATACGTGCACTACTTGGATATGAACCTGACTTGAATGGTATCTATGTTAGGACGTAGTTGACCACTTACAACTTGATTGACCTTTCTGTGTATCTGCCGAGCAAACCAAGGTGAGTTCACACTTTCTACAAAGCATGGGATTCCCAGGGGTTGGGAATTGGGGTTAAGGAACAGGGGTTCCTCGTCCTTTCTTGGGTAGGACAGCATCGGTTCAGGAATATAATTCCTCGTCCTCATGGACAGATAACTCGTACTAGACCAAAACTCTATCACGAAGTCCCTCCTTTTTTATATCGACTTAATCGCCGGGCCAATGACGAGTGGGTCATTAGTTAGATAGCACTACGCAGAGGACGGGCGTGAACTAATGGATCTGGGCACGTCAATGATGATAGACATTGACAGTTCAGGGCACATAAACATTACTACAGTCAGCAGTCGATATGGTAACGAGTCTAGTAACATACCCGGGGTAGCCCCCACAGCTGAAATGCCAGGTAACTAACATGGGGTAGCCCCCACGGCAGGATGCCAGATAAAGGAAACTGTTTTTGGAACAACTTAAAAATGAACACCCAACCGTGAACTCACTCAACTTGTTGTTGACTCGTTACTACATGCTTTGCAGGTTAATAGGTGCTTAGCTAGAGCTTGCATGGAAGAGAGTCGTTGTGGGACATGGACAGTTGTGTGCCATGTTAAACTTTGAAACAATTAAACTTATGTTTTGTCTTTTTTAAACGTCATGCTTCCGCTTGCAACTTAAATCATGTTTTGTTTGGACACCAATTGTATTGGTTGAACTTTTATAACTACATGTTTGTTATTCAATATGATTGGTGGCTGGATCCTGGTCAGTCACGCCTCCAAGCGGTGGTATTCCGCAGGTGGATATCGGGGGTGTGACAGTTTCTAAGGGTTTGGGGTAAAAGTTTCTATGGGTTCGATGCCGAAATTTTTACGGGTGCGATGTTGAAATACACACACACATATATATATATATATAGGGCTGCAAACGAACCAAACGTTCGGCGAAAGTTCGTGAACCATTCGGGGGGAAGTTCGTTTATATTTATTACCTTATTAAACAAACGAACACAAACCAAAAAATTGTTCGTTTAGTTAGATGAACGAACATGAACAAATGTCGTGTTCGTTCATTTATGTTCATGAACGTTTGGTAAAATGTTCGTTTGTGTTCGATAATATATTAGTGTTTTTATTTTATATTTTATTTAGATGCTTAAAAATTCCAATAAATAGAAGATTTAATAAGTGTCCGTGTATTATATATTATGTTCAGGAACTCTTGTTTGTGTTTGTTTGTTTTCATTTGTGTTCCCGAACATCAGTTTGTGCTCATTTGTGTTAATCAATGTTCATTTTCGTTTATTGCCTAAAATTAACAAATAAACACAAACGAACACGAACAAGTTCATTTTCATAACAAACGAACACAATCATAAAATCTCGTTTGATAAGCGTTCATGAACAGTTCATAAACACATATATTTCTTAACAAACGAACACGAACAAGGTCTTGTTCGTGTTCATTCAGTTCATTTGCAGCCCTACATATATAGCACTAAAAAATTTGTACATGTTCAACTAAACCCGTACCTTTCTATATGCCCTACAACCCTATACATTCTTTATGTTGGTTATTAAAGGATTTAGAGGAAAATAAGAGAAGGTCCATTACTAGTTGGAACGATGAACACACAAATGTTTGCACCAAACTAGCTACGACTCTTTTATTATTATTCAACTCCTCGCATACAAACATTACAAAGCCCTTATATAAACTGAATCCTAATCCTAAACCTAAGATTAATGTATAAGACACTCTTAGCGTACAAAACATAGAAGACAATCTGGACTGTCAATTTGAAGGATCAGTGGTTTAGATTTAGTGGTCCTTAAATGTAGAATTCATATGACTAAAAACAAGGGAAACAAGTGGGAAAAATGGAAAAATAGAAAAAATCAATATAGTTGACTCATAAACATACTTCCCTCATGATTTTCAAACGACTGCAACTTTTTCATACGGTAATATTTTTTTTAAATTACACCATATTAACAAAAAATTCATTCTCTTTAATTCTAGTAGGCTATTAATTTAACTCATTTGATTGTGCTTTAGAGTTATTAAATTAACTAGACCAACACACTAAAACACCCACATCAACGAGAAAGGTAGGCTTAGATTAATTGGAGGGGACTGCGAACGTCCGCCCCATGAAGCGTCGGGCAACCATGCATTCCTCCTAGGTTGGGCTCTTGTGTGCCTAGGGTCTGGTCAGATCAACCAGCGGAACAAGGAGTTAAGCAAGGGCTAGTTGTAAAAGCATCAACTGATTGAGTTGTTCTTGCACTTGCTACCATTTATAACTGGCGCCTTAAGGTTGTGTTCAGATTGCAAAATAAAGAACGTTTATGTATAATTTAATAGTGTTTAATAACATTAAATGTGACACATCAACCCATTATGACATATCAACCCATTCTGGGTTCGATGTCAAATTAGTGGCTAACCATATGGTCCCAGCGAGCCTAGAGGTGGAAAGAGGCTCCTATAAATAGATGTTGAAAAATAGGTGAAAATAACATTTTTCACAAATATATGAAGATGTTTTTGTCTTATTTTGGACTAGAAATAAATATAATAAAATGAGCGGGTTTTATATATTTATTTGTGGGTTTGTGTTCTATGTTGGAAGAGCTTCGCAACGAACTAAACCACGTCCAAAACGGAGCTAAGATGAATGAGATATCGATGCTCAAAGTTGGGTGTTGGAAACATTGAATGCTGAAACAAAAGGGAAAGTAGCACCTTGTCCCACATCGGAGGAGAGATGGAACTTAAATGGGTATTTAAGGTGGAACTCTCCATCCTTATTGTTTCATGGAAGCACACACTAAGTGTCCTCGCGAAGGGTACGGAGCACCCTAACTCGCACTCGCACAGGCACGCGCGCGTGGCGTGGGCGATGAGGCGCAATGTGGCGCTTTGATGGCGCACTTTGCACTTTGCACTTCGCACGCTCGCATGTCGCCTTTGTATTTTTGACCATGTGCGCGTGGTGGATCACAGAGGCTGCAAGGACCAAGTGGTGAAGTGGTGTGCAGGTTCGAGGCGCGTGACGTGGCAGTCCGCGCGCAAGTACATGTGGCACGAAGGCGCACGGTTGCGCATGGTGCATGGGCCCTGATGTGTCGTGCGCGGCGCACCAGAGTGAGCCAATACGACGTGACTGTATGGCGTACTCGTATAGGCTCACAGGTGACGTGGCGCACGCGCGCATGGACCTGAGTCAGTGTGGCGCACGCGCGCATGGCAGTGAGCCAAAAGGACGCACCGCGCATGGGCGTGCAGACCTGGGCTCGCGTGCACCAGTGTGTCTTACGCGCACGCACGCGCAGAAGCTTCCAGCATTCAATAGCAATGCAGTTACACTTCACCAACGAAACTGCCAAGTCAAATGGTTTTGACTGAGAATTAAATGACGTATTAAATTGCATTAAAGACGTTTAATGCAATTTAAACATCTCATTTAATTCATTTTTTGGCTGTTTCAAATCGGGAGCTGTATAAATACAGCTCCATACCTTGCTGCAGAGAAGACCACGAACAACAGCAGCAAAAGCAACTTTCTCTCTACTACTACTGATCTTTTCTTTGCAGATTTCAAGGTAGACGTCGGGTTCCTGTGCCATCTCCGGCAGTACCACTGCTTCGGCTGTTGTACCCTGGGAAACAAAACAAGTACTCCGGGGAGACTCGGAATTTGTTTTAAGGGAAGCGTGTGTACACGTGCCTCAGCCTTCTTCTTCATCTATGTTCTTGTATTTTATATTATTTCAGTTGTAATTGTACTGTATTTTCTGCTTTCTCATTTCCGTATTGTAATCTTTTGAATAAAAGTTTGTTTATTTTTATTTAATTACGCGAACGGTTCCTAAAATCTTAAAACAAATTTTTAAAACCGTTCGTGTAAGCAAAATCATCCTGTTTGTGATTCAAACCAGTTTTGTTTTCACTTAGTTTGTGTTTTAAAAACAGATTTTTTTTGGTTTTCATCTTCAAAGGAGCGACTTTGGTTGAAAACTATTTTGGTTACTTCAGAACGTGTCCTAAAAATTGCTAAAACTTTCTGAATTGGTCTTCAAAGTTGGACTTAGAAGCCAACCAGTAAGTTCTAAAATTATAAAATTTCTGTTTTTAGTCTTCAAAGTTGGACTTAGAAGCTGAAACAGTAATTTTGTGGTAAAATTAAAATTTACTAGTTTACTTCTGGTTTTTGCGTAAATCAGAATTTTTGTCTAAAACTTTAAATTTTAATTTTTCAGAATGTCGACCGATAATGTCAACGTTAACAACACGAATGTTGTGACGGGAACCCCCTGAACGCCACCACTGTGGGACCGTCCACAGTGGCTAATCACGTTGAACGACCCGAGAAGTTCTCGGGTCTACACTTCAAAAGGTGGCAGTAGAAGATGTTCTTCTATCTGACCACCATGAACCTTGTGAGATTCTTAACTGAAACCGCTCCCCAACCTATGGAAGGGGGGACCAGCGCTCAGGCTCTGAGCGCGGTAGAGGCTTGGAAGCACTCGGATTTCATTTATCGAGACTATGTGTTAAACGGGCTTTCGGATGCATTGTATAACGTGTACTACAATGACAAGACTTCCAAAGATCTTTGGGATGCCTTGGACAAAAAGTACAAAATGGAGGATGCTGGCACAAAGAAATTTGTGGTAGCCCGTTTCTTGGATTTCAAAATGGTTGATTCTAAAACCGTTATGAATCAAGTCCCAGAATTGCAAATTATACTACATGACATCCTTGCGGAAGGCATGACACTTAGCGAGACATTCCAAGTGGCAGCGATGATTGAGAAGTTACCTCCTGGTTGGGTGGATTTTAAGAATTATCTTAAACACAAACGAAAGGAGATGACTATAGAGGACCTTATTGTTCGTCTTCGGATTGAAGAGGACAATAGAATTGCCCTAAAAGGAAGCCATGGGCAAACTTCTGCTAGCGCAAATTTGGTTGAATATGGGCAATCCTCTAAGGGCGCGAAGGGTAAGGGGAAAAAGGACAAGGAGAAAGCAAAGGCTAGCAAACTTGGACCAAAGAAAGGGGTTGTGAAAAAGAAACCTCAAGCGTTCCAATGGACTTGTTACATCTGTGACGAGCCGGGGCATCGGGCTAACCAATGCAAGAAACCAAAGCGTGTGCGTGCGCACATGGTGGATGAAGACGGAATGCCTTTGGTGGCAATGATTTCCGACAAAACCGCAATGTTGGATGAGGTCAATGCTGTGACAAACACTCCAAAAGGATGGTGGGTTGATACAGGAGCGACCCGTCATGTGTGCCCAGACAGGAGCCTCTTTACCACCTTCAAAGACCTTGCGGGAGATGAGAACTGTACATGGGAAATGCAGCCATCGCCGACATCAAGGGTGAAGGAACGGTGATCTTGAAGTGGACTTCGGGGAAGGAGCTCACGTTAAGTAACGTGTTGTACGTTCCAGACTTGGGCAGGAGCCTAGTCTCGGGATGGTTGCTTAATAAGTTTGGATTTCGTTTAGTTTTTGAGAGCGATCAATTTGTACTTACTAAACGAGGAATGTATGTTGGCAAGGGCTATGCCCAAAATGGTATGTTCAAATTGAATGTAATGGCTGTAAAAAAGAACATGAATAAAATTGCTACTACTTCTACTTATATGCTTGAGTTTTCTAAT
Organism: Helianthus tuberosus; assembly: GCA_030545235.1. Classification (NCBI taxonomy): domain Eukaryota; kingdom Viridiplantae; phylum Streptophyta; class Magnoliopsida; order Asterales; family Asteraceae; genus Helianthus; species Helianthus tuberosus. The sequence continues at coordinate 40,782,481 of CM060360.1, read as the reverse complement.
TCGAATAAATGGCATGGTAGATTAGGTCACGTAAATTTTAATTCAATACCGTTTAATCAATTTAAATTGTATACCAACATTCCATATTGATTCACACTATAAATGTGAAACTTGCATAGAATCCAAACTTACAAGATCATCATCGAAATCGGTTGAATGAATAATCGAACCCCTTGATTTAATTCACACCGATATTTGTGATTTAAAAGCGGTACCCACAAGAGGTGGAAATAAGTACTTCATCACGTTTATTGATGATAGTACTAAATATTGCTATGTATATTTACTAAAAAGTAAACATGAAGCAATAAGTAAATTTATCTTGTACAAAAATGAAGTTGAGAATCAACTTCAAAAGAAGATAAAAGCTTTGCGAAACGACCGAGGAGGCGAATATGTTGCACCTTTTGCCGATTTCTGCGCAAAAAGTGGCATTGTACATGAGTGTACACCTCCTTATTCTCCACAATCAAATGGAGTGGCGGAATGAAAGAACCGCACATTGAAAGAAACGATGAACGCCAAGTTGATAAGTTCTAGGGTGAGCCAGGAAATGTGGGGGGAAGCCATTCTCTCCGCTAATTATCTTTTGAATAAGATACCACTCAAAAAGAGAGATGAAACTCCATATGTGTTATGGGAAAGGAAGAAGCCTTCATACAAATACTTGAAAGTGTGGGGGTGCCTAGCAAAGGTGATTGTACCACCTCTTAAGGCTCTTAGGATAGGACCCAAAACTGTTGATTAGATATTCATTGGGTATGCGCATCAAAGTAGTGCACATCGATTTCATGTACATGAGTCCAAGAATCCTGATGTACACGTCAACACTATCATGGAGGTAAATCCTAACGTTGTGTCTTACTTTGAAAATGTGTTTCCTTTGAGAAGACAAACACATGCAACGTCATCAACACCTAATTTTGAAGTAGGTGAAAGCTCATCTACACCAGTTGATGAGGTAGTTCATGATGAGACACATGAACGACCTGAGGTTGAAGAAAGTGATCGTATGCGAAGTAAAAGGCCAAGGGTTGAAAAATCCTTCGGTCCAGACTTCGTTAGCTATATGGTTGAGGGCGAGCCCAATACATATCGCGAAGCGGTTTCCTCTTCAGAAGGACCTCAATGGAAAGAAGCAATAAGGAATGAAATTGATTCCATATTGCAAAATCATACTTGGGAGTTTGTAGATCTTCCACCTGGTTGCAAACCACTTGGATATCATTGGATATTCAAAAGGAAGATGAAAACTGATGGAAGTATTGATAAATACAAGGCTAGGTTGGTGATTAAAGGATTTAGACAAAAGGAAGGTCTAGATTACTTTGATACCTACTCGCCTGTGACGCGCATAACCTCGATTAGATTGGTTCTTGCTATAGCGGCTTTAAGAAATTTGGAAGTTCACCAAATGGACGTTAAAACCGCATTTCTAAATGGCGATTTAGAAGAAGAGATTTACATAGAGCAACCTGAAGGTTTCTCTGCCCCAGGTCAAGAGGGTAAAGTATGTAAACTCGTTAAGTCTTTGTATGGCTTGAAGCAAGCACCAAAACAATGGCACCAAAAGTTTGATAATGTCATGATTGACAATGGTTTCAAAATAAATGAGTGCGACAAATGTGTTTATTTCAAAGACACAAATGAAGGTTATGTGATCTTATGCCTTTATGTAGACGATATGCTTATCATTGGCAGTAATGATAAAATTATCAAAGCTACTAAAAGCATGTTGAAAGCGAGGTTTGATATGAAAGACATGGGTTTAGCTGATGTGATTCTTGGAGTAAAGATCATAAGAACCCAAGATGGTCTTATGTTAAGTCAATCTCACTATGTGGATAAAATTCTTAAAAAGTTCAACTCGGGAGATACGAGTGTAGCTCGAACTCCAGTTGATACCTCCCAACATCTCAAGAAAAATAAAGGAGATGGAGTTGCTCAGTTAGAGTATTCAAGAATTATTTGCAGTCTAATGTATCTAATGACATGTACTAGACCCGACTTGGCGTACGTGGTGAGTAGGCTAAGTAGATACACCAGCAATCTGTGCACGGATCATTGGAAAGCTATCACGAGGGTGCTTAGATACATAAGATACACAAGAGATTATGGACTGCATTATACTCGACAACCAGCAGTGATCGAAGGATACACTGATGCAAACTGGATATCGGATAATAAAGATTCCAAATCAACAAGTGGTTACGTGTTTACACTTGGAGGAGCTGCTATTGCTTGGAAGTCTTCTAAGCAAACGGTCATAGCAAGATCCACAATGGAATCCAAATTTATCGCCTTGGATAAGTCAGGCGAGGAGGCAGAATGGCTACGTCAATTCGTGGAATATATTCCAAGATGGCCAAAGCCTTTTCCAGCCATATGTGTACATTATGATAGCCTATCGGCAATTGGTAGAGCTCAAAGCTTGATGTACAATGCCAGATCAAGGCATATGCGACGTAGACATAATATGGTACGACAACTACTCTCAATGGGTGTTATCACAATTGATTATGTGAGATCAAAGGATAACATTGCAGACCCGTTTACAAAAGGCTTAAGCAGAGAGTTAGTAGAAACGTCGTCAAGAGGAATGGGACTAAAGCCCGTGATAAATGGAAATATGAGGGAAACCTAACTTAGTTGACTGGAGATCCCAAGATTTAAGTTCAATAGGACAACTTAATCATATTACCAAAACGGAGTCACTGTGAGGGAGTACCCCAAACTAAATAAAATGGAGTTATATATACTTCCTAGTCCATTCCAATCAGTGACATTGAAGTGAGGCTAAGCATATTAAGGTTAACGATTTCGGGAAATCAAATAACCATAATGCTTTTAATGATTCATGGGAATCACCTATGTTAGAGAGAAGTAGGGTCGCTTCGAATGGATTTGTGAGGTGCGCAAATCCTAGAGCTCTCGCAGAACCAGGCTAGTGTTCCAGGACCATAATAGGACACGACAATGAGGGGTCGGCCAAACCAGGGAGAGTATTGTGTGAAGTGTATTGTCGTTTACACAAATGGGGGTATGTTCAAGGACATCGCATCTACAAACCGCTAGTAAGCTAAGTATGCTTCACAAAAGAAGGTTCAAAGGCAACAACCTACCTATCTTGCAATACTCAACTGTCGAAATTTATCGTTGAAAAGTGTAAGGAAAAGATTGATTTCTATACATGTGGGGGATTGTTGGATATTTGATGAAAATAGCATTTTTCATGTGGGGGATTGTTGGAAAATAGGTGAAAATAGCATTTTTCACAAATATAGGGAAATATTTTTTTTCCTATTTTGGACTAGAAATAAATATAATAAAATAAGCGGGTTTTATATATTTATTTGTGGGTTTGTGTTCTATGTTGGAAGAACTCCGCAACGAACTAAACCACGTCCAAAACGGAGCTAAGATGAATGAGATATCGATGCTGAAAGTTGGGTGTTGGAAACATTGAATGCTGAAACAAAAGGGAAAGTAGCACCTTGTCCCACATTGGAGGAGAGATGGAACTTAAATGGGTATTTAAGGTGGAACCCTCCATCCTTATTGTTTCACGGAAGCACACACTAAGTGTCCTCGCGAAGGGTACGGAGCACCCTAACTCGCACACGCGCGCGCGCGTGGCGTGGGCGATGAGGCGCAATGTGGCGCTTTGATGGCGCACTTTGCACTTCGCACGCTCGCATGCCGCTTTTGTATTTTTGACCACGTGCGTGTGCTGGATCACAGAGGCTACAGGGACCAAATGGTGAAGTGGCGTGCAGGTTCGAGGCGCGTGACGTGACAGTCCGCGCGCGAGTACATGTGGCACGAAGGCACGCGGTTGCACATGGTGCATGGGCCCTGATGTGTCGTGTGCGGCGCACCAGAGGGAGCCAATACAACGCGACTGTGTGGCGTGCTCATATAGGCTCACAGGTGACGTGGCGCACGCGCGCATGGACCTGAGTCAGTGTGGCGCACACGCGCATGGCAGTGAGCCAAAAGGACGCACCGCGCATGGGCGAGTATTCCTTAATCAGTTTGAGAACGATTTGATCCCGTGGCAGTTTTCCCTAAAAACACCCCTGTGTTGGTATTTCATACATATTATTATTTTATTATTTTAATAATTTATTATTATTTTATTGTTGCTCAGTGGGTAGATTCGTTGATTTAAAAGGGGTATTTTGCTAATCTTGAAAAGTTTTTTCTAAAAATATTAAAATATTGAGCTGGATGGCCCACTAACTCGAATGGGGCTCGTCAGGGTTTGACCAAGTCAAAACCTAAACAGGCCCACCATCTCGGACCAAACATCCGAAATGGGCCAGGCCCAATAACATCCGAAATCATTAAAAATGAAAGCTGACAAAGTCTCGAAACACAATTTCGAATCATCTCGGACAAATTTCTAGAAAATATCTCTCAACTCTCCTCATCTCGAACGATCTTGGATTGATTACGGATTGATTTCGGACCAAAGGTGTGTGATTTCGGATATCTTCATCACATCACGGATGATCTTGGACCAGGGATCATCATCACGGATGATCTCGGACAAAAGGATCTCATCTCGGATGATCTCAGATGGAATTCCGGATGAAGAGGTTCATCCGAGATGAAGCCTATCATTCCGGACATTGACCTGTGTTGACCTGATCTTGACCTAAACTGTTTAACTTGAACCTTTTCTAAACATGGACCTTTGGAGTGTCTGTTGGACTGCTTTTATGACATGCCACTTGTGTTTAAATTTTCGACATGTTGATTTTGTTAACACATCGTTATCTTAAATACAAGTTAACACTCTTTGTGAAAATGATCTAACGTCAACACCTGGGCGCGCGCGCACCAGTGTGTCTTACACTTCAGCAACGAAACTGCCAAGTCAAACGGTTTTGACTGTGAATTAAATGACGTATTAAATTGCATTGAAGACGTTTAATGCAATTTAAACATCTCATTTAATTCGTTTTTTGGCTGTTTCAAATCGGGAGCTGTATAAATACAGCTCCATACCTTGCTGCAGAGAAGACCACGAACAACAACAGCAAAAGTAACTTTCTCTCTACTTCTACTGATCTTTTCTTTGCAGATTTCAAGGTAGACGTCGGGTTCCTGTGCCATCTCCGGCAGTACCACTGCTTCGGCTGTTGTACCCTGGGAAACAAAACGAGTACTCTTGGGAGACTCGGAATTTGTTTTAAGGGAAGCGTGTGTACACGTGCCTCAGCCTTCTTCTTCATCTAAGTTCTTGTATTTCATATTATTTCAGTTGTAATTTGTGACACCAGTGTCACTTCAACCATCAAACAAATGCCAAACCAATGAAATATTTTATTTCATACTTGGGATTTGTAAAAATATGTGTATCGTTTGCACATATCAACTCTTGTTCGATTTCAAGCTTTAAATCGCTTTCTTGAGGGTTATACGCGCTCTGATGCATAGATATAACCAGTTTAATGCAACATACACTCCGGAATAGTGAAATAGGCTTAACATACCTTAAATAACCTTTACATAACTTAGAAATAAGTTTTGAAGGCTTTGGTATGACAAAATCGAGTTAAATCGCTTACAGGGACTAAAGTTGACAAACTGCGAAAGTATGCCAATTTGAAATGTAACAGACACTCCAGAACATGACCATAAGTTAAACATACCATAAATATCCTTTACATAGCTTAGAGATAGGCTTTGAGGTGTTCGGTGTGCTAAAATAAACTTTTGGGTCATTCAGGGACTAAAAGCGTCAAAAAGTGCACAAGTTTGCATTTTCGCGCATAACTTACGTTCTGAATACATCCAGACATCCAAAAATTTATGTAAGCATTATAATATTATGCTTTAGTATTTGGCATGTCAAAAATCCATTCGTCGCTTAATTTGGATCGTTTTTGTGTTCGTTACGACTCCCGTCGTAGTTAACAGAACATCGCGAATGTACGGCCAAACGAACAGACATCCGATATATTTTTGAGAATATTTCAAGTTCCATATACTTTAAATTCATTTTAGAGCTTTGAAATGGGGTTAACGGGGCTTAAACGTGTCAAAAACGCATCGAAAACCAAGTTTTGAGGCTGCAGGGACTGAAACTGTAAATCTGCCAAACTAGGTCCTTACGGACCTCAACATTGGGAGTGTTGAGGTCCCTAAGCAGGGGTCAGATGCAGAAAAATGTTTTAAACAGCCTGTTAACAGCCCTTAACACTCTCCAAAGGCCAAGTGCCACATGTTAATCTCTTGTGGTGGCCAAAATCAGTTACCACAACATTCCGACAAGTGTACGGGCTAGATCATTCCCTCTTCTCCAACAAACGATCCTAACGGTGATCCGAAATCTATAAATACCCATCACATTTTCACTCATTTCTCACAAGAATCTGATTTGAGAAGCTCTAAGTTGGAACCTTTGTTTCATTCCTGAGCTACTTGAATCAAGATTAGCATTCGGGGACCCTTTGTAAGTGTTCCTTCGTTCTTTTATTGCTTTTCGAGTCCGAAAGTCAAACTTTGTTTGACTTTATGCATTGACCAGTTTATGGTCAATGCGAAGTTTGTTTGAACTTCGCAACGTGATTGTAATCACGATAGTTATAGTCCCTTGTGACTATGCCTACTGATTACCACGTTGTCTAGGGTCGTAAGGGTAAGCGATCTAATAAATCGCTTATACCTTCGAACCCGAACCATTTGGTCGATCATTAGGATCTGACCAAACACATTAGGAGACCATAGCATATAGGGAATAACCTTCCGAGGTTATACCTTATGGTCGCTTCGTTTAAGTAGTTGTATGATAGGTAGTTTATATGGCTTAGGTAAATTACCAAAATACCCCTTTGATGCCAAAATTCATTTCAAACATATGTGACATAAATTTTGACCTCTAAACTGATTTATCAACCATATTAAACATGTTAAGGCATATTTTACTTGTCATAGGACTAGTTAGGCGTTCCGAACGCGTTTCACGCGAACGACGCGTTAAAGTAGCATAAGCTACCTAAACGGGTCTTAATGGGTCGTAAGCACTTAGGTTAGGTTTCATTTTAGTATGTGGGCTTTGTTAAACCATACTACATGAGTTCCCGTACTCATTTGGTTTACGATCCCTCATTCTATCCAATCCTCCGATTTAGGTCCGGTTTATTAACATAGTTACCTATATTAGGTGCCGTTTGATTCCGTGATCTCTAGCATTGCTTGGTGGTTATCTTTGGACTTCTGAGCATTCTCAAGTGAGAACATAGACCCCTCTTTTACCGTTTTCAAACGTTTTGGGGTGGAACACATGTGCCTACTTGTTACTTTCATGCTTTCACATCATATACCTGCTATGTTCATTAGTACATTTATAGTACATGATTTCATTACATTTTATGCTATGTATGCCCATTGTGTGCGTACTTAGTACATTGCCTTACATTACATGCTATGTATGCCCATTGTGTGCGTACTTAGTACATTGTTTTACATTACATTTTATGCTATGTATGCCCATTGTGTGCGTACTTAGTACATTGTTATACAATACACTTTATGCTATGTATGTCCTTTGTTGCATACTTAGTACATTTGTTATTCATCACATGCTTACATTTTTTGCTACACATTACACGATTTACATCAGACATGAACATTTTACTTTGGTAGTTTGGTTTGAGTAAGTGATTAAGTAACGAGGCGTGAGTAATATGATACAAGCATGGTGGATACGCCGCTGGTACTTCCTATATATAAGTGTTTGTATGGTATTACATATCGTAGCGTTATTTGAATCATTTCAGTTTGAGACATATAACATTTTATACAAATAACATACTTTTCACAAGACATTGATTTACAAACAACTTATCTTATACAAACTCATCTTACATGGTTATTCATTTAACCATACGTTATTCTCTTATTTATACATATCATCTGATCTTATCGTTTTTCAAATGATTTACAAAACAAAGCAAATTACCAGGTTCATGACTAAACATTTTCTCAAACATAAGTCATGAATCCTATTTTCTCAAAACCTATGTATCTCACAGGCATTTTTATGCCGACGTACCTATTTTCACATGTGTTTTCAGGAGATGATGCATAGGACTTATCAAGACATACTTAGGCGGACCTGTGCCTTAGTGACTTAAAACGAGACAAGAACTAGTTAATTTATGTTATGTACTCTTTGTTTCTTGTTTAAAACAATGTAAACTCTCATGTTTGATTAATAAAACGAAACTTTAATTGCCATGGATTTGAAACGATTAATTCTGTTACAACACTCCCCGACGTTTCCGCCACGTTACGTTGTCTCACGTGGTCGGGGTGTGACAGAAAAGATGGTATCAGAGCCAATGGTTATAGGGAATTAGGTTATTAGTAATACTTTGACCTAGTCTATAACATTCTTAGGACCTTAACGCGAGTTTACTTGCGTTTAGTCATAAAACAATACCGTCACCTATCCTTAGGCGACGACCACAACAAGAACATAAATTTCAAAACCGCTTTGAAAACTAATCATCTGTTCTAGGATGATTGATTACTAGGTTTTGAACCCCTTTAAATTTTCAGAACTTTCGTTAAAGTTTTGGGTCCTAAATAGTGTGAACACGTGCAAACTGGAAGAGTGAATGCCTGTACCCTGAGTTTTCTGTCTAAGGCTAGAGTGTTCGTACAAATCCACATAATCGGACCAGTCACTCTTACCTGGGAACTCTTGGGGTGAGTGTCCACTTATAGGCGAGCATGTCTTCGCGATACATTATGAGGATCTATTTGCTTTGACTCAGCCTTTGTGTTGTTTGTTTGCTTCATGGTTCAAACAAATGACCATCACCCATGATTTTGGTCGGAAATTGTAACATCCTATTCTTACCCAATGCCATTTCATTTGTTTTCTCTCTTGTTTCCCCTTTTAGAATGCCTCCACGACGCGAAAATCCGGTATCAATTGAAGATCTGGCAGCTGTCATTACACAGCAAATAACTGCTGCAATCCCGAACATCGTTGCCCAATGTCACCAAGCTCTCAACAACAATAATGCCCTCTGCAACTTCAAGACGTTCAACTCGGCTAAGCCATCAAAGTTTTCTGGGTCTCAAGGAGCGACTGCACTTCTGCAATGGTTCGAGAGTCTAGAGAGCACCTTCAGGCATGTTCAATGTCATAACGAGCGAAAGGTAGATTTCGCATCTAGTGTCTTTGAGAAACGAGCTTTGACGTGGTGGAACGGTGTGGTGAGAGATAGGGGTGCCGAAGTGGCACTGGCTCAAACGTGGGAAGAACTTCGAGCACTGATGATGAAGGAATTCTGTCCTCGTCACGAGATCAGGGCATTGGAAAGGGAATTCGACGATCTTAAGCAAGACAGCGGTGAACATCGAGCATACACTGATCGATATGAAGAGCTGAGCCTGTTGTGCCCTACCATGGTTACGCCTTTGGATAAGGCGATTGAGAAATACATTGATGGTCTTCCTGACCTAGTTCAGGATATTGTTACTGGCAGTAACCCTACTACTGTCAGACAAGCCATTGAACTGTCTGCCACCCTAACTGAATCCCACATCAGGAAGAATAAACATTTTCGGAAAGGCGACAAGAAACAAGCAGCTAATGTTCAGGAGGAAACCAAGGAAAGCAAAACCGAACCTTCTAAGAAGCGTAAGGCTTCGCAGAATTGTGTGATTGCTGCTCAACCCAACCAAAACACCCGCAACCAACCAACTCAACCTCCTGCAAAGAAACCTTATGCCGGTACTGCACCGATATGCGACAAATGTAATGCACACCACTTAGCTCACCTACAGTGTCGTTTATGTGCATCATGTGGGCGACTCGGTCACCTGGCAAATGCTTGTCGATTTACCCCAAACCAAGGTGCTCCAAACCAACCTCAAGTAAATCCTGCTCAAGCTCGTCTTCCACTAGGTCCTTGCTTCAACTGTGGCGAGATGGGCCATTTCCGAAGAAATTGCCCAAAGCTTGCTAATGTGAATCCAGCGCAGGGATGAGCATCGGACCGACTAGAAGACAATGTGTTTAGAAATAATCAAGCCTTCTGTATTATTTTCTTTTGTAGTCAAGGTCCATGAAACAGTTATTGTTGTTTATAAATAAATCTTTTTTACATTGCAATGTACAAATATGATGGCGTATATATACAACGTATCCTCTACAATACCAATAATCAAGGAACCGTATTCCTTGAAAAACAGACTACCCCGTAATTTCTTCCATTTTATTATCTCTTGCGTTTTCCACGGAAATCCAAAGTAGCCGTTTCTTCCAAGGAAACGAAGTACAAGGCGCAAGTTACAACTCTGTACGAATACCCAAAGTACCACTATAAATTCTTAATAGGGTACCTAAGGGTATTTCCGTATATTCAAAAATTATTGTACCTTAATTCGAATATTGCGTTTTCTTGAAAACGAAATCGAATTTTTGGAAGATCTTTCTATCTTCATAGTTAGATTCTTGCTAATGTTTAAAGTACCAAATGAAATCCATGAAATGGATTCCTAGTGTGCTTTAAATGCATGTACGTAATTAACAAAACAAAACTTACAAATTAAAGATCTAGATAAACAATTTTGTGGTTATGTGACTATGTGTTTATGCATCTTGTCTTTCCTTTTATGCATTTTGTGTTTTTGTATACACTGGATATTCGCTATCCAAATCCTCGTAGAATCTTTCATACCTTCATATGAGGGATTCGTAGTAGGATATTCAAAAAGGTACTATCTTAAATCCTTAATGGACTTCTACGTTGTAGTTAAGTCCCTTGGATAATAAAGTACTATTCCAAAGTTTAAGGACAACATGTGTTGATATAGTTGAAGAGATTGGTTCGACAATCTAGTTAAAGACATCCTACGTCGATGTAGTTAAATATTCCTCTTGGTAGTTTAGTTGAAGAGATTGGTTCGACAATCTAGTTAAAGACATCCTACGTCGATGTAGTTAAATATTCCTCTTGGGTAGTTTAGTTGAAGAGATTGGTTCGACAATCTAGTTAAAGACATCCTACGTCGATGTAGTTAAATATTTCTCTTGAGTAGTTTAGTTGAAGAGATTGGTTCGACAATCAAGTTAAAGACATCCTACGTCGATGTAGTTAAATATTTCTCTTGGGTAGTTTAGCTGAAGAGATTGTTCGTTGATCTAATCCTTTGGTGACCTAGTTAAAGGGACTCTATTGCAGTCAAGTTAAATCACCATAGGATTATTCGTTTGATTTTTTTCCCATACGCAATATGAAATGAATTGTGCGGACTGTGCAAGGAAGTACGTAATTATGGAGGCCTACATAATTATGGAATTCAGTGCACAGAAACCACAGGAAGTTTTGTCATGTGTAAAGACCAATAGTGACAAGAGTAATGATACGGGAGAAGTCTTGGACTTTGACCGATGTCATTTTATCTTACACTTCCCAATCGTGAATTCAAGTTTCCTATGATAAGTCTTCATGGGAAACGTTCTCCTATCCATAGTTTGAAACTCAATGTTTTGCTGCTACAAGGACTTCACTTTGAGGGATTGACAATTTCGGTAAGAACCCTATCATGGCCCATAGTTCTACTTAGGGTTCAAGGGGTTCATTCAAAGCGAAAACATCACCGTCGTCCTCACAAGTTTCTCCTAAAATTAAATTCCGGGACGAAATTTCCTAAAGTAGGGGAGACTGTGACACATGTGTCACTTCAACCATCAAACAAATTCCAAACCAATGAAATATTGTATTTCATACTTGGGATTTCTAAAAATATGGGTATCGTTTGCACATATCAACTCTTGATCGATTTCAGGTGTTAAATTGCTTTTTGGAGGGTTATACGCGCTCTGATGTGTAGATATAACCAGTTTAATGCAACGAACACTCCGGAATAGTGAAATAGGCTTAACATACCTTAAATAACCTTTACATAACTTAGAAATAAGTTTTGAAGGCTTTGGTATGACAAAATCGTGTCAAATCGCTTATAGGGACTAAAGTTGACAAACTGCGAAAGTATGCCAATTTCAACTGTAACAGACATTCCGGAACATGACCATAAGTTAAACATACCATAAATATCCTTTACAGAGCTTAGAGATAGGCGTCAAAAAGTGCACAAGTTTGCATTTTCGCGCATAACTTACGTTCTGAATACATCCGGACATCCAAAAATTTATGTAAGCATTATAATATTATGCTTTAGTGTTTGGCTTGTCAAAAATCCATTCGTCGCTTAATTTGGATCGTTTTTGCGTTCGTTACGACTCCCGTCGTAGTTAACCGAACATCGCGATCGTACGGCCAAACGAACCGACATCCGATATATTTTTGAGAATATTTCAAGTTCCCTATACTTTAACTTAATTTTAGAGCTTTGAAATGGGGTTAAGGGGCTTAAACGTGTCAAAAACGCATCGAAAACCAAGTTTTGAGGCTGCAGGGACTGAAACTGTAAATCTGCCAAACTAGGTCCTTACGGACCTCAACATTGGGAGTGTTGAGGTCCGTAAGCAGGGGTCAGATGCAGAAAAAATGTTTTAAACAGCCTGTTAACAACCCTTAACACTCTCCAAAGGCCAAGTGCCACATGTTAATCTCTTGTGGTGGCCAAAATCAGTTACCACAACATTCCGACAAGTGTACGGGCTAGATCATTCCCTCTTCTCCAAGAAACGATCCTAACGGTGAACCAAAATCTATAAATACCCATCACATTTTCACTCATTTCTCACAAGAATCTAATTTAAGAAGCTCTAAGTTGGAACCTTTGTTTCATACCTGAGCTACTTGAATCAAGATTAGCATTCGGGGACCCTTTGTAAGTGTTCCTTCGTTCTTTTATTGCTTTTCGAGTCCGAAAGTCAAACTTTGTTTGACTTTCTGCATTGACCAGTTTATGGTCAATGCGAAGTTCGTTTGAACTTCGCAACGTGATTGTAATCACGATGGTTATAGTCCCTTGTGACTATGCCTACTGATTACCACGTTGTTTAGGGTCGTTAGGGTAAGCGATCTAATAAATCGCTTATACCTTCGAACCCGACCCATTTGGTCGATCATTAGGATCCGACCAAACACATTAGGTGACCATAGCATATAGGGAATAACCTTCCGAGGTTATACCTTATGGTCGCTTCGTTTAAGTAGTTGTATGATAGGTAGTTTATATGTCTTAGGTAAATTACCAAAATACCCCTTTGATGCCAAAATTCATTTTAAACATATGTGACATAACTTTTGACCTCTAAACTGATTTATCAACAATATTAAACATGTTAAGGCATATTTTACTTGTCATAGGACTTGTTAGGCGTTCCGAACGCGTTTCACGCGAACGACGCGTTAAAGTAGCATAAGCTACCTAAACGGGTCGTAATGGGTCGTAAGCACTTAGGTTAGGTTTCATTTTAGTATGTGGGCTTTGTTAAACCATACTACATGAGTTCCCATACTCATTTGGTTTACGATCCCTCATTCTATCCAATCCTCCGATTTAGGTCCGGTTTATTAACATAGTTACCTATATTAGGTGCCGTTTGATTCCGTGATCTCTAGCATTGCTTGGTGGTTATCTTAGGACTTCTGAGCAATCTCAAGTGAGTATATAGACCCCTCTTTTACCGTTTTCAAACGTTTTGGGGTGGTACACATGTGCCTACTTGTTACTTTCATGCTTTCACATCATATACCTGCTATGTTCATTAGTACATTTATAGTACATGATTTCATTACATTTTATGCTATGTATGCCCATTGTGTGCGTACTTAGTACATTGCCTTACATTACATGCTATGTATGCCCATTGTGTGCGTACTTAGTACATTGCCTTACATTACATGCTATGTATGCCCATTGTGTGCGTACTTAGTACATTGTTTTACATTACATTTTATGCTATGTATGCCCATTGTGTGCGTACTTAGTACATTGTTATACAATACACTTTATGCTATGTATGTCCTTTGTTGCATAATTAGTACATTTGTTATTCATCACATGCTTACATTTTTTGATACACATTACATGATTTACATCAGACATGAACATTTTACTTTGGTAGTTTGGTTTGAGTAAGTGATTAAGTAACGAGGCGTGTGTAATATGATACAAGCATGGTGGATACGCCGCTGGTACTTCCTATATATAAGTGTTTGTATGGTATTACATATCGTAGCGTTATTTGAATTATTTCAGTTTGAGACATATAACATTTTATACAAATAACATATACTTTTCACAACACATTGATTTACAAACAACTTATCTTATACAAACTCATCTTACATGGTTATTCATTTAACCATACATTATTCTCTTATTTATACATATCATCTGATCTTATCGTTTTTCAAATGATTTACAAGACAAAGCAAATTACAAGGTTCATGACTAAACATTTTCTCAAACATAAGTCATTAATCCTATTTTCTCAAAACCTATGTATCTCACAGGCATTTTTATACTAACGTACCTATTTTCACATGTGTTTTCAGGAGATGATGCATAGGACTTATCAAGACATACTTAGGCGGACCTGTGCCTTAGTGACTTAAAACGAGACAAGAACTAGTTAATTTATGTTATGTACTCTTTGTTTCTTGTTTAAAACAATGTAAACTCTCTTGTTTGATTAATAAAACGAAACAATTAATTCTGTTACAACACTCCCCGACGTTTCCGCCACGTTACGTTGTCTCACGTGGTCGGGGTGTGACATAATTGTACTGTATTTTCTGCTTTCTCATTTCTGTATTGTAATCTTTTGAATTAAAATTTGTTTATTTTTATTTAATTATGCGAACGGTTCCTACAATAGAGAACTTAATCATTCTAGGTATCATTCTATATCCGACTTTTCAATTAGTTAATTCTTATAACTCTCTCAAAAGACCAACGTTTACTTTCATACCGGAGGCTGTTGCATAAGGACCCCCTCCTACGATGAGACTAACGGTGTTAGTACGTTGATCTTAGCAAGTTCGAAGCTTGGTGAGGAATCATTTTCACCCTAAACATTATTATATCTCCCAACCCATTTTCGTTGTAGCAACATGAACTATTAAGAAAATTTAGTCTCGAAAATTGTTTGACATATACTTTAAATACATTCAAACACACAATAACAATTAATAAAGCAATCATATCGTTTGTAGCATTCTATGGTATACGGATTATGGTCTATCTATATATGTGTTTGTCTATCATGTCTATATATTCGTTTATCATAATGGTAACACGTTTTTAGTTATATACACATAGTCGTAACAAAATTAACTCGAAAGAAAATATATCACCGCTTCTAATTGTATCTCTTCCATAAACATGATTCAAGCCATCCTCCGAACAAGTCAAACCAAGCATTGTGTATCACAAAACCAACAACAATATCGAACACATCGAGGACGTTAACATCAATGTCTACCACAAGATAATATAGACAGTTGCGTTGTATGTTTCTTCTTGTCTTCTGTATTTGAAGTTATACGATTTGTAACTTCTTCTTGTTGTATAAACCTCTGATTCCCCAAAATCATGGAGAAACCAAACAAAATCTGCAACTACTCGAAGGGAGATGCAACGAATCAAGAAATCGAAAAGCTACCTCCGTTGTTATTCCAAGAAGATGATTCAAGTGATCGGTTTTCATCTACAAAAGAATATGACCATCAGTTGGAAGCCTTGTTTCTAGACGCCACACCACCTTCATGGTCATATGAGCATAAGATGCAGGAGCTTGAAGATATCGAGTCACAATATTTCAAACTTATCAAACCACGAGCGCGAAGTCCGGACCACGTGGCTAGCTCTGAAGTGAGTGATCAGAGTAAGTTATCAACCGAAGATATTATTCGGTTAGGTGGAGAACACTTCATACAATCGCGTTCAGTCGTGGATAATTCGATATCAACCCACCCTTACTCGGGTTCACTCGTGGGCCTTTTGGATCAAGAGCTCAAAGATGTTCAACTCATTGAAAATCTTTTACTCTCTTCGGAGAAAGTCGCCCAACAACAGTTTGATCGGTCACGTAAGCTTCTTGACTTGTGTGATGCGTTGTCTTCGAGCTCAGGAAACCCAATTCAAAGAATCGTGTATTATTTTTCGAAAGCGTTACGAGAGAAGATCAATAAAGAAACAGGGAGAATTAGCTCGTTCACAGGGTCAGGAAAGAAAAATTATCATGACATGCAAGGGAGAATAATGAACACTGCTATGACTCGACTTTCTATATATCAAAAGTTACCGTTTTATCAAGCGGCTCATTTTTCGTGCGTGCAGGCTTTGGTGGACCGGGTATCCAAGGCGAAAAGAGTGCCTGTAGTTGAGCTCGCGATTAGACAAGGCGTACATACTATGATTCTTATGCAAGCTCTGGCATCTCAACCCGAGCCTATCAAGTATCTTAAAATAACCGCGGTTGGGACTGGTTTCGAAAAGCAAATCAAGCAAACCGGTGGTCATTTGAAGAGTTTTGCAGAATCTATAAACTTATCTTTTTCGTATAATGTGGTTATAGTTGAAGATATGTTAGATTTTAACATAGATCTACTTGAGTTGAATCCAAGAGAAGCCTTGGGGGTTTTCTCAATGTATGGTTTATGGAACATGATCGGGCAACAAGACCGTTTAGAATCGTTAATGAAGGCTATAAAGAGCATTAAACCTCGTGTTATGGTGATGTGCGAAGTTGCAGCGAATCTTAACTCGCCCAACTTTGTGAATCGTTTGATCGAAGCATTGTTCCACTATGGGGCGGTGTTTGATTCTTTAGAAGATTGTATGGATCGTGAAGATGAACACCGTGGCATTACTGAATCTATGTATCTAGGTGAAGGGATAAGAAGCATTGTGGCAGCCGAAGGAGCAGAAAGAGCGGTTAGGCATGTGAATATCGATGTTTGGAGGAAGTTTTTTGCACGATTTGGGATGAAGGAGATTGGATTTAGTGCGTCTTCTTTATATCAAGCAAAGTTGGTGGCAGGAAAATTTCCTTGTGGAAGTTGTTGCACGTTTGATAAGGATGGTAAATCCGTCTACATCGGGTGGAAAGGAACACCGATTGAGTGCCTTTCGGCTTGGAAATTCTCTTGAAACCCTGCGATTCTGCTTGGTTCTTTCTCTATGTTACAAGTTAAGTAATCCAAATTTTATTATGTTGGTTGTGGTAATTGATAGTTGATCTCGATCTTAAGTTGCCAGCCATTACTTTAAGACTGACTAGTGAATGTCATATGACTGTACCTTTCGTTGTTACGTTTTGTAATAATTGGAAAAACTGACTTGTGTTTTTATTTAATTGCATGCCGAAGCTACGCCACACCACACTTTGTGGATCCCACACCTGCCACATGTCGAGCAATACCCCCAACCCAAGCCCCCCACACCCTAAATACAAACAATAAACAAAGTGCCTTTGCATAATGTCTTCATGATTATTCTTTCGGTTGCCGTATTAATTTGATCAGTACTTGATTGTTTTGAGGAGGCTGATTAGCATCTGCCTTCTGATCATCTAAATATCATTGAACAAATCGACCACTCCTAACATTGTTGAAGTGCATGAATTTTTCTTCCTTTTAAACCAAAAAATGCTTACTTTCATGATCATAACTTAACGATGTATCCTTCAAAGAAATGCAATCTTGAAGATGATAATTCCTATTCTGAAATTCCAGAACTTAACAAAACCAAGAAAGATCTGCAGAAACCACCGGTAGATCACGACTACAAAAAGTACACACCATTTGCTTCGCTTAGGATTGTTAAGGACTTTGCAAGCAGATCAAGAAAACTGAATGGTGAAAATACTCACATTCCAAGCGAATCGCGAAAACTGTCTACTATTGAATGAATTCGGATGGCTTGACAACATTTCATCGACTCTTCTACAAAAGTAGATGAAATATCCAATCCAAGCCATCCATTCCCAGTTTCATCATCCGGATTGTCGGATGATGAAGCTAAAGACATTGATCTTCTGCTAACCCTTCTAGCTTCAGCCGATAAAACCGGTCAACGACAGTTTGACGAAGCAAATGAACTCGTTGAATTGTGTAGTAAAACGTCTTCAAATGAAGGAACTCCTGTTGAACGATTGGTTTACCATTTTTCGGAAGCTATTCGCGAGAAAATCAACCGTGAAACAGGAAGAGAGGCGTCTGGTGGACTAGAAAGGATGCGAGTGTTTGATTTTCAAAAGGCTTTGATGAGCGTGGACGCAAGTATCTTAGCATTTCACCAGAAAGTTCCATTGTCGCAGGTATGCAATGCATTGTTAGAGATGATATATTAGCTAAGGCTTATCGTCACATAACATTAAATAAATTTCGTTAGAGAAAATTTCCAAAATAGGCCATTCAAATTCCTAAATAATGTCATTTTGCGAAACCACACTCCAAGTGGACACTTCAGGTGTGTGACATGTGCATTATACTTGTAAAAACGCACAAAAATTTAAGAACTTGTTATTTTATAGAAATTGAAGTTTTTTTTTTTATTTTTTTTTTTTTATTTTTTTTTTTGAAATTACATCATTTTTTGTTTACAACTTTTTTTTTGGAAAAGAAAGTTATGTAAAAAAAATGTTTTTGTGTTTTGATTTCTAAATAACATTTGGGTTCTCCAATTTAATTAAAGAAGCTTCACATATCAGTAATATATCCGTGGTAAAATAAAATTTTTATACGAGACTGTAAGATTTCTTTGTGTGGGACGCACGAAGATTTTAAATTCTTTGTGTAGGACGCGCTAAGAATTAGGATTATACATGTCAAGTCTCTTTTGTGTCCATGCAGCAGACATTTCCCTTTTTTAATTAGGCTTTCCTTGTATTTATTCTCGTTTTACTCCTATAGATTGCATTTCATTCGAAAGTCCGGCTGTCACAGGTTTGCCAGCTCAGTGCGATAAATACGCTACTCGAACACGTCCGTAGAGCAAGACATATCCACGTAGTCGATCTCGAGATCAGGAGCGGGATGCAATACACACTTATGATGCAAGTGATCGCGAGCCGCAGCTACTGGCAACTCAAGCACTTAAAGATAACCGCAATCGGTACAAGATCGGAATCCAAGATAAAAGACACATGCAACCATCTTGCTGAGTTTGCCCAATCAATGAACATCCCATTTAGTTACAAGATAGTCATGGTAGCAGATATGCTAGAATTCAACATTGATCTCCTTGAACTCGACTACCACGAAAAGGTCGCAGTCTACTCCTCGGTCTCATTATCAAACCTCATCGTGAAACCAAACCGCCTCGAACATCTCATGCGAGAGATTCGAAACATCAATCCTTGTATAACCATCGTCAACGAAGTCGAAGCAAACCACACTTCGCTTTTGTTTGCAAATCGTTTCATTGACGCTTTGTTCTTCTATGGGGCGCTTTTCGACAGCATGTCAGTTTGTTTGGCGGACGATGATCTGAACAGAAAAGTGGCGGAGTCTGTGTACTATGCTTACTCTATACGTAACATTGTGGCGGCTGAAAGGGATGATAGAACGATTCGACACACTGGTATTGATGTTTGGAGGGCATTTTTTTGTCGGTTTGGGATGGGGGCGATTGAATTGAGTGGTGAATCGCTGAATGAAGCTAAGTTATTGATCAAAAACTTTAATTGCGGGAATTATTGTACCATTCGTCCTAGTGGTGGATGTTTTCTTATTGCTTGGGATGGTGTACCAATCTTCTCGGTTTCTGCTTGGAAGTTCATATGACGAAATCGTTTGTAGAATGATGCGCCACATGAAAAATAAACCGTTGTAGTTTCTACAAAATTCTAGGTGTACGTACACAGTGTTTCCATAACCCAGTCAAGCAATTGAACTCTGTGTTATTTGTTCGGTTTAATATTTATTACGGGTCAAGTTCGGGTCGGTTCGGGTCGAGTCGGGTCAAACAGATACGGTCCATGGAGGTGAACGGGTCAGCAGAAGAATTGGTCAGGAGTTGACCATGTTTTAAGGGATGCACGTGTGAAAGTTAGCAAGTTGTGAGCGTTGGAGTGTAGCTGAATAAAAGGAGTTAGTGGACTTGGTTATTTTAGCATGTGTTTAATTAGTTTGTTTAGTCCGAGTCTTATGTTTAGTTGCAAGTTAGTAGGGTGTTATTTGTTTACTATTTTTATGTTGACGTGTGTTTGTTGGGTATTTAAACACCTAGTATGTTGAATGAATAAATTTCTTTTGAACGTGAGTTTTTCTTTGAGTGTAATTGGGGCCTGAACCAACATTTGGTATCAGAGCAAGGTAAAAGAAGGAAGCCGTTTTGAGAGTCGAAAGCTAGAAGTCGGTGAAAGGTTCACCAGAAAGAAAGAAGGTCGCCGGAGAGAGAAGAGGTGTTGCCGGAGAGGCCTCTAATCTGATTGCTGGAAAAAGGATTTTCCGCTATTTGAAGGGTTACCCGGACACAAGTCTTTGGTACCCTAGGGAGGATAGCTTCGACTTGGTCGCGTTCAGTGATTCTGATTTTGGCGGCTGCAAAATCGACCGCAAATCTACAACGGCTAGATATTAGTTTTTAGGAAATCGTCTGGTCACATGGCAGTGCAAGAAGCAGACTTGTGTAGCTTCATCAACTTGTGAAGCCGAGTAAATTGCAGCCTCAAGTTGTTGCTCCCTAGTTATGTGGGCCCAACAGCAAATGGGCGACTTTGGTTTTGAATTCCTAACTACTCTTATTTTCGTTGATAATTCTGATGCCTTACAGATCACTAGAAATCCAATGCAGCATTCAAAGACTAAACACATCGAGATCAAATATCACTTCATACATGATTGTTTTGATAAAAGACTTATTGTTGTTGTTAAGGTCCACACCAACGACCAACGTGCCGACCTCTTTACCAAAGCATTTGACAAATCACATTTTGATTTTTTACTTATGGTAAATGGCATTAAGGTCAAGTAAGAGTAAACAGACATCGGAAAAGCGTTTTTGTAAATATCTATTTGTGTTTTTAATTTATCGTACTTTTTGTATTTGAGGGGGAGAAATTTCCAAGAGAAATACAAAAACATTGAAAAGTTTTAAAAACACAAAAACAATAGAAAAACAAAAATGAGTTTACTGGTGAGCAAAAGAGAAAATGATAGTACATCAGTGGTCTGTCGAAACCTATAACAATCCGCCTCAAACCCTTAACATAACCCCAAACGTTCCTATTATACCTCGAATATACGTTAACGGGGCTAAATAACATTTATATTAACAAAAATCAAATAAAAACAAATTATACACCTTCTCGCGGGGCGCGACCCATTCCTCTGGGTCTGTCGCGGGCCGCGACCCGGCGACACCAGGCGGCACCCTGGTGCGCCACGTGTCCTACTACGTGTTGAAGCTAGATAGGTGAGTCGACAGGGCTAGGCCTTAGTCTACTAGCCTCACGAGCCGCGCAAGGGAACTAGGGGCGGCGCGGGGCGCAAGCCGCCTTTGGTATGACTATAAATAAAGGCCTTCGGCCTCATTCTTCTCCGTTCAAATTTCTTTTCTTCTCTTAGACACTATAGTAGCAATATCTCTCGGGTATAATACCCCTAAAAAGAGAAGCTCTGCCTTGTTGTAAGTATTATAACCCCGATCACGTATTTGTGACCCTACCCGATTGATTTAGGGCTTCGTAACGCATGTCAAGGCTCTGCCGGACTCAGTTCGTTAGAGTTTTGTCTCGGTAGTATGGCTAATATAAAGTGGGTTATCTTACTAACACCTGTGCATTGTTTAATTTTAATAGATAATAACCAAGAAAAACACCAGGAAGCTATAGTAAAACCTAAGTCAGCAATGTGAGTCCATTCTCGTTTTCTAAACCCTTTTAAAATCATTGCTTTAAATATTTTTCAAAACCCTAGATGACTTACAGTGATTAAGTTTATGTGATTCTACAACTATCATCAGTATGTGGGGTTTTGTATACATTTCTTGAAACATGTTACTATTGGGAATAGTAGCATGAGCGCAAGCACGTGTGACAAAGGTTGCCCGGTAGCAATGTTGTATTGAATAATTGGATAGATATAAGCATTGTAAATCTTAATACTATAATGTTATAAAAGCTTGTTTTGATTAAACTGCGATGCACTCGCCAGTATTTTTTGCTGATAAAATCTTTTTAAAACGCGTTTCAGGTAACTTAATGTGAAGCTAATGGAAGCCAGCTGGTGAGCACTGAAGGCTTAAAAAAGTGTCTATAAAAGTTACCTAAATAAAAAGGAGTTTATGTTTTCAATAATTTGGGTTTTATCCCTACAAATGTGTTGTCAATGAACTTGGGTTTATCCAATTTGTTATTTATAAAAGTTTGGTGTTTAAACTCTGATAAAATATTTCCTAACTACGGACCTGATGTTTAAATTCCGCTGCCAAATTAATAAACAGCGATACCACCAGCTCTGTGTCTCGCGGCACCCGCTCCCGGGGTAGTGGTCGGGGGTTGCGAAAGGAGGTGGTATCAGAGCTACAGCCACTTGTTTAAGCCACTGAGGTGTTCTGCTAATACCTAAATTTTAATCAATTATGTTAGGAAATAATCTATGTGACTATGTGTAAATATGTATATTATTGTTTTGTGTTATTTGACAATCTGTTAGTTTATAGTATGAGTGAGCAAGGTACATCTGACGCTTACCGTCAATTAGCTAGTTCCCCAAAGAGTGAAGGAACCTCATCTCAGCCTACTCATTCGGGGTACTCTGCTGATACCGAGGAAGAAATTTTCATCTTTAAGGCACAATCTGAGGAACCATTCCCTCCCAAAAAGAGAGGATGGTTTAGTAGGGGAGTGCATGAGAGGAGAAAGAGGATGAAGAAATTACAACAACAGAGAGCGTTAGCAAAAGCGAATAGGGAAGTGAATGCCCAAACCCAGGAAGCAGTTAGTAGACCATTGTGGGAAGAGGAACTTGATAGACAGCTAGCAGATTTCCATATGTTAGGTACCACCGTAGCAGATCCAAATCTGAACCAAATAGCTAAACCACAACTGTTGCCATTATTTCCCAACCAACCAATGGAGTTAGAACCTAATCAGGAGTTCCCAATTCCAGCATTTGATCCCAACGAGATACCTAGAATCCCAGCACCAATTTCTTAAGAGTATGATCCATGGGAGGATGACAATAGGGTATATGTGACAACCCTCACTAAACCAGGTATCCGTACGACTTAATTAATAATTAATTACTGCTTAATTACTGTGCTTGTTTGAAATTACTGATGAACTGCTACTTGAATACTGATACATGCATATACCTGCATCATACTTTACTTACCGTCACTACATTATTTACATGCTGAACCTTAGTGACAAACATGATGCACAAAAAGCACAGTAGCAATATAAACGGATAACCTATTGAACATGCTGATAAAGCCAGCATCAGGCAGACACTGCCTCTAAAGGCCTGTATGAGCCAGAAATATTTTACTACACTAGTGGTGAGTGTAGGGATACAAGGGTTGTAGAACTGCGTCTCTAGGAATAAGTTACAATGACTGGATGTGCCTAAAACGTACCCTAAGTACAAAATTCATCACTTTACATAATAATTCAGCTTTTAGCTAACTAATAAAGTGCCAAAACATGAGAAAAATATTACTAGACACTTTCCAAAGTGTCAGGAATAAGTTGTGTCACTAAAAATGGTATTAACGACACCATAAAGCTTTGTTTCACGCTTTAACGAATTACTATCCAACCAAACAACCGGACTATACCCGGAACATGAAAATATTGTTAATAACATTATTGGTCTTTTTCTGAGCCAGTTAGGGTCCCTGAATACCCTAACACCCGCCATAAAGCACAACACATTAGTAACCGAGTTAATCACTTAACTAACTAGATTAACCTAACTTTACACTAACTATTTTGGTTGGATTTGAACTAGCTACCCCCCCCCCCCATTAACCAAACCGTCCCCAAGAGGGGGGACACCCTTTGTACCCTTATGATTATTTTAATCTTCTTGTTTAATATCTAAGTAGCATAAAATCCAATGGACCATGACCTTAACTTTGCCTATAAGTTCTAACTCTTGCACACATGATCATTCACTACACAACTCACAACAACACTCCCTCTCTCTCTCTAGAAAGCTCAAGGCCGAACCCCCCCTTCAACACCCATCATATTTTCGATTTTGATCTTCACATTCCAAGTTCACACAAGCGTTAAGGATCACGTATAAGGAGTCTTGGTGCATTCGGATGGCGAAGGACCTCTACTCGTTGCTTTTATCCTCCCATTTTGCGTCTAGATTCTTCCCTAGCCTCGAGCTAGTAGTAAGTGTTTGAAATCACCCTCTCGAACTATTTTGAAGTGGTTAAAACAATATGTAACGGTTTAAAACTCGAAAACATACAAGTTAAAGCTTAAAAGTCTACTAGAAATGCTAAAAGTGATGGTTAAAAGCTTGTTTGTTGTGTAAATCTTGTAGTATTTGATTTGTGTAGTTATTTGGACCCGATCTATGTTGTGGTAGCTCGGATCATCATTTAACCCGGGTTGGTCATGATCATGGATCATGACATAAGGTTGTTTTGGAAGTAACAAGGGTTAAAGGATGAACTCTACCACACACGAATCATGAACTTGTGTAAAAACGATTTTACTTACAAAATAGTGTTTAAAACTAGTAGATCTACGGATCTACAAGCGGTATTTTCAAAGGACCTCGTGTCAAGAGAAAACATACTTCTAAAGACGGATCTTACACTAACACGAATGATTTTTAGAACACACAAGTGTGTAAACACTTGTGTAGCACACACTCTCGACAAAATAACTATTTTTGAAAAAGATGACGAGAAGTTGTAAAGACGGAATTTCCTTAAAAACGAGGTTTTTACGAAATCGGATTGCTTTATATAAAGATCCGCTTAAAGTATTGGGATTTACATCATAATGTTGGAAAAACTACAAGTTCATGAGATTCTTGCGAATTACATGTTTATTAACTAGTTTGATGCGTTGAATATTGTTTTGGTTAAATAAGAAAAATGGTTGATTTGATTTATAAAAGAAAATGATACGCATGAAAGCGTGGCCACCTCCAGTTACAGAGGAAACTCTGGCGAAATTTTTCTAAAAACCTAACACTTAGAATTATTTTCACTATAAGTGTTAGAAATACTATTTGACTTGTTTTCGAAATATAGTTTTCGCCACGACTTTATTTACAAAACATCGCAGGTGGGATTTCACAAAATAAAACTTGGTAAATATATATTTAGTATATATTTTTCATAAAGTCACTTGATATGTGCTTATGATTATTTTGTGAAAATACTAGTATTATTTTTAGGGTAAAAATAATACTATCGAATGTTAATGGATCCAAAATATTACGAACGCCTCTACGATAAATATATAAGTTACACCGGTAACTATTATTACCACTCGATCATTAAAACGTAACTTACGCATTTTAAGAAAATATGACTTAACGCGTATTTTTGTCAAGGTATTATTTTGGGAAAATTTATGTAATAGAAAATATAATATTTTTGAGAAGAATATTTATATTTTGGAGATAGAAATAAAATATATTTTAAGTGAGACTTAATAATATATTTCGAAATTATACGAACACACATGTATTAAATCCCCCATCCTTGGGAAGGAAAACGATTACCAAGTATTTACTAAATGTAAACACGAAATAGTTGTCTAACTATTTCCCGAAAACTTAAACCTTAAAGCTAAGGCACGGCCGTCCGTCTAATAGAGTTAGTACGTGTAGGTCGTCACACAGCTGCTTGATTTGGAGGTATACTTGGTAGAGACGCACCACTGTGAGTTCATGTCCCCCTTTTCTCTTAACTGTTTTCAGTTTTCTTAACTGCGGGGGTGAAATACATGTTACTATGATTACGAATACTTTTTACATGGTATGGTTAGCGTAAGGAGGGTTACTACTTAGATCATGTGAGTGGGTAGGCGGGAACTGGTGGCCATTAATCCTCATTGTAGGACCGAGGGACGTAAGCGGTAGATCTATCTGGGTGTAGCGAGCCCAACCCCTGAGCCCGCCTAATGGACCAGGTGGTGACTTTGTACCCATCGCAAAATCTGCTAGGTTTGAGTCTTCCTACTTGCACTTCACACATATCAATGGCTTTGCAAACCATTGGTGATCTCTTTTTCCTTATTTGCTACATACCAGGATTTTTATACATACAAAGGTTTATTTACTCACTTACACATGAACTCGCTCAACATTATTGTTTATTTTTCCAACTTACATGTATTTCAGGGAATTAAAGATCTGGCGCGGTATGTTATGTCTTCCCGCTGCATATGGGTTCCGAGGTCATCCCGGTTTAGGAAATGTGACTTTTTCCTAGACGAGTCACAAATCTTAAACTGCGTTTTATTCATGTTGATGTTTATGTCTTTCAAAACAATGTTTTATGTTATGGTGTTGTAGTCCCTAAGACAATGTTATGTCATTTCGGTTTTTAAAACTTAAATCTATGGATGATCTTGCATGGTCTTTATTTCATATAGCTTGTTATGATTAAGCTATGGTATTAAGAAGTCACACCAAAATAACCACGCTTCCGCAAAGCCAGGGTGTGACAGCTTGGTATCAGAGCTCTGATCATAGCGAACTAGGATTCTTTCTCGAGTCTAGACTATGAACACTAGGGCTCTCACGAAAACAATTTTTACTTTGCATACCACTTAAGTCCAGATCCCAAAACGTTTTTACAAACAAATGTTGAGCACATTTTATTTATTATTTATAGGCTCAGTCTGAGAGGCTGGGAGAATTTGGCTAGTGGGACTAGGAAGAGCAGTCTGAGAGGCTGGGAAAATTGGCTAGTGGGACTAGGAAGAGCAGTCTGGGAGGCTGGGAGAATTTGCTAGTGGGACTAGGAAGAGCAGCCTGAGAGGCTGGGAAAATTGGCTAGTGGGACTAGGAAGAGCAGTCTGGGAGGCTGGGAGAATTTGCTAGTGGGACTAGGAAGAGCAGTCTGAGAGGCTGGGAAAATTGGCTAGTGGGACTAGGAAGAGCAGTCTGAGAGGCTGGGAGAATTTGCTAGTGGGACTAAGAAGAGCAGTCTGGGAGGCTAGTGGGACTAGGAAGTTCAGTCTGGGAGGCTGGGAGGCTAGTGGGACTAGGAGAATTATTTGATTGCTTACTTGATGACTAATGTGCTTATATGATTATATGATTGATCGTTGTACGTATGGGTGTTTGTGTTACACAAAGTCATGCCTTCATCAGATACTGGAGAGTCGGACACTACAGATCCCACGACCATAGTATCAGGCGACGTAGTTTCATCGGAGCACGAGGTGTACACTTCCGATACGACCAGCACAGATGAGGATGGCTTTCAGCCCTTTGCACTGCCTGATGTCGTAGCAGAGCCTGCTGATGGCCATCTTGTTGGGGATTTGCCACTCGCGGTGATCTCTGCCCCTGTGCCCCTTGCCGCTTATCACGTCGTTGATATGCCCCCCCCCCCCCGACGTTGTCTCTGACGACGATGTCGATCTATTAGAGGAGGACCCACTTGAGGGCGAGGCCTTATTGTTGCTGGTGATAGCCTACTGCTTGCTGACGCTCCTGCAGAGGAGGCTCGTGTCCATTCGCCTGTCCTAGACTCATTTGAGCCTGTGGCGTCCGCATCTTTGCATATACAGGGAGTGCAGCACTACTCACATGACGCCGACCCTGATATGGCGTCAACAGCTGCACCAGTTCCCGCACACAGCTTTGAGTTTGATCGCGATATTGAGGACGATTCTGTTTTTCCACCTGGTTTTGATCCAAACCATGACATTGGGTTCATACACTTAGACCAGCCCTTGGAGGATTCTGTAGTCCCTGTCGACCCTATGTTTGTTGAACCAGCTGATTTTGAGACGGATTTTGTTGATCCGGAGCCGGCTGTGGCCCCTGAGCCAGGCGTTGCTCCTGACCCCGCATTGGAGCATGACCCTGTTCATGCCAATGCACCTGCTGTTGCTCCTTGATTGATCATCTGCTTGGACGAGAGAAAATTGGGGTAACTGTGCAAGATAATTTATTATTACGGGGGCCCACGTAATAACGACTTGTAGTGCACAGAAATCCTGGTGGACTCTGCGGGTCAAGCTAATGAAAATCAATGTAGCAGGAAATAACTAAAACACGAATGACCAAGGCGATGTAGCCTCGAGTTCATTTTATTACGAGCAATAAGCCAAATTGGCAAGCCTATGTGAAGGCTCAGAAATTTATTTCCCCACTCATATAAAATTGGGTGATTACATAATGGCTTATGGTGCTATGTATCTCATAGACAATTGAAATGTTGTCTAACCCACTTCATACCACTTCGACATAAGAGAATGCCACCCAGGCGTGACACAAACACCAGTACGTTGCCAAGAACAGGAGCCGAGATGCAAGAACGCCTCTCACAGGCAATTGCACGACATAGCCCTCCGCCCTAAGCACAACGATGGCATTACTGGAAATAACCCTTCAACTGGCTGCACCTATAAGCAGTCCCTGAACTGCAAGCCTTTGAACTTTGATGGAACAGGAGACGTCGTGGCATTTGTTCGTTGGTCCGAAAAGACTAACTCCATTCTAAGAATGTGTAACTGTTCGCCCCAACAGAGTGCTACCTATATCTCGGGGTTATTTCTAGATGGCACACTCTCATAGTGGAACCTTCAGGTTCAGACCCTTGGCACAGATGCTGCTTATGCACTAAACTGGGACGAGCTCAAAGAAATGATGGAGAAGAAATATTGTTCTAAGGCTGGAATCCAGAAGCTTAAGGTGGAATTCTGGAATTTAAAAATGGACGGACCGAAGATTCCTGAATACGTCCAGCGATCTCATTATATGTGATATTGATTGATTGTTTATACCCTATAACATGAGATGTTATGTGGTTGGTTTATCTATCACATGAGATGTTATGTGTTGAGATCGTTGAATACATACGTACACTCTACTTACTATGGCCTGACCGACGTAAACACATCTTTTAGAAGATGCCGCCGAGACGTCAAACGCCTACCAATGAGGCAGAACTCCAACAAATCATCGCTGCTGCCATCGCGCAATACGCCGCCTCGCAAGGAGGACCCAGCGGAAGCAGCTCAAACAACAATGGCAACAACAATCCACCTCATGGGTGCACCTACAAGCAGTTTCTAGACTGCAAACCGGTCAACTTTGATGGCACTGGAGGTGCTGTCGCCTTTGTTCGTTGGGCTGAGAAAACTGAATCTGTTCTTCGCATGAGCAAATGCGCACTAGATCAGCAAGTCACCTATATCTCGGGGCTATTCTTGGATGGAGCCCTCTCTTGGTGGAATTTGCAAGTACAGACACTTGGTGAAGCTGCTGCCTACGCGCTAACCTGGACCGAACTGAAGGAACTTATGCGCAAAAAGTACTGCTCTCGCGCGGAAATCCAAAGATTGGAAACTGAGTTCTGGCATTTAAAAATGGAAGGTCCAAAGATCGCAGAATACGTTCAGAGGTTCCATGACTTATCGCATGTGGTACCCTACATGGTCACTCCGGAGTTCAAGCGGATTGAACGTTTCATTTGGGGATTAGCTCCTCAAATCATAAGCATGGTGACCTCATCCAAGCCTGCGACAATTACTGAGGAAATTGATTTGAACGTGGCTCTCACTGAGGAGGCTATTCGCCTGAACAAGTTCGATGATGCTGAGCCAAAGAAGAAAGAGACTCACGTCGAGTCATCAGGAGGTAACAAACGGAAGTTCTCGAACTTCAAGCAGGGCGCCAGTGTGGTGGTTAAGAAAGGAGGATCAGGCACGCCAGCTCAGGTTACAGCTGGTAGTGGAAAGAAAGGAAAAGGATATATGGGCACCCAGCCCAAGTGTAATACCTGCCAACGCCACCATTCTGGCCATTGTAGTGTGAAAGTATGCGAAGCATGTGGAAAGCCGGGCCACTTGAAGGACACTTGTTGGGCCACTGTTGGCCAGGGAGGACTCGGAAACAGAAATAACAACCGGGGTGGGAATGGAAATCGCCCACAAGGAAACAATGGAGGTAATGGGAATCGAGGCAACAATGCTAACCAAGCAGGCGCTATGATTAACCAAGCTGGGAATGGAGGTGGAAACGGGCAAAGACTTGGATGTTTTAACTGTGGTGATATCGGGCACTTTAAGAGGAACTGCCCAGAGTTAAACCAAGCCCGTGGAAGAGTGTTCCATATCGAAGCAAGAGAAGCGCGTCAGGACCCCAATGTCGTTACTGGTGCGTTCCCTGTGAACCAACGCTATGCATCCGTTTTATTTGATACTGGTGCCGATTAAAGCTTCGTATCGTTAGACTTTAAGAATATGCTTGGTTTAGCCGCTAGTAAATTAGATATTCCCTACTCAATTGAATTGGCCAATGGGAAGTTAGTAGAAGCCAATGAAGTTATCAGAGGCTGTGTGATCAAATTGGGAGAGCGTGAGTTTGCTTTGGATCTACTACCAGTCCAGTTGGGAAGCTTTGACGTGGTGGTAGGAATGGATTGGTTATCAGGCAACAAGGCTGAAATAGTTTGTCACGAAAAGGTCGTTCGTATTCCAACCGAAGATGGCGAAACAATTGTGGTTCACGGGGAGAAGCGTGATACGCCGTTAAGAATTATCAGCTGCCTGAAAGCGCGAAAGTGTTTGCAGAAGGGATGTGTTGCCTTCCTGGCACACATTGTGGATAAGAAGGCTGCTGAGCCAAGAATAGAAGACATCCCTGTCGTGAGGGAATATCCAGAAGTGTTCCCAGAGGACTTACCTGGACTGCCACCTCAGAGACAAGTAGAGTTCCGCATTGACTTAGTTCCAGGCGCCGCGCCTGTGGCTAAGGCACCTTATAGACTTGCTCCGTCTGAGATGCAGGAACTGTCGACACAACTTCAAGAGTTGTTAGACAAGGGATTTATCCGACCAAGCTTCTCGCCTTGGGGAGCTCCAGTTTTGTTTGTCAAGAAGAAGGACGGTAGTTTTCGTATGTGCATCGACTACAGAGAATTGAACAAGCTGACGATCAAGAATAGATATCCTCTGCCAAGAATCGATGATCTATTCGACCAACTGCAAGGCTCAAGCTTTTATTCAAAGATCGATCTTCGATCTGGATACCATCAGTTAAGGATACGAGAGGAAAGTATCCCGAAGACAGCCTTCAGAACTCGTTATGGACACTACGAGTTCCTTGTTATGCCGTTTGGTTTGACAAACGCACCTGCAGTCTTTATGGACTTGATGAATAAGAGTTTGCAAGCCGTACTTGGACAAGTTTGTGATTGTGTTTATCGACGACATCTTGATTTATTCAAGAACAAAGGCTGAGCACGAACAGCACCTAAGAGCTATTTTGGAGTTGCTGAAGAAGGAACAGTTGTATGCCAAGTTCTCTAAGTGCGACTTTTGGCTACGTGAAGTCCAATTCCTTGGGCACGTGGTAAATGGAGATGGAATCCACGTGGATCCCACCAAGATCGAAGCGATCAAGAATTGGGAAACGCCAAAGACGCCAATCGAGATTCGACAATTCTTGGGTTTGGCGGGCTATTATCGAAGATTCATTGAGGATTTCTCAAAAATCGCTCAACCATTGACGCTCCTCACCCAGAAAGATAAGAAGTTTGATTGGGGAATCAAACAGGAAGAATCGTTCCAGATATTGAAGGATAAGCTCTGCAATGCGCCAATCTTAGCACTACCGGAAGGTACAGATGATTTTGTGGTATACTGCGACGCTTCGCGTCAAGGATTGGGTTGCGTGTTGATGCAACGCCAAAAGGTTATTGCTTACGCATCGCGTCAATTGAAAGTACATGAAAAGAACTATACCACACATGATTTGGAACTTGGCGCAGTGGTTTTTGCATTAAAGATCTGGAGACACTACCTTTATGGTACGAAATGTACAATTTTTACAGATCACAAGAGCCTACAACACATATTCAACCAGAAGGAGCTGAATATGAGGCAAAGACGTTGGGTTGAGTTGTTGAACGATTACGACTTCGAGATAAAGTATCATCCAGGGAAGGCGAATGTGGTCGCCGATGCCCTAAGTCGAAAGGAGAGGATCAAGCCCATAAGGGTTAGGGCTTTAGAAATGATTATCTGAACCGATCTTTCCTTGCGCATTCGTGCCACGCAGAAAGAAGCTCTCAAGGAAGGAAACCTTGGAGAAGAATATCTCCGTGGGATGGAGAAGCTACTGGTACCAAACAAGGAAGGAACGTTATGTTTTGAGAAAAGGATTTGGGTTCCTTTGTTTGGAGGTTTAAGGAAGGTTATTTTCGATGAAGCTCACAAGTCGCGGTACTCTATCCACCCTGGAGCGGATAAGATGTACCAGGATCTCAAAGATTATTATTGGTGGCCTAGGATGAAAGGCGATGTTGCTGTTTATGTGAGCAAATGTTTAACATGCGCTAAGGTTAAAGCCGAATATCAGAAGCCTTCAGGACTTCTGCAACAACCTGAGATTCCCAAGTGGAAATGGGAACAAATCTCAATGGATTTTATTACAAAGTTGCCAAGAACGCCAAGAGGCCATGACACTATTTGGGTAATAGTGGACCGATTAACGAAGTCAGCACACTTCTTACCAATCAGAGAGAAGGATAATACGAGCAAGTTGGCTGAAATATACATGAGAGAGATCGTCGCGCGCCATGGAGTGCCTCTCTCGATCATCTCTGATAGAGACGGAAGGTTCATATCAAGGATTTGGCAATCCTTCCAAGAAGCTTTTGGCTCGCAATTAAATATGAGCACCGCATTTCACCCGCAGACCGACGGGCAAAGCGAGCGGACGATACAGACTTTGGAAGACATGCTAAGAGCATGTGTAATGGATTTGGGCGGTAGCTGGGACAAGCATTTGCCACTGGTCGAATTTTCATACAACAACAGCTACCACACCAGTATTGGTGCCGCGCCATTCGAAGCTCTTTACGGACGCAAGTGTCGATCACCCCTATGTTGGGCTGACGCAGGTGATAGATAGCTTGCTAGTCCCGAAATCGTCCAAGAGACGACAGACAAGATTGCGCAGATCCGAAAACGCATCGAAGCAGCTCGTGAAAGACAGAAAGCCTATGCAGATCCAAACCGGAAACATTTGGAATTCCAAGTTGGAGACATGGTTTTATTGAAAGTTTCACCCTGGAAGGGTGTGACACGCTTCGGAAAGCGTGGAAACTTAAATCCGCGCTACATTGGTCCTTTCAGAATTTTGGAAAGAATACGACTAGTAGCATACAAGCTGGACTTGCCTGCTGAGCTCCATTCAGTTCATGATACATTTCATGTATCCAACCTGAAGAAAAGTCCAACTCAAGATACCATTGCCATTCCCATCGACGAGATTCATGTTGACGACACGCTCCATTTCGTTGAAGAACCGGTTGAGGTTACGGATTGGAAAGTAAACAAGACCCGCCGGATCAGTGTAAAGCTCGTCAAAGTTCGTTGGAATGCCAGACATGGTCCTGAATACACCTGGGAGCGTGAGGACCGGATGAAAGAGAAATACCCCCACCTATTTCCTAAGAACCCTACATCTACAAGCAGAACTTAAAATTTCGGGACGAAATTTTTCTAACGCGGGGAGAATGTGACAACCCTCACTAAACCAGGTATTCGTACGACTTAATTAATAATTAATTACTGCTTAATTACTGTGCTTGTTTGAAATTACTGATGAACTGCTACTTGAATACTGATACATGCATATACCCGCATCATACTTTACTTACCGTCACTACATTATTTACATGCTGAACCTTAGTGACAAACATGATGCACAAAAAGCACAGTAGCAATATAAACGGATAACCTATTGAACATGCTGATAAAGCCAGCATCAGGCAGACACTGCCTCTAAAGGCCTGTATGAGCCAGAAATATTTTACTACACTAGTGGTGAGTGTAGGGATACAAGGGTTGTAGAACTGCGTCTCTAGGAATAAGTTACAATGACTGGATGTGCCTAAAACGTACCCTAAGTACAAAATTCAGCACTTTACATAATAATTCAACTTTTAGCTAACTAATAAAGTGCCAAAACATGAGAAAAATATTACTAGACACTTTCCAAAGTGTCAGGAATAAGTTGTGTCACTAAAAATGGTATTAACGACACTATAAAGCTTTGTTTAACGCTTTAACGAATTACTATCCAACCAAACAACCAGACTATACCCGGAACATGAAAATATTGTTAATAACATTATTGGTCTTTTTCTGAGCCAGTTAGGGTCCCTGAATACCCTAACACCCGCCATAAAGCACAACACATTAGTAACCGAGTTAATCACTTAACTAACTAGATTAACCTAACTTTACACTAACTATTTTGGTTGGATTTGAACTAGCTACCCCCCCCCCCTTAACCAAACCGTCCCCAAGAGGGGGGACACCCTTTGTACCCTTATGATTATTTTAATCTTCTTGTTTAATATCTAAGTAGCATAAAATCCAATGGACCATGACCTTAACTTTGCCTATAAGTTCTAACTCTTGCACACATGATCATTCACTACATAACTCACAACAACACTCCCTCTCTCTCTCTAGAAAGCTCACGGCCGAACCCCCCCTTCAACACCCATCATATTTTCGATTTTGATCTTCACATTCCAAGTTCACACAAGCGTTAAGGATCACGTATAAGGAGTCTTGGTGCATTCGGATGGCGAAGGACCTCTACTCGTTGCTTTTATCCTCCCATTTTGCGTCTAGATTCTTCCCTAGCCTCGAGCTAGTAGTAAGTGTTTGAAATCACCCTCTCGAACTATTTTGAAGTGGTTAAAACAATATGTAACGGTTAAAACTCGAAAACATACAAGTTGAAGCTTAAAAGTCTATTAGAAATGCTAAAAGTGATGGTTAAAAGCTTGTTTGTTGTGTAAATCTTGTAGTATTTGATTTGTGTAGTTATTTGGACCCGATCTATGTTGTGGTAGCTCGGATCATCGTTTAACCCGGGTTGGTCATGATCATGGATCGTGACATAAGGTTGTTTTGGAAGTAACAAGGGTTAAAGGATGAACTCTACCACACACGAATCATGAACTTGTGTAAAAACGATTTTACTTACAAAATAGTGTTTAAAACTAGTAGATCTACGGATCTACAAGCGGTATTTTCAAAGGACCTCGTGTCAAGAGAAAACATACTTCTAAAGACGGATCTTACACTAACACGAATGATTTTTAGAACACACAAGTGTGTAAACACTTGTGTAGCACACACTCTCGACAAAATAACTATTTTTGAAAAAGATGACGAGAAGTTGTAAAGACGGAATTTCCTTAAAAACGAGGTTTTTATGAAATCGGATTGCTTTATATAAAGATCCGCTTAAAGTATTGGGATTTACATCATAATGTTGGAAAAACTACAAGTTCATGAGATTCTTGCGAATTACATGTTTATTAACTAGTTTGATGCGTTGAATATTGTTTTGGTTAAATAAGAAAAATGGTTGATTTGATTTATAAAAGAAAATGATACGCATGAAAGCGTGGCCACCTCCAGTTACAGAGGAAACTCTGGCGAAATTTTTCTAAAAACCTAACACTTAGAATTATTTTCACTATAAGTGTTAGAAATACTATTTGACTTGTTTTCGAAATATAGTTTTCGCCACGACTTTATTTACAAAACATCGCAGGTGGGATTTCACAAAATAAAACTTGGTAAATATATATTTAGTATATATTTTTCATAAAGTCACTTGATATGTGCTTATGATTATTTTGTGAAAATACTAGTATTATTTTTAGGGTAAAAATAATACTATCGAATGTTAATGGATCCAAAATATTACGAACGCCTCTACGATAAATATATAAGTTACACCGGTAACTATTATTACCACTCGATCATTAAAACGTAACTTACGCATTTTAAGAAAATATGACTTAACGCGTATTTTTGTCAAGGTATTATTTTGGGAAAATTTATGTAATAGAAAATATAATATTTTTGAGAAGAATATTTATATTTTGGAGATAGAAATAAAATATATTTTAAGTGAGACTTAATAATATATTTCGAAATTATACGAACACACATGTATTAAATCCCCCATCCTTGGGAAGGAAAACGATTACCAAGTATTTACTAAATGTAAACACGAAATAGTTGTCTAACTATTTCCCGAAAACTTAAACCTTAAAGCTAAGGCACGGCCGTCCGTCTAATAGAGTTAGTACGTGTAGGTCGTCACACAGCTGCTTGATTTGGAGGTATACTTGGTAGAGACGCACCACTGTGAGTTCATGTCCCCCTTTTCTCTTAACTGTTTTCAGTTTTCTTAACTGCGGGGATGAAATACATGTTACTATGATTACGAATACTTTTTACATGGTATGGTTAGCGTAAGGAGGGTTACTACTTAGATCATGTGAGTGGGTAGGCGGGAACTGGTGGCCATTAATCCTCATTGTAGGACCGAGGGACGTAAGCGGTAGATCTATCTGGGTGTAGCGAGCCCAACCCCTGAGCCCGCCTAATGGACTAGGTGGTGACTTTGTACCCATCGCAAAATCTGCTAGGTTTGAGTCTTCCTACTTGCACGTCACACATATCAATGGCTTTGCAAACCATTGGTGATCTCTTTTTCCTTATTTGCTACATACCAGGATTTTTATACATACAAAGGTTTATTTACTCACTTACACATGAACTCGCTCAACATTATTGTTGATTTTTCCAACTTACATGTATTTCAGGGAATTAAAGATCTGGCGCGGTATGTTATGTCTTCCCGCTGCATATGGGTTCCGAGGTCATCCCGGTTTAGGAAATGTGACTTTTTCCTGGACGAGTCACAAATCTTAAACTGCGTTTTATTCATGTTGATGTTTATGTCTTTCAAAACAATGTTTTATGTTATGGTGTTGTAGTCCCTAAGACAATGTTATGTCATTTCGGTTTTTAAAACTTAAATCTATGGATGATCTTGCATGGTCTTTATTTCATATAGCTTGTTATGATTAAGCTATGGTATTAAGAAGTCACACCAAAATAACCACGCTTCCGCAAAGCCAGGGTGTGACAGTATATCAGGAACTATACCTTCATGACGAACCAGTACCCATACCAAACCCCATAGCACAGTGTACTGGCCATAATCCTTTAGATCCGTTCTGGAACGTCGATAGGTATATTCGGAGTGTATTAAGTAACCCATACCCATACGGAGAACCCATACCTTTATACCCTGACCCAATGCAAGCACCATTACCACCCATGAGCGAAGAGAATATGAAGGAACTTTGCATATATGGTGAAGAGTTAGTAGAGGAAGGAAGTAGGATACGATAGATAGGAGAGAAGCTCGTGTGGAAGTATGATGAGCGAGAGATGTAGTACTGGGTAAATGGCACCTAATATGTATATATGCGTGTGTGTGTGTAGTTTGATAAAAAAACCAACTAAAATAGATAACCTAATACATATCGATGCATAACTACTAGTGTGTTTATTTTTCAGTAGTAATTTGTAATCGATGCATATAGATATATAAAAAGAGTAAACTCGCAATGTTCGACGTTTTTGATCAATTTGTTTGTATGATTGTTTGTATTAAATCTTATTCTGTGATATTAAAACCTGATAAATGTTTACAATTCAGATGGACAACGAAGTAAATCGGGAAAACCAGAATAATGATAATAATGGAAACCAAGTAGATAACAGTGTCATCCAACATATAGTAGCACAAGGAATTATAGATGCTATGCCATATATTATCAAGACTGTTAAAGAAGCAAAAAATAATAAAACTGTAATTGGAAGTAAACGTCAACCTACTGAACCAAGTCATAGTGTGAACGAAAATAACGAACCACTGATCCCAGTACCTATTCCAAAAAGAAGAATAACTATTTCATGTGGTTATTCTTATAAAGAATTCTGGTCTTGCAAACCAATAGAATTCTCTGGAAATGAAGGAGCCATTGCAGCTTTATCTTGGATAGAAAAGACAGAAGCAGTCTTAAAAATAAGCAAATGTGCAGATGAAGATAAGATTATGTTTGCTTCTAATTTTTTTAAGAATGCAGCCCTAGAGTGGTGGAATACCATTCTACAGTCTAGAGGAAGTGACAGAGAATGGACCGACTTTAAGGATATAGTCGAAAGAAAATTATGTCCTCCTCATGAAAAAGAACAGATTGCTAATAAGTTCTTAAATCTTAAAATGACTGTAATAGACTGCAAAGGTTACACTACCATATTCTTTGAATATGATAGAATAGTAACAACTTTAGCCTCACCAGAACCAGTATTAATCTCCCGTTACATCTGGGGATTAATTAGTGAGATCAGACATGTAGTAAAGGCAGCTAGAACACAAACCATAGAAGAAGCAGTAGAACTGGCCAATACCTTGACTGGTGAATTAGTACGTACGTAAAAAGAAAACTAGAGAAAGAACCTAGCTCAAAGGCTTACCCAAGAATTTCGCTACGGTAATTCTAACTGTGGGAAAGATACAGGTTCTTCCTCTGCACCTTACTACAAGTCTTGTAAAAAGAAGCACTATGGAAAATGTGCAGGGTATTGTAATTTCTTCAAGAAACCTGGGCATAAGTAAGAAGAATGTCGATCGAAAGCTAGTAATAGGCTGTACTTCAACTGTGGAGAAGCTGGTCATATCAAAGCGAACTGTCTGAAACTAGCTCTAGCGACAACCAACAAAGCTATGACAATTGAAGGACCAAAGAAGAATGCCAGCGCATTTGTTCTGACAGCTGAAGAAGCCAAGATGATTCCGGATGTGATTGCCGGTATGTTTTTAGTTAATGATATTTTTGCTAAAGTATTATTTGACTTTAGTGCAAACCAAAGTTTTATTAATACTTCTTGTTGCAAACTTCTCAATCAACTATTAACTTAACTTCAACAAAATTGTCTGGTGGAGACGGCAAATGGAGATTCCATTAAGATAAGTGAAATCCTGCAGGCAGCAAGGATAGAAATTTCAAATCATGATTTTATTGCTAACCTTTACCCAATGAATCTGGCTGGATTTGATATCGTATTAGGAATGGATTGGTTGGTAGCCAATCATGCAAGTATTTTATGTGATCAAAAGTCAGTATAAGTAAGTACACCAAAGGGTGAAAAGATCACAATTAAAGGAGACAAGCCAACTAGGTCAACAAAATTCATCTCTGTGATGAAAGCTACAAGCTATGCAAGGAAAGGAGCAATAGTGTATATGATTTCCATAATCATTAACACTAAAGGAAAAGAATTAAAAGATATTCCCGTAGTATCTAAATTCTCAAATGTTTTTTTCCAGAAGAGTTACCTGGATTATTTCCAGATAGAGAGGTTGAATATAGGATTCACCTCATGCCAGAACGGCACCGATTGCCAAAGCGCCATACCGACTAGCACCGACGGAGATGCAGGAACTGAAGAAACAGTTAGACGAACTTCTGTAGAAAGGTTTCATACAACCTAGTTCATCTCCATGGGGAGCACCAGTCTTGTTTGTCAAGAAAAGGGACGGATCGATGCGTATGTGCATTGATTATCGGGAATTGAACAAGGTTATGATTAAAAAGCGGTACCTACTACCGAGAATCGATGAATTGTTCGATCAACTTCAAGGAGCTCGTATAACAGCCCTCCAAAATATTTTCGGCACCTTAATATGTTTAAAATGTCCCTATACGTCCTAAAATACACCCCGAATACCTTTTTTTATTAAAATTAATTAAAAATAATTTTTATTAGGGCTGTGGCGGGCAGCGAAGACCTACCCCAGGTCTTATGCAGGCCGCGAGCGAAGGGACATGAGGCGCAACCCGGTGCTGCCACGTGTCGTGCAAGTGTCGAGCCTAGTGTGATAACCCAGATCAGCTAGGGCCTACTTACCCTACGTTGCGGGCCGCGTAGCCCTTGGCTACATCCTTCGCGGGCCGCGAGGGACCTGAAATCAGGCCCTATAAATTGAGGGCATTGACTGTTCAGTCGAATTCGCTCACAAATCTTTCTCTCTCTCGAATTTCTACATAGCAAACATAATTTTCGGGTATTATACCTCCTAATTAACGAAGTTCTGCCCCGTTCTAAGTATCATAACCCCGGTTACATATTATATACGCTGCCCGATTTATCCAGGGTTACATAATGGCTGTCGTGGTTCTGCCCGACGTAGTCGTTGGAATGCCGTCTCGGGGAGGGTATTACTAATGTAAATAATGGGTTATTATAGTAACGCGTGTGCATTTGTGTAATTTATAGATAATCACCAAGAAATCCTTAAGGAAAACCCTGAGACAACAATGTGAGTAATTCCTCTTTTTGTAAACTATTTTTACAAAACCTCAAATGTTTAAATTATATTAAACAGTGATTGAGTATTTCTATTCTACAATTATCGTCGGTATGTTGGGGTTTTGTATACAAAATTTGTTACTGCATTGTGAGTAGTAACATGACCACAAGTCAGGTTGATAGTACCGTGGGTGGTAATTAAAGTAGATGGAAACAAATGTAATTGCGCGACTGCCCTCAATGCTGTAGACTGATAAAACCTGTTTTGATTAAACTGGGATTCACTTACCAGTATTTCCCACTGACAAAATGTTTTAAACGCGTTTCAGGTAATAAAATGTGAAAGCCAAATAGAAGCCAGCTGGACAGCACTGAAGGCTTGGAAAAGTGGCAATAAAAGTTACCAAATAAAGAGATGGTTTATTTTAATAAAATAGGGTTTATCCCTATGAAAATGTGTGTACTTTAAACTTGGGAATTTCCCATGTATTTAAGATTATAAAAGCGTGGAAATTTACATTGATAAAATATTTCCTAACTACGGTCCTGATGTAAACTCCGCTGCCAAAATGATAAACACCGATACCACCAAAACTGGCCGCGGCCGCCCGTTCCCGAGTTG
The DNA here is from genome assembly GCA_030545235.1 of Helianthus tuberosus. Taxonomy (NCBI): domain Eukaryota; kingdom Viridiplantae; phylum Streptophyta; class Magnoliopsida; order Asterales; family Asteraceae; genus Helianthus; species Helianthus tuberosus. The sequence goes on along the minus strand of CM060360.1, from coordinate 40,741,529 downwards.
TTAGGGGACGGGGGTTGCGACAGAAGGTGGTATCAGAGCTAAGCCACTGATTCAGCCATAGAAGTGTTCTGCTGACACCAAGATATTATTCAAATTGTTTAGAAATTATCTACAGAAATACGTGCATATATGTATTTTATTATTGTGTGTTATTTGACTATTTGTTAGTTTATAGTATGAGCGATCAAGGACCCTCCGACGCCTATCGTCAGTTGTTCAGCTCACCTCAAACAGACGGTACCTCTTCACCGCCTACCCTCTCAGGGTATTCAACTGACAATGAAGATGGGATATTCGTGTTTAAAGCTCAGTCTGAAGAGCCATTCCCTCCTAAAAAGAGAGGATGGTTCAGTAGGGGAGCGCATGAACGTAGGAAGAGGATGAAAAAGTTACAACAACAGCGAGTTTTAACAGCCGCTAAGAGAGAAACAGACGCTCACACCCAAGATATGCTCAATAGGAGTTTAGCAAATTTCTATATCTTAGCAACCACAGCTGCCGACCCAAGCCTGGAGCAACTCATAGCACCCCAGCCTTTACCGTTGTTTCCCACCCAGCCAATGGAAATTGAAAATAACCTAGTAATCAAATCTCAATGCCTGGTTTTGACCCCACTGAGATACCTAGAGTACCAACACCCAATCCCATAGACCCAGACTAGGACCCGTGATTTGACGATCATAGGGATTATCAACAACGCTACCCAATATCAGAGGAACCCATGCCAAACCTAGCTGCTTACCGAGGTCTAGACCCTCTAGATCCCTATTATGATAATGATGAATACATTAGGGAAATCCTAGAGAATCCATACCCTCAGGAAGAACCAATGCCACAGTACCCAAATCCAGTACCAGCACCTGCACCCCCAATGAGCACAGAAAATGTGCAAGAACTCCGAACCTTTGGTGAGAAGATTTTAGAAGAGAGCGAAAGAATGAGGCAAATAGGAGAACAACTCATCTTGAAGTATGACGAGCGTAATATGGAGTTCTGGATAAACCCATATCAGTGATGGTGATAGTAGTAATAACATATATATATATATATATATATATATATATATATATATATATATATATATATATATATATATATGTGTGTGTGTGTGTGTGTGTATGAAAAAAATATATAATGATAATATATATGTTGTAGTATAGACTACTTCGGGGTTAGTGATGCATATTAGTATTGTATTTTATTCCAGTTGTATTGTAATAATTATAGATGCATACTATAAAATAGAGTAAGTCGCAATGTTTGACGATTTTGATCAATATGTGTTTGCCTTAAATATTATCTTGTGATATTAATAACTGGCAAATGTTTAAAATTCAGATGGACAACGAAGTGAACCAGGAAAACCAGAGTAACAAGAACCCGGATAACGATAACCCGAACAACAATAATAATGGAAACCAAGTGGATAACAGTGCCATCCAACACATAGTGGCACAAGGGATAATAGATGCAATGCCATATATTATCAAAACGATTAAGGAAGCAGATAATAAAAGTAGCCGTGATATTAAACGACCCACTGAACCTGAACACATCGTAAACAATGGACCCATACTTCAAGTGTCCATTCCCAAAAGAAGAAGAACCATGTCTTATGGTTGTTCTTATAAAGAATTCTGGTCTTGTAAACCAGTGGAATTCTCGGGCAATGAAGGGGCCGTTGCAGCCTAACGCTGGATAGAAAAGACTGAGGCAGTCTTAAAAATACGCAAGTGTGCGGAAGAGGATAAGATAATGTTTTCTTCCAATCTGTTTAAGAACTCAGCCTTAGAATGGTGGAACACTATCCTCCAGTATAGGGGAAGTGATAGGGTTTACAATATGGAATGGGAGGAATTTAAAAATATGGTAGAAAGGAAATTCTGCCCTCCCAATGAAAAGGAACATATAGCAAATAAGTTCCTAAGCCTTAGGATGATTGGAGTGGATAGTAAGGGTTACACTACTTTATTCTTTGAGTACGCTAGAATAGTGCCAACCCTTGCATCACCTGAACCAGTATTAATCTCCCATTATATCTGGGGATTAATCAGTGAAATTAGGTATGTAGTCAAGGCAGCTAGACCTCAAACTATAGAAGAAGCCGTAGAACTAGCAAACACCTTGATTGATGAGTTAGTGCGTACACGAGAAGAGGATCAAAGATGGAACCTAGCTCAAAGGCTTACCCAAGAATTCCGTTATGGAAATTCCAACCGTGGGGAAAATGTTGGTTCTACCTCTGCACGGTACTGCAAGGCTTGCAAGACGAAGCATTCAGGAAGATGCTCCACTTACAGCAATTTCTGCAAGATACCAGGACACAAGGAAGAAGATTGTAAGAAGAAACCAAATAATGGGATGTGCTTCAACTGTGGAGAAAAAGGTCATATCAAGCCGAACTATCCGAAACTAGCTCCGGCCATGAACAACAAGACTACTAAGAATGCTAGGGCATTTGTTGTAACCACAGAAGAAGCAAAGATGATTCCAGACGTGATTGCCGGTATGTTTGTAGTTAATGATGTTTTTGCTAAAGTATTATTTGGCTCTGGTGTAAACCAAAGTTTTATTAATACTTCATTTTGCAAACTACTCAATCAACCATTAACTAAACTCCCACAAGAATGTCTAGTAGAGACAGCAAATGGAGAAACCATTAAGATTTCTGAGATATTGCAGGAAGCAAGAATAGAATTTTTAAATCAAAAATTTATTGCAAACCTTTACCCAATGAATCTGGCAGGATTTGATGTTGTATTAGGAATGAATTGGTTAATAGCTAATAAAGCCAGTATTTTATGTGATCAAAATTTAATCCAAGTAAATTCACCAAGGGGTGAAAAGATCACGATCAAAGGAGATAAACCCTCTAGATCTACAAAATTCATCTCTGTGATAAAAACAACCAGTTATGTAAGAAAAGGATCATTAGTATATTTGATTTCTATAATCATTAATACTAAAGGAAAAGAACTGAAAGATATTCCACTAGTATCCCAATTTTCAGATGTGTTTCCAGAAGAACTACCAGGACTACCTCCAGACAGGGAAGTTGAATTCAGAATTCAATTACTACCAAGAACAGCCCCAATTGCCAAAGCACCCTACCGTTTGGCACCTGCAGAAATGCAGGAACTGAAGAAACAGTTAGACGAATTGTTGGAGAAAGGATTCATATAGCCAAGCTTATCGCCATGGGGAGCACCGATTTTATTTGTTAAGAAGAAAGACGGATCGATGCGTATGTGCATCGACTACCGCAAATTGAACAAGGTCACGATTAAAAATCGGTACCCATTACCAAGAATCGATGATCTGTTCGATCAGTTGCAAGGAGCTCGATTTTTCTCCAAAATCGATTTACGATCAGGATATCATCAATTAAAGGTACAGGAAGAGGACATTCCTAAGACCGCTTTTAGAACAAGGTATGGCCATTGATGTATTGCAAACTACATCCTTTATTCGTGTATAGTTTGTATAGTTTCTCGTTATTTTTAGTTTAGTTTTGGTTAGAATGTGCATACTTTGATAATATCTTGTGTTTCCAGGCCAATTATGCTGAAAATGTTGAAAAACAAAAGTTTTAGATGCTGGGAAACAAGTTGAAAAGGGTTAGAATTATTTTTGAAGTTTTTGAGAAGTTAGAGCTGGGAATTTTAAGCAACATTCTGTGGAATTTGTGCCGTGGCGTCGCGCCACGGCAATACATGATCATGGTCGCGTGCCGCTAGGATTAAACAATGAATTTCTGGATTATTGTATCGTCGCGCTACGCCACGACGTAGGAGGTTACCCGTCGCGCGACGCGACGGGGTTGAATGACGGCGATTCTTTGTTACGTCGTTAGGGTTGGTATAAAAACTCAAGAAAATCATTCATTAAACCTAATTTATGATAGGAGATCATCTGGGGCGATTTGAGAGCACGTTTTGAGCACTTTTGGAGATTTTAAAGCTTACGAATCATTTGTACGCGTTCGGGACGAACGATTGAAGACTACACAGGTTTTCTAGTTCTTTGTTTTTGGTTTTTACTTTCAAATCTCGTTACAATGAATTCTTGTTGGATTATCTTTGTTTTGCTTTCATTACATAACATGCTCGGCTAAATTTTTTAAGCCACCTAGATTTAGTTTAATGGATTGAATGAAGTTTTTACCTTTTTCGTTATTTTCATGAATATTATGGATTGTTGTGTTTAGTAAAGAGTTTGTTTTATTGATTTGATGCACATGCGTACTTTAATTTGGTTTATTATTGTCAATTGCTTCGTATGATTCTTAGTGACGGTCTTTGTCACAATATAGAGTCGTGCTAGGGTTTAGGATTTTGGTGAGTGTCTATATCACGTAATAAATCTTAACTCTTTAGGGTGGAATTGGCCAATAACCCCTAGAAGTAATTTTTAGTAATTTGCTAGGTTTTAGTGTTCTGCTAGTCATCATAGTTGGATGGTACGGGGCTATTGATAGGTCTTACCTGGCGAATTGCTTTAGACAGTCCTTGGAAAAGGTCGTGCCTTAGTTGCCCCGTCGGTTTATTAGTCTAACAAGTCAAGTTAAATAATCCAAACTACCCTAGAACTATGATTGGAAAAGCGTAGGTCAACATTAGGGTACTTATACAATAATTAGACAACTGGAAAGACGTCTAATAACCGGTAAGATTAACGGCCTATGTAACGCCATAAGTTTCACCTTGAGAAGGGTTGAGGGGCTTAGTTGGTGTTTAATAGGTTTAGTACTATAAGATCCCGGTTCCATAAATCATGCATTTAACTTAATCGGTAATTCTTAAAATCAATCCAGGATTCTAGTCTAGGTGGTCCTCGTTATCTTATAAGAATCGTCTTTTCCTTCTTTCGTATTAGTCTAGTTTTTGTTTAATATTTAGTTTAAATAGATTTCCTTAGATTTTCCGTAACCCCCCTCCCAAAACAATTAACCATTTTAAGTCGTGTCAGTCAGTGTCTATTAGAGTCTAGTTTACGTGATACATAGACTCTCGTGGTTCGATATCCAGACTTCCTAGGGTTATACTACATTGATCGGTACACTTTCCGATTGTGTGGTTTTATGTCGAGTCTAGAATTAAAGATTTTTAGTGTCTAGCTTAGAGAGTCTAATTTAGTTAATTTTTATAGTCTGTTTAGTACACATCAAGTTTTTGGCGCCATTGTCGGGGACTCTTGGCAATCGCGTTCATTAGCTTTGATAGATTTTATTGACATATACGTGCTACGTGTTTGTTTTGTTTTGAGTCTTTGTCTATCGTTTTGTGTTTTATTTCCGTTTGAGTCTTAGTGACTTGTGGTTGCTTTTCTCACATTCAGGTTTTTGCTTGTAGTAGATGCCACATCTGTGCTCACACGGACCGCCGAAGCCGCCAGTCACCGAGTTATCATCTCGATTGGGCCAAGGCCCACAGGTTAGTATTTCATCCACGTCTTAGTTTTGCAATTTCGATTCCACTCCATTGCCCACCCCACCCCAGTCACCCAAAACATCACCTAAGGTTTCCCCACCCGATAGCCCTACTTCTAGCACCTCTAGCATCTCAGAAAACTTAGAACACATGGCCAACGCTAGGCAAACCGTCCATCAGCAAGCCACTCAGAATTTCACCGGTCTTGCTTCACCCATCACCGTTCCACCCATAGTTAGCGAGAACTCATGGTAGATTCCATCTTATGCCATGCAAGCCATAACCAATAGTATCCAGTTCCATGGCCACGAGGAGCAGGACGCCCCGGCCCACATAAATCATTTCTCCCGTATCCTAGCTACTTTTAGCCTTCACGGAGCCCCGAATGATGCTACTTACTTGCAACTCTTCCCATTTTCATTAGCCGGCCGTGCGGCAACTTGGTTGGACTCTCAACCAACCGGTACCTTTACCACTTGGGCGGGCCTCTGTCAAGCTTTTCTGAACAAGTACTTTCCGCCCGCGAAGGCCTCACGTCTTCGTGATCGAATTCACTCTTTCTGCATGGAGCCCGACGAGCCCTATTACCTTGCGTGGGAGCGTTTCCAAAACCTTTGTGCTCGTTGCTCCCAGCATGGTCTTTCCGATTGGGCCCTTTGTGATAAATTCTATAACGGTCTCACCCAAGAGACTCGTGATAGGTTTGATACTATTGCGGGGGGGGGGGGGGGGGGGGGCATATGATGGGTATTCTTACTGTTGCTGAGTGTTTAGAGCGTTTTGAGGCATTTGCCCAGTCTCAATCTCAATCGCGAGCCGATCAGCGATATTAAAGTGGTAATTCAAATACCACTACTAGTGCCCCCGCCCGAGGGGTGAACCATGTCACCATGGACCCTAGTTTAGCCGCTGTTTTGGAAAACGTGACTAGGGAGCTTAAGGAGATTAAGGCTAAGGTAGATAAGTGTGAGTTTTGCCGAGGGGGTCACGATATGAGTGCATGTCCATTGCTAGTTGGTGAGGAGCAAGTTGATTTCGTAGGAGGAGGTTTCGGTAGAGGTTAACCTAGTGGTTTTGGTAATAATAATTTTGGTTCGGGTTGGCGTAATAATAATAACTTTAATAATAATAATAATAATAACAGTTTTCGCTCAAATGGACCCCCTGGTTTTCAAATAGCTCAAAATCCAAATAGGGGTCAAGGGTCACTTTTTGGTGGGGGTTCAATGGGCAGGTCAAAGATGGGGGGTCAAATAATCAGGTTCAACCAGGTCAAGGTCCAACTTATGATCTAGGGGGTAGTTTAGAAAGAATGGAGGCTATGATGAGCCAACTAGTTGTTAGGGACCAAACCACCCAAAAGACACTTAGTGAACATGACCTTATGCTTAAGAACCATCAAGCTTTTTTCCAAGACCTCCAAAGAGTTGTAGGAGATATGTCTAGGAAGCTAGAAGAGAGATTACCCGGTCAGTTTGCGGGTAACACCCTACCAAACCCTAATGCCCATGCTAAAGCCATTACCACTCGTAGTGGTAAAATCGTAGGGAACCCTAGAGTCGAATAGAGAGTAGTTGATGAGGATGGGGATATTGCAGACGAGGAGATAGAGATGGAGGCTCCCGGCAAAGTGCAAACGAGGCTAAGCCCAGCAAGTACCGCACAGCCCGGTGAGTCTCAAGTTGAGAAGCAAGTTGATAAAATGCCTGTAGTTGTTAGACCTTCGCCCCTAGTAGACCATTCGCGTGTCTCGTTCCCCTCGCGTCTTAGGAACCAAAAATATACAAAGGAATACGGGCAATTCTTAGATATCTTCAAGCAATTGAAGATTAATCTTCCTTTTTTCGAGGCACTTCAGTCGATGCCTAAGTATGCAAAATTCTTGAAAGACCTTCTTAGGAACAAAGAGAAGTTAGGGGAGTTGTCTAATGTCCCGTTGAATGGAGGGTGTTCAGCTGTTGTGTTAAATAAGCTTCACGAAAAGCTTACCGATCCCGGTATTTTCACTATTCCTTGTCTATTTGGTAGTTATACCAACACTAGAGCCTTAGCCGACTTAGGTGCTAGCATCAATTTGAAGCCCTTTTCTCTTTATGAGAAGCTAGACCTAGGAGAGCTTGCACCTACCCGAATGACATTATCCTTAGTCGATCGGTCCATTAAATACCCTAGGGGCATAGTTTAGAATTTGTTGGTTTAGGTAGACAAATTTGTATTTCCCGCCGATTTTGTAATTCTTGATATGGAAGCGGATGAGAGAGTCCCCATTATACTTGGTTGTCCTTTCTTACGTACCGCTAAAGCACTCATAGACGTCCATGATGGTAAGATCACCCTTAGGGTAGGTGAGGAGAGAGTCACCTTTGAGATAGAGCGTTCCATGAACCACCCGAGTGGTTCGGATGACTATAGTGGTCATTTCCATTCCGTCTACTTCTTGAATTCGTTCATCTCGTGTGTCGATCATTGTTTAGAGTATATTAGTGGTGCGGACCTAGTGGTAGGAGAGAAGGTAGAAGAGGAGTTGAAGAGGGTAGATGAAGTAGAAGTTGAGGGGAGTCCTTTGATCCCCGAAGTCTTAGCGGTTAGTGATGACACCACCCAACCCCCATCCTTAGAGCTTAAGGTACTTCCATCGCATTTAGAGTATGCTTTCTTAGGGGAGGGTTCCGAGCTACCCGTCATTATCTCATCAAAGTAAGGGTAGGATAAGAAGTTGAGGTTATTGGAGGTGTTGAGGGCCAACAAGGAGGCCATTGCTTGGAGGTTGTCCGACTTTAAGCGCATTAGCCCTTCTTATTGCACCCACCGGATACTCATGAAGGATGATTACAAACCGGTGGTGCAACCTCAAAGGCGGCTCAACCCCAACATGCAAGATATTGTGAAGAAGGAGGTTCTTAAACTCCTAGATGCGGGGATGATATATCCCATTTCTGATTCACCTTAGGTTAGTCCAACTCAGGTTGTCCCTAAGAAGGGAGGGATGACCGTTGTCATAAACGCAAAGAATGAGCTTATCCCTTCTCGTACGGTCACGGGGTGGCGCGTGTGCATCGACTACCGAAAGTTGAATGATGCCACCCGAAAAGACCACTTCCCATTGCCCTTCATCGATCAAATGTTGGAGCGTCTCGCGGGACAACAATTTTATTGTTTTCTCGACGGTTTTTTCCGGGTACTTCCAGATTCCCATAGCACCGGAGGACCAGGATAAAACCACCTTCACATGCCCCTATGGCACCTGTGTGTACCAACGCATGCCATTTGGGTTGTGCAACGCTCTAGCTACTTTTCAGCGGTGCATGATAGAGAATTCCACGAGTGTGAAGTCGATTAGGAGTTTTCTAGGGCATGCGGCCTTCTATAGACGCTTTATTAGGGATTTCTCAAAAATTACCCGCCCATGACCCATTTCCTAGAGAAAGATGTTCCATTCGTCTTTGACGAGGAGTGTCTTAAAGCCTTCAACTTTTTGAAGGAACAGCTTGTTAGTGCACCTATTCTTATCTCGCCCGACTAGAGCTTACCGTTTGAGCTCATGTGCGATGCGAGTGACTATGCCGTGAGAGCGGTACTAGGACAAAGAAAGGATAAGCACTTCCACCCTATGTACTACGCGAGCAAAACACTAAATGATGCTCAAGAGAACTACACCACCACGGAAAAAGAACTCTTAGCCGTAGTATTTGCTTTCGACAAATTCCGCTCATACCTTGTTCTATCCAAGACTATAGTCTTCACCGATCACTCCGCGTTGCGCTTTCTTTTCCAAAAGAAAGACGCTAAACCCTGACTTATTTGGTGGATTCTCTTACTTAGTGAGTTCGATATTGAGATTAGAGACAAGAGAGGGGCCGAAAACGTAGCCGCTGATCATCTATCATGTCTAGAGGATCCCAAGAGAGAAGAGATTCGTGAGCAGGAGTTTGGAGACACGTTCCCTCATGAGTCTATAGATTTTGTTGAGGCCGGGAAAGAAGGATTGCCATGGTTTTGTGAGTTAGCTAATTATCTTTCTAGTGGCAACATTGTGAGAGGAATGACTACACAGCAACGAAGGAAATTCATTAGTGAATCGAGAAAGTATGTATGGGACGATCCTTTTCTCTTTAGGATAGGGGGAGATAGGATTCTTAGACGTTGTGTGTCGACAGAGGAGGGTTGGAACATCATAAAACATGTGCATGAAGGCCTCACGGGAGGACATCATGGAGCATACGGCACCGCTCAAAAAGTATTTGACTGCGGTTTTTATTGGCCTACCGTACTTCTAGATGCCGTTGAGTTCGTGAAGACATGTGATGCGTGTCAATGAACCGGAAATATTTCCGCAAAGATGAAATGCCTCAAAACCCTATCCAAGTGTTGGAGGTTTTTACCGTTTGGGGTATTGATTTCATGGGACCCTTTCCCAACACCAAAGGAAATTGTTACATACTCGTGGCGATTGACTACATGTCTAAATGGGTTGAGGCTCAAGCTCTTCCCACGAATGAAGCCCGAGTAGTGTTGAAATTCCTTAAAAAGCTCTTTTCCCGATTCGGTACCCCTAAAGCCTTAATTAGTGACTGTGGTACACACTTTTGCAACGCATTGATGGAAAAATTGCTTGCACGCTACGGAGTCACTCATCGTTTGTCTACCGCATACCACCCACAAACGAGTGGTCAAGTGGAGAATGAAAATCGTGAAATCAAACGAATCTTAGAGAAAACCGTGGGTAAAAATAGGAAGGATTGGTCCGACAAGCTAGATGATGCATTGTGGGCGTTTAGAACCGCCTACAAGACACCTTTAGGAACTACACCTTTTATGATCGTCTATGGAAAACCTTGTCACCTCCCCGTAGAGCTAGAGCATACAGCGCTTTGGGCATTGAAAACCATTAATCTTGACATGACCGAAGCCGTAAGGAAGCGGTTCTTTCAAATCCATGAGCTTGAGAAGCTTAGGGATGCACGTATGCTCGATCATTGGGAATCAAGGAGAAAACGAAGGTGTTACACCATAGGAAGTTGAGAAAAGTAAAGGAGTTTAGCAAGGGTGAAAAAGTGCTTCTTTACAATTCAAGGTTGAAATTATTCGCGGGGAAAATAAAATCAAAGTGGTCGGGACCTTATATGGTTCACTACGTGTTTCCGTATGGAGCGGTGGAAATCATGGATGAGACGGATGGCCGTAGTTGGAAGGTGAACGGCCATCGTTTGAAGCATTACATTGGAGGAGCGATAAACAAGGACGAGATGGAGGAAACTCCTCTTGAAATTACATCCAAAGCCGCCAATTAGTGTTTTAGGATGAAATCCCAAGTGTAGAGTTTGTACCGTATTGTAATTTCGTTAATTTTCGTAGTTTTTCGTGTCTTTGTTTTGCGTGTTTTAGTAATTTTGCAGGAATCGTACCATTGAAGAGCTGAATTTGCAAAGAAAACTGCATTGCAGGTAAGTCCCAACACTTAGAAAAAAATTTGGGATGGTTTGGGGAAGGTTTGGTAACACTTAGAAATTTTTCTACGTCCTAAAACTTGAAAATTTTCGAATCCTTTTGTCAAAAAAGTGCATTGGCGTCGCGCCACCATAAAACTCTCATACGGTGGCGCAGCGCCACCCCTAGGGTCAACAAAAACCATTCTGAACTCCCATAACCTGAGCCCCCTATCTGAACCTTGCCGTGGCGGTACGCCACAGCTAAACAGCTCACCCCTGGCGCGATGCGACGATGTAACAGGTCGGTCTAAACCCTTTTCTTATCTCTTTCTTCCCCAAACTCACCAAACCCTTATCCTACTACCTCCATCACCAATTATACCCTTCCCCCACCATAACTCCACCACTTCTCAACCATTTTCTACCATTTAAACACCCCTGTGACCAGAATTCAACCCCGAATAAACCCTACCGCACAAAAATCCACTTTATCCACTAACTCTGCTCGATTTGGGACTCACTTCTCATGCGACGTTGACGTTCTTTTTCTTGCATTATTTCGGTGATTCAGGTACATTTGTTGGCTCTATTCTCTTATATGTGTCAATCTGTGTCCTTGTTGAGTCAGGTTCGAGTCAATTTAGTCGGGTCGAGTCTTTGGTTGGGTCCGTTGGTCAGTAGGTTGAGTCGGTCCTCGAGTCTTTTGTTAGGTTCAGTTGTGTCATGTCCGCAGTCTTTTGTGACAGGGTCAGACATGCGTCGTTGTTATAAGTCTGGTTGAAGTCTTGTTGAGTCGAGTCGGTCATGTGATATGGTATGTTAGGTCAGGTATGTCGAGTCATATTAGTCGCGTCTTTTTGATGGTCATTACCTTGGTTTAATGTGTCAAGTTTAGTTCTTATTTGGGGTGCGGATGTTTTTGGTTTGGGATTTATTGGACGATTATGGTATAATATCTTGTGAAACACACGACTTTACTTGCATTTGATACATGGGTGCGGGTGGTGTCGGTTTGGGATAGTGAATGAATTTGCTTGATGATTGAATGTTTTGGGGATATTGAAGCATAAAGTTCGAACCTTGCATGTAAAACGAAATTTTTGCAAACGGAAAACCCTCCTTTAACTAGGCGGACTTTTTTTTTCACACGCTAAAATTTTGATTTTCAAGCTAAAAAGCAAATGATTTTTAAGCAATTTTGGACTTCAATGTCATTGTTAGGCACTCGTTTTAATTGTGGACAATTAAAGTGCCGAGGGGGGTAGTGTACATTGAGTCCAGTTTAGTGTTTTTTTGTGTCGTTTTAGTTAGTTTTAGTATAGTTCGAGTCGTATTTAGTTGTTTTGGGTTTACTTGCACGTACAAGTGGTTTAAGCTCGCCTGTACTCAATCTCCATTCGATCGAGTTTAACTATCACTTAGCAATTGTAAAAGGTAAACTCGATCGAATGGAGATTGAGTACAGGCGAGCTTAAACCACTTGTACGTGCAAGTAAACCCAAAACAACTAAATACGACTCGAACTATACTAAAACTAACTAAAACGACACAAAAAAACACTAAACTGGACTCAATGTACACTACCCCCCTCGGCACTTTAATTGTCCACAATTAAAACGAGTGCCTAACAATGACATTGAAGTCCAAAATTGCTTAAAAATCATTTGCTTTTTAGCTTGAAAATCAAAATTTTAGCGTGTGAAAAAAAAAGTCCGCCTAGTTAAAGGAGGGTTTTCCGTTTGCAAAAATTTCGTTTTACATGCAAGGTTCGAACTTTATGCTTCAATATCCCCAAAACATTCAATCATCAAGCAAATTCATTCACTATCCCAAACCGACACCACCCGCACCCATGTATCAAATGCAAGTAAAGTCGTGTGTTTCACAAGATATTATACCATAATCGTCCAATAAATCCCAAACCAAAAACATCCGCACCCCAAATAAGAACTAAACTTGACACATTAAACCAAGGTAATGACCATCAAAAAGACGCGACTAATATGACTCGACATACCTGACCTAACATACCATATCACATGACCGACTCGACTCAACAAGACTTCAACCAGACTTATAACAACGACGCATGTCTGACCCTATCACAAAAGACTGCGGACATGACACAACTGAACCTAACAAAAGACTCGAGGACCGACTCAACCTACTGACCAACGGACCCAACCAAAGACTCGACCCGACTAAATTGACTCGAACCTGACTCAACAAGGACTCAGATTGACACATATAAGAGAATAGAGCCAACAAATGTACCTGAATCACCGAAATAATGCAAGAAAAAGAACGTCAACGTCGCATGAGAAGTGAGTCCCAAATCGAGCAGAGTTAGTGGATAAAGTGGATTTTTGTGCGGTAGGGTTTATTCGGGGTTGAATTCTGGTCACAGGGGTGTTTAAATGGTAGAAAATGGTTGAGAAGTGGTGGAGTTATGGTGGGGGAAGGGTATAATTGGTGATGGAGGTAGTAGGATAAGGGTTTGGTGAGTTTGGGGAAGAAAGAGATAAGAAAAGGGTTTAGACCGACCTGTTACGTCGTCGCATCGCGCCAGGGGTGAGCTGTTTAGCTGTGGCGTACCGCCACGGCAAGGTTCAGATAGGGGGGCTCAGGTTATGGGAGTTCAGAATGGTTTTTGTTGACCCTAGGGGTGGCGCTGCGCCACCGTATGAGAGTTTTATGGTGGCGCGACGCCAACGCACTTTTTTGACAAAAGGATTCGAAAATTTTCAAGTTTTAGGACGTAGAAAAATTTCTAAGTGTTACCAAACCTTCCCCAAACCATCCCAAATTTTTTTCTAAGTGTTGGGACTTACCTGCAATGCAGTTTTCTTTGCAAATTCAGCTCTTCAATGGTACGATTCCTGCAAAATTACTAAAACACGCAAAACAAAGACACGAAAAACTACGAAAATTAACGAAATTACAATACGGTACAAACTCTACACTTGGGATTTCATCCTAAAACACTAATTGGCGGCTTTGGATGTAATTTCAAGAGGAGTTTCCTCCATCTCGTCCTTGTTTATCGCTCCTCCAATGTAATGCTTCAAACGATGGCCGTTCACCTTCCAACTACGGCCATCCGTCTCATCCATGATTTCCACCGCTCCATACGGAAACACGTAGTGAACCATATAAGGTCCCGACCACTTTGATTTTATTTTCCCCGCGAATAATTTCAACCTTGAATTGTAAAGAAGCACTTTTTCACCCTTGCTAAACTCCTTTACTTTTCTCAACTTCCTATGGTGTAACACCTTCGTTTTCTCCTTGATTCCCAATGATCGAGCATACGTGCATCCCTAAGCTTCTCAAGCTCATGGATTTGAAAGAACCGCTTCCTTATGGCTTCGGTCATGTCAAGATTAACGGTTTTCAATGCCCAAAGCGCTGTATGCTCTAGCTCTACGGGGAGGTGACAAGGTTTTCCATAGACGATCATAAAAGGTGTAGTTCCTAAAGGTGTCTTGTAGGCGGTTCTAAACGCCCACAATGCATCATCTAGCTTGTCGGACCAATCCTTCCTATTTTTACCCACGGTTTTCTCTAAGATTCGTTTGATTTCACGATTTTCATTCTCCACTTGACCACTCGTTTGTGGGTGGTATGCGGTAGACAAACGATGAGTGACTCCGTAGCGTGCAAGCAATTTTTCCATCAATGCGTTGCAAAAGTGTGTACCACAGTCACTAATTAAGGCTTTAGGGGTACCGAATCGGGAAAAGAGCTTTTTAAGGAATTTCAACACTACTCGGGCTTCATTCGTGGGAAGAGCTTGAGCCTCAACCCATTTAGACATGTAGTCAATCGCCACGAGTATGTAACAATTTCCTTTGGTGTTGGGAAAGGGTCCCATGAAATCAATACCCCAAACGGTAAAAACCTCCAACACTTGGATAGGGTTTTGAGGCATTTCATCTTTGCGGAAATATTTCCGGTTCATTGACACGCATCACATGTCTTCACGAACTCAACGGCATCTAGAAGTACGGTAGGCCAATAAAAACCGCAGTCAAATACTTTTTGAGCGGTGCCGTATGCTCCATGATGTCCTCCCGTGAGGCCTTCATGCACATGTTTTATGATGTTCCAACCCTCCTCTGTCGACACACAACGTCTAAGAATCCTATCTCCCCCTATCCTAAAGAGAAAAGGATCGTCCCATACATACTTTCTCGATTCACTAATGAATTTCCTTCGTTGCTGTGTAGTCATTCCT
Source organism: Helianthus tuberosus (assembly GCA_030545235.1). NCBI lineage: Eukaryota > Viridiplantae > Streptophyta > Magnoliopsida > Asterales > Asteraceae > Helianthus > Helianthus tuberosus. Next base: position 40,726,434 of record CM060360.1, on the reverse strand, counting down.
CTCACAATGTTGCCACTAGAAAGATAATTAGCTAACTCACAAAACCATGGCAATCCTTCTTTCCCGGCCTCAACAAAATCTATAGACTCATGAGGGAACGTGTCTCCAAACTCCTGCTCACGAATCTCTTCTCTCTTGGGATCCTCTAGACATGATAGATGATCAGCGGCTACGTTTTCGGCCCCTCTCTTGTCTCTAATCTCAATATCGAACTCACTAAGTAAGAGAATCCACCAAATAAGTCGGGGTTTAGCGTCTTTCTTTTGGAAAAGAAAGCGCAACGCGGAGTGATCGGTGAAGACTATAGTCTTGGATAGAACAAGGTATGAGCGGAATTTGTCGAAAGCAAATACTACGGCTAAGAGTTCTTTTTCCGTGGTGGTGTAGTTCTCTTGAGCATCATTTAGTGTTTTGCTCGCGTAGTACATAGGGTGGAAGTGCTTATCCTTTCTTTGTCCTAGTACCGCTCTAACGGCATAGTCACTCGCATCGCACATGAGCTCAAACGGTAAGCTCTAGTCGGGCGAGATAAGAATAGGTGCACTAACAAGCTGTTCCTTCAAAAAGTTGAAGGCTTTAAGACACTCCTCGTCAAAGACGAATGGAACATCTTTCTCTAGGAAATGGGTCATGGGCGGGTAATTTTTGAGAAATCCCTAATAAAGCGTCTATAGAAGGCCGCATGCCCTAGAAAACTCCTAATCGACTTCACACTCGTGGGATTCACTCACCAGTATTTCCCACTGAAAAAATGTTTTTAAACGCGTTTCAGGTAACAAAATATGAAAGCCAAATAGAAGCCAGCTGGACAGCACTGAAGGCTTGGAAAAGTGGCAATAAAAGTTACCAAAATAAAGAGATTTTTATTTAAATAAAATAGGGTTTATCCCTATGAAAATGTGTGTACTTTAAACTTGGGAATTTCGCATGTATTTAATATTATAAAAGTGTGGTATTTTACTCTGATAAAATATTTCCTAACTACGGTCCTGATGTAAACTCCGCTGCCAAAATGATAAACACCGATACCACCAAAACTGTCCGCGGTCGCCCGTTTTCGGGTTGTTAGGGGACGGGGGTTGCGATAGCTCAATTCTTTTATAAGATCGATTTACTCTCAGGATATCATCAATTGAAAGTACGGGAAGAGGATATTCCTAAAAACTGCTTTCAGAACAAGGTACGGTCATTATGAATTTATAGTCATGCCATTTGGTTTAACCAATGCCCCAACCACATTTATGGACATGATGAACAGGATATGTAAATTATATCTGGATAAATTCATAATTGTCTTTATAGAGGATATTCTTATTTACTCTAAAAATAAAGAGGATCATGCGGAGCACTTGTTTATAATTCTAAATTTCTAGAGAAAAGAAAAGTTTTTTGCTAAATTTTCAATATGTGAATTCTGGTTAAAAGAAGTGCAATTCCTTGGACATCTGATTAATCATGAAGGAATTCATATAGATCCCACAAAAAATCGAGGCGATTACCAAGTGGAATGTCCCTGAATCACCGATGAAGGTGAGAAGTTTGTTTGGACTAGCAGGTTATTATGGACGTTTTATTCAAGATTTTTCTAGAATAGTCATTCCCTTAACCAAATTGAACTGCAAATCAATTAAGTTTGAATGGGGACCAAACCAGGAAGAAGCCTTTAAGATTTAACGCAAAAGTTAACCAACACACCCATACTTGCGTTACCAGAAGGAATTGAAGACTTGATAGTCTATTGTGACGCTTCTAAGTTAGGTTATGGATGTGTGTTGATGCAACATCAAAAGGTTATAGCTTATGTTTCTAGACAGCTTAAGAAACATGAAGAGAATTATACAACCAATGATCTAGAATTAAGAGCCATAATTTTTGCCCTTGAGATTTGGAGACACTATCTTTATGGTAGCAAGTTTATTGTCTTCACAAATCATAAGAGTCTAAGATATGTTTTTGGGCAAAAGGAATTAAATATGAGACAGAGACGCTGGATGGAGATTCTTAGTGATTATGATTGTGATATCCAGTATCATGCAGGAAAGGCTAATGTAGTAGCTGATGCTTTAAGTCGAAAGTATCATGAAAAGCCAAAACGAGTACGTTCTCTCAGATTAAATCTGCAGATATATTTAAATGAGCAAATTAGAGAGATACAGGAAACAGTAATCAAGGATGACACTGAATGATTAAAAGTAATGATTGAGGAATTAGAACAAGAAACAGATGGAATTTGGAAATTCCATAAGAAAAGGATCTGGATACCCAAACAAGGAAACCTACGCCACCGAATTTTAGAGGAAGCCCATAAGTCTAATTGTCTAAGTATACGATACATCATGGTAATGATAAGATGTATCAAGATTTAAGGAAAAATTTCTTGTGGATAGGAATGAAAAAGGATATAGCAACCTATGTTGCTAAATGTCTAACATGTTCACAGGTTAAAGCTGAGAATCAGAATCCCGCTGGTTTATTACAGCAGTTAGAAATGCCAATTTGAAAATGAGAATTGATAACAATGGACTTTGTTACTAAATAACCCAATACACGAAAAGGTAATGATACAATCTGGGTGATTGTAGACAGATTAACCAAATCTGCTCATTTCTTACCTATGAAGGAAACTTTTAGTATGGAACAATTAGCCAAGTTATATGTAAATGAAATAGTTTCATTACATGGAATTCCTTTATCTATTGTTTCTGATAGAGATAGCCATTTTACTTCTCATTTTTGGACAAGTTTCCAAAAAGCAATGGGAACCAGGTTGAACCTAAGCACCGTTTATCATCCTCAAACGGACGGACAAAGTGAAAGAACAATTCAGACGATGGAAGGTATGTTTAGAGCCTGTGTAATTGATTTCGGAGGAAATTAGGACGATCATTTACCATTAATAGAATTTTCCTATAATAGCATCTATCATACCAGTATAAATGCTGTACCATTTGAAGCACTGTATAGACGAAAGTGCCGAACTCCAGTCTGTTGGGCAGAAATTGGAGAAAAGCAACTATCTGGACCAGAGATAGTACAAGAAACAACAGTCAAGATTATTCAAGTTAAAGAAAGACTAAAAGCAGCACGAGATCGTCAAAAGAGTTATGCAGATAACAGACGAAAACCATTGGAATTTCAAGTTGGAGATAAGGTATTATTAAAAGTTTCTTCATGGAAAGGAGAAGTCAGATTCGTTGAAAGAGAAAATCTAAACCCCGGGTATGTTGGACCTTTTGAGATTATCAAAAGAATAGGACTAGTATGTAACGCTCCGCATTTTCGCACTTTCTTATTTTAGCTAGACGTGTTGTACTTTCTATATTTAGACACTTGTACCCTCTTTGTAATCTATTTTCATTCCGTTTGTAATTCGAGACTATTGATCATAATGAAAACGAAGTTATTTTAATCATGTTCGTGAATTCACATTAGTCTTATGTGCATCTGGTAATTTAATTCTTGTTTGAACGAAATACTATTCAAGGATTCTTGATTCTATATTTAACGACACTTGATACTCGTTAAACTGGTTAAAACTCTTAAAATAACGAGACTCGAAAGCTTCGTGAAATGAATAATCGTTTAAAGACTTTTATTCGTTTATAAATATGGTTATTTACCTATCCTATTTTATTTAATTAATTAAATTAATTAATTTTACTATTTAAAAGTTTATTTTCAATTTTTTTATAATATCTAGTTAGTCTCGTTAGATATTAAAGTTAGTTTTTTTTGCCAAAAAAAGATATTAAAGTTAGTAAACTAACTTAGTTAGTTTAAACTATAATGTTAGTTTTATTTTTAAAATAATATAACTTGGTTTACTAATAGTTCAGGGGTGATTTGTGCAATTTCTGAAAGTGTATAGTGCAGGGACTGGTTGTGTAACTTCTGAAAGTATAATATAACAAAGAAAATAAATAAACAAAAAAGCTGAAGACCACGGGACTCGAACCCGGGTCACCAGCCACACCAAACACGCACCTGACCAACTGAGCTGCGGCCTTTTTAGTGAACAAACCCGGCCTGCATTTCATTAAAGCACTCGTTTAAACGACTTGTTAAGCGCAAACAGACCTGAACAGACGCGGATTTAGGCGCGATTTTGAGTTTCTTTTTTAGTTTAAACCTTGTTTTAGCATTAATTATCCAACTACAAACTAACCTAAACCTTCCCTATAAATACCAAGTGTTCTCCAAGCCATTTACACTTTTCAAGTCACTCTAAACACTCTCAAATCCTCCTCTAATCAGCTGCAAAACACAAGTTCGAGCAGATTCATCACCTTTCACAAAAGTATGCATAACTTTCTCATTTCTTAACGTTTTTCATCGATTCTTTTTCCTACTTCTTTGGATTGATCTTAGCTACGTTTCCATTGGTTTTCCATAGAAAACCAGGCCCTGGAACGTCACCAAAAAGGCTCCAAAGTTGACTGACTTTTCTGTTTTCATCTAAAACTTTGTTAAACTTAGTAAACTTGAGTTAATCTCATCTCAAACCTATGTCCTAATACTCATAATCAATCGAATAGTTTGTTGGGCTTAAAAACAAGGCTGAGAAATGTTAAATCAGAGGTTAAAACCTCACAAACATTCTGTTTTAGTTAGGGTTTTACCCACAAGAAGTGTTCAAGTTTGAAGCTTGATGAATGTGTGATTGTTAGACTAGCTTGGGCTATCTTTCATAAAAATCCACTCACTTCTTGATGTTTTCTCATAGAATAGTTGTTGAATTTCATTATTCTTGTAAGTTCATGACCCTCCTTGTTGTTCATAACAAAAAGTGTAGTGGTGAACAATAGAGGTACCTAAATGGAAGCTCTGTTCTTGCTACCTCATGTATGAATTCCATGATACTTAGAGGTGCCTAAATAAAGACTTTAATCTTCTACCTCGTGCTTGACATATATGATATAGTATACTCTATCTAATACTTATGTAATATTCAAACAAACCGAACCCTTGATGATGAACAAGTGGACATTGTTAAGTTAGTATGTATATCATCTAAGCATCAGATGTGATGGATGATTATTTTCATATGGCTATGTTCATGTAATTTAAATTCTGAATCTATAATCTTCCGTTATTCCCCAAACTCACACATCTACGTTTTCTTCGTGTAGAAGGACAAGGTGCTCCAAATTAATCCATCCACCAACAACACTCGCATGATTACCAAGTTGGAAAGCTTGCAAAAACTGTGAGCATACTCGATCCCTTTTTCCTTTTAATCACTTTTGGGTGCAACATGTATACTATATGTAGGTCCCTCGGAGGTTGAGGTTAAACCTATTCCGTGTTATGTCGAACACACTAGCGAGTGCGGAATCCAAGCTAGCATGCAAACCGAGATAGAACAAGCACAAACACAACACACAAGTCTTCACCGATTAACACCACTTGTATTAATACGTATGAAAGGTCCGGTTACAAGCATAATGTTTACAAATGTGTTTTGCAAACTCTCTCTAACTCTCGTGTGTGTGTGTATTCTGGACAGAATGCTCTCACACTATCACCTCTCTATCTGTCTGTCTATTTTTCTGTCTCGCTAAGAAGTGAACACATTGCATGGGTATATATACCCGAACACAGCATGTCTGGTCGAAGGATCAGATAGACTGAACGAAGGATCATCTATCGACCTGAAACAGCTCGAATGATCCACATGTACCTCGAAGGATGATATCCTTCGAGGTCCATCTATCGAATGCTTATCTTTCGAGCTCATCGAAGGATTTACACAATCCTTCGATGACACATCCTTCGACACACACATCTTACAACCATTTTCAAACTGTTTGGCTAAGTCAAACCAGGAGGATGGTTGACTTGGTCAAACTTACAAGACTAACAAAGACATCGTTTGGTATCAAGATGAAATACAGACAAAGTACAGACACAAGTGCACCAACAAACTCCCCCTTGGCTGTAGCTTTGTCTCGATCTTAATTCTTGTAGGTCCCTCGTGTCTTCAAGTCTTTGACGTCCATTCAAGTCTTCAATGTCGGAGGATCTTTAAAGTCTTCACGTCTTGAAAGCAGAAAGTGTACCAACAAACTCCCCGTTTCATGTAGGAAGTGTGTTGACAAACTCCCCCTTAACATAAGCTCCCCCTTGAGTTATGCTTGTGAAATACTTGTTCTTTATGAATTGAGATCCTTGTGGTGTTGATGATGGTCAGCGGCAACTCGATCATCTTCATCACTTGAGTGCCTTCACGTCGTGTCTTCATTCCAAAGCTTGTCATCGACCATGTTCTCCTTGCCTTTAGAATCTGCACATGCAAGAAATCTAAACGCGTAAAGAGAACAACTACTTGGAATATCATAAGTAAACAACACACATGTGACCATTGTTCAAACAAACACCGTCCGACAGTTTGAAAGTTTAACAAATTGTTCAGTTTTAAGTTTTAACTTTCAACACTTTGCAAATTTTGACCGTTTATGAAGATTTAGTCGTCTCGGTTTTCAATCAGGTTTCAGGTAACGAAGACTCGAGCTCCAACATCGTACGATCGAAAATAAAATAGAAATAAAATCTTTTTGGCTTTTATAAAGTTTATATTAAAACACACCTAAAATCTTTTTGATATTTTTGAATATTTCAAATGTAAAGACAGAAAGCAGTAAATAAATATATACAAAGGTGCAGAAACTGAAAGCATTAAAAAAAAATTACAGACATTCTTTTTGCGAGTTTCGAGGGTAAGAGAATCATATCAGAATACGGTCATGCCAAAACACTCTTGTTGTTCAATTAGTTAACATTAAGATAAGCATCCTATAACAATTATCGGTATTGTTGTCCACATAAGCTCAACTTATCAGATGTAATCATGGCGAGGGGATACGTTAAGGTATGATTTATACTTACCGACCGGTGTTCATCCACATCACGACACATTCCCGTATCAAGGTATGCACGAGGGTTCATCTTACCGGTGAGTATACCGATTATCATCTGTTTGACCGTATATGATGTGAGATTCTCACTTATTTGATTTGAAAACAAGCCCTATGTGATATAATCACATATTGATGAGGAACTTGATTTTCGATGCATGAAGGGCACAAGAGCAAGTCCGTGAACAGGTCAGTACTTTCGTACAGCAGAGAGACGAACTTGACTCCCGAAAAGAATTTGTGATATATTATCACTTATTTTGGGGACATGTGATTGTTGATCACTTATTGAGGTCGAATGCAATATGTACACGTATGTATAGTATCATGGAAGATCTAGACTTGCGTCCCCGTTATTTTTCGGTAAAAGATACAACCATGATACCCAGATGATAAGCAGCATAAAGACCGAATATCTCAGAACCTCGGCAATCTCTCAAACGAAATTTCGGTACTAAGACCATATGCCAATGAATGGTTCCCACCCAGTCTTCAGTCGATTTAAGTTTATATCACCCTGCACACTTTAAAATGATTGTGAGTCTACCGATACATCTTATATAGAGTTGCTTATCATTTTTCATTTAAGGTTTAAAGAGGCTTGGATAGACCACTGATGTACTATCATTTTCTCTTTGCTCGCCAGGAAACTCATTTTTGTTTTTCTATTGTTTTTGTGTTTTGAAATTTTTCGATGTTTTTGGATTTTCAAATTTTGGATTTACTCCCCCTAAAATCAATAAAGTAAGACAAAATTTAAAACACAAAGGTATTTACAAAAAATGATTTTCCGATGTTGGTTTTACTCTTGCTTGACCTTAATGCCGTTTACCAATAATAAATAGTCAAACCTTGATTTGTCAAATGCTTTGGTAAAAAGGTCGGCACGTTGGTCATCGGTGTGGACGTAAGCAACATCGATTAGCCTTTTCTCAAAGCAATCACGTATGAAGTGATACTTAATTTCGATGTGCTTAGTCTTTGAATGCTGCACAGGATTTCTAGTGATCTGTAAGGCAGCAGAATTATCAACGTAAATAGGAGTAGTTAGGAATTCAAAACCGTAGTCGCGCAATTGTTGTTGGATGCATAGGACTTGGGAGCAACAACTTGAGGCAGCAATGTATTCAGCTTCGCATGTTGATGTAGCGACGCACGTCTGCTTCTTGCACTGCCATGTGACTAGGCGATTTCCCAAAAACTGACATCCAGCCGTTGTGGATTTGCCGTCGATTTTGCATCCGCCAAAATCAGAATCACTGAATGCGATCAAGTCAAAGTTATTATCCCTAGGGTACCATAGACCGGTGTCAGGGCAACCCTTCAAATAACGAAAAATCCTTTTTACAGCTGCAAGATGTGAGGCCTTCGGGTTGACTTGATATCTGGCAAGCAGGCACGTTGGGTACATTATATCTGGTCTTGATGCTGTGAGGTACATAAGAGATCCGATCATCGCGCGGTAGTATGAGGGGCTAACAGCTTCACCCTTCAAGTCTGGAGTAATTCCGTGATTTTGCGGCAATGGGGTACCGATGGGCGTTGCATCAGACATCTGGAACCGGCTCAAGATGTCACTAACATATTTAGTCTGATGGATGAATATCCCAGACTCGGTTTGTTGCACTTGTAGGCCCAAAAAGAAAGTCATTTCCCCCATAGCACTCATCTCGAATTTATCCTGCATGATGCGCTCGAAATTCCTACACAAAACATCATTAGTAGAACCAAATATAATATCATCAACGTATACCTGAACCAGTAGAAGATCTCCATCTTGTTCTTTGATGAAAAGAGTACAATCGATAAGACCTCTGCGAAATCCATTCTCCAGCAGATAATTAGATAAGGTTGCGTACCAAGCTCGCGGTGCTTGATGTAGACCATAGAGAGCTTTGTTGAGCAACCAAACCCGATCGGGATGGATAGGATCTTCAAAACCTGGAGGCTGTTCGACGTACACCTCTTCTTCCACCACACCATGTAAGAATGCACTTTTCACGTCCATCTGGTATACCTTGAAACCTTTGAATGAGGCATAAGCCAGAAAGATCCGAATTGCTTCTAGACGTGCAACAGGTGCATACACTTCGTTGTAGTCGGTCCCTTCTATCTGACGAAAACCTTGAACGACTAGCCTTGCTTTGTTTCGAATAACGACTCCACGGTCATCCTTTTTGCATTTAAACACCCAACGGGTACCAATCTTCTTGTAACCAGCAGGTTTCTCTACGAGTTTCCAGACACCAAGCTTCTGGAATTGTTGCAGTTCTTCCTGCATTGCTTCAACCCAAAAGCTATCTTTCAATGCTTCTTTCCAAGTTCTTGGCTCTTCCTGTGAGACATAACACGCGAAAGACCAATCATTTTGTTGACCAGATTCTCTAATCGCCGTATACAAGCCTGCATTGTTGTTGTTCCGCAACATGTTTCTTGTTTGAACGGCACTTTGTACATTTCCGATGATGTTTTGTTGAGGATGGGTATTGTGAATCCTTGTTTCTGGATTATCTTGAACTGGAATATTTGTACCCAGATTGTTGAGATTGAGATCAACAATCAATTCAATGCCCGGAATTGACGAAGAGGATGATGCAGTAGCTTCAGCTGTTCTAGGGACGTACACTGGAGAAGTACCCTCTGAAGTACCATGAACTGCTGTTGATGGAGCTTCTTGATCTGCATCTAGAAATTCATCATCCTCTGAAGATTCGTTCAATTCGGTAGCATCGTGAAAATCCTCATTGTCGAGAGCATTATTGTTCACCGAAGATGGTTCTTGATTGACAATAATTGGACGAACCAACGGTGAATCTGTTGCATTGTCACTCTCGAAAAACATCCTTGCCGCAGCATTTTCTTCAACGGCTTCAACATTGATCGAATTGAAAAAGTCATCGTACTCAAACATCCAAGGCTGACCAGGATTTCTGACTGGTAAAGTATGCCTTTGTACTCTGACTTCAGACCATTCCTCGACCCTTTTAGTCTCTAGATTCCAGACTCTTAAGTTTGGGGTGGAATACCCAAGAAAGTATCCATCAATTGCTCTTGCCCCAAACTTTCCATTAGGATCGATTATTGTGCACGGAGCTCCAAACGGTTCAAGATATGACAAATCTGGTTTCCGTTTGTTAATAAGCTCAAAGCAGGTCTTGTTGTGCCTTTTGACTGTGAGGACTCGGTTCAACGTGTAACATGCAGAGGACACAGCTTCAGTCCAGAAGGGAATCGGTAACTGTGACTCTACCAACATTGTCCTAGCAGTCTCGATCAATGTGCGGTTCTTACGCTCAGCGACGCCATTCTGTTGAGGAGTATAAGCCGCACTAAATTCATGAAGAATACCTTTTGAAGTGCAAAACTCCGCCATGGCATGATTTTTGAATTCAGTACCATTGTCGCTACGTATCCGCCTAACCTTCAACTTATATAGATTTTCAATCTGAATGATCAAGTTTTTGATAATACCGAAGGTTTCACTCTTATGTGCCATGAACGCCACCCAAGAAAATCTTGAATAATCATCCGTTATCACGAGGCAATATTGATCATTCCTAATGCTTTTGTGCTTGACAGGACCGAACAAATCCATGTGCAAACGTTCAAGAGGAACAGCCACCGTGTTGATCTTCTTTGTAGGGTGTCGCTTCTTCGTTTGTTTTCCTTTCTGGCACGAGACACAGATGTCTTGAAGATGAAAGTTTTTAAGAGGAACACCATTCACCAATTCATTTGACACCAAATGATTCATTTTGCGTAAGTGAATGTGACCCATTCGTCTGTGCCAAGAGATTGAGTCTTTTTCTGTGGCTTTGGAAACGAAACAAGTTGCTTGTGCAGACGTTGTGATAGCTTGGCTCATATCAAGGACGTACAAATCATTTATCCTTGGAGCCGACAAGAGAATCCATTCTTTCGGAATATTGAAGCCGGTTTTCAGCACATAACATCCATTTGCATCAAAGTGTACTGAGAACTGCTTATCACAAATTTGAGAAACACTAAGAAGATTGTGATCAAGTTGTTGTACGAAGTTGATCTTATCAAAACTAACAACCCCGTTGGAAATCATTCCTTCACCCATAATATATCCGCCTTTATCTCCAGCAAAAGCAACATAACCTCCTCTAATAGATTTGACGTCGTAGAGAAGCTTCATGTCGCCTGTCATGTGCCTGGATGCCCCACTATCAACAATCCAATGACTACTGATAGTTCCTCCTGGAACACCCTGCACATGAACTCACACAATTAGTTGGAGATGGGGACCCAAGCCATTGTGGTCTTGGGTCTTCCATTTTCATCAACAACAATAACTTCTATTCTTTGATGATTTGAAAATTGTGATGGTCCCCCTGATTCAATAACAGATTTTGGTTTCCAGGTCTGTTGAGTTTTACCAGTTTGATTGTTTGAAAATTTAACTTCATGATTGTTTGAAGTTTTTGAAAGCTTTGAATTTTCTGGTTTAACTGGAACAGATTGTTTTTGAACCACTTCAGTTTTAAGTGCCTTTTCAATTACCTTGACCTGTTGGCGTTTCTGTTTCTTTTCCCTTTCTCTTACGAGGCGGGGATCTTGTTTTGCAGAAACAGATCGCTTTTGGTAATTTCGTTCATGGGGATCATCTTCTTTGGCCTTTAATTTATGAAGATACGGACAATTTCGAATAATATGTCCAATTGTACCACATTCAAAACATGATCTTCGTTCAACAAACCCCGAAGTCTCATGTGGTCGTCTTGCCGATGATGAACTTTGTGATCCCGAGGTACTAGGTTTTGAACTACTTGGTTCATTTCTTTTCAACACAGTTGCTTTCTTGACAAAATCTAAGTTAGATTGGTTTTCAAACGTTGCAATTTTGTCCGTTCCCTTAGATTTCACAAAGTTCACATTCTTTTTCTTCTTTTGATTTGGCTTCCTTTCACTTTGAGTTGGTGTTTTACCTTTTGATTTGGTATGATTTTGCTGTTTTTGCACTGTTGGTAATTTCTGATTTCCATATTGTTTTCGAACTTCAGCCTTTGGAATAGGAGGACACTGTGTTACAGTAACACGTGATCCTGTCTTTCCCAAAAACTTACTTGTTGAATTTTCAAAGACTTTACTGATTAAAGATTGATTAACATTCTTAATAGGAAAATCTTTGTCTGAATAAATTTTATTATCACCAACAAGAGTGTAAAGCAAATCCACACTCTCCGACTCTTTTGCAGACGAGGACTCGATTGCAACAGTCTTAGCGGGTTTTGCAGGAGGATCACACAGAATATGATTCTCAAGAGGTATGTCCTCTTCTTTTATCACCGCATCATACTTTTCTGAATTAGTATCATTAGATTCATCATCAGAAGAATCAGCATCCTCAATCACAACTGGAGGATCCTGATTCTGTTCAGCAGTTACAAATGTATCTGCTGACACATCTGAATCGGATGATACTTCTTTCTTGTATCCGAGTCCTGTTGCAAATTCCTCAACGTCCAAAGGAACAGATGGTTCAAAGTGAGTTCTATACTCCTCATCAGGCATGGCATCATAATTGTTTCTCACGGGTGGTGGACATTTCTTATATCCAATGCATGTGACATCCCGTTTCTCTTTCTGAACATCAATGATGTGATCCAACACATAGCTAGAGCTTAAATAGCTGTCTAACTTGAGTCGAATCGCCTCACTTTCAGTTTTCACACAAGCCATTTCCTTTTGCATTACCTCAAGACGAGTTATATACAAATTAATGTCAGTTTGTTTTCTGGAAACCATTTTTGTCAGCTCGGTTTTATCTTTCTTTAATTTTTCAATCATCGATTTAAATTCCTTTTCATGGTTTTCATAAAACATGTTGGCTTCTGTGCACTTAGAAAGATCCACAGTCAACTTCTGGTTGTGAATGAATGTCACATCATATTTTTCTTGCAAAGCCTCGTGCTTGCTTTGCAATTCACACCACTTATCATTCAAAGAAACATGTTTGTCTTGCAAGTCAAACAAACTAGCTTGTAAAGCATCATGTTTGCCTTGCAACTCAGACATGTTTGTCTCTAAATCAGCACATTTAATACGCAAACTATCACAGTTATCACAACTAACAGAAGTGGGTTCATTGACACATACCTGACTTGATGAACTGTCGACATTAGCCATAAAGGCTGAATGGAGAGAAGACGAAGAATAAGCAGCTTGATCCACCAAAATAGATCTTCTTTGAATTCCTGCTCCAGCTTCTTCCAAAAGCTCACCAATATCTGCATCGACTGACGCACTTGATGTCTCATCCACATGATCATTGCCTGAAGTGGAGGATTCTTCATCTGAGCTTCCACTATAACCAGAAGACTCTTCTTCTTCAGAAGATTCATCACCATTGGTGGAAGATTCTCCACCACTGGCGTGCTTTAAATCCTTAACCACTTCAGCAAAACAAGCTGTTCCATCTGGAACATCATTTCCCAACTGGATTGACCAATCACAGCCTTCATCGACTTGAACCACAAGTGCCTGGTTGGTATTAGATGGTCCTGCTTGACTCTGGTTGTTGACAGGCACCAATGTGCGCTCATTGTTCCTTACTTGGTTCTGATTTGCCCTGTTGCCTTGACCTCTGAAAGGATTTTGGTTTCCATGTTGAGATGGCCTCGTACATTCACGTTTGAAATGACCACGTTCACCACAATTGAAACACTTGACAGCCTGCTTATCAAACCCATACTTGGTGTCTTTCTTGCTTTCCAAGCTGGTTCTGCCAGTTCTTTCCATGAAATCCTTTGCTCGCCTAACAGCACTGGCAAAGGCCCACTTGATCTCCATCATCTCCATCTCCTCTTTTTCGATCTGCTGATAGTCTTCTTGTGTCAGATTAATGTTACCAATCTAACCTTCCACTAATCCACAGTATGCGCTCACCAAAGTGTTTAGCAGCTCCATGTGTTCCTTTGCTACTTCCACACTGACTTTAGAAAAGCTTGAGGTGTCGAGCCGTACTGTATTTGGCTTTGATTGCTGACCAGCAGATGATGTGCTTCCATAACACTCTTGCTGTTGAGGAGGAAGTGGATTCCCATACATGTCTGTTGGTCCGGTAGATTGAGCAGGAAGTGGATTCCCATACATGTCTGTTGTTCCGGGAGATCGAACAGGTAATGGATTTCCGAACATATCAGTTGGTCTGAGAGGTCGTTGGCTTTGTTGTTGTGGTACTGATTGAGGGACTGGTTCCAGCGGATTTCCATACATGTCTGTTTTTGGAGGGACCGGAACTTGGATAGTATTGCCATACATGTCAGTGCTAGACACAAACGCTGTTTGAATTGGAGCATGTGAAGAAGGTTTTGTAGAAGTGCTGGAAGTTCCATAATACATTTCAGGATTTTGTGGCACTGGAACTCTTTTTGCCTTGAGAGTTTCTTCCTGATTCTTGTTTTCCAGGATTTAAACAAAGTCATTGAAGCTTGTTGTAGCTAAAGTGCCATTGTACTTCATGATTTCCAAGAAAGTATTCCATTGAGGTGGCAATGCATCTGCAAACTTTTTCACAGTCTCTGCTGAAGCTGTAACAACCTCAAAATTTGACAATTCAGTCAGCAGATGATTAAATCGACTTGTCAAATCTCCTAAAGATTCATTCTCCATACAAGTAAAACCATCAAACTCTTTCTTTAGCAGTTCTTTTCTCAATTGACGTGTCGCTTCATTTCCTACGCCCCTTGTCTTCAATGCGTCCCACAACCTTTTCGTTGTCTTGTAACTGACAAATTGATGATAAATATCTTTACTTAACGCCTGAGTAAGAATGGCATATGCCTTCTTTTCCAAATCATAGACCTTCTTCTGATCTTCCGTAAGATCTGCAAACGTAGCAGCAGATGATGCGGCAACTTCTATTGTTTGATCGAAATCTGTGATGAACCGCAACCACAATTATGTATTTTGTCCAAGGACGTATGTATGAAATCTGTCAATCCATCCTGGATATTCGTATAAGTGCATCAACTTTGGAGGCCTATTCAAACTTCCGGTTTCGCTCTCGCTTAAGAGAATGCTTTGAACACTTGGAGTTTGATTTGATACGAATGCCCATTGACCGGTAGATATAGCATTAGCTTGAGAAGATACCGGTGCGGAAGATGACGGAGTACCAAAATACATCTCTGTATTTACCAGTCTACCCCATCTTGGATTCATTTTTTATCAAGAAAAATAATACACTGAGAATCACGAACTTGTTAAACATAAACAGACTAAGGATCGAAAGATCAAGACTTGTTCGAAGGATCAACAGTGTTCGAAAGATCACTGTTGAGTTTCGAACAATGATTTCGAAAGATTCTCCAAACGAAGGATCCTTATCTTTCGAAAAAGATCTGTAGACCGAAAGATGTATGCTTCGAAAAGATTCCTTGGATCGAAAGATAAGTCACAGACTTCGAAGGATGATTATCTATCGAACCTCCTATGATCGAAAGATGATCTTTCGACTTCGAAGGATATTCTTCGATCTGATCTGACACAGTTGACAAGAGTGACAGGTTGGTGAAAAAGTTGATGGGTTGGTGAAATCTTTCGGCAGAAAGTATGGTCAGACCAAGATTTTCTGCCAAAACAGAGATTTTGAACCAATAAAATATTATTAAAAAAACGAAAGACCAACCCAGAAACCGGTCACCGGAGAGAGCCGGAGATTTGGCCGGAAATTACCAAACCACTTAAAACAGATTTTTAAGTTACCCAAACCTTCCTTTAACACACCCGGTTAGTTTAGAACACGTTTTAACGTCAAGAAAGGCGAGAAAAACACTGAAAAACGGCTGCTAAACCAGTGAGTTTTATCCAAACACTCCAAAGTCTTGTATAAACCCGGTTTTTAACAAGGAAAAGAGTCACGGCTCTGATACCACTTGTAGGTCCCTCGGAGGTTGAGGTTAAACCTATTCCGTGTTATGTCGAACACACTAGCGAGTGCGGAATCCAAGCTAGCATGCAAACCGAGATAGAACAAGCACAAACACAACACACAAGTCTTCACCGATTAACACCACTTGTATTAATACGTATGAAAGGTCCGGTTACAAGCATAATGTTTACAAATGTGTTTTGCAAACTCTCTCTAAGTCTCGTGTGTGTGTGTATTCTGGACAGAATGCTCTCACACTATCACCTCTCTATCTGTCTGTCTATTTTTCTGTCTCGCTAAGAAGTGAACACAATGCATGGGTATATATACCCGAACACAGCATGTCTGGTCGAAGGATCAGATAGACTGAACGAAGGATCATCTATCGACCTGAAACAGCTCGAATGATCCACATGTACCTCGAAGGATGATATCCTTCTAATGCTTATCTTTCGAGCTCATCGAAGGATTTACACAATCCTTCGATGACACATCCTTCGACACACACATCTTACAACCATTTTCAAACTGTTTGGCTAAGTCAAACCAGGAGGATGGTTGACTTGGTCAAACTTACAAGACTAACAAAGACATCGTTTGGTATCAAGACGAAATACAGACAAAGTACAGACACAAGTGCACCAACACTATACAACTACACTTCACTTTGAAACTATTTTAAACAAACTCTATACATTGTTCAAACATGAAACTATGTGCGATGCTTGTTAATCTCGTATGCCATGTAAACTATTTATGTTCATATATGCTCATTAACTTTGCTAGCCTACCTTAACAATTATAGCGCTATAGGATTAACGCACCGCCCACGAGACGTGTTTTGTTAAGTTAAACAGTTAACCTCCCGCGATACATTGGGATAGGCAAATTAAATGCGTTGGAAACTTGGGTTTGAACATATTGTTACACAATCTAAGCATACTAGTAACTCGCATATTATGATTCATGTGGATATGAGCAACTTTCTTGTCTATATTATGCTATGTAATCAAACTTGTATGCTCGCCAACTTTTTGTTGATATATTTTAATACATGTTGAAGGTTAATAGTTTGATGATGATGCGATGAAGAACAAAGATTAGGTGGACTTAGATACACACCTAAATTTAGTTTATCATTTGATGTTATGTTTTGTTGAACACTGTTATCTTTCCTTGGATTCTTGTATGACAGTTAGCCTATTTATGAAATTTGAATTTTAATTATATTGTCACATAGTGTTATGAAGTCTCTTGCAGTCTTATTTTCGTCTCATCCCAATGTTTCCGCCATTGGTTGGGGTGTGACAGATTGGTATCAGAGCCATAACTATGGGGAATTAGAAATAAGTAGGAATGCTTTGCCCTAGTCTATAGTTTTAGGAACTTTGTCTCTTATTTGTTGTTTAAAACTTATGCATTCTACCTTACATGCTTCCTAGCAATACTTCTTGTTTGTTAAACTTACATGCCGTTCCTAAGGCTATCTCGCATATTATCATTCATGTGGATACGAGAAACTTTCTAGTCTATATTATGCTATGTAATCAAACTTGTATGCTCGCCAACTTTTTGTGGATATATTTTAATACATGTTGCAGGTTGATATGTAACACCCCGAAAACAGGTTCGGTAATTAAACCGCGGTAATACTAAAAGACGGGTAAAGTACTGTTAGTGGTAAAATTAACCCGTTGAATATTAGGATTTTAAATAAATAAACCTAATATCGAATAAAAGTTAAAGAAAGCTTTTAAAGAAATAAAGTTTATAGAAGGCCCGAGTTAACGGGACTTAAAATAAACCGAGTCATAAATTCCCCAAACCCACTAAGTTAACTATAAATGTTTAACCTAATTAATAAGTGGGAATATTGTTAGAAATAAGTATGTTGTGGCCTACTTAATAACTAACCAAACAAGAGGGGCCAAATCAGGATAACTTGAAAGTTAGGTTATAAAAATAAAAGTTGAAACAAAACACACACTTAGTGTGTGTTCTGTGTGTTCTGTTCGACCAGAATACTCCCCAGGAGTTCAAAACCCTAAGTTCTAACAATATCATCAAATTGAAGGCTCAAATGAAGCTCAAATTCACAATTGAACGTGAATTAACGACCACCCAAGCTTGGGGATCATAAGGTATGTAAAATTTTGATGAATTGTGAAGTTGTGAAATTTGAATAATCATCATAATCGCGAATTATGAATGAATTATTGAAGCTATGATAGAATTTGTGATGTATACTTGCTTAGGAAGAAAACCCTAAGTGAAAATTATAGATATGATGCTATGAATTGAATGATTATATGATATACCACACTAGGATAAGTGGGTTTTAATCATATGATGAAATTAATGATATAATTACGATTAGAATCATTATATCTTATATTAGTACGATAATACTTGAACAATTTAGGTGTTTAAGTATATAAATCATACTTGCTAAGTAGTGAGTTTAGTATGATATGATAAAAATTGATGATATATTCATGTTCAATGATGTTTAATATCATTGTGTATTAACTCGGTAAATTATGATTACAAGAACTTGGTTAATAAGTGATTAAAACGGTAACATAAGAATGATGCGTACCGGATAATTGACCAAGTAATTAAACGAGTAGTTGAGCTACTTCGTGTAATTATTTATGTTAATAGGGAGTTGACTTTAAAAAGTCAAACTGACCTTTGATATGATCGAATGATAATTTCGACATAAAATTCGTAGGATGGAATAGTCGTAAATGATTATGACTAATCAAACCATCTTACAAATTTCAATGATAGTTTGACGCTTGACGAGCTAGGTGAAAGCTTAGGAAGGAAGCGGGTCAAACGAATCAAGAAAGAAGGAAAAGCATAATCAGAATATAAGGTAAGTAAAGCTTACACTCTATTTATTTAATACTTATTGGTTTTATAGGTTATGAATAATATAAAGTTTTGTTTGAATTATGATGTTCCGACACGACATGTGCGGTTCGGAATAAAAGACAATAATGATAAACCACGTTTAATGGTTAAAAAGAACTAATATGATTTTTTAGTCATGCAATGACTAATAGATAGTGAGTTTTGAATAATTACCATATAAGGTAAACTAATACAAATAATAAGGGTAAAACGGTAATTCAGTCACTCGTTGACAATAACCGTTAGTTTTTTAAAGACACTTTATGGTGTAAGCCATCAAGGGGTCAAAAGAATTAAGAAATGGTTTATAAGTAAAATGACCGTACAGTGTAAACCGGAGCGAGTCATAAAGATGAGATGGTAATAAATACCTTCTTGCAAATATAAACGATCACTTAAACCAAACGGGTCAAAAGGTGAAGATATCACCTTTTTACAATATCGACTAATGATTATTGTCGAGTTATATGATTTGAGGAGTAAATATCGAATGGATAATTGCATCGCTATTACTTAGCGGTTGGTTATTAAAGCAAGGTATTAAAATGGGTCAATATATTGATCCGAGCTAGGTATACGTAATAGGATAACTACTCATTTAGGACTTAAAGTTCAATGAGAGTTAAATAAAGTTAAAATGGACATTGGGTTTCCATAATAGGTAAACTTAATAATTTAAATTATAATCATGGTGTTTTTAGAAACATAATGGTTTCTAAACAAGATTATAGTTAAAAGGTCGGATTTTGGTCAAACAAGTTATTGAAAGTCCTTCGTCATAAAAGAAGGACTAAACTTGACCAAAACGCCCTTGTCAGCTAAATTGAGCAAACGACCCTTAAAGGTTGTTTGGAAACGAGTCTTATGATCAAATAAATACTTAGAATAAGTATAAAAAGTGAAAGGTGTGAATCTTTGGGTTAAATGACTCTATATGAGTAGACTGGTATAACATCTACGATTGGATTCAAAAAAGCATAGGCTTCGCACAATTTGGCGAAGAAAAGACTACTCGGATAAAGGGCAGAATTAAGACAGATCAAACTAAAGATATAAAGCATAACATATATTTTTTTTCGTCGAGATAATTCCATTTTGATTGAGTTATTGATATAAGGAAAAATGAAGAAAGTAAGGTAGACAAAAAAATCCTTCTTTTTCCACTCAATCAAAAATCCTCCAATTCTGAAAGGAGAACATAAAAAATCATACTTTCATACAATATCTTAATTGAATTATATATAATGATCAATAAATTCAATTGAATTCTAGATGTCGTAAAAAGAGAATCCGAGGAGCAAAACTTGGAATAAATGGATTTCCACTTTAAAGCCACCACAAATATAGTTGTGGTGGAAGATTATTTGATAAATATTGTAGAAATAAGATGCTAGAAATGAATGACAGAAATTTTATGCTTAAAAGTGCTTAAACACCCTTAACAGGTCAAAATAAGTATATAAGCAAAAACGGGTTAAATATGTATATAAACCCGGGATTTGGACCTAATATAATAGGAAAACATTTATAACATGAATTTCATGATTATTTGAATGTAACAAGCGTGTTTGTTTGATAAAATCATGAACGGGTCAAAATTTAGTAAAGATATATTAAGCCGAAGGCTTAAAAGTTTCAAATTTTGTTATTCCGGATGACGGATTTTAACTCCATATGATGGGGGATCAACTAACGATCACGTAGGAAGAAACGGATCGCAAAACGGATGCTCGCGCCAGGCGAAAATAAAGCCCCAAGCCCGTCGCATGGCACGACAGGTTATAAATCCTGAAATTGTTGCTGAAACTTGCTGTTTGAAATGTTTCGACTCACAAACTAGCTCGGACATGTTTTTAATGCTAAATGACTAAAACCATTTCATGTTTTATGAAATGTAGGTTTACAGTAAAGCACCGGAGGACGATCAAGCTTAACGAAGAACTGAACACGATCAAGATTCAAGCTTCCGCTAAATGTTTTGTCGTCATTTTTTAAACGGCGAATGTTTTATAAAATGTTGAATTGTTTTATTTCTTAAAAATTTTAAGAAATACGTATTTTGTAAAGTATGTGTAAGCATAATTAAACAATTATAGTCATAAACGATATGAAAGTCGTATAAATGGACTAAGGGTATTACATGATAGTTTGATGATGATGCGATGAAGAATAAAGATTAGGTGGACTTAGATACACATCTAAATTTAGTTTATCATTTGATGTTATGTTTTGTTGAACAATGTTATCTTTCCTTGGATTCTTGTATGACAATTAGCCTATTTATGAAATTTGAATTTTAATTATATTGTCACATAGTGTTATGAAGTCTCTTGCAATCTCGTTTTCGTCTCATCCTGATGTTTCCGCCATCTTTTGGGGTGTGACATAGTAGCTTATCAGCTACAACTGCCAGAGGAAATGGCAGGAATACATGATGTATTTCATGTACGTAACCTCAAGAAATGCTTAGCAAATGAATCATTATTGATACCTCTTCAGGACATAGAGGTAAATGAGAAGCTAAAGTATGTAGAGAAACCATTACAGATTGAAGATAGAAAGATCAAGAATCTCAAACACAAGAGATTAGTTCTGGTCAAAGTGAAATTGGATTCCAAGAGAGGAACATAATATACTTAGGAGTTCGAGTCAGAGATGCAACAGAAATATCCACACCTGTTCCAGTAGACCTCGAGGATGAGATCTAAAATAAGGTGGGGAGGATATAATAACCCTCCTCAAACCCTTAGCATAACCCTAAATGTTCATATTATACCTCGAATACACGTTAACGGGCCTAAATAACATTTATATTAACAAAAATCAAATAAAAAAAATTATACACCTTCTCGCGTGGCATGACCCATTCCTCTAGGTCTGTCGCGGGCCGCGACCCAGTGACACCAGGGAGCACCCTGGTGCGCCACGTGTCCTGCTACGTGTTGAAGCTAGATAGGTGAGTCGACAAGGCTAGGCTCTAGTCTACTAGCCTCGCGGGCCGCGAAAGGCAACCAGAGGGCGTCGCGGGGCGCGAGCCGCCTTTGGTCAGGCTATAAATAGAGGCCTTCGGCCTCATTCTTCTCTGTTCAAATTTCTTTTCTTCTCTCAGACACTATAATAGCAATATTTCTCGGGAATAATACCCCTAAAAACCAAAGCTCTGCCTCGTTGTAAGTATTATAAACCCGATCACGTATTTGTTACCCTACCCAATTGATCTAGGGCTCCGTAACGCATGTCAAGGCTCTGCCTGACTCAGTTTGTTGGAGTTCTGTCTCGGTAGTATGGCTAATATAAAGTGGGTTATCTTCCTAACACATGTGCATTGTTTAATTTTAATAGATAATAACCAGGAAAAGCATCAGGAAGCTATAGTAAAACCTAAGTCAGCAATGTGAGTCCATTCTCTTTTGTAAACCCTTTTTAAATCATTGCTTTAAATATTTTACAAAACTCTAAATGACTTACAGTGATTAAGTTTCTGTGATTCTACAATTATCATCAGTATGTAGGGTTTTGTATATATTACTTGAAACTCGTTACTATTGCGAATAGTAGCATGACCGCAAGCACGGGGGACAAATGTTGCCCTGTAGCAATGCTGTATTGAATAATTGGGTAGATATAAGCTTTGTAAATCTTAATACTGTAATGTTATAAAACTTTATTTTGATTAAACTGGGATGCACTCGCCAGTATTTCTTGCTGATAAAATCTTTTTTTAAAACGCGTTTTAGGTAACTTAATGTGAAGCTAATAGAAGCCAGCTGGAGAGCACTGAAGGCTTAAAGAAGTGGCAATAACAATTTTTATCCCTACAAATGTATTGTCAATGAACTTGGGTTTTATCTTATTTATTATTTATAAAAGTTTGGTGTTTAAACTCTGATATTTCCTAACTACGGTCCTAATATTTAAATTCACCGCTGCCAAATTAATAAACACCGATACCACCAGCTCTGTGTCTCGCGGCACCAGCTCCCGGGGTAGGGGTCGGGGGTTGCGACAAAACTTCTTTAAACTTAAAATGAAAAATAATAAGTAGCTCTATATAAGATGTATCGGTAGGCTCATAGTTGTTTTAAAGTGTGCTGGGTGATATAAACATAATCGACTGAAGACCTTATAGGAACCGCTCATTGGCATATAGTCCTGGTACCGAAATTTCGTTTAATAGATTGCCGAGGTTTTGAGATACGTGGTTTTTATGTTATATTATCATTTGGGAATCATGGTTGTTTCTTTTACCGAAAACAACGGGGACGCAAGTCTAGAACTTCCATGATACAATACATACATGTATATAATACATGCTGTATACGACCATCAATAAGTGATAAAAATATCACAATCACTCCTGAATAGGTGATTCTAAATCACATCTATCATCCGAGAGTCAAGTTCGTCTCTTTGTGAGTACAATGGTACTAACCTGTTCACGGACTTGCTCTCGTGCCCTGCATGCATACGAATATCAAGTTCCTCATTAATAAGTGATTTTATCACAAAGGGCTTGTATTCATCCTCAAATAAGTGAGTATCTCACATCATTATACGTTCAAAACAGATGATAAATGGTATACTCACCAGTAAGATGAGCTCTCGTGCATACGTTGATACGGGAATGTATCGTGAGTGGATGAACACATGTCAGTAAGTATAAATCATACCTTAACATATCCTTAAGTCACATGATTGTCACAAAACGTGGCGGAATCGTCGGGGAGTGTTGTAACAGAATCATTGTTTCATAACACATGGAAAATTGAAATTTTGTTTTATTGATTAAAAGAGTTACAATGTCTTAACAAGCAAAGAAGTATAACATAATTAACTAGTCGTGCGTCTTTTATTGTCACTAAGGCCCAAGTCCGCCTAAGTGTATCTTGATAAATCCTATGCATCATTTCCTGAAACACATGTGAAAATAGGTACGTCAGCATAAAAATGCCTGTGAGATACATAGGTTTTATGAAAATAGGATTCATGACTTGAGTTTAAAGAAATGTTTAATAAAAGTTAGTCATGAACCTTGTAAATTGTTTTGTTAACCAAAGTCTTGTGAAAAAATATATTGTTTGTGTAAAATGTATAGGTCCAAATTGAATGATCTAAATAACGCTACGACATGTAGTACAATACAACACTTATATATAGGAAGCACCAGCGGCGTATCCACCATGCTTGTATCATACTACACACATCTCGTTACTTAAGTCACTTAAACAAACAACCAATGTATAAAGTCCATGTTTAAACCAATTGTCAGAAAGTCCTTGTATAAGTCATGTCAAATGCAAAAAAAAAGTCCAAATGTAGTCAAGTAATGTGTAACAAATGTTATGAATGGTAAGTAAAGTGTAGTCACATAAACCAAATGTAAAAATGTACAAAACAAGGTATTTTGAATATATCAAAAAGTTATGTTTTGTAAAGTAAATGCATGTTTTATTGATACAAACACTTATGTGGTAAGTTAACTCATACATTCAAGCCTTGAGACAGACGGATAACCCTAAGTCAAGGTTATCAAAAGAAATGTTTTCGGATTCAGTCATTCCTTACACCCAAACAAACCTAGGATGTCAGGAACGGGATTTGTCAAGTCCTATGGTACCATTACTTACTACCGAGCGGCGTAGCTAATGTTAATGAATGTATATAAGTCCCGTTTGCACAAACCAAATGTTATAACAAAAGTAAACATGTTATATGAAAACAATGTACTAAGTATGCTAAGTTAACATACAAAGCAGAAAACTAATGTAAATCAATGTACTAAGTATGCCAAGTAAACATACCTAGTAAAACAATGTAATGTAAATCATGTACTATAAGTGTACTAAAGGAACATAGCAAGTATATGATGTGAAAACAGGAAAGCATGAAAGTAACAAATAGGAACATGTGTTTCACCCCAAAACGGTTTGAAAACAGTAAAAGAGGGGTCTATGTACTCACTTGAGGGTGCTTAGAAGTCTTGAACAACAACCAAGCAAAGCTAGAGGGATCACAGAATCAAACGGCACCCTATATAGATAACTACATAAATAACCGGACCTAAATTGGGAGATTATAATAAACATAATATTGACCATTTTGTGACTTTAGACCAAAATGTTAACGAGGTCAAACGGGTCAAATTTAAAAGTCAACAGAAAGTCAACATTTGACCCGAATTGCGTAAAATGACCATCTTAGGTGAAATGAGGATTTGGACCTGTTTTGATAGGCCAAATTATTTGTATAAACTGATTATATAGTGAAAATTATAACCCGGATAGTTTTATGCTTGTTGATGAAAGTTTAGAGAAAATGACGGTTTTAGTCCTTTTGTGAATAATCGTCACTTGACCCATCAAACGTGGAAATCAGTAGGAGTGATCTTAGGGGACTTCATCCTACTAATTGTAATCACATTGCATGTTTCGGGTCGGATTAAAACAGACCCAAAGTGGTCAGATTACATTGTCAACGCAAAAGTCAAAATTCACACTAATATGCTAGTAATTGAAAGAATCAAGGAACAAGGAAGAAGTAAAAGATGTACCACAGTTATTGGAAGTGTTAGGATGATTGTGGACGAAATTACAAGGCTCCAAGAGCTCCTAATCAGCTGGTATATGCAGAACTTATGATGAACACTTGAAAACCCATGACCAAGGCTCAATTTATTCTCAAATTAGGGTTCATGCATGCCCAACACTTGTTCAAGATGTGTTCGAGGATGATTAGTGTCCCATGTCGTGTCAAATGCAGAATTGAGAGTGGCAAAATCGAATGGTGAGTCAAAAGCGGAGATAACCAGCTGCAGACATGTTTCTGATGAGCTGGGCAGTGCTTACGGACCGTAAGAGTTTGGCCTTACGGTCCGTAAGGCCCTGAAATTTCAAAAATTGCAGAAATGGCCCCTGAACTTCGTTTTGAAGCGTTTTGCCACATCTAACACCCGTTAATCTCATTTCAAAGCTCCATAAGGACTAATAAGTATAGGGAACTTGAAATATGTTGGAAAATGTTCCTGAGGTCAGTTCGTTTGGTCGTACGGTCGCGTTGTTCGGTTAATTACGACGGAAGTCGTAACGGACGCGAAAACGATCCAAATTGTGAAACGAATGAAGTTTTATGAAGCCAATCACTAAAATAAAATATTTTAATGATTACATAAATTTTTGGATGTCCGGATGTATTCAGAACGTAAGTTATGCGTGAAAATGCAAACTTATGCACTTTTTGACGCTTTTAGTCCCTGAATGACCAAAAAGTTTGTTTAAGCATACCGAACCCCTCAAAGCCTATTGCTAAGAAATGTAAAGGATATTTAGGGTATGTTTTAACTTATGGTCAAGTTCTGGAATGTCCGTTACAGTACGAATCGGCATACTTTCACAGTTTGTCGAATTTAGTCCCTGTAAGCGAATAAACTTGATTTCGGCATACCAAACCCTCCAAAACTTATTTATAAGGTATGTAGAGGTTATTTAAGGTATGTTAAGCCTATGTCACTGTTCCAGAGTGTTTGTTGCATTAAACTGCTTATATTTACGCATCTGTGCACAGATAACCTTCCAGAAAGCGATTTAGAGCCCGAAATCGAACAAGAATTGATATGTGCAAATGATACACATATTTATACAAATCCCAAGTATGAAATACAATATTTCATTGGTTTGATTTTTGTTTGATGGCCGTGGAGGCACAGGTGTCACAATGATTACATCTGATTGTTGAGTTTAATTGGAAAACAATATCGATAATCGTTATAGGATGCTTATCTAAATGTTAACTAATTGAACAACAAGTGTGTTTTGGCATGACCGTACACTAATATGATTCTCTTACCATCGAAGCAAAAAGAATGTCTGTAAATATTTATTTATAGTTCTCCGCTTCCGCATATGTGTAAATATTTATTTTCAACTTTCTGTCTTTACATTTGAATATTCAAAAAAATTCCAAAAAGATTTTAGGTGTGTTTTAATATAAACTTCATAAAACCGAAAAGACTTTATTTCTAGTTTATTTTTGATAGCCCGATGTCGGAACTCGAATCTTTCCACCAAAATCCTGATTAAAAGCCTAAGACAATTGCATCTTCATAAACGGTCGAAGTTAACAAGTTTTGAAAGTTAAAAATCTAAAACTGATCAAATTTTAAATCTTTCAAAATGTTGTCAGTTGGTAGTTGATTGAGATTTGGTCACATGTATGTCGTGAGCTTGATTAGTTTGAAATCAACTCTTAGTAAGGTTTTCGTTTGAAAATGTTTCTAAGGTTGATTATATTCTTAGCGGTTGTTCTCATTACGTGTTTAGCTCTGTTGTGTGTATAGATTTGGCACTCGAACTAGCTAAAGGCAAAGAGGACGTGTCAGACGACAAGCTTTGGAGTGACGACATGACAGAGGATCAAGATCATCAAGTTGCAGCTGACCACTCATCAACACCACGAGGATCTGACGTGTCGAAAATCAAAGAATCACGAGAAACATTCAAGGGGGATAAGGTTTATGCACCTCCGGATTGTGACACGTGAAGACATTTGAAGATCCTACAGCTGTTGCTTATAAAGGACCAGGGTCGACGAAAACCTGTTGCTGTCGACAAAAAATCAAAGTCGATGAAACCTTAAGAGTTTCATCGACATACATGTTCAAATAATGGATTTCGGCCCAAGTGCTTTGATTGGCCCAATGGTAGTTTTCGGCCCATGTGGCATTCTGATCTCCCATAAAGATTGGCCCAATCACAATTCTCATGCACGTACATGAATTCTGTAACTTCAAATTGTGAAGATTAGTCAAACTTGTGACATCATCATGTCATCATCGTGATCATGTTGATGTTTCAGCGGGAACCGTTCTCGGCTCTCCGTGCTTCACGTGTCGAACTCTGTGGCGCACGTCGGAGGAATGTCATGACGTCGGGCTTGAGCCGAACCTAACCGTGTCGAACCGAGTCGAGTCGCGTCCACATAAAGTGTTCCAACAAACTCCCCCTTGGACGCTACTCGTGATGGTTGATCTTCCATGTCTTTCATGTCGGAGGATCTTCAAAGTCTTCACGTGATACAATCAGGGAGTGTATCAACAAACTCCCCCTTGAATGTTGCTCGTGAATCTTTTGATCTTCAATACTTTAGATCCTTGTGGTGTTGAAAAGTGGTCAGTTGCAATTTGATCATCTTGATCTTCAGATTGCATCACTGTCGTGTCTTCACTTTACGGCTTGTCATCTGACACGTTCTCTTCGCTTTTAGTTGGTTCAAATGCACCATCTGCACATACAACAAAGCTAAAAACGTAATGAGAACAACCGAGAAGAATAAAATCAGTCTAAGAAAGTTTTCAAATGAAAACCTTACTAAGAATTGACATCAAACAGTATAAGCGCATGACACATATGAGACCAACTCTCATTTAAACACCGACCGACAACAGTTTGAAAGTTTAAAAATTGATCAATTTTAATCCTTTAACTTTCAAATCTTGTTAACTTCGACTGTTTATGAAGGTGTAATTTTTTTCCGGCTTACAATCAGGATTTTCGGTAGGATAGACTCGAGTTCCAACATCGGTCAATCAAAAATAAAATAGAAGCAAAATCTTTTTGGCTTTTATAAAGTTTATATTAAAACACACCTAAAGTCTTTTTGGAATTTTTCATTTTTCAAATGTAAAGACGGAAAGCTATAAATAAATATATACAAAGATTCAGAAACGAAAGCAGTAAACAAATATTTACAGACATTCTTTTTGCGAGTTTCGAGGGTAAGAGAATCATATCAGTGTACGCTCACGCTAAAACGCTCTTTTTGTTCAATTAGTTAACATTTAGATAAGCATCCTATAACAATTATCGGTATTGTTGTCCACATAAGCGCAACTTATCAGATGTAATCATGGCGAGCGGATACGTTAAGGTACGATTTATACTTACCGACCGATGTTCATCCACACACGACACATTCCCGTATCAAGGTATGCACGAGAGTTCATCTTACCAGTGAGTATACCGTTTATCATCTGTTTGACCGTATAAAAGATGTGAGAAACTCACTTATTTTGTTTTGAAAACAAGCCCTATGTGATAGAATCACTTATTGATGAGTAACTTGATTTTCAGATGCATGAGGGTACAGGAGCAAGTCCGTGAACAGGTCAGTACAAACGTGCAGCAAAGAGACCAACTTGACTCCCGGATAAATGTGATATATTTTCACTTATTTTGTTTGGACATGTGATTGTTGATCACTTATTAAGGTCGAATGCAATATGTACACGTATGTATGGTATCATGGAAGATCTTAGACTTCGTCTCCAATTTTTTTTGTTTTTACGGTTTGATACAACCATGATACCCAGATGATAAGACAGCATAAAGACCGAATATCTCAGAACCTCGGCAATCAATCAAACGAAATTTCGGTACCAAGACCATATGCCAATGAATGGTTCCCACCTGGTCTTCAGTCGATTTAAGATTTATATCACCCTGCACACTTTAAAATGATTGTGCGCCTACCGATACTTCTTATATAGAGCTGCTTATCGTTTTTCATTTTAAGTTCAGTTCGAAGAGGTTTCGACAGACCACTGACTTAATATCATATTCTCTTTTTCTCGCCAGGAAACTCATTTTTGTTTTTCTATTGTTTTTTAGTTTTGAAATTTTCCGATGTTTTTGAATTTTTAAATTTTGGATTTACTCCCCCTAAAATCAACAAACTATGATAAATATTAAAAACACAAAGGTATTTATAAAAACGATTTTCTGATGTCGGTTAACTCATGTTTTACCTCAATGACGTTTACCAAAATTAATTTAATTAGAAATGACTTATCGAATTTTTGGAAAAATCAGTTGGCATGACGGTAATCGGTGCGGACCATGACAAGTTTCCTAGTGAAACAATCACGTGTGAGGTGATATTCGAGTTCAACGTGTCAGGTCAAAGAGTGTTGTACGAGAGGATAATAATTCATAAAGCAACTTAAATATCGACAAGTATAGGAGAGATTAGAAATTTGAAACCGTATCCTGCAACTGCTTCGTGCATTGCAAGGAATCTGAGTGCTCTCCCAAACTGGATATCCACCCGGTGTAGATTTCAAAGTCGAATTTGCAGCTACTGAGAAATCTCTTCACAACAACAAGATCATAAACCTCTGGGTCCAGCCAGTCGTCCATATTGCACCAGCGAAGGTCTTTATCTTTCTCTTGAGAAGTAGTGTGCGGTTGTTCAATCCACGCCAAGGCATCCGCACACCCGGTTGGTTTGTTCAACAAACACATTTTCTTCAATCACACCGCGAAGAAATGTACGCTACACGTTCATCTTGTTGATTTTGAACTTCTAGCGTGCTGCAGGTGCGTACATTTTGATTGAATCTATCCTGGGGACCCGATCAAAGCCTTTAACAATCAAACTTTGAAATGATTTCCATTTTGTCGAAGCTTTCAATTTCTTTCATCAGACATTTTTGTCTTCTTTTCTTTTTCTTCTCTCCATCAAAAGGCAACAACTTCTTTATCGCCAATCTTGTGCATGGACACTCCACTATCAACAATCCGATGACTATCGATAGTTCCTCCTGGAACATCCTACACACTCACTCAGAGATTAGTTGGAGAGGGGGACCCAAGCCTTCACATACTTGGGTCGTCCGTCATTATCGAGGATTGTGACTTCGATTTCGTGATGATTCGGAATTGATTGAACTCCCCCTGAAACATTTACCGTTTTTGGTTTCCAAATCTGTTTTTGTTTTTCATTTTTAATTTCTAACTTAATAGACTGCGTTTGGATAACCACTGGTTTCAAAGCCTTTTCAACTTCTTTTCGTTGTTTCCTTTTCTGTTTCACTTCTTGTTGTCTAACATGACGAGGGTCCTGTTTTGGTGAAACAGATCTTTTATGGTAACTGTTATCAAGGGGGCATCAACTTTTGGCTTTCCTTTTGTGAGATATGGACAGTTTCTAACAATGTGTCCATTCTCACATCATTCAAAACATGATCTCCGCTCAACAAACCTCGGAGTATCATATCTGTAAGAGCTTGATGATGAACTTCGTGATCTTGAGGTACTTGGTCCTACATCACAACCGTTTGTGTGTTGTGTGTAATTGTTTTGACTGTTTCTTTTCAAAATTTTAACTTGTTTAACAAAATCCGTGTTGGATTTGTTTTCGAAAGTTTCAATTTTATCAGTCCCTCTTGATTTCACGAAGTTGATCTTCTGAACCTTTTTCTTGTAACGAGCTCCCTTTGTTTCCACCCTCGGTTGTGAAACCTTAGGCTTTTGAGCTCGTTGTTCCTTTTGTTTACCTTTAAAAGCGATAGTTTGTTGATTTGTCGGTAATCTTTGATTTCCAAATTATCTTCTAACTTCAGCTTTTGGAGTAGGATCACACTGAGTTACAGAAACACTCGGGATCGCTTTTCCCAAAAACTTACTTGTAGAATCCTCGAAAACTTTATCAATCAAAGATGGATTGACATTTTTAATTGGAAAATCCTTGTCTGAATAAATTTTAGCATCACCGACCAAAGTATACAAAACATTATTACTCTTAATGCCAGACACAGATTCCTTCACTTCCTTGACAGGATTAATCACTTGTTTGGCAACAGGTTGCACAATAGGAGTAGGAGGATCACAAAGAATATGATTCTCAATCGGAATTTCTACTCCCTTCATCTTATCAAGTGAATCATCCAGATCACTCACATCTGATTCATCATCAGACGAATCATAGTCCTCAATGATTGGTGGACGTTGTTCTGTAACTGATGGCTTTTCTTTCCTATCAGATGAGCCCTCCGAGGAATTGTCCGGTTTGAACCCTAATCCTGTAGTAACTTCCTCATAATCGAGAGGCACACTTGGTTCGAACCGAGGCATATCCTCTTCATCGGGCATTCTGGTATAGTTGTGTCTCAAAGGATGCGGACACGACTTATACCCAACGCCTTTCACGTTACCTTTCAGCTCTTGAACGTCTATAATGTGATCAATCATATATCGGGAGTTAGAATAACTAATCCAATTTGAGCTTGATTGCATCATGCTCGCATTTGGCAACGGCTAGCTCCTTTTTGGTTTCCTCGATGATATTAATGTAATTGTTAATACCAATTTGTTTGTTAAAAACAGTTTTTGTTAATTCGGAAACACTTTTCTTTAAAGTTTCGATTACTGATTTGAAATCCTTTTCATTGCGAGCTAAGGCCATGTTTGCCTCTTTGCACTTTGACAGTTCAATAACCAAACTCTGATTGTGACTATGAACCGTTTCAGATTCATGTTTCATTTCTGCACATTCATGTTTCCTATTAGCACAATCACTACATATGCTAGGAGTTTCAGATTTTACCTGACTTATAGAAGCTGTGACATTAGCCATAAAGGCAGTCTGAGAAGAGAAAGATCCATCTTCAGTGAGAATCTTCTCCATTTCTTCTGATGTAGCATCAGCTTTCTTGACCAAGACATATTTCTGATACTTTACCTCCTCAGCATCATTCAACAAACTATCACCTTCAGAATCAGTTCTCTCATTCCCATCTGATTCTGAATCGGAACTGCCACTGTATCCCGAAATATCATCATCTTCAGAGAATTCTTCTTTGTGCACATGCTTGATGTGACTGATGATCTTCGCATAACATGCAGTTCCTCTTCCAAACTGTACGGACCAATCACATCCCTCATCGGCTTGTACCACTAATGCTCGATTAGTATTAGATGGCCCTGACTGGTTTGTTTGGTTGTTATCAGCTACTATCCCTCTTTCGTTGTTAGTTTGATTTGAAGTACTTGTTTGATTTTGGAAGGGATTTTGGTTGCCTTGTTTGCTCGGTCGCGTGCATTCACGTTTGAAGTGACCCTTCTCACCGCAATTGAAGCACGTCACGGCATCTTTATCAAAACCGTACTTTGTATCCCGCTTGCTTTCCAAGCTAGTCTTCCCGGTTCTCCTCATATAATCCTTGGCTCGTCTAACCGCGCTCGCAAACGCCCACTTGATATCCATTAACTCCATTTCATCCCTGTCTATCAGTTGATAGTCTTCGTTTGTCAAATTAATGTTGCCAATCTGACTTGCGACTAGTCCGCAGTAGGCATTGACCATGGTTTTAAGAAGTTCCATAGTTTCCCTTACAGTTTCCACATTCACTTTGGATAAGTTTGCTTGTGGCTGTTTGGATTGAGGTTGTGGTTGGGCTTGTGATGGTGTTGGAATATAGGCATTTGGATCAAATTGAGGTTGAGTGGGAGGAACTTGTGGTGGAGGTTGGGGTGTTGGTAGCCATGCACTTGCATCGAATTGAGGTTTTGAGAAAGCATGAGCTTGAGCAATCATATGCACTGGACGATGATAAGCACTTGGATCGAAAACCGCTGGAGGAGCTGACTGTGGAAACGGAGAATCTAAAATTCAACCTTTTGAGTGTGTCCCAAATGAGTGACAAAGGGTTTGGGTCATTCTTCACAAAAGATTGTTGGACCAGAAATGGTCAAAAAGATTGAAGCAATAATCAAAACTGGTCAAACAAAACTTGTTGCTCAAAGAAGTGGCAATGTTTATGTTGTTGATATGTCAAAAGAGTGTCCCAGAGCTGATGCCTGTCTGTTCTCAGCTGCCTCTAACAAAGAGACAGAACTTTGGCACAGAAGGCTGGGGCACACAAATCTTAAGACAATCACTGAAATTTCAAAAAATGGTTTGGTGAGAGGCCTACCACAAAAATTGTTTTCATGTCCTGAACATTGTATTTCCTGTTTAAAAGGAAAACAGCATAAAAGTTCTTACAAGTCCATTGAAGAGTTCAAAACAACCCAGTGTTTGCAAATGCTACACATGGATTTGTTTGGCCCAGTTCAAGTCATAAGCCTCAAGAAGAAAAGATATTGTTTGGTTATTGTTGATGACTTTTCTAGGTTTACATGGACTTTTTTTTTACACTCAAAAGATGAGACTGCAGGCATTTTGCAAGACTTTGTGAAACAGGTTGAAAAGCAATTTGACCTTCCAGTGAAAAGCTTCAGGAGTGACAATGGCACAGAATTCAAAAATAAGGAGTTGGATGCCTTCTGTGTGAAGAAAGGGATTGTAAGGCAGTACAGTATCCCTAGAACACCAGAGCAGAATGGGGTAGTGGAAAGGAAGAACATAACCTTGATTGAAGCTGCCAGAACCATGCTTGCTGATTCAGGTTTGTCATTAACTTTCTGGGCAGAGGCAGTAAACACTGCTTGCTATGTCCAGAACAGAGTTTTAATAAACCCCAGGCACAAAAAGACTGCTTATGAAATTCTGTATAAAATCAAACCACTGATCTCTTACTTTAAGGTGTTTGGCTGCCCATGCTTTATTTTGAATCTAAAAGATTCCATTTCAAAATTTGCAGCAAAAATTGATTGTGGTTATCATCTGGGATACTCAACCACTGCCAAGGCCTACAAAGTGTTCAATACACGGACCAAGGCAGTGGAGGAGACTTTGAATGTAAAGTTCAATGAATTTTCATCAATGAAAATCCCAGCAAATCCTGCAGATCTGTTTGATCTTGAAAAATTTACTTTTGAAAACACTGCTGTCAAGACTAACAGTGCAGGTCCATCAGAGGATTCAACCCCAGACTATGGGTATGAAGTCATCATCCCTCAAAGGTCTGTCACAATGGGAAAAGCATCAGCTGTTCAAAACAGCTGTCAAAGCTCAACCACTGCTACCTCAACAGTTGTTGACCAAAGTAGCCCATCAACCACAGCTTCCACATCTTCAAACACTGCTGACAAAAGTCCCCAAACAGTGGATAAAAGTCAGCAGGTGTCCATTTCATTACCTCCTATTCCACCACCTTTTGAAGCCACTGCTGGGTCATCAAAGTCACCAGCAGTGGTTAGCTCAGATGATACACATTTGCAGCCTTCACCAACAAATGCCATCATACCGTACCAAGGAGATTTAATCTTCTTGAGATCTCATCCACCTGATCAAATCATTGGCAACATCAATGAAGGGGTGCTCACAAGAAGCCAAACCCAAAACATTTGTCTTTTTGTTGGTTTTCTATCACTCCATCAGCCAGTCAAGTACCAAGAGGCACTGAAAGACAATAGCTGGGTAGAAGCCATGCAAGAGGAGCTCCAACAGTTTAAAAGACAACAAGTATGGGAGCTTGTACCACTGCCAGAAGAGGTTAGTCCCATTGGCACAAAGTGGGTCTTCAAGAACAAAACTGATGAAAGGGGTATTGTTGTCAAGAATAAAGCCAGGCTTGTGGTTCAAGGTTACAGACAGGAAGAGGGGATTGATTATGATGAAACATTTGCCCCTGTTGCAAGATTGGAAGCCATTAGACTGTTCCTGGCCTTTGCTGTCAACCACAACATGAAGGTGTTTCAAAATGGATATCAAAAGTGCTTTCCTCTATGGTACAATTCAAGAAGAGGTATATGTTTGTCAACCTCCAGGTTTTGAGGATCCATTTTATCCAAATCATGTCTACAGGCTAAACATAGCCTTGTATGGCTTGAAACAAGCACCAAGAGCCTGGTATGAAACTCTTTCAAACTTTCTACTCTCAAATGGTTTCAAAAGAGGTACCATTGATAAAACACTGTTTCTTAAATGGAGAGGGAAGGATTTAATGTGTCCAAATTTATGTGGATGACATTATTTTTGGCAGCACATGTAACAAAATGTGTGAAGAGTTTAGAGAACTCATGACAGCTGAGTTTGAAATGAGTCCAATGGGTGAGCTGCAATGCTTTCTTGGTCTCCAAGTACAGCAAATGCACAATGGAACTTTCATTCATCAAAGCAAATATGCTAAAGAACTTTTGACCAAATTTGATATGAATGATTGTAAACCATGCAGCACACCTATGGCAATAAATAAGCTGGTCATGTCTGATGAAAAAGATGAGCTGATTGACCAAACACTTTATAGAAGCATGATTGGGTCTTTATTGTACCTAACTGCATCTAGACCAGACATCATGTTTGCAACATGTGTGTGTGCAAGAAGTCAATCAGCTCCCAGAAAATCAAATCTCATTGCTGTAAAAAGGATTTTCAGATACATAAAAGGTGCTCGCACACTTAGTATCTGGTATCCAGCTAATGGGAACATCAAGCTTTCAGGTTTTTCAGACAGTGATTTTGCTGGATGTCACACCACAAGGAAGTCCACTTCAGGAGGGTGCCAGTTTCTAGGTGATTGCTTGGTTTCTTGGCAAAGCAAAAAGCAAGCAGCAGTTTCAACATCCACTGCTGAGGCTGAATACATTGCTGCTGCAAGCTGTACAGCCCAACTCCTGTGGCTTCAAAATCAGCTACTGGATTTTGGTATCACTGCCTTAAAGACACCACTCATGTTGGACAGCCAGGCAGCAGAAAATATCATCAAAAATCCAGTTTCCCATTCTACCACCAAACACATTGACATCAGACATCACTTTGTGAGGGATTGCTATGAAACAGGTTTGATTTCTCTGCATCATGTCCCAACTAAAGACCACCTGGCAGATGTGCTCACAAAAGCACTTGATACAGCCACTTTTGAAAGCTTGGTCTCTAGGATTGGGATGCTGAACATGGAATAACAAGCAACATCTTGTTTTTCTATGAATAAAAGCAACAAAATGTTTTTAGAAAATCAAAACTCCATCCTTAAAAATAGCTCACAATGAAATTTTCATTAAAATCCTTAAAAGTCTGCCATAACCACTGCTTGTTCAAAAGTCTGCTCTACTTCAAAAATCTGTCCACTGCTGAAAGTCAACCCCTGTTCTCTCATTTCTTTGATAAACTATGTTGTTCAAAAGCAGTGTCTTATCTACTGATATGCTATCCACTGATACTGAAAATCATCCACTGCTTTAATACCACTGCCTTCATCAGTCACTTTCATAAAAGTACTGTCCTTCACTTTCACCAGGGGTTATCACGTGGTCAGTACATAGCGGTCAGACCTTTTGTAACGGCTGCCACGTCAGCATTCACTTTCTTCCCTATAAAAACCCACACTCACCACCAAAACAGGGTTTTACTGTTGAATTGAATTCTTAAAAATTCTCTTCTCAAAGCAGTTTTTATCTCATCCTTCACAAATTTCTTCGATCATCCTCTTCAAAAATGACAAAATCGAAGCCATCTGAAAAAACCCACTTCCAAATCATCATCGAAAACAGCCTCTCAAAAGGAAATCTCCACTGAAATCCCATATAAACCATCTCACAATCTCCTGGGTCTTCTCACAAAACCAGGAACCACCAATGTTTTCGATTCCATCATTGACACCATGGCAAAATCAAAGAACAAAACTTTGTTAATCCCCGATGCACAAATCTATTTGGCGACCCAAAGAGAGTTCTGGAAGAATGCAACCCTTGAAAAACAAGGAGACAATGCAACCACCATCCACTCTTCTATAAATGGTAAAGCTGTCCAAATCACGCCACAATCCATTTCAGAGGTCTTTCAACTCGATGATCAGGAAGGTAAAACTTCTTTCACTAAAAACGAGTTACAAACTGACTTCATTGAGAGAGGGTATGAAGCCACAATGATGAAGAAACTTACCTTACAAAAAGGTTATTTTCCTTCTGCAACCAGATTTTTATTTCATACCCTCCTACTATGTGTTTCAAACAAAACCACTTCTTTCAATGAAATCCCTTTAAAGATTCAAAATCTGGGATATGCAATTCTTCAAGAAGAAAATTTTAACTATTCTCGGGAAATCTTTAAAGATTTGGTTAATAATGTTGAAACAAAATCATTCTTACTGTTTCCAAGGTTTTTAAGTTACTATTTTGAAAAGAAATTCAGTAAGGATGATTTAGCTGCAATAAACCAAGGTGATTATACTCAAATAAACAGTTTAACAACTGAAACTTTTTCAAGAATGTTAACACCTTGCAAAACACAAGCAGAGGTACCTGAGCAGATTTTAGCTGCTACCACTGCTCCTTAGGTATCTGCTGCTGAGCCCACTGCTCAAGGTGATCAAAGCAGCAGAACAACTGTTTTGAAACCCACACCTAAAATCACCAAAAAGCCTACAAAAAGAAAAACACAAAAACCCCCCCAAACCCATCAAAACGGAAACTCTGGAGGATGAGATACCAGAGCTACTGCCTGTGACAGCACAAAAGTCACAAGAAACCACTGCTGCTACTTCCTCACAGCAGTTGGTACAAATATCTCAACCCATAGCCGAAACCCCTCCTACTTCTTCACAAAAAGATCAGGTTGTACACATTGGGACACCACATCATGATGCTCTGGAAACACTCGTTTCCATCATCCACAGCTCAATTCCCGGAGCAAATCCTCTTTCTTCACCAAACATCACATCCACAATTCCCACTCCAACTAAACTGCTGTTGGATGCAATTGATTTGAACCAGGCACTCACCAGTCCTTCTCAATCACCTATTAATGAGAATATACCTCAACAACTGACTGGGTCTGATGTATCAATCATTGCTAACCCACCAACACAACCTGAGGAGGTTACACCCCTTGAGTTACAAATAACTCTTGGTGGTAATCCAAGTGAAGCAGCCACTACAACTGTTGAACCCACTGGTTTACAGTTGGACAGTGGTTACATTAATAAGACTTCCTTGGAGGCAATTCCTTACATAGCACCTCTGCCAAGCACCAGTGGATTTATTTATCCTACTGGCAACATCAAAAGGTTGTCAAGTGTTGAAGGAAGAAGACCCCAGTACCAAGACAAAGGGGCATCAGTGGTTAGTGTTTAGAGTACACTCCCTATCTCAACCACTGATCAAACCACTGATAGTGGGAAATCAGATGATCCCATTAAATTGGGTGATGGTTTAAAGTACCAGAAATTGACGGATCGTGTTGAAAAGCTTGATAACTCTATTGCAGAACTCAAAGATATGCTACAACAGTTGTTACAAGTACAAAAGGTACAATCAACTGCTATTCCATCTCAAGCACCTGCTCCACAACAGGCACCTGCTACAAATGAGCTTTGGAATCTATTTCAACCTTTTCTCCATCAACAAGCACAAATAGCAGATCAGCAACATGAAAAACATGTCCAACAGCTGAGAAATGCAATGGAGTCAAGGTTCAAGAACACTCAGGTTGATCTAAAGGCTCTCAAAACTCAGATCCTGCACACCACTGGCACTGCTCCTCCAACAATTCTCTTCATTGATCAACTTTCCCCAGATAATGCCAAAAAGGAGGAGAAAATTCAGGAGTGGAAAAAGAAGGGAATGAATGATGGTCTCTACATTGAACCAGAAAATGCAAACATAACCAAACAGATCCATCTACCAGATGGAAGCAAGAAAATTGATGTGACCACAAATGCACTGGCAGAAGCAGTTGCAAGTGTAAAAAGGGATAGAGAGGCCAAAAAGAAAGCCAGGGTGGATTATCCGGATCAGGGTACTTCAGGGTCAAAAGATGATGAAAATCTTGTTGATGAAAAGAAGAAGCCTACAAGAAGAGTAAGGCTACCCAAATCCATTCCAACCAGACATTTAAAGTCTGTTTCAAAACCACCACCTAAAACAGCTGTTGTAACTCCTGTTGTACCCACTACTGTTGGTACTTCAGTAGTCTCAACATCTGCTCCCATTTCAATACACACCACTTCAACACACACTATATTCACTGCTTTACCAACATCACCACCAACAACAACATCACCTCCTGCCAAAAAGCAGAAGACAGCAGATGTTACAACATCTGTTGTAATGACAACAGTGGTTGGAACACCAGTTATTCCAACAGCTGTTAGTCAATCACTAACCACTGCCACTACAACCACCACTGCTTCATCCAAAGCACCATCAGTCCCTCCTAAAACAAAAAGGAGAAGGCTAATTCTCAAAGATAATGACAACTTACCACCACAACCATCTTCAAAATCCTTAGAACTTGTCACAAATCCAAAACATGTTCCTCTCTCTTCAGTTCAAATGCACAAGCCCTTACCTCCTGCAGGTGTTCAATTTCCTCTTGAACTAGCAGCTGTTAGAGAAGAAATAAAATCTTTTTACTATGAGGATGACCCTGCCAAAAGGAGTTTGCCATCAATAAAAGGATATCCCTGGCCTAAAAATGTTGATGAATATTTGAAAATCAAGGCCAAGCAAGCAGAGGATATCTCAAAAAGAAACACAAAAGGGAAATCTGACAAAGAAATTTCAAGAAACTATCAATATCTGCTCACACAGGTCAGATCCCTAGAACAATTTGCAAAAAATGTCAGTCAACAAATTTCAGAAAGAGCAGCTGAAACTTTGAAGAAATACTACATTGAAAGCATCATGGCTCACAAGTACAAAGGAGAGAGATACATGTACAAAGAGTGGACTGTTCCTAAGCTTGAAAATGAAGCCGCAAGAATTCAAGACATGATAAAAAGGAAGGTCACTCACACTCCTCCTGACTGGGCAAAGTTTAGAAAGAATGTACCTGAAAAACAGGTAGAACTGAAAAGAATGAAAGAGGAACTGGTTGCTGCTGAATATGGAAACAAAAGACAAATTGCTAGATGGAAAGAAGATGTGGTCAGGGCCACCTACAAAAGGTTGGAGGAACTAAGAAAGAAAGATCCAAATGTTCCTCAAAAGCCTGACTACCCTGAAGCAGAGGTTTTTAAAAGACCTCAAAACTGCAGATCAGGAGATCCACTGCTCCAGCAGGTTCAGCCATCTTCAAAAGAAGGCCACAAAAACCACTGAGAGCTGAATCAATTCAAGAGCTAATAAAAGGAGATGAACTTGTGAAAGAGGGCCTAAAGAAAATGATTATAGAAAATATTGAATTGAATCAATCTGCAAGTACTGCTCAGCCAGTCATGAATAGGCCAGCCTCACCAAATACCTCTGCAAATAAACATCTCCCAAGAAACCCACCAGGCTCAAAAATACAAAAGTGGGTAACTGACAAACAGACCTGCGTATTGACTTTGCTCAGGTCTGGTGGAGAAGTGGAGAAAATAT
Organism: Helianthus tuberosus; assembly: GCA_030545235.1. Lineage (NCBI taxonomy): Eukaryota > Viridiplantae > Streptophyta > Magnoliopsida > Asterales > Asteraceae > Helianthus > Helianthus tuberosus. The sequence goes on along the minus strand of CM060360.1, from coordinate 40,685,686 downwards.
CAAGGGAACAAGCTCTTGGCCTGAGTCTTGAAGATTTGCAGGATCTCCTTGATCTTCCACTTAGCAGGGATGATGAAGACACAGATGCCCTAGACTTTGAACTACAATTTAAAGGTCAGATAAGGGAACTGTTGATGAGGCAATAAATGTCCACAATAATGAAGAGTTTTGGCATTATCTGTTCCAGGGGGAGATTGTTGGGATTGAACCCTATCAGAGGAACAGATAATTAAAGCCAAAACTGGATCAGAGCAGTGGATCCAGAATAAGCAGATGTTTACATACAAGTCTCTCCCCTTGAAAGTGATTTCAACATCTGCTGACCTCTTATCTGCTGATCGTGCAAACTGCTGACCTACAACTGCTGCTCAAGTAAAGACCTGATGAAAGACTAAAGCCCTGCTGATTCAATCTACTGCCTTGAGTCAAGCACTGCTGATCCGGAGAAGTACTGTTGGGTTCACAGCAGTGGAAGGTTGCAGCAGCTGATCTATAGTCTGTTTTATAATGTAATGTAATAGCAGTAGTTAACATAGCAGTGTTTGTATAGATCAGGGGTTAGAGTTTGTTAGGAGGCTAGATATCACTTTCATGGTGACGTCAGCTAAGATGCTCAGTACTTTGTACTGTTCTATCAGCTCTTTGCATCATCGCCTTCTTTGCATGAACAAACACTGAGCTCTGGCTGAGGGGGAGTTTGCATTCATTCATCAATCATTGTAATCGTTATTGAAATAAATTCAATCTTCCGATTCATTGAGAAAAGATGTTTGATAAAAGTATTACTCTCGTTTGATTGTATGCAAAGTTTGTTTTCATTATAATTCCGCTGCACACTCATCCATTTTCATTTTAATTTCAAACACAAAATACAATCAGAATCAAACTCAGATCCAACACATGTTTTTTTTCAAAATTCATTTATTATAATTGATAAAGATCTTTGCGTTAACATAATGCCCAACTACATTTTCGAAAAATTAAGTATTAGTGATTTTTCTCCACTTCAAATACCCATTTTTCTATCTAATCAGAAAATAATAAAATCAATCGGTGTAGTTGAGGATGTCTTGGTTCAAACAAATCAAGTGGTAATCCCAACCGACTTTGTCATCCTCGATGACGCTCCTCTAGTGTTGGGACGACCCTTTGTAAGAACTCACGAAGCGTTGAAAAACCGGAAGTTCAAAAATCTACCTATTCAATTAGGGGCATTTAAAAAGAGTGTCGATCTTGAGCGGTCAATGAAATATCCATTCGGCAATAATGACCCCCTAATTGAAGATGAAGATGAGCCACCCGATACAAGTGAAAAGTTTGACCACTTTGTTGAAGAAGAGGTCGTCGTAGAACAAACTTTTAAAATTCTTGATCAAAATGAGCAACCAAATAAGAAGTCTCCTAAAGACCCACCTCTTGATCTCAAAGAACTTCCAAAAGGTTTGGAATATGCTTTTCTAGACAAAGATGGTAAGTCACCTGTAATTATTTCATCTAAGTTAGATAGTTTAGAAAAAGAAAAATTAATTAACCTTTTGAAAAAACACAAAAATGCGATTGCTTGGAAGCTTGTAGATATTAAAGGAATAAGTCCTTCCATGTGCACACACAAAATTTTAATGAATGATGAATACAAATCGGTAATACAACCACAACGTCGAGTAAATCCAAATGTTCAAGAAGTGGTTAAAAATGAAGTCATCAAATTACTTGACGCCAGAGTTATTTATCCTATCTCCGATAGTCCTTGGGTAAGTGCCGTCCAAATTGTTCCAAAGAAAGGAGGTATGACGGTAATAACTAACGAAAAGAATGAATTAATACCATCGAGAACCGTCACAAGATGGAGAGTATGTATAGATTATAGACGATTAAATGAAGCAACAAGGAAAAATCACTTTTCTTTGCCCTTCATTGATCAAATGCTAGAAAGATTATCCGGTCATAAATTTTACTGTTTCTTGGATGGTTTTTCAGGTTATTCTCAAATCCCGATAGCACCCGAAGACCAAGAAAAGACAACTTTCACATGTCCCTATGGAACTTTTGCTTATCGACGCATGCCATTTGGTCTATGTAATGCCTCCGCAACCTTCCAACGTTGCATGGCGGCCATCTTCCAAGACATGATAGAAAAGACAATGGAAGTCTTCATGGACGACTTTTCTATCTTTGGGGATTCATACGACGAATGCTATCCCGATGTGAGGAAACTAACCTCGCCCTTAATTGGGAAAAACGCCATTTGATGGTAACAGAGGGAATAGTACTCGGTCACAAAATCTCAAGCGAAGGAATGGAAGTTGATCGAGCAAAAATAGACACTATTTCTCGATTACCACCTCCATCCTCCATTAGGGCTATCAGAAATTTCCTAGGGCATGCCGGATTTTATAGGCGGTTTATCAAAGACTTTTCTAAAATTTCAAGGCCTCTAACAAAATTACTTGAAAAAGATGCTCCTTTCATCTTTGACAAGGATTGCAATCAAGCATTTCTAACCCTAAAGGAAATGCTAGTCAATGCACCTATCATGATAGCGCCTGATTGGAAATTTCCTTTCGAAATCATGTGTGATGCAAGTGACTTTGCAGTTGGAGCTGTCTTGGGACAAAGAAAAGAAAAGCATTTTCACCCAATTTATTATGCTAGTAAAACACTTAACAATGCACAAGAAAATTACACAACAACTGAAAAAGAATTACTAGCTGTGGTATTTGCTATTGATAAATTTCGTTCTTATCTTGTTCTTTCTAAAGCTATAGTCTATACAGATTATGCAGCCATTCGATATCTCTTCAAAAAGCAGGACGCAAAACCACGTTTGATTCGGTGGATTTTACTCCTCCAAGAATTTGATATTGAGATCAAAGACAAAAGAGGAGCTGAAAACACCGCAGCAGATCATCTTTCACGCTTAGAAGACCCAGCTATGGAGGCAACCAGGGACGAACAAATCAACGAAAAAATTCCGACAGAGTCCCTAGAAATGGTGGAATACAAAGAAGAACCATGGTACGCCGACTATGCTAACTACCTAGCTAGCGGTATAGTCGCTAAAGGTTGGCCACATCATCAAAGAAAAAAATTCTTTGCTAATGTGAAGCATTATTTCTGGGAAGACCCTTATATTTTCAAAATGTGTGCCGACCAACTCATCCGACGATGCGTACATGGTAGCGAAGCAAGAAGAATTCTCCGCCATTGTCATGAAGGTCCATACGGAGGACATCATGGTGCCGCTAGTACCGCATGAAAGGTATTTGATTCAACGTTTTATTGGCCAACCATTTACAAAGACGCCCATAGTCTTGTCAAGACATGTGATGCTTGCCAAAGAACAGGTAATATTTCTTCCAAAAATGAAATGTCACAAAACGGCATTCTTGTTTGTGAAATTTTTGATGTGTGGGGACTCGACTTTATGGGACCTTTCCCACCATCAAAAGGAAACAAATATATACTTGTGGCAGTAGATTACTTGTCTAAATGGGCCGAGGCCGAAGCACTTCCAACAAATGATGGAAGAGTCGTGGTAAGATTTCTGAAAAAATTATTCTCTCATTTTGGAACACCTAAAGCATTAATAAGTGATAGAGGTACCCATTTTTGCAACCATCAACTCAAAATTTTTTTAATAAGATATGGGGTCTACCACCGGGTCTCAACAGCATATCACCCTCAAACAAACGGACAAGCCGAAGTGCCTAATAGAGGTTTAAAATGAATACTTGAAAAAACCGTAGGGTTAAATAGAAAAGAATGGGCAGATAAATTAGATGATGCTTTATGGCTTTTCGAACTGCTTATAAAACAACAATATGTACAACCCCATATAAGCTAGTCTATGGAAAAAGTTGTCATTTGCCAGTAGAAATTGCACACAAAGCCTACTGGGCAATTAAAAATGTAAACTTAGATTTATAGTTTGCCGGTAGAAATCGATTTTGTCAGTTAAATGAATTAGACGAACTTAGGAATTATGCATACTCGAACTCTGAAATTTACAAAGAAAGAATGAAAAACCTGCATGACAAACATATTAAACCTAATGAATTTCAAGTTGGAGACCAAGTTCTTTTGTTTAATTCACGACTTCGATTGTTTCCTGGTAAATTAAAGTCTAGGTGGTCAGGACCTTTTTCCATCACCTATATTTTCCCACACGGTGCAGTAGAAATTAAATCTCGGAATGGAATCCCATTCAAAGTCAATGGCCAACAGCTGAAACTCTATCAAGGATTTATTGAGGATGAAGAGGAAGAAATCTCGCTTCAAACAGTCGAAGAATAAAATCAACAACATCATACCTGGTAAGTTACGAACCAACGGGATGACATCTTAATGGGTAAGTCTTCTAACCAACTTATGGGAAAACAAGGGCACTCACACGAGCACTTAAAAAAAATTTCCAACATTACTTGGCACGAGGCCGGGTCCGATGGACACGGGGCCGTGTCCGCACGACTGTCGGGATAAATCCCATTTTGAATAACTGTTACACCATTCCACACGCCCCGTTTCCCCAAAAACGCTCTGGTTCAAGGAGATTTTTCGCAGATTTTCGACGTCTCCTCTACTTCTAACAACATCAAGGTATGATTCTATCATCATTAGTAGTTAGATTAAGCATTTGCATGTAGTTAAAACTTCAAAAATTTGGGGAAAAATCTAGGGTTCTTGAACAACATCCGGATCGAACCTCAATTTTTTGCTTAAATCTGTTAGCATTTAGTTAGGTTAATGTTATAGGGAGTAAATCCACTTGTATTGTTAAAGATTCGCCCAATTTCTTACAAAAACCTAAAACCCTTGTTTTTTAGCCGAAAAAGACAAAATTGAATGGGTAAACAGTTTGTTTTGGGAAAAACGGCACTTGGGGTTTCATTTTCGGGGGAAACCGTACCTAGTGGACCAAAAATTTTCAAGTTTTCGGGACCGGGTCGAAAAATGAAATTTTTGAGTAACAGATGCCTGGACACGGGGTCGTGTCCGCTGAACACGGGGCCGTGTGCAGCTCGCTGTTTGCAGTTTTGTCCGAAAATTCCACTGTTTCATGCTAACTTTTGGTGTATTCTTTCAGATGTCAAGGAAATTCACGAGGTTCAACGCAAATGAGCTCGATGCTAGGGCTAGATACGAAGTACTTCAAACAAGACCGGAAGAATACCCAAGACAAGCATGCATGGATTTTTTAGCATTGGTGAACCAACTTGACCGGTTTAACAACCTCGTTATCGGCCCACTAAGAGTCACCCTAACCACTCGACTTCGCTCAGTCCACGAGTGCACTATGGAATTCTATAGCACCTTCACGTTCAATTCAAGGTGCGACCCATTTGACAATGATGGGGTAGCATTTCGATGTGATGGAACTAGGTACTCGATTTCGATGGCACGGTTTGGGTCGATAGTTGGGTTTTCTGCGGAGGAAGATGCGGGTAATGAAGAAAACACCAGAGGAGTGCAGGATTTGGATGAAAACGAGCGCCAAGTCGCTTGTGCTCAAATTGGAGAAGGGCACTACAACCCGAGCAGCACTAAGAGCACTAAGCTGAGGGACCACTTTACCGTTATGTCCATAGGGTCCTCGCTTACTCTCTTAGCCAAAGGCATGATAGCAGTGGCGTTGTGGGGTTGAGAGATTTGGTGGTCCTTCATTGCATTCATACCCGCAGACACCTAGATGTTCCGTATCTCCTGCTCCGTAACATGCATCTGAACCAGCTTGCTACTTCACCAACCCCTATCTTCTTCGGGGGGTGGATATACCGTCTCTTCAAGCACTTCGTGAACATACCTAGGTCTTCAAGCACTTCGTGAACATACACATCTACCGCTCCATGAGCTTGATCTATGAGGCTGAAGACGGGACAGTTAGCTTCCAAAGGATACAGGGGCATGCATGGAACCCGCAAGAGGCACTCGTCCTTCATGCTCCACAGCATCATCAATACCAGTACCAGCCCCACAGTGATCCGGGCCAGTCCTCCTCACAAGGAGGTGGTTTTCCTAACTTCCAAAGTTTACATGATTTATTGCAGGAAAACCTCATGTGCACCAGGAATACCTATAACATGGAAAACAACACGTATACCCGGGTTGGAGCAATGGAGAGAAACATAACCGATATCCAAGATGATTTTGGGAATATCCGGGAATACATAGCTGGGCATGGTGGAGGAGGAGATGATGATGAGAACGAGGACATAGACTAGGCGGGAGGAGCGGAGGCAGAAACGGTTGGTTGGTGATCCCACAGGTTAACCCCCCCCCCCCCCCCTTTATCTTGAACAATTTCCTGCCTGCGTGCCGTGTGTTGAACAATTTACTTTCCTTTAACTCTTTTTACTTTCTGCATTTGTTTTTCTTTTTAAATTTGTGATGTGGATGTTCAACTTGGTAATTTAGGATGTTTGCTATGGTTTGGAGTAGTGTTTATTGATAAAACGGGTACATACGAGGCTTAGAGCACTAAACATAAATGCTACTAAAGCCGGGACAGGAAAACCGGAGCCAGAAACCTGTTTTTCAACTTTGCAGATTGTCTAGACGGGGTCGTGTCCAGCGGACACGCCCCCGTGCCCACTCCCCCATACCTGCTGTTTGTCTAAATCTGCAGACTTTTGCCAGACAGGGGGTCGTGCCCAGTGGACACGCCCCCGTGTCCAACTTCTGTAAGTTTTCGTTACTGGCACCTAAACACGGGGTCGTGTCCATCCGACACGGGGCCGTGTGGAGACGCCCAGTAACATAAAATTTTGTTTTTAACACCTTTTTACACATTCAATCAACCTAAAAACTTATTTTTGGGACACATTGAGGACAATGTGGAATTTAAGTGTGGGGGGATGCTAAAACTTTGAATCTTGCAAGTCCTAATTACAAGCCTTACACAAAACTCTATTGGAACCGCTAATCACCCCAAATTTTTTCAAACATTTTCATTTTTTTTACTTATCTACGTTTAACTTGGGAATTTCAAGTTCTAAAAAAGTTATATTTTTACAATTTTACAACCGATAGCGTCTTGATAAAAAGAACCAACATAAGAAAATTATGAAAAGGCATGACAAGTTTAGTTAAAATTTGATTATATATACTTGATCACATAAAAACACATTCCCAGAAAAGTGAGTTTTGAGCCTTTATTGAGCATACAAATACATATCTTTAAACTAAATGCTCATTTTTCGTTTCTTGTGTGAATAGTAGTTTGGTTCTTACAACTCTAGAACTTGCCACGACGATACATTCCCGGTCCTTACCAACTTAAACCCAAGTACATGATGGAGGCATTAGGACTAACCCTTTTTATTTCTACACCATTACTTTTTTTTACTACCTACCCAAAATCCCCCTAGTTAACCCCTTTGAGCCTAAACCTTTTCTTTTCTTAACCCAAAACCAAACACCCTTTCACCCACCAAAACCTTTTTTTATTTTTAACCCTATATTTTAGAAACAAGCTCGGGTTTTCGTATGACTTTTAAAAAAAATGTTGATGATGAAGCAAAAAAAAAAAAAGAAATAAACAAGCAAGTTCATTAAAAAATAACTTTGTTTGAATAATGGCTTCATCCAAATAAAAATATAAAAATTGCAAAAAAAAAAGGTCTTACGAAAACCGACGTTTTTTACGCTTTTTCATCCTTTTCTACTAACCACTAACCAAACCACCTACATTTAACCCAAGCCTAACCCTTCACCCCAAAAGTCCTCTTGATATATACAAAGGTATATAGTTAAAAAGGAGGAGGATTGATTACTTGGCAAGCCTATGGTAGGAGTAAGTTCCATACCGCTCTCGAGTGATTCACTAAAATACATCTTCGGCCGAGTGTTGAGTGATCCCCCGTGAGGTATGTGAACTTGTATATAAATGGAATTTTAAAAAGGCATGTTATGCCCTAATAAGTAATTTATCTTATGTAATGTTTTAAATAAATCATGACGAATAGAATTGTAAATAAATAAAAATAAAAACTTATAAAGAGTTTTGCTTGAGGAAAAGCAAAGATTCAAGTGTGGGGGTATTCGATGTGTGCAAAATGCAACATATAAATTACATCAATTGTGGCATAAAACTAACCCTTTTTTAGTACTAATGTTGGAAAAAGTGTGCTTTTGTCTTCCTTTTGTATTTTCAGGATTAAATGAGCTCAAATTAACAAAAGGGCCGGTCCGATACAGAAGGACCCCCTTTTGACCGGTTTTTGCAATATTTACACTTTGGCCCTCAAGTTTCATTTTTTTAAAAAAATAGTCCCTGAACTTTTGAAAAGTTATAATAACTGCCCCTATACTTTCATATAAAATACATAATTGGTCCCTGAAGTTTCAAAAGTTGACATAAATGGTCCCTGTACTGTTCAGTGAAGTATGCTAACTGAGTTAATGTTTAAAGAAGGAAATCTTTATAAAAGGACTAACACAGTTAGGGTTTTCAGTTTATATAACTTTAAAAATAATAGTTTTTGGTCCCTACTTCCCTACACTCCATACTAGTGTAGTACCTTGACTCTGGTTCATATTGGCCTCAACATATTGTTTGTCTATGTGCTGGCATTGTCAGCATGTTTCTGAGTTATCCGTTCACAGTGCTAACTGTGTTTTATGCATCAAGTTTATCACTAAAGTTTGTGTGTAATAAATGGAGTGACAGTATGAATGTGATGCATATATATGTATGATGCAGAACTCATAAAGCAGTTTAAATTCGTCAGTTGTAATTCTAGCACAGTCATTAAGCACAAAGTTAATATTAATTAATTGTACGGATACCTGTAATTGTGAGCGTTGTCACACTCTCCCCCTGTCAAGAAAATTTCATCCCGAAATTTTTGTTCTGCTACCAGATGCAGGGGTCTTGGGTAATAAATGTGGGTATTTTTCTTTCATACGGTCCTCACGCTCCCACGTGAATTCCGGGTCATGTCGTGCATTCCATCGAACTTTAACGAGTTTGACACTACTCCTGCGCGTCTTGTTAATCTTCCAATCAGTAACCTCAACGAGTTCTTCAGTAAACTGGAGTGTGTCATCAATATGAACTTCGTCGGCAGGAATGACTACTGTCTCTTGAGTTGGACTCTTTTTCAAATTAGATACATGTAATGTATCATGTATGCCATTTAGTTCAGCAGGTAAATCCAACTTGTATGCTACCAGACCAATCCTTTTCAGGATTTTAAATGGACCAATGTATCCGGGATTCAACTTCCCACGCTTCCTAAAGCGTGCTACACCCTTCCAGGGTGAAACCTTCAACAAAACCATATCTCCCACCTCAAATTCCAGAGGTTTCCTTCTTCGGTCCGCATAACACTTTTGTCGATCATGAGCCGCTTTAATGCGCTCTCGGATCTGTAAAATCTTGTCGGTCGTTTCCTGGACCAATTCTGGGCCAACAAGCTGTCTATCACCCGCGTTAGCCCAACATAATGGTGATCGACACTTGCGTCCATCGAGAGCTTCGAACGGTGCGGCCTGAATGCTTGTATGATAACTGTTATTGTATGAGAATTCAACCAACGGTAGGTGAGTGTCCCAACTTCCACCTAAATCCATTACGTAGGCTCGCAACATGTCTTCTAATGTTTGAACCGTTCGTTCGCTCTGTCCGTCTGTCTGCGGATGAAAGGAAGTACTCAGATTCAACTGAGAACCAAAAGTTTCTTGGAAGGATTGCCAAATCCTTGATACGAATCTTCCGTCTCTATCAGAGATAATTAAGAGAGGCACTCCATGCCGTGCAAAAATCTCTCTCAAGTATATCTTAACAAGCTTCCTCGTTTTATCTTTCTCCTTGATTGGCAAAAAGTGTGCAGATTTCGTTAAACGGTCTACTATTACCCAAATCCTATCATGGCCCTTGGGCGTCCTTGGCAATTTCGTTATGAAGTCCATAGAAATCTGTTCCCATTTCCATTAGGGTATTTCAGGTTGTTGCAAGAGACCTGAGGGCCTCTGGTATTCAACCTTCACTTTGGCGCAAGTTAAACATCTGTCAACATATACCACAACATCGCCTTTCATATTATCCGATCCTGGATGAATCGAGTACCGAGATTTGTGAGCTTCGTAAAAAATAACATTTCTCAGACCACCAAACAAGGGAACCCAAATTCGTTTCATGAAGCACAAAGTCCCTTCCCCGTTTAGTACCAACTGTTTCTCCATCCCACGGAGATACTCATTCTCAATATTCTTTTCCTTGAGTGCTTCTCTCTGCACGGCATGAATGCGCAATGAGAGGTCCGTTTGTATGATCATTTCCAAAGACCTAACCCTTATGGGCTTGATCCTTTCCTTCCGACTTAGAGCATCAGCGACCACATTCGCCTTCCCTGGGTGATACTTGATTTCACAGTCATAATCATTTAATAGCTCTACCCAACGTCTTTGCCTCATGTTTAGCTCATTCTGATCGAATATGTGCTGAAGGCTCTTGTGATCAGTGTAGATGATGCATCGCGTGCCATATAAATAATGTCGCCATATCTTCAAAGCAAACACCACCGCGCCTCATTCCAAATCATGCGTGGTGTAATTTTTCTCGTGGATCTTCAATTGGGGAGAAGCATATGCTATAACCTTCTGACACTGCATTAGCACACATCCCAAACCTTGACGCGAAGCATCGCAATATACCACGAAGTCGTCAGTGCCTTCGGGTAGAGATAAGATTGGCGCGTCACAAAGCTTGTTTTTCAACAGCTGAAATGCCTCTTCTTGCTTGTCTCCCCAATCAAACTTCTTGTCTTTCTGGGTGAGAGAGGTCAAAGGTTGAGCGATTTTCGAGAAATCCTCAATGAACCTACGATAATAACCAGCCAAACCTAGGACCTGTCGAAAATCGGTTGGCGTCTTCGGAGTCTCCCAGTTTTTGATAGCCTCGATCTTTGTGGGATCCACATGAATTCCATTTCCGTTAACTACATGACCAAGAAACTGGATTTCACGTAACCAGAACTCGCACTTCGAGAACTTCGCATACAACTTCACCTTTTTAAGCAGCTCTAGAATAGCTCTTAAATGTTGCTCATGCTCTTCTTTCGTCTTCGAGTAGATCAAAATGTCGTCAATGAACACAATCACAAACTTATCGAGGTACGGCTTACAAACCCTATTCATTAAATCCATGAATACTGCTGGCGCGTTCGTCAAACCAAACGGCATAACCAGGAACTCGTAATGTCCATATCGAGTTCTAAAGGCCGTCTTTGGAATACTTTCCTCTTGTATCCTTAGCTGGTGATAACCAGATCGTAGATCGATCTTTGAGTAAAAACTTGAACCTCGTAATTGATTGAACAGGTCGTCGATCCTTGGCAAAGGATATCTGTTCTTGATTGCCAACTTATTCAGCTCCCGGTAGTCTATACACATGCGAAAACTACCATCCTTCTTTTTCACGAACAAAACTGGAGCTCCCCAAGGCGAGAAGCTTGTCCTGATAAATCCCTTGTCTAACAACTCATGGAGTTGCGTTGACAGCTCTTGCATCTCTGAAGGTGCAAGTCGATAAGGTGCCTTAGCTACAGGCGTGGCGCCTGGAACTAAGTCAATATGAAATTCGACTTGTCTTTGTGGTGGCAATCCTGGCAAGTCTTCTGGAAAGACTTCAGGATACTCTTTCACGACTGGGATGTCTTCAAGTTTTGGCTCAGCGGCTTCCTTATCCACGATGTGTGCCAGGAAGGCAACACATCCCTTCTTCAAACATTTTTGAGTCTTCAAACAACTAATGATCCTTAAGGGTGTATCGCGCTTCTCTCCGTGTACTACGATCGTTTCTCCATCCGCCATTGGGATGCGAATGGTCTTCTCGTGGCATACAATCTCGGCTCTGTTGCTTGACAACCAATTCATCCCTACTACCACATCGAAGCTTCCTAACTCGACTAGCAGTTGGTCTAATGTAAACTCGTGTTCTCCCAGCTCTATCACGCATCCTCTGATGACTTTATTCGTTTCTACTAGCTTTCCATTAGCCAGTTCAATTGAGTACGGAATGTCTAACTTACTAGCAGTTAACCTAAGTATTTTCTTAAATTCTAGCGATACAAAACTATAGTCGGCACCAGTGTCATATACGTATGTAATAAGATAATAACACATAACATCCCATGTCATAACGCAAAATAAATAATCCAACAATGCATGTAAGTCACAATCAATGTAAGCAAGTAATCATCCTAGTCTTCCCCAGACTATCCCACCCAGTCTCTTAGACTGAACTCCCTAGTTTCTCAAACTAACTCCCTGGCCTCTAAGACCAAACCTTCCCAGTCTCTAAGACTAACTCCCTGGCCTCTAAGACCAAAGCCTCCCCAATCTCTAAGATTGAACCCCTCAGTCTCTAAGACTGAACCTCCCTCAGTCTCTAAAACTTGATGTGTAGGAAGCGGTATGTTAAAAACTTGTAAAAATGGTTAAATAAAGACTGACTCAAAAACTAAACTTTTTGACATGCTTTGGCCTAATAGGTATCGGTACTCTCATTGATAGTCCCCAGGTGGGCAACGGGTCCTTTTATTTGGATTTGTACGAATGCCAGCCTAGACAGGAGTTCTCAACTACCGGTACTTAAGCCTTCCAGTTACTACATGTCCGACACGAAAAACACATGTTTGTAAAGAAACGTTTGTACCCTGGATCTGGAAACTTGTATATGCAATGTAAAAATGTTTTCGTGAGAGCCCTGATGATCATAGTCTAGACTCGAGAAAGAATCCTAGTTCGCTATAATCGATGCTCTGATACCAAGCTGTCACACCCTAGCTTTTGTGGAAGCGTGGGTTATTTGGTGTGACTTCTTAATACCATTGCAACAATCATAACAATGCTATATGATAAAAAAATACGAGATGTACATCCATTAATTTAAGTGAGAAAATATCACAACATCATTGTTTAGAAACATTGACACTTGAAATAAGTTACAAACCATAACTTGTTCAAAACGTTTTCATAAGACACCAAATGACTTTAGATAAGACGAGGTTTAGAGATATGTAACCCGTCCAGGAATAGGTTACACCTCTCAAACTTCACAACTCTGGATGAGATCTTTTATTCAACGCAGCTAGACACATGCAGACCCTGCCAGATCCGCTAGTTCCCTGAAATACATGTAGTTTGAAAAATCAACAAAAAGTTGAGCGAGTTCATGTGTATGTCTGTGTGTATAAGCCTTTAAAATATGTCTTGTGTGTATAAATGTCCCTAGTATGTAGCAATTAAGGAAAAAGAGGTCACCAATGGGTTGCAAAGCCAATGGTTTGTGTGAAAATGGTGCAGGAAGTACTCAAACTTAGCAAATTTATACCGGGCTTCCGGCTGGAAGACATAGTCACTTCTATGGGCCGCCCCGACCTCAAGGGTGTGGGCTCGCTATACCCAAATAGATCTATCACTCATGTCCCTCGGTCCTACGACGAAGATTAATGGTCTTAAGTGGTGTGCCCACCCTTCACAGTCTAGTAGTAAACCTTCTTTAAGCTAACCATACCATGTATAAAAATGTCTGTAATAGTTGTAACATGTATTCCACCCCGAAGTATAAAACTGAAAACAGTTAAGAGAAAAGGGGGACATGAACTCACCTTGATTGCGAGTAAGTCCAAACAAGTATGCAAATGTGAGAGTTCTTGGAAATAAGATTCCACGTCACTCTAATTGATTGATCATGCAACAATATGGAATATGTATCAACAATAATGTTTAATTGGATAATTGGAAATCCTAAATCTATAGGATTCGGTAGTGTTTTGTTTAAATGGTAATTATGGGATTTGGATAACCTAGCAAGAGGACTTGGAAAAATGATTATGATGTAAAGGATTTATTTATGAAAAATATTTATTTATCATAAATAAAAAAATTGCAAAAATGTACAATTGATTTAATATAAACATTTGTAATAATAAATCAAATATATTTAACTAGTATAATTAAATAACATAATTAAATATAATGATTATTGGCAAAATATTGTACAAGTGATATAATTAATTTATAAAAATTATAAATTAATTTAGATGGTTTAAAATATATATTATTTGATAAATGATAAATATTTTGTTTAAAAGAATTAATATGATAATTACATAACTAATTATCAAAATAATTATATTAAATCTGAATAATTAAATATAACATTTTTAATTATTAAAATTGAATATCACTTATTTAAATTAATTATTATGGCCTTGGAATCATTTTAAATAAATAAAATGAATTAAAATGGTTAAAGTAACATTAAATAAGTTTAAAAAAAAATATTGTAGACCCCTGGGTTCGAACCCGGGTCTGTACTGAAGGCAAGCACACATACAACCACTGGGCTAGGACTGGTGGTTTGTGTTTAAGTTTGGTTTATATAAAATAAATACAGAGATGAAAACTAGTCATCTTCCCCAATTAGAGTCAACAGAAAAGTCAACCTCTGCAATTCTCGATCAAAACTGGTTTATATCTAAATTAATTGTAGAGAATTATTGTATAAGTATAATTGGACTAATTGAACATATAAAAACTAACCGGTATCGATCCAAACGGCGAATCGGCTAAATTCCGGCTACTGGTTCGGTTTTCCAGCGGGTTTTCGATTCGGGTTTCGTCGAAAATCGAAGTGTTGGTGGATTGTGAAGGGCGTAAGAGATTAGTGGGAGTCTGAGGGACTTATATAACAAATCAAATCGATCTCTGATCCAACAATTCGTAGTGGATTTGATCTACTTTAATTTTTTTATAAAAAGTCCGGTTTACAGCCTAAAGGGCACTGATTCTTGTCGATTGAATGATTAAATGAGTTGGAAATGGGGTTGGGGACTCGTGGGTAATGTTTAAAGTGGAAAAAATTCGATATTGGTCGGATTTGGTGGATTTTGGTCGAAATCCGCGACCTGCAGATTTGTATTTATAAATTCAGATCTGTTTCAATGAGTATTTAAATATTATACAATCTAAATTATAACACATCCCAACTGGTAGACCAGTTGGTTTGTGCGCGTGCTTTGATTGCGGGGAGGCACGAGTGTGAGTCTCGTCCTTGTCCGGTTTGATTGAATTAAACCTTTTTAAATTTATGAATTTAGTTAATTAAATATTAAAATTCTAAATAGTGTATAAATGAATTTAAGTTTCATATTCTAACAGCTCCTAGTAGGAGGATAAACTGGTTAAGGCGTTGCGGTTGTACACGAGAGACGCGAGTTCGATCCCCGGCAAGGGCCGGTCCGATACAGAAGGACCCCCTTTTGACTGGTTTTTGCAATATTTACACTTTGGCCCCTCAAGTTTCATTTTTTTACAAAAATAGTCCCTGAACTTTCGAAAAGTTGCAATAGCAGCCCTATACTTTCATATAAAATACATAATTGGCCCCTGAAGTTTCAAAAGTTGACATAAATGGTTCTGTACTGTTCAGTTAAGTATGCTAACTGAGTTAATGTTTAAAGAAGGAAATCTTTATAAAATGACTAACACAGTTAGGGTTTTCAGTTTATATAAGTTTAAAAATAATAGTTTTTGGTCCCTACACTCCATACTAGTGTAGTACCTTGACTCTGGTTCATATTGGCCACAACATATTGTCTGTCTATGTGCTGGCATTGTCAGCATGTTTCTGAGTTATCCGTTCACTGTGCTAACTGTGTTTTGTGCATCAAGTTTATCACTAATGTTTGTGTGTAATAAATGGAGTGACAGTATGAATGTGATGCATATGTATGTATGATGCAGAACTCATAAAGCAGTTTAAATTCGTCAGTTGTAATTCTAGCACAGTCATTAAGCACAAAGTTAATATTACTTAATTGTACGGATACCTGTAATTGTGAGCGTTGTCACAAAAAGAAGCAAAAAGGCAGCTAAATCTAACATAAATACAAGAAAAGGAACAAACATGGCATGCCCGACCTCCCCGACAGCATCTTCCCAAGCAAAACAAGAGAACAGAAGGCTGAACAAACCCCATGCTCAGTGAACACAGGGGCGTGCCCAAGTGCCAGCATAAAAGACAAAGCTATAGAAGCTTCTATCGCCCACCACGGGGCCGTGCTAAGCGGACACGGGGCCGTGGTCAACTATAAGATTCGCAGAATCCAGGCAAATCTTGATAGTACAGATACGCTTCTGCACACGGGGGTGTGCCCAGCGGACACGGGGGCGTGGTTAACCAATGCAGACAAACTGCAATTAATGAAGACAGAGAAGAGGATGGACACGGGGCCGTGCCGACTGGACACGGGGCCGTGCCCGAGCTACTGTTCAAGCTATAAATAGGGGTGCTTGGCTCATTTGCAAACCATCCCTTGGCACACCACCTCTCTCACACTTCACCCACCACCCACCACCATCACAACACCATCATCCACCACCATCACAACACCATCATCCACCACCACCATCCATTGTCCATCATAGAGTGTGTGAATCGTCTTGGGATCCAAGATTGATCGTAAGAGTTCTTGACAATCAAAGGCCATGTTTGCCTAAGTATCTTCCATCACTTGGTGAAGACAAGTGTCTAGAGTAATACTTTTATTTTTAATCTTTTCGCACTTTTTACTTGGTTATGTATTAATGACTTTAATAACTAATTTTTTATGTTGAAGGTGATTCTTCCTTATCGTTTGTCCGTGGTGTCTTGGCATTATTTTACTGTCTATATAAAATAAAAGATTTTCACCATTAATATCTCCACGGTCTATATGGAGGTATGTTGGCTACCTGGTCGGGGGTTAAGGGAACAGTTTGGTAAGAGTCTTGCCTTGTTCAGTGTATAGATCCTGCAAGGACCTGGGTCAAATTTAGTAGGACCTCCTTCAATACCCACCGGTATTGGATGGTGGGGGTCCAAACTCTTTGATCCCCTCATATGTAAGCTACTGTTAATACTTTAACCCGGCTACTTAGGACTGTATCCCTACTGACTCAGACTACTTAGCCGAGGGTAACGTCACCTTCAAAAGAGGGGCCTACCACAATACACATTAATAACTTAATTAATTATCTTTCAATAATCCGACCCTGGGTTGAGGGTAAAGTCACCTTCAAAAGAGGGGCCTACTACAATAACTAAGATAATCTCTTAAAAAGTGCAAAAGTGCGGAAATAATCAAAGCTTACACTATACACGAGTCGGAGCCAAGTGATTCATCTTGTCTATCTGTTTTTATTTTTATTTTTATTTTTCAGCATTTCAGTAAGTTTTTATTTTTCTAATTTAAAACATTTTTCTAAACTTTTGATTTGATTAGACGTTGAGGATAAACCGGTACTAAAAGCTCTTGTGTCCTTGGACGACCTCGGTATCTTACCAACACTATACTACGCTCACGATGGGTGCACTTGCCCATATGTGTGTTTAGTGTTAGTAAATATCATGTTTTATAAATTTAAAACTTGGCTAAAAAGTGTAAAAGGGCTAAAAATATACTTAAACTTATATACACACTTCACACGCATCACAAGTCTCGGGAGGATCATCGAAGCACAAAACGTTGAATGTCAAGGCTACACAATGCCTCCACAAAAGCCCGCAGACTCATGGCGATTCGGTGACAATTGTCAAATTTGCATGTATCCGTACAATTATTAAACAGTAATTAGTGCTTAAAGACTTAGCTGATTCAACATTTATGACATGAATACTTTCTGATCATTCTATCATATCTACATGTGCATCATATATATTGCAAAATGTCATATAATTGTTGCATGAAAACTTTATTGATTCAAATGATGCACTAAACAAAGCTAGCACAGTTATCAGACAAATCGGAGAAATGCTGACGGAGTTCAGTACATAGACGTACATGGTTTTGAGATACAGAATGGGCCAGAAACCAAGAGTTACACTAGTATAGTGTGTAGGAAAGTAAGGATCATAAAACTGTCTTCCTAGTGATAGTTTAAGTGCTAGAAAGTGCCTAAAACTTACATAAACTGCAGAATTCTGCAAAATTCAGCATTTAAACAACTTAATATCAAGTAGAAATATGGTTAAATGGTCCAGAATACTTTCCTAACAATCGGAAATCAAAACTGTCACAAAAGATAACATAAAGCACACTAAACTGCATAGTTTAGCACCTTAATGAATCGGTAACCAACCGAACAACCGGACACTACCCGAAACACCAAATTTTCACTAGAAGCATTGTTTTAACGTTACCAAGCTAGTTATGGTCCCCGAGCATCACAACACACCTGTTGGGATTGAACCCTACAAAGGAACAACTGATTAAAGCCAAAACTGGATCAGAGCAGTGGATCCAGAATAAGCAGATGTTTGTATTTCATTCGTTCCACTTTGATTGTGGCCCTAACAACTGCTGCTCTCTAAGTACTGATCTACTACAACAACTGATGGTCTACAACAACTGTTGCATTCCAAAGACTGTTGAAGACAAAGTGCTATTTAGTCAATCTACTGTCTTGACTCAAGTACTGCTGAAGACCAAAGCACTGCTAGGGTTGAAGCAGTGGAATGAAGAATCAGTTGTTTGCTTTCTTTATTATATTGTAATCAGTTGTTTAGATCACAGTGGTTAGATTATAGTGTTTGTATAGGTCAGTAGTTTGAGGTTGTTAGGAAGTTAGATGTCACTATCAATGGTGACGTCAGCAAAGATGCCACAGTGGTTTGCTCGTACCTATAAATAGAACAGTACTCTGTACTGTTCTATTGGCTCTTTCACCACTTGTCATCCTGTACGAACAAACACTTGTGAGCTAAGGCTGAGGGGGAGTTTGTAATACATGCATGCAATTGTATTGAAGATTGAAATAAATTTAATCATTCGGTTCAATGATAAACATGTGTGTTGAAAGCATTTCTCCTGTTTGATTGTGCATGAAAGTTTGTTTCCATTTACATTCCGATGCATTTACTTATTCATCTTCTTAAATCTTAAACGAAAACACAATCATAAGAAACTCAGATCCTAACAATTGGTATCAGAGCTCGGACAGTCAAATTCGAACTAACAATCATTTTGACATAAATAGCTCAGCTCATAATCGTTGATACTTTCAAATTGTTTGTTTCGTTGAAAAACAGAGTAAGGGTTAATTACGATCAAAGTTAATTAACCAGTGCCGGTAAAACAACCAGGATGACGTCACAATCACAAGATGTTAAAAATAGCATCGGTTCACTCTTCAAACCACCCATGTTGAAACGAAATGAATACAACATCTGGCAGAGGAGGATGGGTCACATCCTTGCTCAACAAAATACCGGATGTTGGAAGTCAGTTATCTTTGGACCACATATTCCAATGGTGCCGAGTGCTGAGGATCTAAAGGTTTTAGTTCCTAAGAAAGTTGAGAACTATACGGACTAGGATTTTAAAAAAATTGAACTAGATGCCAAGGCATTCAGCATCGTTGCATCCGCACTACCAAATGAAATCTATGCTGGGCTGTTACATTGTAACAGTGCCAAGGAATTGTGGGATGCATTAAAGGAACAATTTGGGGGAACTGAAGAAGTAATTGAAAATAATAGGGAAATTCTGAATCAACAGTATGAAACCTTTTGTCACGTTAAGGGTGAAACATTAACCCAGCAGTTTGAACGTTTTAGTTGTCTCATTAGTGAGCTAAGACTTGTTAATGTTGAGTTTGCTAATTCAACACAAAATAGCAGGTTTCTTAGGTCACTACCTGAAAAATGGGATACAATTGCTTTTGTGACCAGAAATTCAGTTGGCTTCAAAGATCTGACCCTCACCCAACTTCATGGTAGACTCCTGACCTATGAAAGGGAGTTAAACCAGAAAAGAAGTTGCAAGAGTCTGGCAAAGTTGCAGAGGACTATTCATTTGGCAACACAGCTCTTCTGGGTTAGGAAGAGTCTGGCAGTAGTAAGGATCAGAGTTATGATCATTTTATTGACATAACTGCAGGTGCAAAGTTCAACTCTGATCCTCACTCATCCAGTTATGCTTTCAAAGCTAATGAAGAAAGTCTGAACTCTGACAATCTATGCTTTGAACTCAATGACCTTCAGCATTTTGATCCAACTGACATAGAGGAAATGGACATTTTGCACCAACTTGCATTGCTGAGTGTTAGAACCAACAAGTTTTACAAAAGGACAGGGAGAAAATTTCCAGGGTTACATGGGAATTTAAAAGTGGGGCTGGATAAATCAAATATTAAATGAAGTGCAATAGGTTAGGTCATTTTGCTAGGGAGTGCAGAAGTCAGACCAATGGACCAATTATCACACATCCTAGCTCAAACTCTAGACCACAAAATAACCAAAACACTGATGTGCATTATGCCCAATATGCCCCTGCTGCTCATGTAAACACTGCTCATTATGCACACCCTTCAACCCCTGTGCCTGGGCACTATGTTCAAACCGCTGTTCCTTAGATACAGTATGTCTAGGCCCCTGCTCCTCAGGTTCAGGTACAACAAGCTGCACCTCAACAAACTGCACCAGTAGTGGTTCAACCAGATCAGCAAAGCTTTTTCACTCAAGGCTTTGTTGACTGGAGCAGCTTACCTGATGAGCTAGGTGATGATAATTTTGCACTCTATGCTAATAATGATTCTTCTAATGGTGATTTCTGTTTTATGGCATTAGAGTCAATACAAGAAGGGCTGGAAACTAGAGAAGGACAGTCAAGTGATGAAGCAGTGGACAAAATTGTTGAAGCAGTGGTTACAGCTGTTGCTGGTGAAATACTGTTGGGAGAAAATTCAGAACCCCTGTTGGAACCACTGTCTGACCCCTGGTTTGAAGAAGAAGAAGAGACGAAACATGGTGAAAAGGAAGAGAAGGTGACTGATGAGAAGGAGCATGTTTGTGACTGTGCGATGATGGCAGCTGCCAAGGTATCACCTCAGGTTCTTAAAAATCTTTGTTCAGACAAATGCATCATAGCATTTGCTAACATTAAAGAGGTGAATGAAAACATGAGGGACAGGGTGCTAAATGATGAAGTTAAATTTGAAAAGTCTTTAAAAGAACAGAAAATCAAATTGGCTGAAAAAGATAATGAAATTTGTGGTCTCAAACAAGAGCATAGCATAACCAAGGACCAACTCCAGACTATGATAAAAAAATATCAAGCCTGTAAAAAGGAGTGGGAATCCACCCAGATCACATGTGAAAAATGGGTGGAATCCTGCAAAGGTTATGAAGTTATACTTGAAAAACAGATCAAAAGCAATGTAAAATTTGGTGTTGGTTTTAGAAAACATGATCAAGTTGAAAACAATGCATTAAATGAATCTGGTTTTGTTGAAATCATTCCCACAACACAAGGATGGCCAAGAGGTTAAAATAACTGATAAACTTAGTAACAAGATCACTCTGGAAAGATCTGTGGATACCTCAACTTTTGAGGAGATTGAGAAACACCAATTTAAACCCACATGGTCTGATGAGTGTGACATCCTTGAAAACTTTAAACCCATGGACTTCACAACCACTGATGTTGTCAAAGCTCCTAAGGCCAAGGTTATTCTTCTTAAGGACATCCCAACAGTGGTTAAAAACTCTGTTGCAAAGGAGTCTAAAAAGAAGAAGAAAAGAGAAAAGATTAAAAACTTGTTTTGTGACTTTTGTGAAAAGAAAAATCACTTGACCAAATATTGTTTTCATTTAAAAGCTTATGATCTTAACAAAACAAGTACTATTGTGCCTTCACAAAGCTGCACCATTTGTGGTAAATCAAACCATTCTACTCAGCAGTGTGTGTACCTAAAATCCTTTAAGGTCAAAAAGGATGAGTACATGTCAAAAACACCAATGAGCTCATCTAATCCATCAGGCAAGTTCACCAAAAACCAACCACTGTTTGTGCCAGTCCAAACAGCTGAACCAAACCTCTGTTAAAAGAGATGTTCAGGTGACTGATGCACCCCCTGCTAACTAATACCGAAGAGGTAAAGGTCAACCACCATACCCTAGGGTCCCACACGTTTATGAGGCTTACAAAAAGCCCTCTAAACCAAGAGTGAACAGGCATCCCTTTGGGTACCAGCAGATGATAGGGCAAGACCCCCAACAGTTGTTAGAGAAAGCCAGTTCCAAAACTGTCCAAACCCCTGAGCTAATCACTGTCCATCCATCTGAACTTGACATAGACACTGTTGAGACCCCATCCAAAGCCATACTGGCTTTGGAGACCCTCATGAACTAACCTTTTACTTGATGTGCATGGAGCTTCTACATGCTTAGATAGTCTTTGGTATGTAGATAGTGGAGGCTCCAGGCATATGACATGATGTAGAGCCCTACTCAAAGATTTCAAAACTCATGGAGGGGGGGATATATCCTTTGGTAATAATAGTAAAGGGAAGGTGATGGGGTCTGGTACAGTTCAGTCTGGAAATGTTAAGTTTGAAAATGTCAATCTAACAGACAATCTAAAATTCAACCTTCTTAGTGTCTCTCAAATGAGTGATAAGGGTTATGGCTCATTCTTTACTAAGGATTGTTGTAGGATTGTTGGACCAGAATTGGTTAAAAAGATTGATGAAATAATAAAAAATGGAAAAACTCAACTTGTTGCTCAAAGAAGTGGCAATGTCTATGTAGTTGATTTGTCAAAAGAGAGCCCCATGTTCTCAGCTGCCTCTAACAAAGAGACAGAACTTTGGCACAGGAGATTAGGGCACACAAATCGCAAAACAATCACTGCTTTGTCAAAACAGGGGTTAGTAAGAGGTCTTCCTCAAAAACTGTTCACCTGTCCTGAGCATTGTGTTTCCTGCTTAAAAGGAAAACAACATAAAAGCTCCTTTAAGTCCATTGATGAGTCCAAAACAACCAAGTGTCTACAAATGCTGCACATGGATTTGTTTGGCCAAGTTCAAGTCATGAGTCTCAAAAAGAAAAGATATTGTTTGGTAATTGTAGATGACTTTTCTAGGTTTACATGGACTTATTTCTTACATTCCAAAGATAAGACTGCAGGCATTTTGCAAGACTTTGTTACACAGGTTGAAAAGCAATTTGACTTGCCAGTAAAAGTCTTCAGGAGTGACAATGGCACAGAACTCAAAACTAAGGAGTTGGATGCCTTCTGTGTGTTAAAAGGAATAGTGAGGCAGTACAGCTTTCGGAGAACACCAGAGTAGAATGGGGTGGTTGAAAGGAAAAAATAGAACTCTGATTGAAGCACCAGAGGCCATGCTTGCAGATTCAGGTTTGCCATTAACTTTCTGGGCAGAGGCAGTAAACACTGCTTGCTATGTCCAGAACAGAGTTTTAATTAATCCTAGGCATCAAAAGACTGCTTATGAAATTTTGTATAAAATAAAACCACTGATCTCATACTTCAAAGTATTTGACTACCCATGCTTCATTTTAAATTTAAAAGATTCCATCTCAAAATTTGTAGCCAAAGTAGACAGTGGATATCATTTGGGATACTCAACCACTGCTAAGGCCGACAAAGTGTTTAACACAAGGACCAACACAATGGAAGAGACTTTGAATGTGAAGTTCAATGAACTTTCTTCAATGAAAATCCCTATAAACCCTGCAGATTTGTTTGATCTTGATAAATTTACTTTTGAAAATGTTTCTTTCAAGACTAACAGTGCAGGTCCATCAGAAAATCTTCCATCAGACAATGGGTATGAAGTGATCCTTCCACAACAAACCTTCAAATCCATTGCTAGAGCAGCAGATGTCCAAAACAGCTGTCAAAGCTCATCCACTGCTACCTCAACAGTTGTTGACCAAAGTAGCCCATTAACCCTTCTTCCACATCATCAAACACTGTTGATAAAAATCCCCAAACAGTAGATAAAATTCAACAAATGTCCACACCATTACCACCTATTCCTCCACCTCCATTTCAAACCACTAATGGATCACAAAGTCACCATCAGTGGTTAGCTCAGATGATTCACATCTGCAGCCTTCACCCTTAAATGCCATTGTTCCATACAAAGGAGATTTGATCTTCTTGAAGTCTCATCCACCTGACCAAATCATTGGCAACATCAGTGAAGGGGTGCTCACAAGAAAGCAATCCCAAAACATCTGTCTTTTTGCTGGTTTCCTATCTCTCCATCAGCCAGTCAAGTACCAAGAGGCACTGAAAGACAATAGCTGGGTAGAAGCCATGCAAGAGGAGCTCCAACAGTTTAAAAGACAACAAGTATGGGAGCTTGTACCACTGCCTGAGGGTGTGAGTCCTATTGGCACAAAGTGGGTCTTCAAAAACAAAACTGATGAAAGGGGCATTGTTGTCAAGAATAAAGCAAGGCTAGTGGTTCAAGGTTTCAGACAGGAAGAGGGCATTGACTATGATGAAACTTTTGCCCATGTAGCAAGATTGGAAGCTATTAGACTGTTCCTGGCCTTTGCTGTCAACCACAACATAAAGGTGTATGAAATGGACATTAAATGTGCCTTCCTCTATGGTAAAATTCAAGAAGAGGTATATGTTTGTCAACCTCCAGGTTTTGAGGATCCATTTAATCCAAATCATGTCTACAAGCTTAATAAAGCTTTGTGTGGATTGAAACAAGCACCTAGAGCCTGGTATGAAACTCTTTCCACCTTTCTTCTTCCCATTGGTTTCACAAGAGGTAAAATAGACAAAACACTGTTTTTAAAATGGAGAGGGAAAGACTTGATGATTGTCCAGATTTATGTGGATGACATCATTTTTGGAAGCACATGTCACAAAATGTGTGAAGAGTTCAGACAACTCATGACAACTGAGTTTGAGATGAGTGCAATGGGTGAACTCCAGTATTTTCTTGGTCTCCAAGTAAGGCAACTGCAAAATGGAGCTTTCATCCATCAAGGCAAATATGCCAAAGAACTTTTAAAGAAATTTGAGATGAATGATTGTAAACCATGTAGTACACCCATTGCAACCAATAAAATAGTTATGTCTGATGAAAATGATGATTTGGATGATCAAACTCTTTATAGAAGCATGATTGGGTCTTTATTGTACCTAACTGCATCTAGGCCAGATATCATGTTTGCAACATGTGTCTGTGCCAGATCCCAATCAGCCCCTAGAAAGTCTAACCTTATTGCTGTAAAAAGGATATTCAGATACCTAAAAGGTGCTCCCACACTTGGTATCTGGTATCCAACTGATGGAAATATCAAGCTTTCAGGTTTCTCAGATGGTGACTTTGCTGGATGTGACAAAACAAGGAAGGCCACTTCAGGAGGGTGCCAATTCCTAGGCAATTGCTTAGTGTCTTGGCAAAGCAAAAAACAAGCAGCTGTTTCAACATCCACTGCTGAGGCAGAGTATATAGCTGCTGCAAGCTGTACAGCCCAACTGCTTTGGCTTCAAAATCAATTGTTGGATTTTGGTATCACTGCCTTAAAGACACCTCTCATGTTAAACAGTCAGGCAGCAGAAAATATCATCAAAAATCTAGTCTCCCATTCAACCACCAAGCACATTGATATCAGACATCACTTTGTGAGGGATTGCTATGAAAAAGGTTTGATTTCTATGCATCATGTTCCAACTAAGGATCAACTGGCAGATGTGCTAACAAAATCATTAGACACATCCACCCTTGAAAGCCTAATCTCTAGGATTGGCATGTTAAACATGGAATAACAAGCAAAATCTTGTTTTTCTATGCATAAAAGCATTAAAATGTTTTCAGAAAATCAAAATTCCATCTTTAAAATAATTAAAAATGAAAATTTTTATTAAATCCTTAAAAGTCTGCCATAACCACTGTTTTTGGTTCAAACATCTGTTCTGCAAATGTTGTCCACTGCTGAAAGTCAACCTCTGTTCTCTCAACTTTCTTGTAAATATTGTTGATCAAACATCAGTGTTTCCATCCTCTGATAAGCTATCCACTGATAGTTAAAATCACCCACTGCTTTCATTGTTACTGTTGCAAACCACTGATATCACCCACTTCTTTCATTGTTACCGTTGCAAACCACTGATATTGTTCCATCAGTGGTTTCTTAACAACTGTCTTCCATTATTCATCAGAGGTTGTCACGTGGGCAGTACTTGGCCGTCAGATCTTTTGTAACCGCTGCCACGCCAGTATTCATTTTTTCCTTTATAAAACCCTGATCAAAACCCCAAACAGGGTTTTCACAGTCGAATCGAATTCAAAATTCCTTTCTTAAAGCAGTTATCATCCATTTCTCTCATAACAATCATCAATTTCTCTCCAAATCACTCATCTTCTTCATCCGTTCTTCATCATCTTCGAATCACTATGTCTCTCCCACTCAAATTACCACACAACTACATGGGCTTACTTGAAAAACCAAGTCATACTGAAACTTTCAACTCCATCATTGATACGCTTTCGTCTTCAAAGTACAAAACTTTGTTGACTTGTGATGCTCCGATTTACAAGGACACCCAGCAAGAATTCTGGAAAAATGCTAAATTAGAAACTAAGGATAAAACGACCATAGCCATCAATTCTTCTATAAAGGGTGTTCCAGTCACAATTACACCTCAAACCATTTCGGAGGTTTTTGAACTTGATGATCTTCAAGGTAAAACATCTTTCCCAAAAACAGAGTATCAGCGTGATTTCCTTGAAAGAGGTTATGAGGAACAAATGAAAAAAAAGATACTTTACATAAAGGTAGCTTTCCTCCTGCCACAAGGTTTTTGTTTCACACTCTTCTCATGTGTGTTTCTAATAAAATAACCGCTTTCAATGAAATCCCATTGAAGATTCAATATCTGGGTTATGCTATACTGCAAGGAGAAAATTTTAACTATTCCCAGGAAATCTTCAATTATCTTGTTACAAATGTTAATAAAAAGGCATTTTTGCTATTTCCAAGGTTTTTAAGTTATTATTTTACAAAGAAATTTTCAAAAGATTGTCACACCCCCAAAATCCACACGCGGAGTATCACCGCTTGGAGGCGTGACTGACCAGGTCAACCACGTCCTAACATGGTTACCATATAAGTCAGGTTTTGGGTTTCGAGTAGTGCACATAAGTATCACATAAGCTAGCAGGTGATTAACACATATAGATCATGGCAAACACACAATGCACGTTAACATATTAGCAGTCTATTACCTAACATCTGATACTTGTACGATCCAAAGGTAAAGCCCAATAAACAGGCGGCCCAACATGTTGTGTGTTCAGCACAGTCTTGTGCGACCCACATCATGTTGTGCCAAAAAGTCCAAAGCCCAAACATAAAAATACACGGCCCAATCTAATAACATGTAAAAGTCTCGATCCGGATGGCTTGTGCGATCCAACCGACTTGTGCGATCGGAACTAGCCCAGCCCAATATATATGTCCAGCCCAACAGGTAAACAAACATAATTGACTTATGCGATTCAATAAACCTTGTGCGACTGTGGGTGCCTTGTGCGACTGATGACATCTTGTGCGATCAGGTCATCTTGTGCGAATGGACTTCTTGTCCGACCAAGATGTCTTGTGTGATTAGTTTTATTATCTGGATATCATGGAAATCAGTTACATAACATTTATCTTGAAATCAATTACAAAGTTTCCATTTATTTGATCAATCAACAAATTAACAGTTTCACACTTAATCAATATTCGATCAAACAAGGGTTTTTAACATCCAATCTCATGAACCCTAACGTGATCATAATCATGAACAATAATCAAGACACTTAAACATATCCATCTATGAGTTTCAAACCATCATGTAACACCTCATGATCGACCCTACAACTAACCCGATTTCAGCAAACATGCAGCCGATTAACAAACATTAGGTTCTTAAAACAATAACATGAAATCCGATTAGCATGAACCTTTTCCAATACACATATGCAAACCGGTTACATGCACATCAATGATCAATGATTTAAATCACAATCAGTCACAAGATATCCTTAGCTCATCATGCAATCAATCCGAAAACAAGACATGATATCCGATTAACATTATCATATATATCCGATTCACAAGAACATTATCATTCATACACACTATATCATTTAACAACAACCTCATAGAACACACATCATAGAACACTAACCGGTTAGAGAAGGAACAAGGATTGATCCGAACAAGGAAAGATCTTCGATGGAGGGGATGCTTGGTTGCCGTCGGGTTCGTGAAGGAGAGAGAGAGCACTAGGGTTTGAGTGGTGTTGTGTGTTTAGCAAACAAATGGGAGGTATACCCTCCACTCATGGGTTATGCGACACAAAGGGGGGAGTGAGTCGAACCCTCCTAATGGGCTGCCCATTCGGTTCACTCACAAGAGAGGTGTGGGCCGAGAGTAATAAAGCCCAAAGGCTTGTGCGATCGGTTTATTAATATATACATACATTACACATACACACATAATCATAACATTCAATAAGTCAATCAAGTTCATATAATCGCATCAAGTTCAAATACGTTACATCAAAGTACAAAGATAAGTTCGGAAATACGAGTTGTCACATTATCCCCAAGTTGAAAGAAATTTCATCCCGAAATTTAGCACGTACTCACTGAGGAAGCTAGTTAAGTTGCATGGTTTTCCTGGTTTTCCAGGGGTGTCACATCCTCCCCCCGTTGATCTGGAATTTCGTCCCGAAATTCCGTAGCTTCAGCCTCAATAGTGGTTGTACCGTTTGCGAATAGTTGGGGATAATTTTGTTTCACCTGATCTTCGCGTTCCCAGGTGAACTCTGGGCCGCGACGGGAGTTCCAACGAACTTCAACGAGAGGTATTCTAGTGTGCTTGAGGACCTTAACATCCCGGTTCGTGATTTCAACTGGTTCCTCGACGAATCGTAACTGCTCGTCGATAGTGAGATCCTTCAAAGGAACTTTGTGGGTCTCATCTGACAGACACCTCTTCAGATTCGACATGTGGAAAACACTGTGAACTGCACTGAGTTCTGCTGGTAAGTTCAGTTTGTAGGCCACCTTGCCTATTTTCTCAATGACCTCGAAAGGCCCGACGTATCGTGGGTTGAGTTTACCTCGTTTACCAAAACGAACCACACCCTTCCATGGTGAAACTTTAAGTAGCACTCGCTCCCCAACCTGGAGCTCAAGTGGTTTCCTGTCCTTATCGGCGTAGTTTTTCTGACGGTCACGAGCCGCTGCCATTCGTTGTCGTATTTGAGCGATTAGCTCTGTTGTGTCTACCACAAGTTCTGGACCAGTGATCTGACTATCTCCCACCTCTGCCCAACAAAGAGGTGACCGACATTTACGCCCGTACAATGCCTCAAACGGGGCAGCTTTAATGCTGGTGTGGTAGCTGTTATTGTACGAAAATTCCACAAGTGGCAGATGCTTTTCCCAGCCGTTGCCAAAGTCAACTACACATGCCCTAAGCATGTCTTCGAGGGTCCGGATGGTGCGTTCAGAGTGCCCATCCGTTTGCGGGTGAAAAGCTGTGCTCATATCTAAACGTGAGCCAAAGGACTTGTGCATTGCTTGCCATAGTTCTGAAGTAAAACGTGCATCATGATCAGAGATAATAGAGGTGGGCACTCCGTGCCTCGAGACAACTTCCTTAAGATATACATCTGCTAGTGCGGAGAACTTATTCGTTTCCTTGATGGCCAAGAAGTGAGCAGACTTTGTGAGTCGATCCATGATCACCCAAATAGTATCGTTACCACGTTGAGATCTAGGCATGCCAGTAACAAAATCCATGGAAATTTGCTCCCATTTCCATTGTGGTATCTCTGGTTATTAGAGTAGGCCTGAGGGTTTCTGATATTCCGTCTTGACTCTCGCACAAGTCAAGCTCTTGCTAACGTACGTTGCTATGTGAGCTTTCGTGCTAGGCCATCAATACGTAGTTTTTATATCATGGTACATCTTATCCGAACCAGGATGTACCGAGTAGCAAGACTTGTGTGCCTCATCCATCACAAGCTCTCGTAGGTTGCCATAGAGTGGGACCTAAATGCGTCCTGTTACGTAGTAAGCACCGTCTTCTCTTTGTCCTAATCGTTGCCTTGAGCCGCGTAGGGCTTCATCCCTGACGTTTTCTGGTTTCAATGCTTCTACCTGAGCATCTCGTATCTGTGCAGGAAGACTAGATTGAATAGTGAGTTGTAAAGCTCGTACGCGCTTAGGCGTAGTGTCCTTTCGACTGAGGGCGTCAGCCACAACATTGGCTTTGCCTGGGTGGTACCTGATTGAGCATTTGTAGTCATTCAGTAGCTCGACCCATCGTCGTTGTCACATATTCAGTTCCTTCTGTTTGAAGATATACTCGAGGCTCCTGTGGTCGGTGTAGATGGCGCACTTGGTACCGTACAGGTAATGTCGCCATATCTTAAGTGCAAAAACAACAGCTCCCAGCTCTAAGTCGTGTGTAGTGTAGTTTCTTTCATGAACTTTAAGTTGGCGTGAGGCGTAAGCTATAACTTTATCCCGCTGCATCAATACACAACCAAGACCCTGAATGGATGCGTCGCAGTAAACTACAAAGTCGTATGTACCCTCTGGCAATGAAAGGATAGGTGCACTGCAAAGTCTATCCTTTAAGTGCTGAAATGCTAATTCCTGTGCGTTTCCCCATCGATTAACAACTCCTTTCTGCGTTAGGGAGGTGAGAGGCTGTGCAATCTTGGAAAAATCCTTAATGAACCTCCTGTAGTAACCTGCCAGGCCCAAGAATTGGCGAATTTCCGTTGGTGTACGGGGTGCAGGCCAGCTCTTGATCGAATCTACCTTGGATGGATCAACGTGAATCCCATCCTTGTTCACCACATGGCCTAAGAAATGGACTTCACGAAGCCAGAAGTCGCATTTTGAAAACTTGGCGTACAGCTGTTCTTGTTCGAAGAAGTTCCAAAATGAGTCGTAGATGCTGCTCGTGTTCCTCCTGACTCTTCGAATAGATCAGGATGTCGTCGATGAAAACTATGACAAACTTGTCTAGATAAGGCTTGCACACTCTATTCAACAAATCCATGAAAACCGCAGGTGCGTTTGTCAGCCCAAAAGGCATAACTAAAAACTCATAGTGTCCATATCGAGTTCTAAAGGCTGTTTTGGAGACGTCCTCTTCTCGGACTCTCAGCTGGTGATATCCTGATCTCAAATCAATCTTTGAGTAGTAGCTCGACCCTTGCAGCTGGTCGAACAAGTCGTCAATACGCGGAAGAGGATAGCGATTTGTAAAACCCGTTAGGATCTATCAATGATATCAACCTTTAACTTGTGAAGGTGCGGAAAACAATCACAAGTCGATTCAAGAACAAACAATAATAATCAACACAAGAATAACAAATGAATCACAAACCGAAATCTTGCATTCAATGATAAGCAAAGACTGATACAAGACTTCAACTGAAATCGGTTCCCTTATGTCCCTTGTGTCGCAACCAAACAACTGACCAACAACCTCAACCAAGAGGTTGAGGTTTGTTTAAATACAAAACAACTGGGCAAAACACTAGGCCCATTGCGACATCAAGTCTACTAGCCCAACCCATACATAATCGACCCAAAACATGTAAACTAAACATGTACATAATCAACCCTTAAACTATACTAACCTACATGAATAAACCTTCAGGTTCCAACAATCTCCCCCTAGGTTTATGCATGAGGTTCTTCTGACTTCAATTGCCTTGATCACCACCACTTGCACTATCCTTATAACCACGAAATCCCTTCTTATGAATATGCAGAACAGACGCTACAGCAGCAGTCCAAGCCTTAGCTATTTCTTCATATTTCTCTGTAGCTCTGATCTGATTACACGCCAAGACTTCCAGATCTTCAGCAGCAAGATTTAACAAATCAATCTGATCAACCAAACAATAACTCGTCTCTCCATCACAAACAATCACTGCCTGCCCAAGACGTTCATCATATACCCAAAAGTGTAATGTCTTCAGCGCACCTTTCGGGATCTTTCTCACTAGAGGAATCGTCTTTTCTTTATCAGTAGCTGGCCAATGCACGATCTTCATACGCTTGTTTGTGTAAGGATCTCTAATTCCTTTAGCTGGTTTAACAATGGACTCTGCCGTACGCATTGAAGGAAAACCCTTAAGTACCTCCCTCTTCAACCTCTCGAAAAATATATATCCAGCACCTCCAGGCTTATCATCCACATAAGGTGCATTAGACAAATTTGTCAAATCCACCTTAGTGAAAGACTGAAACTGTCCTGGATGCTTGTACCACTCGACAGGACCAATTTTTCTTTTTATCCACCATCTCTTACGATCATGGTCATATCCCCAGCTAACTACACCAGAACGATTACCAACTTTATCATAGAGAGTTTCACCAACATCCATTAAATGATGAGTTGCATGAGCATCCTCATCATCTGGATTCAAATTCTTGTTCTTCAAAATCACTAACTCTCTTTTCTTTTTAATCCTTTCTGCCTTCTCTTTGTCTGTCACTGGATTTGTAACTCTCTTGAAATATTGTTCCATTGCAGCACTTCTTTCAGCATCATCTTTAGCAAAGGCTTTTCTTCTGTTTTCAACATCAGTTGGATCAGAAAATTCTTATCCAAACTTCTTCTCCAACTTCCCTCGTAAATCATAAACCATATTGAACAACAAACTAACATCTCCTTGAAGTTGCTCAATCTGTTAATCTTTCTTTACAATAGTATCTTCAAGTTGGATAATCTTCGCATCTTTATGAATTGAATCTTGCTCAAGCACAACCATTCGTTTCTTCATATCTTTCATGCTGATAAACTCATCTTCATCACTTGAATCATCATCAAACGACATTCTTAGTGGTTCTTCAGGTCTTTTACCACTAGAACTGCTAGGTTCATCATGAACAATTCCAGAAGGTCCAGCATCATTGTGAACTTCAACATCAGAAATACCAATTGGCACAGCATCAACAGTTGTAGCTAGAACTTCAGCAGTAGTAACATCTATATCATCCCTTTGAACTTCAACATTTGTCGTATCCATCTCATCTCTTTTAGTATCAACATCAAACTCAAAGATATTTTCAGCAGTGGTGGTAGTATCACTAACGTTCTTTTCAAAATCGAAGTCATATAAACCTTCGTCATCATCAGCAACATTCACGGATTGATCTTTTCCTTGTTCAACAAACATTCCAGGTCTAGGATCCCTCCTTTTCCTTTTTAATGGCAAGAAATCAGAATCCATTGGGCTTTCATCAGGCTCTTCAGTTGATACTGACAGATTGGAAGGAGGATTTCCCATCTTGTCAGTTACTGACTTTAACAGCATCGCCAAGCTTTCAGCAGTAATCACTGGTTCAACAGTAGAAACAACGGCATCAACTTCAGGAGGAAGTTTTTTATCATCATCAGAATCACACATAATCTCGACACCTTCATCGTCAGAGTTAATTGTTATACACTCCGTCTCAGGCTCACCTTCAACTCTCCTTGGAATATCCTGTTCTTCAGCAACAATAGCACTTGCAGACACACTATGCACTGGAACGGGTCGTACTAGTACTGGATTTGCACTAACATCTTCCGTCTCTGCAAACTGACCAAACTTCTCCAATGGAAACAAACCTTCAAACTTCTTTTCAGTACCTTTCTTTGTAGTAAGAGCACCAAAACATGATGGACCCATAGGCTTTAATTCCAACGTATCACCAGATCTCTTCAATTCTGGATAGTGATCATTCAGAATCATCTGCAAAAACCTCGGGTACATTAGAAACTTATCCTTTCGAAGTCCGATTGCATTTCTCTTCATCGCTTCCAAGATATATCTTGAATAATTGAACGGCTCATTGGTAATCACACATATCAAAGCAGCAGATTGAGTGGTATTCAACTGATCAGTTCCCCCTCTATTTTCTGTCATGCACAAAAGGAACATGTGCAGCAATAGACGCCAATACGGATGCACAAACTTCTTTGTCAGGGGTGGAAACTTCCCTTCGTAGCTTAAACGAGGTAGAATTGCTTCCACTGTTCCAGCTGGAAGTTCTATTGGATCTGTTTCCTGATCATTAAATCTTAACGCTTCTCTAATCATCTGCTCAGTCACTATACCTTTCTTCTCTTAAACTTCAGCAACTATAGCTCCCTTTCCTTCAACAACTTCGACTTTAGCACTTTTCCAAAAATCTTGGATAAGCTCTTCATAAACCACTGGATTCTCACCAAGAGCATGAGCAATCCGGCAGTTATTTAGACCTTTCATCAATGACATGTATAGCTGCTTGTATTTCTCTGGTGGAGGTGCCAAATATCCTACTTGATTGTGAGAAGATATAAATTTCAAGTCCATTTTTCTGCACAAAACACAAGTTAATTAAAATTTCGAACCTTTGTCATAACAGTGTTCAAATAAAACAATTAATAAATAACACTATTACTGTTGATTCGAGACCATGAGTCGAAACCAAAAGGTCTCGAGTCGAAACCACTTGACATTTAGTCGCAACCATGAGTCGCAACCAATAGACTCTGAGTCGAAACCATGAGTCGCAATCTTGAGATTGCGACTCGCAACCACTGGTCTCGAGTCATTGTGTTGTCTGAGTCGCAACCACACAATCATATGATCTTCATCTTAGTGTTCTTGATTGCGAGTCGGAATCTTCAAATCTTCATCGGAACTTCTTGATTATGAGCCGGAATCTTCAAATCTTCATCGGAGCTTCTTCAAATATTCATAATTTTCTGCAAACACTTGAACAATAATATCATAATACCTTAATTATCAACAAGTCGAAACCGCAGATTGCGAGTCGTAACCGGAGACAAGTCGGAATCTTCAAAGATCACCGGAGTTTTTGAGAGAGAATGAGGCTTGGTTTCGAGTGATAAATTAGGTCTCGACTCGAAACCAGCCATTTATACCTCAAATTTGATTATGGGCCCTTGACTTTTGGGCATGAGACTTTAAATTGGGCTTAACAGATTCACCATTTATATCTCAACATAAACCCTTTAATAAAAGTTTTAATTTCAGATTTAACTTAAAAATACCCGCTAAACCTTCTGAGCAATATTTGCAAAACAAAAACCTAAAAACAAAAATTAAATAATAAAATATTATTTACAAAAATAAATTAGGAAATTTGCATAGATACTCAGGGATCAAATCACAAGGTTTCGGGCTTGACTTCACTTATCAACACTGATCTACTACCGAAAGATCTAGACGATTGCCAGTATATTTGTCCACCTAAACTCATCTTCCTAGACCTTTTCCATATAACTACCTGTAACAAATTTTATCATGTTTTGATTTCTTAACAATGAACACCCAAACAAATACTAATCAAATCTCGGAATTGCAGACAGCACACACTATCATGTAAGTAGCTTCCCTACCACATATTTCACAAGTCCAATCCAGATCTCTGAAATCTTAACTGGGAATAGATTGAGAAGAGAACATAATAGATCTTAAGCAGAGATGGTATAATATACAGATCAAATGAGTTTTTCTCAATTTGATATAGGTTTCTTGGGTTTCTTTTGGGCACTTGAGGGCCTCTTTCGGGTGTATAATTGATCTACATAGCGACAACGTACAGCTAGGTCAGCATGTATCTGGATGCAGCAGAAGCTGTCGTTGCCTAGCACCTCCAGGTCAGCATGTATCTGGATGCAGCAGAGGAGGTACACGACTTTTTCAGAGAAGATTTCAGAGTCAGACCAAAATTGTGTGTATCAGGACAACATACAGACATTCAAATAGAAATGAGCTAATTCCAAGTGATTTTCTTTTCTGAGGTCATGTACTAATTTAGTTCTTAACAAAACAGTCAATGTTTCAAGTCATAAGAATAGAGCCTACCAGCATATCAATACTAGAGTCAAACTATTTCGATACTGGTTTTACATGAGTCAGCCCTTAACCATGATGTGAAAATTCATTTCATTTCCCAGTCATGCCACACCTCTTTACCTCTTTTTGTATTTTTCTATTTTTTAATGTTTTTGTATTTTTTCAAAATTTCTCCCCCTAAATTTGAGCATAAATAAAAACTACCTAAGAATAGAAAACTTTATGAACAAATTTACCTACGAAAAACAAAAACATGCTCAGTCAGTAAAGCGGATCATTTTCAGAAAATCCACAAGCACTTTGAATTTTGAGCTGCTGACAGGTTTGGTGAACAAATCGGCAGCATTTGCATCTGTGTCGATTTGCTCAAGTGTAATAAGACCTCTGTCAAAGCAATCTCGAATAAAATGAACTTTGATGTCTATGTGCTTGGTTTTGGAGTGAAAAACAGGATTTCTAACAATTTGTATTGCAGCATCATTATCGCAGTAAATAGTAGTGTTGAGATAAGTCAAACCGTAGTCCTGCAATTGATGTTGCATCCACACCACTTGAGAGCAAGATGCAGAAGCGGCAACATACTCAGCTTCAGCTGTAGAAATCGCCACCGTTTGTTGTTTCTTGCATTGCCAAGAAATGAGCCTGTCACCCAGAAACTGACATCCAGCTGATGTAGATTTCCTGTCACTATCAGTACCTCCAAAATTGCTATCAGAAAAAGCAAACAAGTCAAAATTGGAATCCCTCGGATACCACAGACCAAACCTAGGTCGGCCTTTAAGGTACCGAAAGATTCGTTTAACAGCAGTAAGATGAGAAGTTTTAGGATTAGCCTGATATCTTGCACAGTTGCAGACAGCAAACATAATATCCGGACGACTAGCTGTCAGATACATCAACGATCCGATCATAGACCTATACTGACGTTGATCCACAAAAGATCCTTCTTCATCTTCAGTCAATAGCGGTCTCTCTGCCATTGGTGTTTCAGCAGGCTTTGCGTCCGAAAACTTAAATTTTGCTAGCACGTCATCCACATACTTCCCTTGATGGATAAGAATCCCTTGAGAATTCTGCTTGACTTGTAAACCCAAAAACAGTGTCATTTCCCCAAGAGCACTCATCTCAAATTTCTTTTTCATAACTCTCTCAAACTCCTTGCAAAGTTCCTCACTTGTAGATCCGAAAATAATATCATCAACATAGATTTGAACTAAAATCTGATCCTTGCCCACCTTCTTGATAAAAAGAGTCTGGTCTATCGTGCCACGTGTATACCCATGAGCCAGAAGATGTTCAGTTAGTGTGGCATACCAAGCACGTGGCGCTTGGTGTAATCCATACAATGCCTTATCTAGCTTGTAGGCATATTCTGGATGATCTGGATGCACGAAACCTGGTGGCTGTTCAACAAAAATTTCTTCCTTCACATCCCCATAGAGAAACGCTGTCTTGACATCCATCTGATACACAGTGAACCCCATATATGACGCATAAGCTAAGAAAATCCGGATGGCTTCAAGTCGAGCAACCGGAGCATATACTTCATCATAATCCAAGCCTTCTATTTGTCAAAACCCTTGAACCACCAGCCTTGCTTTATTTCGAACAATAACCCCTGCAGAATCTTGCTTGTTTCGAAAAACCCATCTAGTTCCAAGTTTGCGCTTTTCCTGTGGCAACTTGACAAGTTTCCATACTCCAAGCTTCTCAAATTGGTTTAGCTCTTCATGCATAGCATCTACCCAGCCTGGTTCCTGCAAAGCTATGTCAACAGTTTTAGGTTCGATTTGAGAAATGTAGCAAGAATATAAACAAGTATTGATGGTTCCTGATTGGCTCCTGGTTAAAACTCCTGCATTTACAGGACCAATCACATTCTCTATAGGATGATTCCGTTGAACACTTGTGGGTATTGCCAGGTCAGGTACGGTCTCGTCTTCAGCGGTGGTGTTGCTAGACTCCCCCTCATTAGATGCTGCAGTGTTATGAACGAATGGAGTGGTAATAATGCAATCTTCAGGAATTTGTTCAGGAAATAGAGCAGATCCGGAACCATTAAATGCAGAACCACTATTTGAAGCACCTTCAGGGGATTGATGGGACGTTTGTTGACTCGTAGTATGCTGAGTAAACACCATTCCTGGCGGATCAATGGTATGATGTCTCACGCTTCCTTCTGTCTGTTCTTCATCTTCAGTATCCTCAAAAGACAGAGGTTGTTTTGGAATAGACACACCTGCATCTGAAAAATCACTTGACAAATTGTTAAATGACTTAAACAATTCAGCATAATCATATAACCAATCTGGTCCAACTCTAGCGTCCGTAGCATTTTCCTCGAGCCATTCAATGTTGCACGACTCAACGACCTTTTTAGTTACCTTGTTGTATACTCTATAGGCTGACCCTTTAGCATATCCAACAAAGTAACATTCGTCCCCTTTGACCTCAAACTTTCCATTAGAGTCCATAAGTAGTAACACACATGGACAACCAAAGATGCGAAAGTGTGAAACCGAAGGTTTACGTCCTTCCAGAATCTCATATGGAGTTTTCATATGTCGTTTGTTTACTAAAGCATGATTCTGGACGTAACAAGCCGTGCTAACAGCTTCGGCCCAAAAGAAACTAGGAAGCTTCGAGTCAGCCAGCATAGTTCGTGCAGCCTCGATAAGAGTACGATTTCTTCTTTCAGCTACTCCATTCTGTTGAGGAGTCCGTGGTGCACTATACTGACGATCAATTCCCTTATCAGTGCAGAATGTGTCCAAAGTAGCGTTCTTGAATTCTGTCCCATTATCAGATCGAATAACCTTCACCTTAGCACTCGCTTGATTTTCAGCCAGAGTGATAAATTGTTTCACCAAGACTGCAGTTTCATTCTTGTGACTGAGAAAATATACCCAGGTGTAGCGAGAATAATCATCGACAATTACGAGACAATAAGCTTTCTTGCCAATACTTAACACATTCACTGGACCAAAAAGATCCATGTGAAGTAGTTCAAGCACGGCCTTCGTCGAGGGTGCTGGTTTAGTCTTATGAGGTTTTCGATGAGCTTTTCCTTTTGCACAAGCAACACACCTTTCAACCAACATGAAATCTTTTATTGGAAGATCACATACTAATTGACCTTTTGCCAGTCGATTCAAATTCTTCATGTTCACATGCCCAAGGCGACGATGCCACAGTAGACCATCATGTTCTGAAATCTTCGAAAATAGGCAAGTAATTTCTTCACACGGTTTCTTGGTCATATCAATCACATAAGCGTTTCCTCGTCTCTCTGCTGACATTAAGAACCAGTCTTCTGGAATGACAATTCCAGGTTTAAGAACATGACATCCTTTCTTTGTAAAGTGAACTGAATTCCCTCGATCACAAATCTGAGAAATGCTCAACAGATTGTGTTTCAGTTCTGGAACATAATTAACATTTTCGAAGCTTAACAAGCCGTTTCGTACAGTTCCTTTTAACGTGATTCTGCCTGAATCTCCTCCCGCAAATGAGACATATCCACCATTAAATTGTTTGACATTTTCCAGTTGGGATAAGTCTCCTGTCATGTGCCTGGAACAGCCACTATCCATGTACCAGAGGCGCACGGTAGTCCTCCACAGCTGTTCCTGCACGATTAGCGGGATTAGTTAGATTTAGGAACCCAGCCCATAGTGGATCTGGGTTTTCCTTGTGCATCAATATAAGTCACTCTCTGCCACACTAAGTTTTCTTTATTTAAAAACTTTGAAGTATTTTGAAAGACAGAGTTTCGATGACATGTATGAGATGGATTGGATTGCTTGGCCTTAGCTTTAGGTTTCCAATGCTTGTTTGACCAGTTAGAATTGTAATCACCAAAAGCATTATGTTGAGATCTTCGAAAATCATTTTGTTGTTTTTGATTTTTGCGTTTGGCTGCATTCCAATCCTGATCAGAAGGTTTAGTCTTGCGATAGTGGTTTTTCATTGTCTTGGTCTTTTCAGTCGTCATTGACTCTGAACAACGATATCGGTTATACATGACCTTCTGATCTTGCACTGACTTTTTCTTGTACGATGTCCTTGGGAGTTGACCACAATTTCTGGCAATGTGACCAGCGATGCCACAGTTAAAACATGTTTGACGTTTCAATTTGTGTGTATTTTGAAAGCTTTTGCACGATTTGCTTGATTTTGAATTATTTAATGTCTTGTTTTTCTGAACATGTTGTGCTTGTGGTTGTTCTGAGCTTTTTGAAGGTTTTTCTTCTAATGACTTCTCACTTATATCAATATCCTTTTCTTTGTTACTTAAATTTGGTTCAATATTTGAACAAGGAGAAGTTTCATCAATATGCGTTTTATCAATGCATTTGTCATGTGAAACTAATTCAGGTTCATTATCTGAACATGTAGAAGTATCATCAATATGCATTTCCTCAACGCATTTATCATGTGAAGACGATTCAGGTTCAATTTCTACTACAGTTTCCAATGGGGTCCCACTAGATTCAACATTAGGGACACCCACTGAGACAGGTTCAGAAGAAGAATCAGGATACTCTTGATTTTCTTGAGAAGTCGTTTCAGTGGTTTCACTGAATGCATCCTGAGGGACCTCACTTGTAACATTTTCATTAACTGAGATGTTAGAAGCATTAGAATCACACACATTAACTGAAAAACAATCATCACCACACTTATTGTTCAAATTGTTAACACAAACATCATCAGTTTTGCCCAAAACAACAGGCTCACAAGACGAAACATAAGCAGAAAACGACGCAAATAAAGAACGACTAAAAGCCATGTCAGATTCAGTTGGTTCAGAATAAGGTTCAAAATAAGGTTCAGAAATATTTGAAATAACGACTGGTTCACTCCCATGAACATCTCCACACTTTACTTCAGAAATATCATCTGCACATGAAGATGAAACGTTAGGATCAATCGAGCCTTTTGAAACAAAATTTAATGGAGTAGACTTCTGTTTCTCAACTTGTCTGTCATGAGAAGACGACTTGTTGGTTTTAGAACCAAAAGTCATGTTACTCTCATTCATCATCTCCTCCTCAGTCATTGGCAGATAAGTGTAATTATTATTATATGGAGGAGGAGTTTGATTATAACCTAAACCGCGCCCTTTCTTTTCTTTGTACGCAAGCTGTTGACCGCACAGGTTTTTAACTAGTTTGCTGGAAGAATCAAATTTTTTAATATTAAGCTCATTAATTTGATATTTGTCTTTGATATCTTCCAGTTCCTTAGTCACTATGCACAGTTTTTCCTGAACGTATAAGAGTTGAGATGATTTTACACTTACATCATCCTTGAGTTTGATGATGTCTTTTCGCTGAGCTTCGATCTTTTCTTTGAAAAGTTTTTCGTTTTTCGATAAAGTAAAGTTTTTATTTTTTATATCATTATAATCTTGAATTAGCTCAGCGTTGTGCATTCTATAAACTTCAACTCTTTCTCTACATTCAGGAGTACAGAAAGCAGAAAGTACCTCTTCTTTGGTTAGACCTTTAATAGGAGCTGAGAGAATCTGGGTCATGAAAGCAAAGTTCTCAGCTGCAGTCTCCTCCTCTTGTGCAGTTACTTGATCATTTGAGGTCATAAAAGCAATATTACTATTTGAAGCAGCTTGATTTTCTGGAGCAGAAATGTTCAGACGCTCAATCTCTGAATTCCAATCAAAGTTGATGTTGGGCTGAACCACCAGGGCTTGAGCTAATCCTTGTGGCTGAGGACTTCCAGAAGCAGCAGCATCTGTTAAACTAGCAATGGTCACAAGAGCTCTTTCTCGATTAGGTGTTGCGGGCTGTGCAGGAGTTTGTTCTCTATTTATCATTGGTTTGGTGCAATTTCGAGCATAGTGTCCTTCCTCGTGACAGTTATAACAGCGCAAGTTAAAAGGCACTTTAGCAGCACCATTCCAAGCAGTTCCCCATCGATTTTTACCTGTTCTTTTAATAAACTTTTGTGCCCTGAAAGCAGCCATCGCCATCTGCCAGGTGATGTCCATTTCTTCAACATCATCAGGATGAATCTGATATAGGTCTTCGCTACACCATTTTGGAGGATCAATTTTTCCTGCAATGAAAGCGTTCAAACAGTTGATAACAGAAGCTGCGATATCCAAATTCTCCTTTGACTGTTTAGTAAAAAAAGCTATCATCTCATTGTCCGCAGTGGAGACGGAAGCTGCGGAAGAAGTATTCACAGCAGAAGTGGGAGCAGCATTAGGAAAAGATGGAGCAACTTGATCAACTTGAGCAGAAGACCCAGAGTAGTAGATGTTTGCTGAACTGGGAGCCACTTTAACAGATGCAGCATTGCTAAACATTTGAAAACCTCCTTGAGACAAGAGGGCTGCATTGTTGTTTGACGAAGATGGTGCAATAGTGAATCCTGCAGCTAACATACTGTTTTTATGATTGGTCTCTCTTTGCTTATCATCCAATTCACATGCTTTGATATGAGAAATCATTTCAGATAAACTGCATCTAGCAAGATCTTTTGTTTTCTTGATCATAGCCACATGATGATCCCAGCTTTTAGGTAATGCATTTAAAAGTTGCCTATTTGTTGATGCATTTGAGGTAGGAATCTCTTCCATCTGCATTTGTGTGACTAACTTGACGAACCTCTGAATCTGATTATCTACAGTCTCCCCATAGATGTGATTGAAGTTATTGAAGTTCTGTTTGAGCAAGTTCCTTCGACTTTCTTTCATGTCTTCATTCCCTTCGTAAACGTCAATCAACGATTCCCAAAGTTCCTTAGCAGATTTGCAAGTACGAAAGCCAGTAGCAATATCAGGGCCCAATCCCATGGTTAAATAGGACAGTGCTCTATCATCTTCCTCAATTATACTGAAATCTTCTTCAGTATATTCACTCTTTGCTTTCTTTACTTTTAGTCCTGGTTCAGTAGGACTGTCAGTCATAATCTCCCTTGGACCTCTTAAGATGCTTCTCCATATCTTTGAGTCCTTGACCTTCACATGCTGTTCAAAACGCCATTTCCATTCTGGAAAATCATTTGCATCGGTTAACCTAGGGATGTGTGTAGTGGTTCCAACCTTTGAGTCCAGTTCTTGTTGTTTGTTAAGGGCAGCCAGGTCAGTGTTATTTGTTGACATGTTTAATTAATCAGTTAATTAATTAATTAAATTTTAAGTCCAAACAGTCAACAGGTCAAAAGTCCGTGATCAGTGTCGTTGCGAGTCGAAACCAGAAATCAAACAACTCGAAACCGTAATTGATTGCGAGTCGAAACCAAAGCAGGATGAGCCGAAACTAGTGATGGTTGCGAGTCGAAACCAAACAAGATGAGCCGAAACTGATGAAGGTTGCGAGTCGAAACCAAACAGGATGATCCGAAACTGTTGATGGTTGCGAGTCGAAACCAAACAGGATGAGCCGAAACTGATGAAGGTTGCGAGTCGAAACCAAACAGGATGAGCCGAGACTGATGAAGGTTGCGAGTCGAAACCTGCAAAACAGATAAGAGATAAGATCTGTTGACTCGCAATCCCTAATTTTCAGCACTTTCAAAAATTCAAAGATATCGTAATCTTTGAATCTGTTGACCTCCAACTTTCCGAAAATTCAGCAAACACCTTTTCTGAAATTAACAAACCAAAATCAGCAATTTTTTTTAAAGATTCGATCAAGAACAGAATGAGTATTGCTATAATTTTCACTGCAAAAACAAGCAACAAAACTGGATCAGTAGCAAAACAGGTTCTTGAATCTGAATGATATCAAAACCGAGCCTTGAAAGACTTCAATGGCTCTGATACCAATTGTAAAACCCGTTAGGATCTATCAATGATATCAACCTTTAACTTGTGAAGGTGCGGAAAACAATCACAAGTCGATTCAAGAACAAACAATAATAATCAACACAAGAATAACAAATGAATCACAAACCGAAATCTTGCATTCAATGATAAGCAAAGACTGATACAAGACTTCAACTGAAATCGGTTCCCTTGTGTCCCTTGTGTCGCAACCAAACAACTGACCAACAACCTCAACCAAGAGGTTGAGGTTTGTTTAAATACAAAACAACTCGGCAAAACACTAGGCCCATTGCGACATCAAGTCTACTAGCCCAACCCATACATAATCGACCCAAAACATGTAAACTAAACAAGTACATAATCAACCCTTAAACTATACTATCCTACATGAATAAACCTT
This sequence comes from Helianthus tuberosus, assembly GCA_030545235.1. NCBI lineage: Eukaryota > Viridiplantae > Streptophyta > Magnoliopsida > Asterales > Asteraceae > Helianthus > Helianthus tuberosus. Next base: position 40,641,789 of record CM060360.1, on the reverse strand, counting down.
CAGGTTCCAACACGATTCTTCACAGTCACCTTGTTGAGTTCACGGTAGTCGATACACATACGGAAGTTACCGTCCTTATTCTTCACAAACAAGACTGGAGTTTCCCCATGGCGAAGAGCTAGGACGAATAAAACCCTTATCCAAGAGTTCTTGTAGTTGCGTAGAGAGTTCTTCCAACTCTGATGGGGCTAAGCGATAAGGTGCACGAGCTATAGGTGCCGCTCCAGGAGCTGGTCACCATGAATTACCAAAGGTTCTTAACCAGCACGAGGGATGCGGACGATCTTTTCTTTGCAATGAATCCCTGCTCGATGTTGAGGTAGCCAATCCATACCAATAACGATGTCGAAACCATTACAACGTTGGGGTCATTCCTAGCATCATCCTGACCAATCACGAATACTCGACCCCTGGCACCATTGCCGTCATTATTACCCCCGTTGTTACCTCCATTGTTGTTCCCGTTTCCTTGGTGGTGGTTCTGATTCTGGTTCTGGTTCAACTGTGGACAGTGTCTCTTGAAGTGATCTTCAACACCACACTGATGGCATCCCTTGTTACCCTGATGTTGCAGCTGATTTTGTGGAGCTTGTGGCTGCTGTTGTCGGTTCTTGTTTGCAGGACGTGAGCTTCTACAATCTTTGGCTCCATAACCAAGCTTGTTGCCTCTCTAACAACGATCTTTGTTACACTGCCCGCTGTGGTGCAAATTACATCGATTCCACCCTGCCCTTAACTACCAGAAGATTGCTGACCAAGACTCTGGTAGTCATCGATCTTTCGCTGTTGTGCCTGGGACTGAACCGTAGTCGAACCCTTGCTGGAGATTCCATCCCACTTTCGTTTGTTGTCATAGGAAGTAGCAGAAGTAGTAGTAGTAGTAGTAGTAGCACCGACACGTTTAGGCAGCTTGTTCTGTTCCACTGCTTGGTCTGTGAGATGATGAGCAAGACGAGTAACATCCTGGATAGTAGCAAGGTTAGCAGCCGTCACAAGGCTTTGAATCTCTGGTACTAAGCCTTTGAGGTACAGCTCAATGCGCTTGATGGGAGGATCCACCATAGTTGGACATAACACTGCCAGTTCGTTGGATCGTTTCGTGTACGCTTCTATCTCTGATCCCGTCATCTTCAGGTTAAAGAACTCCACTTCCAGGTCGTGGATGTCATCACGACTACAGTATTCACGTTGATCAGTTCCTAAAAAAAATCATTCCATGGGGTGGCATTAGCAGCCGCCAACCCCGGCATCTGAACTTGCGCGTTCTACCAAGTTAGCGCAGTGCCTTCGAGAGTACCAGTGGCATATTGCTCCCTACGAGCCTCGGGGCATTCACACATTTCAAAGATCGATTCGTGCTTCTCGAACCAGTGGAGGAGTCCAACAGCTCCTTCAGTGCCGCTGAAACTAGTAGATCGGCAGTCCATAAAAGTTTTGAATGTGCACACAGGTGGCTGAGCGTTCTGACCTTGTTGCGTGAGAAAGAAAGGACTGGGTTAAGAGCGAGAGTTGGGTCATGAGAGTAGGATCTAACATCCTAGGATAGGTTCGGAACAGCAGGTTACACCTCCTGCCTGAGTGGCTGCGAGTGCTGCCGTAACTAGTTCGTTGATAAGAGCCGTCAGCTGGGCGTGAGTTAGGTTCACACGTACCCTCATGATTCTCCATATCGAAGGAAATATGAGTGAGAAAAGTTCGCGAAAGTGCGATGACAGAAGAGAGTAAGCACACAAGTGTTTTCAAGCAACAGTAGCTATACTAACTAAGCATATCATGAGCAAAGTTCTATGATATCTAGCATGTAGGTAATAAAACATAAACCATATCACCTAGAATGTCGAGCCTTGCACGTGGAGTGAAGCGTCGTTGTGGATCGTAGAGCACTGTACAGGTTATAGTCTGGTTTTAACAAAAATCATTTTCCCTTATTAAAACCAAGTTCTCTATAACCAATGGCTCTGATACCAATTTGTCACACCCCCAAAATCCACACGCTGAGTATCACCGCTTGGAGGCGTGACTAACCAGGATCAAGCCACCAATCATATTGAACAAACATATAAGTAAACATAATTCAACCAAACAATATGAAAGGTGTTCAAAAACCAAAGCATAGTTAAGTGTTTAGCAGAAGCATAATTGTAAAACCCATTGAAAGTTTTAAATATGAAATAGAGTAATGTTCATAGCATGGCACACACTGCCATGTCCCACTACGACCGTTCCTCCCTGTGCAAGCTCCATGAGTACCTAATGACCTGCAAGGCATGTAGCAACGAATCAACAACAAAGTTGAGCGAGTTCACAGTTGGTTGTTTGGTTATAGTATTCATTTCGTAAATCGTATGTTCGTTTTGTAAACCATGTATCGTATTAATCCGTATCGCGGCCAATCCAGGCATGTGTGCGATGATTAGTGGGGGCTTCCCATGTGTTACTAGACCACGCGTATCGACTGCTACGAAAATGTAAGAGGTGCCCTAAGTCAATGTCTATCAGCATTGACCCTTTGCCCATAGTCCATTAGTACACGCCCGTCCGACTGGCACGGTGTGAGGTTTGTTAAACCTAATAGCTCTATTAACTAATGACCTGCTCGCCATAGGCCTCGGCGATTAAGTCGATAAATGAGGGACTTCCTTTGATAGAGTTGATGGTCTTATGATCGTGTACGTAGGCTTTACGTACGTGCCCTTCAATCCGAGGACAGTAATAAGTATAACTGTACGTAGGTTTTACGTACGTGCCCTTCAATCCAAGGACAGTATAAAGTAGTTTAGTAGTAATGGTTGTACGAGTAGTTATTCAATCCCATTCCCAACCCACCGGGAATCCCATGCCTTGGCTAGTGTGAACTCACCTTGGTTTGCTCGACAGATACACAGAAAGGTCAAGTCTAGCTGCTAGTGGTCAACCACGTCCTAACATGGTTACCATACAAATCAGGTTTTGGGTTTCGAGTAGTGCACATAAGTATCACATAAGCTAGCAGGTGATTAACACATATAGAACATGGCAAACACACAATGCACGTTAACATATTAGCAGTCTATTACCTAACATCTGATACTTGTACGATCCAAAGGTAAAACCCAATAAACAGGCGGCCCAACATGTTGTGCGTTCAGCACAATCTTGTGCGACCCACATCATGTTGTGCGATTCAGATAAACACCCGGCCAAAAACTCCTAAGCCCAAACATAAAAATACACGGCCCAATCTAATAACATGTAAAAGTCTTGTGCGATCCGGATGAGCTTGTACGATCCGAATGGCTTGTGCGATCCAACCGACTTGTGCGATCGGAACCAGCCCAGCCCAATATATATGTCCGGCCCAACAGGTAAACAAACATAATTGACTTGTGCGATTCAATAAACCTTGTGCGACTGTGGGTGCCTTGTGCGACTGATGACATCTTGTGCGATCAGGTCATCTTGTGCGAATGGACTTCTTGTGCGACCAAGATGTCTTGTGCGATTAGTTTTATTATCCGGATATCATGGAAATCAGTTACATAACACTTATCTTGAAATCAATTACAAAGTTTCCATTTATTTGATCAATCAACAAATTAACAGTTTCACACTTAATCAATATTCGGTCAAACAAGGGTTTTTAACATCCAATCTCATGTACCCTAACGTGATCATAATCATGAACAATAATCAAGACACTTAAACATATCCATCTATGAGTTTCAAACCATCATGTAACACCTCATGATCGACCCTACAACTAACCCGATTTCAGCAAACATGCAGCCGATTAACAAACATTAGGTTCTTAAAACAATAACATGAAATCCGATTAGCATGAACCTTTTCCAATACACATATGCAAACCAATTACATGCACATCAACGATCAATGATTTAAATCACAATCAATCACAAGATATCCTTAGCTCATCATGCAATCAATCCGAAAACAAGACATGATATCCGATTAACATTATCATACATATCCGCTTCACAAGAACATTATCATTCATACACACTATATCATTTAACAACAACCTCATAGAACACACATCATAGAACACTAACCGGTTAGAGAAGGAACAAGGATTGATCCGAACAAGGAAAGATCTTCGATGGAGGGAATGCTTGGCTGCCGTCGGGTTCGTGAGGGAGAGAGAGAGCACTAGGGTTTGAGTGGTGTTGTGTGTTTAGAAAACAAATGGGAGGTATACCCACCACTCATGGGTTATGCGACACAAAGGGGGGAGTGGGCCGAACCCTCCTAATGGGCTGCCCATTCGGTTCACTCACAAGAGAGGTGTGGGCCGAGAGTAATAAAGCCCAAAGGCTTGTACGATCGGTTTATTAATATATACATACATTACACATACACACATAATCATAACATTCAATAAGTCAATTAAGTTCATATAATCACATCACGTTCAAATACGTTACATCAAAGTACAAAGATAAGTTTGGAAATACGAGTTGTCACAAAGATAATGCTCATGTCCTTATTCAAGGAGATCCTTTTCAAATAAACAGCCTAACAACTAAAACATTTACAAGGCTGTCAAAACCTTCCAAAACACAAGCAGAGGTTCTTGAGCAGACTTTAGTAGCTACCACTGCTCCTCAGGCACCTGCTGCTGAGCCCACTGCTCAAGGTGATCACAGCAGCAAAACAACTGCTGTGAAACCCACACCTAAAACCACTAGAAAACCAAAACAGAAAAAATCACAAAAACCCCCCAAACCTACAAAAAAAAGGCATCTTTGGAAGATGAGATCACAGAAACCACTGTTGCTACTTCCTCATAGCAGATGGTAGAAAGATCTCAACCCGAGCCTCAAACTCCTCTTGCTTCTTCACAAAAAGATCAGGTTGTAAGCAAAGGGACACCACATTATGATGCTTTAGAATCACTTGATTCTATCATCCATAGCCCTCCTCCCGGGGCAAATTCGCTTTCTACACCTATCCTCACTTCACAAATTCCTCCACAAACAAAACTTTTGTTGGATGCACTTGATATAGCTCAGACAGAAATCAGTTCCTCTCAATCACCTATCACTGAGAGTATGCCACAACAAGTGACTGAGTCTGAGCTCCCTATCATTGCTACCCCACCAACAACTGAGGAGGTTACACCCCTTGAGTTACATGTAACTCTTGGTGGTACTTCAAGTGAAGCAGCTACTACAAGTGTTGATCCCACTGGTTTACACTTGGACAGTAGTTTCATCCCAAAGAGTTCCTTGAAGGCAATTTCTTCTATGGGGCCCATGGAGTTTCCAGTTTTTACTGGCTCCCTTAAAATGGTAACATCTTTTGGAGAAAGAAGTCCCCAGTACCAAGAAAAAGGGGCATCAGGGGATGACTTTTGGGAAACTTTCCCTAAGTCAACCACTGATACAACCACTGCCAGTGGGAAATCAGATGATCCCGTTAAGTTGGCTGATGGTTTAATGAACCGAGAATTAACAGATAGAGTTGACAAACTTGATACATCTGTTGCAGAAATCAAAGACATGCTGCAACAGTTGTTGAAAGCACAAAAGGTATCATCCACTGCTGCATCAACTCCAACAGCTGCTCCATCATCTGCTCCTACTCCAAATGAGCTTTGGAGTTTGATTCAACCTATGCTCATCCAACAAAGACAATTTGTTGATCAACAACATGAAATTCAAGTTCAAAAGAACAGAAATATCATGGAAGCTAGGTTCAAAGACACACAAGCAGATATAAAGGCAATCAAGGCCCCCTTGCTGAACACCACGGGCACTGCTCCTCCCTCTATAGTTTTTGTTGATAATCCTCCTCCAGCTGATGCCAAAAGGGGGAGAAAATGAGGCAGCTAAAGAAAAAGCAATATGAAGATGGTCTGTACATGGCACCAGATAAATCTAGTATGCTTGCAGACATCCCTAAACCAGATGGTTCCAAAAAGGTTGATGTAACCCTAAATGCCATTGCTAATGAAAAGGAAAGGCTAAAAAGGGATATGGAGGCAAAGGGAAAATCAAGGTTTGATGAAGAGAAGAAAGTTTTTATGACATTGGAAGATCAGGGTACTTCTGAGCCAAAGGATGAAGAAAATCCTAAGCCACAAAGAAGGAAGCCCACTAGAAAAGTGAGGCAACCCAAAACCACACCTTCCAGACTCACGAAACATGCTTCCAAACCTCCTAAAAACTCCCCACATCAAACCATCAAACCAACAGCTGTTGAAACACTTGTTGTATCAACAACTATTGATACTTTAGTGGTTTTAGCAGTTGTTAACCCTACAACCACCACTTCAACACACACATCAACCACTACCATCACCACTCAATCCACTGATCTACCAAAAATCACATCACCACCAAAACATCCTCATTACCACCTACACCACCTGCCAAAAAGCAGAAGACATCAGGTGACACATCATCTGTTGGAATGGCAAAAGTGGTTGAAACACCAGTTGTTTCAACAGCTGTTAGCCAATCACCTGCCACTTAAATCACCACAACTCAACCCACCAAAACACCACCAACCTCTCCTAAACCCAAAAGGAGAAGGATAATTTTAAATGACGATTCTTCACCACCTCCAACTTCCTCACAACCACTGACCCTTGTTACCATTCCTAACCCTGTTCCACTCTCTTCAGTAAAAGCTCAAAATCCAAACACTGCCATTGTTCCTGCAGGAGTCTAATTCCCATTAGATCTTCCAGCAATTAGAGAGGAGATAAAATCCTTCTACTCTGAAGATGACCCTGCTAAAAGGAAGTTACCATCTCTTCAAGGATATCCAAGGCCAAACAACATTGAAGAATATTGAAAGCTAAAAGCACAACAAGCTGAGGATATCTCCAAAAGAAATACAGAGGGAAAGTCTGACAAGGAAATACAAAGAAATTATCAATACCTGCTCACTCAAGTCAGAACTTTGGAGCAGTTTTCAAAAGACCTATGTCAGAAACTATCTGAAAGAGATGATGAAAGTTTGAGAAAGGATTACATTGAGCACATCATGGCATTCAAAAAGTACAAGGCAGAAAAGTCTCAGTACAGAGAATGGACCATTGGTGAATTGAAAGAGGAATTTGAAAGGGTTCACAAGATGACCAAAGATAAACTGAAACACACTCCTCCTGCCTGGTCCAAATACAAAAAGAATGTACTAGACATGGCTTTAAAACTAAAGAGAATGAAAGAAGAGCTCATTGCAGCTGACTTTGGGTCTAGGAATCAAGTGACAAGGTGGAAAGAGAAGAAAGTGTTTGATTCATACAAAAGGTTGGAAGAGTTGAGAAAGAAAGATCCAAAGGTTCCTCAAAAACCTGTTTACCCAGAAGCAGTGGTTCCAACCAGACCACTAAAGCTACATATCAGAAAATCCACTACTCCACCTGCTGCCCACTTTTATCAAAGAAAGAAACAAAAGCAGATGGAAAAAGAAACAGCAGAGGATGTAGCAGCAGGGGATGACATTTTAAAAATGGTTCTCAAACAAATGATAGCTGAAAATCCTGAACTTGCAACAGCTCAAGGTACTACTCAACCAGTTATCACCAGGCCACAATCTCCAAACTCATCATCAATAAAACCTCTCCCAAGAAACCCACTGGATTCAAAAATACTAAAGTGGAAATTTGACAAACAGACCCACGTATTGACTCTGATCAAATCTAGTGGTGAAGTGAAGAAAATATCAAGGGAACAAGCATTGGGCCTGGGTGTTGAAGATCTTTAAGATCTCCTTGATCTTACACTGTGCAGGGATGAGGATGACACAGATTCTTTGAACTTTGAACTATAATTCAAAGGGCAAGTCAGGGAACTATTGATGAGGCAATAAAGATCCAGAATAATGAGGAGTTTTGGCATCATCTGTTCCAGGGGGAGATTGTTGGGATTGAACCCTACAAAGGAACAACTGATTAAAGCCAAAACTGGATCAGAGCAGTGGATCCAGAATAAGCAGATGTTTGTACTTCATTCTTTCCCCTTTGATTGTGGCCCTAACAAATGTTGTTCTCTAAGCACTGATCTACTACAACAACTGATGGTCTACAACAACTGTTGCATTCCAAAGACTGTTGAAGACAAAGTGCTATTTAGTCAATCTACTGTCTTGACTCAAGTATTGCTAAAGACCAAAGCACTGCTAGGGTTGAAGCAGTGGAATGAAGAATCAGTTGTTTGCTTTCTTTATTATATTGTAATCAGTTGTTTAGATCACAGTGGTTAGATAACAGTGTTTGTATAGGTCAGTAGTTTGAGGTTGTTAGGAAGTTAGATGTCACTATCAATGGTGACGTCAGCAAAGATGCCACAGTGGTTTGCTCGTGCCTCTAAATAGAACAGTACTCTGTACTGTTCTATTGGCTCTTTCACCACTTGTCATCCTGTACGAACAAACACTTGTGAGCTCAGGCTGAGGGGGAGTTTGTGATACATGCATGCAATTGTATTGAAGATTGAAATAAATTTAATCATTCGGTTCAATGATAAACATATGTGTTGAAAGCATTTCACCTGTTTGATTGTGTATGAAAATTTGTTTCCATTTACATTCCGATGCATTTACTTATTCATCTTCTTAAATCTCAAACGAAAACACAATCATAAGAAACTCAGATCCTAACAACACCATATAACATCTAGTAACTAACTAACCTAACTAAACACTTGATTTTCAGCTAACATAACTAACTAATTGTTACAGCCTAGTCTAGACCTCCCACCTATAATCGGCCAACATACATGGCCCACTATGGATTTTCTTTGTATAAACTAATTGATCTTGTCTCACTTTACTAAACATATAAACCATGAGGTAAACTATTGATGGTGTGTTATAAGAGAACATTAAGGATCATAACCATTTCATTCACAACAACCCCACACTTGAACTTCTTCCTCTCCTCTTCTTCTTACCCTCGGCCGAGAGCACCCCCACATACCATCATCTTCATTTTTCACGTCTCATCCAATCCATACATACTCAAAGGTGTAAGAAGGTGTATTAGGAAGCTTGGAGCTCTTGGAAGCTGAAGGACCACTCACATAAGCTTTAATCCACCTCATTTTCATATAGTGATCATCCCTAGCCTTGAGCTAGTAGTAAGATCATCTACACCTTATTTTACATCTTGTTTTAGTGGTTAAAGAATGATACAAGTTGTTAATCATGAAGAACACTGTGAATCTTGAACATGAAACTTAAACATAAGACTAAAATCATAAGAAATCAAGTTGTTTAAGTGTTGTTATGCTTGTTGATTGTTGATTGCTCATGTTATTGATGTTAATCATCATATGATCTTGCTAGATAGTGATTAAATACATAATCTAGCAAGATGAGAGGATGATTATGTTGTAGATCAATAGATCATCCTTGTGTAAATCATGAACTTGAAGTGAAAATTGTTTTTTTTTTTGTAAAATGATGATCAAAGTGAACATAAAGTCTTGTAAACCTATGATTTTTCAAGAAACCAAGTTAAAAATACAAGATTTATATAAGCTTGGTTCTTAAAGAAATTAACCATGTTTTTAGTGGTTAAACAAGTGTAGAAATATATGTCTAACATGAAAAACTCAAGAAGAAACATTTTTAGAAAAATGATTTACATGTTGTAAACATCTAACTTCTTTAAAAATGATGTTTATAAATAAACAACCACACTTTAAAGGGTAACAAAGCCTACTAAACACACTAGTAAGTTACTACAAATTTTTGTAAACTTTCAAGTTCATGAAGTAGTAATTTATGCATGATTTTGGCAAATTGGTAAGTGTTGATTGGTTTATTGTTGATTGTGGTGATTTATAAAAGAAAATGGTATGCTTTTAAAGCATGGAAACCTCCATTTTTAAGGGGAAACTATGGCAAAATTTTTCTAGAAATTAAACACTTTGAAAAATATTTTTAAACAAATATTTACAAGTATATTTTAAACCATAAATTTTCATATAAAGATTGCCATAATTTTTGTTATAAAAATTATAAATATTGGAGGTTGGTTTTTGTAAATAAAAGTGACTAAATATGTATTTAGGAAATATATATTTAGATGTCACCATGTGTGTGATTATTTGTATATTATATGTATTAGTTATATTATTTTAGGACTTGAAATAATATAACTCATCAAAATACCAAGAAATTACAATACAAAATATTACTAAAATTCTAAGAATTTAATATACAAATTATACCCAAAATATTGGAGAACCGAACAAGGAATATAAGTTACATAAATATTCCGGAAATGAATTCATAAGTATATTTTGGTAATTGGTATTTTGGATACCAAAAGAACAAAAATGTGATTTTTACAATTATTACAAAAATATATCATCTTTTTGACAAGAAGAAAATATATTATTTTTGGATAAATAAAAATATATATGTTTTCTTGAAATTATTAGAAGATATATTATTTTTGGGAGAAATATATATATTTTCTTAAATAAACATAGAATACATTATTTTTTGGTGAGAAATAGATTTATATATATTTTCTAAGATAAACTTGAAAATATATTATTTCTAAGGTTTAAATGAAAATACAATTATTTTTGCCAAGGAAAAAATTATAAATAATTTTTCTATGTAAGATTTCTTAAAATATATATTTTGAGAATATATATTGGTGAATTTTTATTAGAAGTATTATTCCGGAAAAATAAATACTTTTTAAGTATAAGAATACTTAATAAACACAATAAAAATACGTATCCTCGTACGTATAAATATACACCAGAATACGCCACCGATACTTGGCAAAAATACACAAAGTTTAGAATAAAAGTATAAATACACCCATCCTTGTGAAGGATATACATGTACAAATACATATAAGTGTCAAGTTAAAATATATTATTTTAAGTAATATTCCAAAAAAATAAATAAATATAATTTACGTTAAAATATTTATTATTTTAACAAATAATTATATACTTGGAATAACATTGATGACACAAAGAAATGTAACTCAAAGACACTAAATAAGACTAAAGTCAAGGCACGACCCGTCCATCTAATAAACCGTAGCACGTTTGTAGGTAGTCGTGAGATTGAGAAGAAGCTTTGAGTTAGCTGATCGAAGAACGCAAGACTGTGAGTTCCTGCCCCCCTTTTCTTTTAACTGTTTTCAGTTTTATAACTTCGGGGTTGAAGTACATGTTATAAATTGTTTACAAACGTTTACATATGGTATGGTTAGCTAAGGAATGAACTGCTAGATCATGTGAATGGGTAGGCGATTAACTTAAGACCATTAATCCTTGTTTAAGGACCGAGGAGCATGAGTGATAGATCTATTGGTGTTGCGAGCCCCGCCCATGAGCCCGCGGGTTGGACCATGTGGCGACTATGTCGTTCCCGCCGGATGGCCCGGTACGAAATACGTATAAAGGATTGAGCCATTCCTACACCATTGCACACATATTAATGTATTAGCTACATATTAATTTATCTGTTTCCTTGTTGCTTTCATACCGGTTTACAGATACATACATACATACATACATACATACATACATACAGAAGTTTTACAAGGTTATTCGTGCACACAAACAAAATACATGAACTCGCTCAACTTTTGTTGATGTTTTTAAACTACATGTATTTCAGGAAACTAATTATGGATCTGGCGGGCGTTCAAGATTTCAAGTCGTGTCTCGAATAAAAGATGTCATCCAGTGTCGAAGGGTTTGGAATATGTATCTTATCTTGGATAAGATACATAGTTCAAAGCCCAGCTTTTAGTAGTGTCTTTTCTAACGTCCAGATTGGAACTTAAAACCTGGGATGTTATGTACTTGAATTTGAAGTCTTGGTATGTGGTTAAATAATAACGGTTGTAATGTTTTGAAACTTAATTTATGGATGAACATCTTGGTTTTATCATATAGATGTTTGTTATGGTTGAATGCAATGATATTAAGCAAGTCACACCTAATCACGCTTCCGCAAAAGTCAGGGTGTGACAGTTTGGTATCAAAGCTTCGATTGTTCTCGAGTCTAGACTACAATCATTAGGGCTCTCTCACGAAAATATTTTTACAACCTATTTTTCATTGCATACACACAACGCCCAAGTCCATGGAACAAACGTTTTACGAAAGGAAAGACAAGAAACAAGAATGCAAGTTCACAATGGTGGTTTAGTCTTCATGGGGTAGACTAGGAAAGACAGAACAGTTTCATAAAGGATAATGTGAATACATGATTACATGATGAATTGTCTTTGTTTGCATACTAGGTGTTAGTGATTACTATAGGTATACATGCTATGATTATTATGTTACAGGCACACATGTCATCTTCTTCAAAGAGCGGATTGTCAAACATTGACGACCCTATGGCCACCGTCTCAGATGACGAGATTGAACCTGAGCCGGAGATATTTACGTCAGACACTGAGAGTGACCCTGACATGCTGTCCGAGGATGAGGACGACTTCCAGCCGATCGCGTTGCCTGACCTTAGCGATGATTTACCTCTTGCTGATGGTTTCCCTGACGAGGATCCTTTCGATATTCCTGCTCCTGTTCACGATCCCCTCATCATTGGTCACCCCGATGGCGAGTACATCGTGGCCCCGATCTTCGATGCCGTAACTCTTGTGGTCATTCCTCCCAAGGATTGGCCTTTCGATGATTTGTTTGATGACAACGCCGATTTGTTTGAAGACGGTCCCCCAGCTTGTGGCCTGGCGATGGGAAGATAGACGAGAATGTTGTAGCTGTCCCACCTCCTGCTGTTCCCGTCATTGAGATGTCTTCTGACACCAGTTTGCATTCGGTCCTAGACTCCTTTGAGTTTGCGACACCTTCAACTTTGCAGGTGGTCAGATTGCAACTTTTTGCTACCGACACAAATGACGACACCCCTATGCCTGCTGCACCATCTCCTGCCCGTGACCCCACGCCGCCACATGACCCCGAGCATGTCCCCGAGCCGGACCCTATTCCATTTGGTCAGCCTGATATTGCACCTATTGATCCTGAGCCGATTCCTAATCCTGACCATGTTCCGTTTGGATTACCAGATATTGCACTCGTTATTCCCGACCCAATACCTGCACCTGTTGATCTTCCTCTTTCTGAGCCATTTCTACCTCCACCCGCACTCGCTGATCTTCTTCCTCTCCCTCCTGTAGAGTCCGATGTCCACTTCTCTGATCTGATCGTTTTCTTACAGGACATCCCTGCACCCCGTCCAGGGGAAGGTACTTCTGGTCAGCTGCCTAGTTATGATCCTTTTGCTACAACAGCTTTTCCTCAGATCCCTCAGACTACACCGTTTGCTTTCTTCACATCTACACCGCTTGACGAGCCACTCCGATGGTTCCCACCATACACTATGCCGATCTCAGACCCCTATCATCCCTCACATTTTGTTGGATACACATGAGATGACTTGCTTTTGTCGCTGCAGCTACAGTTTGAGGTTTTGAGTCGCAGAGTTTTGAAGCTTTAGCTGACTCCACACCCTCTACCTTGCTCCTGTCAGTCTACTTGTGTTCCTCCACATTCATCGTCACCCCTTTTGCACATCCACCTGCTACTCACGCACTTTTTCCAGGTATTTGATGCTCGTTTCCTTACTATCAGGCAGCAAATCAGTTGCTTACTTCGTCGTATATACGAGCTCGAGGAGGAGTTTACACATGTTCGCAGCTTGCTTCCCTTCCCTCCTCCCCCACCTCCGCCATCAGTAAAGTAGGATTTTGGTCTTTCGCAGATGCATTACTTCTGGTAAGAGCACCACTATTGGGCCGAGACTGTGAAGACCTTTGAAGACCACTTTTTAACAATGTGGTTTTTGGTATATTAACAGACTTATTGGACAAGGGTATTGTAACCCTGTGTCCCTTTTGATGTGATACACTATGTAGACAATATAACTATGGTCGGTAATTAATGAAAGCTCAATCGTCATGTTCTCACTAAACACTTTGTTAATTTACATGTTGTGCTAAGCTTATGTTCTGGCTTGATTGCTTGTTATAATGATTGCCTATATGTATATGTACATACGACCTCTAGACAACTATTTGCTTATTTAACGAATAAGACCTGACCTATTCGACCTTCTTCTTAGAAGAAGAATGCTGCCATGAAAGAATACGGATACGAACAACCCTCTGCCGACGACAGAGCCGGAATTACAAGAGCGCATCTCACAGGCCATCGCATAGCACGAGGCCCTTCGCTCTGAACACAGCGGAGGTACCTCAGGGAATAACCTACCCAACGGTAATGTTTAGCCACTTAAGAAACATTGCAAAACGTTTGGACATTTCCAAGTTTGCTTTGCTAATGCCATATGTGAATGATGTTGCTTATGTCGCAGGCTGCACCTACAAGTAGTTCTTGGGCTGCAAACCCCTGGATTTCGACGGCACTAGGGGTGCCGAAGTCTTTGTGCGCTGGGTTGAGAAGACGGATTCTGTTTTGCGAATGAGCAAATGTGCACCCGAGCATCAAGTCAAGTACATTTCTGGACTGTTCTTAGATGGGGCTCTATCATGGTGGAACCTTCAGGTTCAGATGTTGCGTATGCTTTGACATGGAATGAGCTGAAAGAGCTGATGCGTAAGAAGTATTGTCCGAGGACAGAAATCCAGAGGCTGGAAACTGAATTTTGGAACTTGAAAATGGAAGGTTCAAAGATAGCTGAGTATGTGCAGAGATTTCATGATTTGTCACAAGTTGTTCCTTATTTGGTAGAGCCAGAGTTTAAGAGGGTAGAACGTTTCATCTGGGGATTAGCACCTCAACTTCTGAGCATGGTGAAAACTTCTAAGCCACCGACGATTACGGAGGCAATTGACTTGAGTGTGGCACTGACTGAAGAAGAAATCAGGTTGGGCAAATTCTCGATATCTGAAACAAAGAAGAAAGAGACTCATGTGGAGTCATCTAGAGATAACAAGAGGAAGTTTACCAATTTCAAGAAGGGTACTCAGGCGAACAATAACAACAATGCTGATAAGGGAAGAAGGTACATGGGTAACCTACCTAAGTGCGACAATAGCCGACGTCATCATACCGGGCGATGTAGATATGGAAAATGTGATAATTGTGGCAAAGTGGGGCATGCCAAGGAGACGTGTTGGCATGGTGCTGGAAGTGGAAATGGAGGTCAAGATGGTAATGTAAATCGCGGGGAAAACAACAACAACGATCATCAAGGCTAAAATGGTAATGATCAAGGATGTGGTCAAGGTTGTTTTAACTGTGGTGACATAGGGCATTTCAGGAAATATTGTCCTAAAAACAATCAGGCACGTGGAAGAGTATGCAGCAATGGAGCTAGGGAAGCACGCCAGGATCCAAACGTGATTATCGGTATGTTCCCTATTAATCAACGTTATTCATCTGTGCTGTTTGATACTGGTACCAATTTTTGCTTCATATCTCTAGACATTAAGGGCATGTTTGGTTTAGTTGCTAGTAAGGTAGACATCAGTATTCGATAGAATTGGCTAACGGGAAGTTAGTAGAGACGAATGAAGTAATTAAGAGGTTGTGTTATAAAGTTTTGAGATATCCCTGTGATAAGGGAAATCCAGAGGTTTTCCCCGAAGACTTGCCAGGGTTACCTCCTCAACGACAAGTCGAGTTCCGCATTCACTTGGTTCCAGGCGCCGCGCCTAGAGCCAGGGCACCTTATCGACTTGCGCCTTCAGAGATGCAAGAGTTGTCAATGCAGCTTCAGGAGCCACTGGACAAAGGATTTATAAGACCAAGATTCTTGCCTTAGGGAGCTCCAATGTTGTACGCCAAAAAGAAGGATGGTAGTTTCGAAGGTCCATCGACTACCGGGAGCTGAGCAAGCCTACCATCAAGAATCGGTATCCCTTACCGAGGATTAATAACTTGTTCGACCAACTGCAAGGATTCAACTATTAATCTAAGATTGATCTTTGACCAGTTTATCATCAGATGCGGATTCAGGAAGAAAGTATACCGAAGAACAGTGAGTCAAAATTTGTTAATAGACATGCGCTAGTGTTGTGTTTTATACACGGAACACAAAACTGTTACACATAGAATACAAAACTTCGAGAATTTAGGAACCATGCATTTAGGACCTTCGGGAACTTATGTCGAAATTCATTAAAGGTTACCACATAAGAACCACGTCTATTAACTCGGGCAAACACTATTATTTTGTCATGCATTCTATTTTAATTAACCGAAAGGATAAAGTACTCAAATTTCTTTTATTGAGATTCCGACTTTTGCATCTAGTGAGTAGATTTTTACGTCTTTACTCTTCTTAATGGTCCTTGTATCACGATCATTTCTTTCATTATAGCGAATACTCATTGATTCATTTCTTGAAAATTCATAGGTTACACATGCATCGTTTGTTACGCATGTGGCTTCCCTTCGAATGATTGTTTTCATCAAAGTGTCAGATATTATTTCACTATATCCAGTTATTGCCTTGTGACTCGGATAACCTGTATTATTGTAAGTGTTGACTCCTTGGTATCAAGCTAACAAAACTATCTTGGAATTTCTTTTCCTTCGAGTTGCATACATGGTTTATCTTTGTAACCATGCCGAAATTTCCTTGTCGATACATGTATTTATTGTCGGATTGAGCTGAAACCAAGTTCGGTTGTTTGAACTTATCCATTACACGTATTCAATTCTAGACACCATGTGATGTATTGGAAGCATCATATTCAAATTCATTTTAATAAACGTTTCATTTGTTCCGAGTCATAGTAGACTTGTTCGGTCTACGACTCTATTAAGTCGTTTGCTGATTTCTACACCTTGTGGTGGTGCCTTCACTAGATTGAAGCTTGCGCTAATCTCATTTACGCATCTCATACACGGATTTAATTATTTATTCATTGACTTGCTCTATATCCGCTCTGATTTATCATGTTAAAGCAGTCTTAACGCAATCGTGTGTTAAGACAATGGTACATAAATTCATTTTATATTCCAGTGTACCTGCTAACGGTTCTTCCATTATCAATCGAATGCCTTGTGATATTTATTGCTTGTTCACCTTCGATCGAAAAACAACAGTTCTTCGGTGTTCTATATTCAATTGAAAATCCTACGATGTCGTTTGAATCATTTATTCCGACTTGCTTCATTACACTTCCATTTGACTTTCAACATGGTGAACGTGTTCGGTCACCGCTATTATTGAATTATGTCATTCACTACGACACCTTATGGCATCGGTATAAACCTGTAGCCTGTGCTAATTGTTAGTGCATACATCTGTCGTCTTCGTCTTATGTCGAGTCTCGGGTTCGTTACGGATATGAACAAGCATGATGTCATCATATTGAATGATGGCATAACAAGGGTTACATCATCAGTGCATCACATCACACATGAGACAAAAAGTCATTAAGTTTGAATTGTATATTTGAAATGTAATGTCCGTTTGAACATGGTGACCGTTTTAGAGTCATGACCGTTTGAAGGGTGATATGCCACCTTCAAACGGTCAGGAGCTCTTTCCTATAAATAGCATTCAAACTGTCATCATTTGTAACTTTAGAGGTTTCCGGCTAGAGCAATGAAGTGCTGCCGAAGTGTTGTCAGGTTGTAAAACAGCGTGAAATCAATATTACAACAGTTTTAAGCGTGATTCTACCTGAATTGAACTCTACACGTCTGTTTCTGCCTTTCGTTTAGAGATAAACTCTTCTGATCGACTCATTCGGGTCTGAAAACGATCCTACAAGTGGTATCAGAGCTCAGGAGGAAGAGTTCATACCAATTCAGCCACAAATTCTGATTTTCTACACCTTCTTTCAAAACTGAACAAGTTTTCACGGATAAAATCGGCTAAAACTTTCACAATGTGTGCGTAATGGTGTTTTAACAAACCCTTGAGAATATCGGACCAAAACTCGAAGAAAAAGTGGTAAAAATGGCTTGAAAACCGATGACCGTTTGAACGAGTTCAGCGTCTGACCGTTTGAAATTGACCGTGACCGTTTGAAAATGCACCTTACAGTTTGAAAATGCACATGACCGTTTGAAAATACATGGTTGTCAGTTTGAAATTAACCTGGCCGTTTGAAAGTTGCCATCGTGGCCGTTTGAAAATGTACTGACCGTTTGAAATCTACACATGACAGTTTGAAACTGGACATGACAGTTTGAACAAGGTGCCCGTTTGAAAGTAGTTTTGTTGTTCACGTGGTACATGTCTTTTTCTGATCAATTGTCTGACATTTACATTGAAGATATACATGTGATTTAGTAACCCAATGAAGTGCATGTGATGTTATCATTAAGGGTCTCGTAAATTGAAGTTCAGATTGCATCGGTTTGATTAAAATCATTGCATGTGAAAGTTTGGTAAATATGTGTAAGGTTTTTGCATGTGAATCTGATAAAGTGTTCCAAGCCATGTGATGAGTCTGGATTCAAGTGATCTTCATTAAAGTTGTCGGCTACTCACATTGTGTTCATAAAAAATCAAAGTCATAGGTCCACTACATGTCTCGGCCCAATGAGACTTTGTTAAATATATTGTTGTCACGTGATAATATCAGCCCATGGTTTGTTAAGTTCTTGTGAGATTTAATTGTTTCAAAAGTATTGATCCATTCACTCATATTGCAAGGTTTGATCAGATCACACGAAGTTAATCAAATTTGTCAGTTTGCATTAAGTCTACAGGTCACACGGTTTAAAGGTTCATCGGGTCATAGCAGTCCGCACAGTCTGTCAACTCTCAGTCCGCTCAGAATAGTTATCAGTTCGAGTACCAGTTTTATCCGTTTAATTGATAAGTTGTTAAACTGATTATGTTTTGTTTGTTTGTGTGTTGTCAGGTATTTCACGAGGTGAACCAGTTCGTTTGAAAGCTAGTTTGAGAAATTCTTCGATATTGAATCATGAGTGAAGATTTTTACAACGCATTCGCAACATCTCCGACTACTCCGGGTGACATTGCTAAGAACATGAACATGGAGAATGAAACCGGAACAATGCAAAAATCCCCGAAGCTTATGGGAATTGAAGATTATCACTGATGGAAGAAACGGTTTGAGAATTGGGTTCAGGCGAATCATCTAAAAGCTTGGGAGAGCATCGAAACTGAATATGAGAGGCCAAAGAATTCAGCGGGAGTCGATAAAATCATTTCAGAATTCACAGAGCAAGAAAGAGAGAGTTACAAAGGAGAAAAGATGATGATCAATTTGTTACAACAAGCTGTTAAAGAATATATATTTGTGTTGCTTCAACATGATGAAAACGCTTATTCTATTTGGGAAGCTCTTAAAACGAAATTCGAAGGAAGTACTGAGATGCTTCAAAGTAAAGCAGCATTGCTGAAAAAGGAGTTTGAACTATTTGCGTGCATGTCTGGTGAAACAACAAAGAGTCTTATTGAAAGATATTGTCATCTTGTACGCACCATGTCACAATTGAAGATTACAAAAACTCCAGCAGAATGGGTTGAAAAGCTTGCTGACGCGTTACCGCAAAAGGAATGGAGTACATATCTGATGATATTAAAGAATTCCGGACAGTTTAAAAGGTTATCGATTGCACAGTTTATAGAAAAGTTGGAGGCACAGGATCTGGAGCTGCAGAAAATTGCTAGAATGAATAGTTCAACTCATCAACAAGATATTATATTGTACTATAAAGGAAATGTTCAAACTGCTGAAGCCAGTCCAAAGATACAAACTGCATTTAGTGCTGGAAATCAGTCTACACCAAGCAGTCAAGGATCAGTCAACACTAGTGGGTTCTCAATGGTAAATCCTCCAAGTGTTCAAAGTGCATCTGCTGGAAATGGGCATTCGATTCAGTGTAATTTAGCTTTACATCTTCAAAATGGTCAAAATTATTCTGAAGAAGTTGTAAAGCATCATATGGGATTGTTGGTCACTGCATTAGAGTCTTATGAAGGGTTGATTACCGGAAGAATTGGCAATCCAATGCTCACAAAAGAAGATTATGATCAGATTGATGCAGAGGAGCAGGAACTAATGGATATTAAATAGGCATTGGCGAGCGTTTTGAGGAGAGCAGAAAAGTTTAGATTGATTACAGGAAGAAATGACTTCTTGGATGCAAACCTTTCTAATCTAGGATTTGATAAATCTAAAGTTGTATGTTTTGGTTGCAGGGAGAAAGGCCACTTTAAAAGAGAATGCAAGAATCAGGAGCCGAGAGGAGCAAAGGAGTCATCTGGGAAAGATGATTATTATAGGAAAACCATTTATCAACAAATCACTCATCAACCGCATCAACAAAAAGAAGCTCAAACGGCACATGGAAGAATGATTGAAGATGTAAACAAGAAGGCTTACTATGGCATCATGGATCAAGATGACGAGAAAGTAGCTGATGGTTTTAGCTGGGACAAGTACATTCCAGCTGATCCTAATGTTAAAGCTTTTATTGCTCAGATTGTGCAAAGGCCAGAGTTGATGAAAGAATGGATGGCTGTGTTATCTGATGATGAAGAAAAACATGAAGAATCTGTTTCCTCTTAAAACAGTTCAACAGATAACAGTGATGATGAAGAGCTTAAACAGATAAATGTTGGAAAAACTCATCTATCTTCTGACGGTTTTGAATTTTATTTTGCAGAAAAATTGAAGAAATTAAAAGAGAGGAAAACTGCAAAAGAATTGAAAGAAGTCAAAGTGATTGAGAAAATTGTGGAAGTTGAAAAGAGAGTTGAAGTTGAAAAGATTGTCGAAGTCACAAAACCCTGTCTTACATGTTTAGAGTCTTGTAAACAATGTATAGAAAAAGATGAGAGGTTTAGTGAGTTAGAAAAGTTGAAAGAAAAGTTGTTGTTTGATGTAAAAAATTTGAAACAGTCATATGATGTATTGAACAGAACTGTGAATAGTCTGGAAAAGACTAACTCTGAAAGAGAGAAAGCTTTGAAGATGTTGAATGCTACCATGATGACAAAGCAGAAAGAGATCAACTTGTACATAGAAGAATGTGCAAAGTGGAAGAAAGAGTTGAATAGTGAAGCAACTGAGAATGAAAGAATCAGAAGATTGCTGCAAAGTTACAAAGGTTGTGACTACATAATTGATAGAATTTATCCAACAGTTGAAGGATTTGAAGCGTTTAAAGGTGAAGAAACAAAGCCAAAGAAGAAAAAGGATACTGGAACTAGTCATGAAGAAGAAACAAAGAGCTCATTCTGGAAACAGTCAAACAAGGAGTTTCTTGCTGAAAAGATGAAGAATGGAGCTTTTCAAAGGAAAGAGACAAGAACCTGTTACAGATGCAATGAAGTTGGTCATATTGCATGGAAGTGTCCCAAAGCAACCAATACAAAACAGGGAGTCTTAGAAAAACACAAAGAAGTAGTTGTTGATAATACGGAACCACCAACTGAACGATTTAAAGTGTTTAAAAATTCTACATATGAAGTTGGTGAGTGTTCCAAAAGATTTTACAAGAAGAGGGGAAATCTTGACAATCAAGCTTGGATTGTTAAGAAATCTGAGGTAAAATCTGGCGATGAATCTGATTCCACAAAATCGGAGGAGCCACAGGTTGAGGTAAAAAGTGAAAACTCAGTGTCTCTAATGGATGATGTTCATTTTCCACCATTGAGAGCTGAGAATTTTAAATCAAAGGTTGGAAAGGTTGAAATTTCAAATCAATTTTATTCTGATAAGAATGAATTTGATGTTGAGAAAGCTTTTAATGCAAACGTAAGGAAAATTTTTGGAAAAATGATCGATGGAAAGGTGAAAGGGGTAAAGGAGTTTTATGCTAAAAAGAAAGCAACTTACACCCCAACTGCTTCTGAATTGAAAACACCCAAGGCTGGTCAAGCTTGGGTGGACATTTTCTTTGCTTGACAAACTTGACTTGCCGGAGATCCCAAGTTTGTAATTGTGGATCAGGAATCGGCATTTTTCTTAAAAATTGATTGTGTAAATGAATCTTAAAGTTTGTTAAATCTTACAGATTGTGAATTGCCGGAGCTTCCAGGTTGGTAAGTGCGAAGCAGGAATCGGCATCTTGATTGGTAAAATGGTTTTGTGTAGATGTTTATTCCTACATGTGGTTATATGTTTTGGATATATTTACAAGTGGTAAGAGGTTGGATCTTACAAAGTGATTACTCAAGGTCATTAGGTTGAACTTGATGTAATCCTAATACAAGAGATTGAATGGACAATATGATGAACCAAACCCCTAATTTTACAAGTGATAAAATCAACAAAACTTATTTTCCGGAAAAATCATTTTGGTTAAAACAAACTTGAGTGTTTTGAAATCATAATGAGAAAATAGTTTTGTGTAAGGGGGAGTTCTAATTGTTTATGCCAAGTGGATGGCGAATTGACGCAATTCGATATTGGTTGTCAAGTTTATTGTACAGTTTGTTTTCAAATTTCCTAAAATGTGTTTGCATTTTAGGGGGAGTAGAAATTTCAGAAAATCCAAAAACATTTGAAAATTTGAAAAAGACAAAAACATGATAAAATCAAAAATGAGTTTTTGTGTCAAAGAAGAGGAAATGATAGTACATCAGTAGACGGTCACAGTATGCTAAAGAAATGTAATGTTTAAATAGCGTTAAACAATCTCACTGATGATATGCCAATAGGTTTTTACACAATTAGTAAACTTTTTCGGGATATAAACTTAAATTCAAACTTGCTTATTTCGTGGGGAACACTACTTGGATATATAGGTAACCCCTGAAATCTCGTTTGAAAGGTCCCTCTTTCTGAGATACTAGGTCTTTATGCTCAGTGATATCTGGGGTATTATCCCGGGACTTCTGATTTTGCGGAAGCAATGGCCTAGTCCCCGGAGAATACTTTCCGCATGCTTGAAATATAGCACCGCCCTCAGCAAATTGATGAAACAATAAAATTGATAGTCATTGCTGTTGTAACAAAAGATCCTCTAAAGGGGACCCACCAAAAGTCGAAGCCGTCATCTCTCTGCGTATCGAAAGATCGACCTGAGCTCTCACGGCCCTCGCAATTTAACCCCTTACAGATATCATCTGTGGTATACTCACCTGTAAGACTGAATATTGGGATCTGGATACGGGAGTATATTTAAGAGGTGGGACACATGAATGAGTTTAAGTCCTTAAAACATCTAACTCATATCCTGAATTAGTTGAAATTTGTGTGAGAATTTAAGTGGATCAGTATATCGGCAATCTAAGTGAATTGTTTAATTCTTAATGTGTAACTAAGCTCAACGGTACTTGTGACTTGTCAAAAACTGATATGATCCTCTTACACAAAACTCACAAAAATATTGTTTGTAAATATTTTTTTTACTGCATTTCTTAATATCTCAAAATCCAAAAAGATTCTCAGTATGTTTTAGCATAATTTTTGAAAAATCCAAAAAGATTTTCGACAACTGATGTTAGAGAGCTGATTTTCAAAATTCCAAGTGCTAAACATGATGAACAAATGGTTTGGGAGAATGTGTTTTGAAACGAAAAATGATTAATTTTTGCAAATGGTTCATCAGAATTTATCATTGATAAATCATTCTGGTTTAATTTGAGAGAGAATCTGGGTATATAAATTTGTTAAATGTTAAATTTGTGAAATTTATTTCTGGGTTAAGAATGTGCAGGTGTAGCCAGGTTTTGATCTTGAACCTGAAGATAGAGTGCCAGGTTCCGATACCTGAAGACTATGTGATTTCAACAAGCCAGACTGCGATCCCAGCATATCGAAAGGGGGAGTCTGAAGACATTTGAGTAGAGATTTCTTGTGGGGAGTCTGCTGATGATGAAAAGAGAAGAGAGAAGACTTGAGGATACTTACAACGTCAGACACTTGAAAGAGTTCGAGAGGACTGATAAAGACTGAAGATGCGAAGACTCGACACTTAAGACTCGTCAACATCTGAGGGGGAGTCTGTTAGTGCATACATATGTCGTCTTCGTCTTATGTCGAGTCTCGGGTTCGTTACGGATATGAACAAGCATGATGTCATCATATTGAATGATGACATCACAAGGGTTACATCATCAGTGCATCACATCACACATGAGACAAAAAGTCAATAAGTTTGAATTGTAAGTTTGAAATGTAATGTCCATTTGAACATGGTGACCGTTTGAGAGTCATGACCGTTTGAAGGGTGATATGCCACCTTCAAACGGTCAGGAGCTCTTTCCTATAAATAGCATTCAAACTGTCATCATTTGTAACTTTAGAGGTTTCCGGCTAGAGCAACGAAGTGCTGCCGGAGTGTTGTCAGGTTGTAAAACAGTGTGAAATCAATATTACAACAGTTTTAAGCGTGAATCTAGCTGAATTGAACTCTACACGTCTGTTTCCGCCCTTCGTTTAGAGATAAACTATTCTGATCGACTAATTCGGGTCTGAAAACAATCCTACACTAATCATGGTCAACCGCTTCATACAAAACTAGGTATACTTTTCGTTGACTCGTCATTAAACATTCCTAATGCAACTATGAATTAAGACGATGATACACCAGGTTCGGTTTTATTTCATTTCAGTGTATTCTCGCATTTCAATAATGTCAACACACTAATTTTATCCATTCATTTGTTCGAGAGTTGACGGATCATTTTCATGTTACCATTACATTTAAGCTTGTGGATTCTGAGTTCATCTAGTGGATGATATTGTTTCTAGAACTCATTTGCATATTGTGAACGATCATTTGGAGTTCTATTGGTCGAAACTCCTCAATTGTTGAACCCCTGGTAACTAAGTCACGCTAGATAATGTGTCTGTACGTCCCGTTTCCTTTAACAACAAATTCTGTAACACATACCTTTTAAACGTTGGGTTTTGATTGTGATAATATGTCCGTGGATTCACCCGATACGGGTAAGTCTTGATTTGGTTTCGTGGTTATTCACTTTGGTACTATAAATGTCCATCTACACATAACGTAACTCTAAGGAGCTAACGTAGACTAAATTTCAAGGATGAAATTTTCATAACAGTGGGAGAATGTGAAAATTGTCAAATTTGCATATATTCGTACAATTATTAAACAGTAATTAGTGCTGAATGACTGAGCTGATTCAACATTTATGACATGAATACTTTCTGATCATTGTTTTCATATCTACATGTGCATCATATATATTGCAAAATGTCTTATCATTATTGCATGAAAACTTTATTGATTCAAATGATGCACGAAACAAAGCTAGCACAGTTATCAGACAAATCGGAGAAATGCTGACGAAGTTCAGTACATAGACAGACATGGTATTGAGATACAGAATGGGCCAGAAACCAAGAGTTACACTAGTATAGTGTGTAGGAAAGTAAGGATCATAAAACTGCCATCCTAGTGATAGTTTAAGTGTCGGAAAGTGCCTAAAACTTAAATAAACTGCAGAATTCTGCAGAATTCAGCAAAATTCAGCATTTAAACAACTTAATATCAAGCAGAAATATGGTTAAATGGTCCAGAATACTTTCCTAAGTATCGGAAATCAAAACAGTCACAAAAGGTAACATAAAGCACACTAAACTTCATAGTTTAGCACCTTAACGAAATGGTAACCAACCGAACAACCGGACACTACCCGAAACACCAAATTTTCACTAGAAGCATTGTTTTAACGTTACCAAGCTAGTTATGGTCCCCGAGCATCACAACACACCATATAACATCTAGTAACTAACTAACCTAACTAAACACTTGATTTTCAACTAACATAACTAACTAATGGTTACAACCTAGTCTAGACCCCCCCCCCCCACCTATAATCGGCCAACATACATGGCCCACTATGGATTTTCTTTGTATAAACTAATTGATCTTGTCTCAATTTACTAAACATATAAACCATGAGGTAAACTATTGATGGTGTGTTATATGAGAACATTAAGGATCATAACCATTTTGTCACACCCCCAAAATCCACCATGCGGAGTACCACCGCTTGGAGGCGTGACGTGACCAGGATCGAGCCACCAATCATATTGAACAACACAATTAAGTAAATAAAACCAACCACAATACGATTGGTGACCAAAGGAAAGTAAACCAAGTTCAGATTTAAACAGCGGAAGCGTAAAACGTGAAACCAAAACATAAGTCCCATAGTTCATAAGTTTATAGTCCATAACGTAGGTTTAGTAAGTTCATAAGATTTAGAAGTTTAGTACGGGACTTAACAATCCGTATTCCACAACAACCTCCTCCTCGTGCAAGCTCCATCTGTTTAGCGACCTGTAAGGCATGTAACAACGAGTCAACAACAAAGTTGAGTGAGTTCACGTTTGGTTGTTTAGTTTTTAAGTTGTTTCTGAAAAACGTGGTTTGACTTTCGTTGGCTTAAATGCCGTGGGGGTTACCCCGTAGTTGAAAGTATGTTTAACCAGTTCCTTTTTCATTACCTAAACCATAACCATAATCAGTGGGGGCTTTCCCCGTGTGAACTACTAGATGATATGATATCTACTACTACGAACAATAGTTGTGCCCTACATCAGTGTCTATCATAACTGACAGTTTGCCATAGTCCATTAGTACACGCCCGTCCGAACGGCACGGTGTAAGGTTTGTTAAACCTAATAGCGTTATTAACTAATGACCCGCTCGCCATTGGCATCGGCGATTAAGTCGATATGAAGAGGGACTTATTGATAGAGTTTTGTCTAGCTAGTTTTAAGGTTGTTGTCCTGCACCAGGAGGACGAACGTACGTATTCTGCACCAGGAGAATTCGTAGGATTAATAATGGCATACACTCTATGGAGGATGGCCGTACATATCCTACCCAAGGAGGATATGTAGATTTAGTTTTAATTCTTTAACCCATTCCCAAACCACCGGGAATCCCATGCCTTAGAAAGTGTGTGAACTCACCTCGGTTTGCTCGGTTAGATTCTCAAATATAGCTAACGGTCAAGGTCGGTCAATCACGTCCTAATATGATTACCAGTTAGTCATTTAGTGACTTTCAAATAGAGCACAAAGTTCCTACACATATCTATCACATAACATGCATCACTTTAACGGTTTATGCCCATCCAAGTTTCCCATCCATTCCCCACTCATAATCAAACATACGATAATGCACATAACACATATAACATGTTAGATCATTCACAGATAGCATACTCGACAGTTAGAAACGCGAATTACAGCTTATGTCATTTCAGCATAAATATTCAAAATGGGCCTGTTTTCGGACATTTTAATAAAATAGTTAACTTATTCCAAAAATAACCAAATTTTTACCGAATGTCTTAAACGTTCCAAATTTTATTTTGTAAAAATATCGGGGTCCTGTTCATTAGCAATATTTTATAAAAATTCATTTTCCTGACTGAACTCGGATTTATATTTTTCTGACCACAGTCCACGGGATAATTTATTAAAAATTCATCGAGTGTCCGATTTACGAAATTCCAGTGGGGTAATTACAAATACATCGGTGGTCATCTACCGTACAAGTTTCAAGATCCAACTCTACACAGAACCCAAATAATGACAGAAAACAAAACTCATATTTTCAGCAGAAAAATGCAGCTCTAGCTGCTGTTACGAAATGACGCTTTAAAAATAGTAAACGAAGTCCAAAAATTACGATTCCAGTGCCATTAGAACCGTATTTCATAATAACACGTTTTAGACTCAAAATATCAGTTTTTCGTAGAGTTTATGACCTGTTTACAGCCAACTGAAGTTGGCTGTAAAACTTGGACAGATTCTGTTTTCATCTTTTAACTTACTAACTTGTATTCGATTGATTTCGTTAATCGTGTTTAGTGATCATAACAACATCAAACATCAATATTAACCAGCAACACATCAGATAATCAACCAAGAATCATAACAAAACAAGATCCAAGAGTTTTACACCATTACATTTCTTTTATCCAACAAGTTCATCATTTTTACAAGACTTTAAACTTTGATCTTATATGTTCATGATTTTTATCTGACAAATCTCTTATTAACCACTTTAGACAAGATCAATAGGGTGTTTAGAGTCACTTACTACTAGCTCGTGGCTGGGGAAGAAACTAGACGAAAAACGGGTGGTTAATAGCGTTGAAGAGAGGTCCTTTTGATTCCGTGAGCACCGGGCTTCCTTGTATGAGATCCTTCACCTTTGTATGTTAGTAGAGTGCCTTGAACCAAACTTGAAAATGGTGGGGTGTTGTTAGGGGGTTCGGCCGAGAGTGTTAAGGGAGGGAGAGAGAGCCAAGTTTTGCTTAAGTGTTGTGAAATGAATGTTATGGACCCTTGAGTTATATTTATAATTCACTTCAACCTAATTACCCATGGGATTTTATGTCCACTAGATATGAAGCAAGTTAGATTAATTTAGTCAAATGTGTAAGGGGGTGTCCCCTCATGGAACCGAATTGGTTAAGGGGGGGGGGGGGGTAATTGGGTTGGTTTTGAACTAGATGATTAGTGTCTAGTTAAGAAAGCTAGGAGTTTAGTTTAGTTATTTGTGTGTTATAATTTATAACGGGTGTTAGGGTATTCGGGGACCCTAACTGGCACAGAAAAGGAAAATAGTGTCATTGACAATATTTTTATGTCCCGGGTAAAGTCCGGTTGTTCGGTTGGATATTACTCCGTTAAAGTGTTCAATTAATCCGTAAAGTGTCTTATATATATATTTTTGTAACATTTTTAATTTTCAACACACAGGAAAGCATACCTGTCACACCCCAACCACGTAAAACAACAAAACGTGGCGGAATCGTCGGGGAGTGTTGTAACAGAATCATTGTTTCATAACACATGGAAAATTGAAATTTTGTTTTATTGATTAAAAGAGTTACAATGTCTTAACAAACAAAGAAGTATAACAAAATTAACTAGTCTTCCATCTTTTATTGTCACTAAGGCCCAAGTCCGCCTAAGTGTATCTTGATCAATCCTATGCATCATTTCCTGAAACACATGTGAAAATAGGTACGTCAGCATAAAAATGCCGGCGAGTACATAGGTTTTGTGAAAATAGGATTCATGACTTATAAGTTTAGAAAAAGGTTGTTTAACAAAAGCCAGTCATGATCCTTGTAAAATGTTTTGTTTTATAAATCATTTGAAAAACGATGATATGTAAAAGAATAATGTAAGATTAAATGAATAACCAAGTAAAATGAGTTTGTATAAGAGAAGTTGTTTGTAAAACAATGTCTTGTGAAAAGTATGTTATTTGTATAAAAATGTTATATGTCTAAACTGAAATGATTCAAATAACGCTACGATATGTAATGCCATACAAGCACTTATATATAGGAAATACCAGCGGCGTATCCACCATGCTTGTATCATATTACACACGCCTCGTTACTCAAACCACTTACCCAACAAACCACCAATGTAAATTGCCCATGTCTAAACCATTTGTCAAATGTCTTTGTGTAAACCATGTCAAAATGTTTATGTCAAATATAGTCCATGAAATGTGTATATCAATATCAAAATGTCTATGTCAAATGTCTTTGTGTAAACCATGTCAAAATGTCTTTGTGTAAACCATGTCAAAATGTTTATGTCAAAATACAGTCTATGAAATATGTATATCAATATCAATGTCAATTATGTAATGTATAAACAAAATGTCATGTATGGCAAGTGAAATATATATATATATATATATATATATCCACTGAGCCATAGGTAAAAATGCACAAAACAATGTATTGAAGTAAAACGAGGTTTAAATCAACGTTATGTTTTGTGGAAATGCATGCTATACTGAATACAAACATTTATGCGGTACTGTGAAAATGCATACATTCAAGCCTTGTGACTGTGGTGATAAACCCTTAAACAAATGAAAGGACTATCTGTCTTATGTCTTAATCGAATTCGGTCATTCCTTTCATCCAAACATACCTAGGATGTCAGGAACGGGAGTTGTCAATTCCTATGGTACCATTACCTACTAACGAGCGGCGTAGCAAATGTTAATGAATGTATATGGTCCCATTTAAACAAACCAAATGTCATATCAAAATGTAAGCATGTGATGAAAATAATGTACCTAGTATGCTAAGTAAACATACAAGGTAGAGATGTAAAACAATGTGTCCATATGTTACTAGAACATATGCAACAGAGATGCAATTTAAAACAAATGTACTAGGTATGATGAACATACATAGCATGAAAAGGTAATGTAAAACAATGTACTAAGTACGCACACAATGGGCATACATAGCATAAAATGTAATGTAAAACAATGTACTAAGTACACACACAATGGGCATACATAGCATAAAATGTAAGGAAATCATGTACTATAAATGTACTAATGAACATAGCAAGTATATGATGTGAAAACAGGAAAGCATGAAAGTAACAAGTAGGCACATGTGTTCCACCCCAAAATAGTTTGAAAACAGTAAAAGAGGGGTCTATGTACTCACTTGAGATTGCTCAATAGACTTTAGATATCCACCAAGCAAAGCTAGAAGGTTACGGAAATCAAACGGCACCTAATATAGGTAGCTATATTAATAAACGGACTTAATCGGAGGATCGGGTAGTACGAGGGTTCGTAAACCATATGAGTGTAGGAACTCATATGATATGGTTTAACAAAGCCTACATACTAAAATGAAACTTATCCTAAGTGCTTTTGACCCGTTACGACCCGTTTAGGTAGCTTATGCTACTTTAACGCGTCGTTCGCGTAAAACGCGTTCGGACCGCCTAATTAGCCCTATGACAAGTAAGATATGCCTTAACATGTTTAATATTGTTGTTAAATCAGTTTAGATGGCAAAAGTTATGATACATAGGCTTAAAATGAAATTTGGCGCAAAAAGGGCATTTTGGTAATTTACCTAAGGCATAGGAATTACTTATCATACAACTACTTACACGACGTGACCATAAGGTATAACCTCGGAAGGTTATTCCCTATACTACTATGGTCGGATCCTAATGATCGACCAAATGGGTCGGGTACGATAGCATAAGCGATTGATTAGATCGCTTACCTTTACGACCCTAGAAAAGCACAAAACTAAAAGTGACGAGCTAAACATGTTAAAACATGTTTAACAAGGTTTTTAAAAACAGGTTTGGTATCAAAACAAACGGTTTTGAGACCCTAGAGTAGTTTGGTTACAAAATACACGAGAATACGCATTTTGGCCGAAACTACGACTCGTCACTGAGCCTAGATAACGTGGTAATCAGTAGGTATAGTCACTAGGGACTATAACCATCGTGATTACGCTCACGTTATGAAGTTCAAACGAACTTCGCGTTGACCATAAACTGGTCAATGCAGAAAGTCAAACACGGTTAGATTTAAAGGCTAAAACGAACAATAAACGCGAAAGGATACTTACAGAAGGTCCCCGCAAGATTCGAACCCGATTCACCCTCAGGTAGGAAGCATATAAACTTCCACTTAGAGAGTTTTGAATCAGATTCAAATGTGAGGGGAAATGAGCAAGACATGGGGGGGTATTTATAGGAAATGTAGAGCCGTTAAGATCGTTTCTTGTTTCCCAAGCGTTAAATCTCGGCCGTACAACACATACCCACTGATTTACAAACCCATGGGATCCCCTAGGATTGCTTAAAACCAGTTGCAAGTGGAAAACATGGCTAGAACAGGCTGGAAATGGCTGGAACACATTTCTGCTGAACTGGGACCTGCTTGCGCACCGTAACACTCAGAGTGTTGAGGTGCGCAAGGTAACAACTTTGGCAGAATTACAATTTTAGTCCCTCTCATGCATTTAAGTCATTTCCGACACGTTTAAGGCCCGTTAACCCCATTTCAAAGCTCTAAAATGAAGTTAAAGTATAGCGAACTTATAATGTGCTCAAAAATATGCCGGATGTCGGTTCGTTTGGCCGTCCGGTTGCGTTGTTTGGTTAATTACGACGGAAGTCGTAACGAACGCAAAAAAAACAATCCAAATTAAGCGACGAATGGATTTTTATCATGCCAGTCACTAAAATAAAATATTTTAATGATTACATAAATTTTTGGATGTCCGGATGTATTCAGAACGTAAGTTATGTGCGAAGATGCAAACTTGTGCACTTTTTGACGCTTTTAGTCCCTGAATGAGCATAAAGTTTATTTTAGCGCACCGAACCCCTCAAAGCCTATTTCTAAGCTATGTAAAGGATATTTAGGGTGTGTTTAACTTATGGCCAGGTTCCGGAATGTCCGTTACAGTACGAATCGACATACTTTCGCAGTTTTGTCGAATTTAGTCCCTGTAAGCGAATAAACTTGATTTCGGCACACCAAACCTTCCAAAACTCATTTCTAAGTTATGTATAGGTTATTTAAGGTATGTTAAGCCTATGTCACTATTCCGGAGTGTTTGTTGCATTAAACTGGTTATATTTACGCATCAGTGCGCATATAACCTTCCAGAAAGCGATTTAAAGCCCGAAATCAAACAAGAATTGATATGTGCAAATGATACACATATTTATGCAATTCCCAAGTATGAAATACAATATGTCATCGGTTTGGTATTTGTTTGATGGTCGCAGTGACCCAGGTGTCACAATACCAGACCATTTAGTAACTTTTCTGTATACTACTAGTTTGTTAACAATTACATGTAAGCATAACACAGAAATCAGAGAGCAGTTAAGTACTTCCACACAGTCGTCAAGCACTTTAATTATCATTAGTAAATTGTACGGTTACATGTAAATTTGAGGGTTGTCACATTCTCCCCCTGTTAAGAGAATTTCGTCCCGAAATTTAGCACGTGGTTACTGAGGAAGCTAGTTAAGTTGCGTTGTTTTCCTGATTTTCCTGGGGTGTCACATCATCCCCCCATTGATTTGGAATTTCGTCCCGAAATTTTGCAGTAGCTTCAGCCTCAGTAGTGGTTGCGTTTTTCTTAAACAGTTGGGGATACTTGAGTTTCATTTTGTCTTCTCGTTCCCAGGTATACTCTGGGCCACGACGAGCATTCCAACGAACTCAGACCAGAGGTATCCTGGTATGCTTGAGGATCTTAACATCTCGATCCGTAATCTCTGCTGGTTCCTCGACGAATCGCAGCTGGTCGTCGATAGTGAGTTCCTTAAGAGGAACTATGAGGGTCTCATCTGTCAGACACTTCTTCAGATTCAACACATGGAAAACATTGTGAACTCCGCTGAGTTCTTCAGGTAGGTTCAACCTGTAGGCGACTTTGCCAATTTTCTTTGTGACTTCGAATGGTTCGATATAACCCGGATTGAGTTTGCCTCGTTTGCCAAAGCGGACTACACCTTTCCAAGGTGAGACTTTGAGTAGCACTCGATCCCCAACATGGAGCTCGAGTGGTTTTCTTCCCTTATCAGCATAGCTTTTCTGATGGTCACGAGCTGCCGCCATTCGCTGTCGTATCTGAGCAATTCTCTCGGTGGTATCTACCACAAGTTCTGGGCCAGTGATTTGGCTGTCACCAATTTCTGCCCAACAGAGAGGTGATCGGCATTTGCGTCCATACAGTGCCTCGAATGGAGCGGCTTGGATGCTGGTGTGGTAACCATTGTTATATGAGAACTCCACTAGCGGGAGGTGCTTTTCCCAGCCATTACCAAAATCGATTACACATGCCCTAAGCATGTCTTCAAGGGTTTGGATGGTGCATTCTGATTGCCCATCCGTCTGTGGGTGATAAGCGGTGCTCATATCTAAACATGAGCCAAAAGACTTGTGCATTGCTTGCCACAGTTCAGAAGTAAAACGCGCGTCACGATCAGATATAATAGAGGTTGGCACTCCGTGCCTTGATACCACTTCCTTTAGGTAAATGTCTGCAAGAGTAGAAAACTTATCCGTTTCTTTGATAGCCAGAAAATGTGCAGACTTGGTCAGTCGATCTACGATCACCCAAATGGTATAGTTTCCGCGTTGAGATCTGGGCAGGCCAGTAACAAAGTCCATGGAAATTTGCTCCCATTTCCATTTCGGGATATCCGGTTGTTGAAGTAGGCCTGATGGTTTCTGATATTCAGTCTTGACTCTCGCACAAGTCAAGCACTTACTGACGTAGGTTGCTATGTGGGCTTTCATGCCAGGCCACCAATACGTAGTCTTGAGGTCGTGGTACATTTTATCCAAACCAGGATGTACCGAATAACGAGACTTATGTGCTTCATCCATCACAAGCTCGCGTAAGTTGCCATAAAGTGGAACCCAGATGCGCCCTGTTACATAGTAAGCGCCGTCTCCCTTTTGTTCTAGCCGCTGCCTCGATCCTCGTAGGGATTCAGCCCTGATGTTCTCTGCTTTCAATGCTTCAACCTGAGCATTACGAATCTGAGCGGGAAGGTTAGACTGGATGGTAAGTTGTAAAGCACGTACACGCTTAGGTAGGGTATCCTTTCGACTGAGGGCGTCGGCCACAACGTTGGCCTTTCCTGGATGATATTTGATAGCGCATTCATAATCGTTCAAAAGTTCGACCCATCGGCGTTGACGCATGTTTAACTCCTTTTGCTTGAAGATATGCTCGAGACTCCTGTGATCGGTGTAAATGGTGCACTTGGTACCGTACAGGTAATGTCTCCATATCTTAAGTGCGAAAACAACTGCTCCCAATTCCAAGTCGTGCGTAGTGTAGTTCCTTTCGTGAACTTTAAGTTGGCGCGATGCGTAGGCAATGACCTTGTCACGTTGCATCAATACGCAACCAAGTCCTTGGATGGAAGCGTCGCAATAAACCACAAAATCTTCTGTGCCTTCAGGCAATGAGAGGATAGGTGCGCTACAAAGTCTATCTTTCAAGTGCTGAAACGCAGATTCCTGTGCATCACCCCAGCGATAGGTGACACCCTTCTGAGTCAGTGAAGTAAGGGGTTGCGCAATCTTGGAGAAATCCTTTATAAACCTTCTATAATATCCGGCCAAACCCAAGAATTGGCGGATTTCTGTTGGTGTATGAGGTGCAGGCCAGTTCTTGATCGATTCAACCTTAGATGGATCCACATGAATCCCATCCTTGTTTACCACATGGCCTAGAAAGTGGACTTCGCGAAGCCAGAAGTCACATTTTGAAAACTTGGCATACAACTGCTCTTTTCGAAGAAGTTCCAGCATAAGTCGTAGATGCTGCTCGTGTTCCTCCTGACTCTTAGAATAGATCAGGATATCGTCGATGAACACAATAACGAACTTATCCAGGTAAGGCTTGCACACTCGGTTCATGAGATCCATGAAGACCGCTGGTGCATTCGTCAGCCCGAATGGCATAACCAGAAACTCGTAATGGCCGTAATGAGTTCTGAATGCTGTTTTGGAGACGTCCTCATCTCGGACCCTCAGCTGATGGTATCACGATCTCAAGTCAATCATGGAGTAATAGCTCGACCCTTGCAACTGGTCGAACAAGTCGTCAATACGTGGAAGAGGATAACGATTCTTCACAGTCACCTTGTTAAGTTCGCGATAGTCAATACACATTCTGAAAGTACCATCCTTCTTCTTCACAAACAAGACTGGAGCTCCCCAGGGCGAAGAGCTAGGACGTATGACACCCTTTTCCAAGAGTTCTTGTAGTTGCGTGGATAGTTCTTCAAGTTCTGATGGAGCTAGACGATAAGGGCGCTGCTCCAGGAGCTAGCTCGATTTAAAATTCAACTTGACGATGAGGCGGAAGACCAGGTAATTCCTCAGGAAATACCTCGGGAAAGTCACGTACAATAGGGATGTCTTCAATTCTCTTCTCTTCCGTTGATGTGTCAGTAACGGGTGCTAAAATGGCAATGTGGCCCTTTCGCAAACACTTCTGGGCCTTAAGGAAAGAGATGATGCCTTCGACAGCACCACTCTTGTCGCCATGAATCATGAGTGGTTCTTCACCAGAACGAGGAATGCGGACGATTTTCTCCTTGCAAACAATCTCCGCTCGATGATGAGATAGCCAATCCATCCCAATAACGACGTCGAAACTACCAAGTGTGATAGGAATAAGATCGATAGAGAAAGTCTGACCAGCTAAGACGAGGTTACAACCTTTAACTATGTGTGTGGCTTTAAGACTTTTACCATTTGCTAGCTCTATCGTGTGTTTGGTGTTCAAAAGTGTTGGAGTGCGCTTAAGCATTTGGCAAACTTTTAAGCACACATAGCTAGTATCGGCACCCGAATTGAATAAAACAATAACAAAGAAGTCATCCAGAAGAAACTTACCCATCACAACGTTGGGATCGTTCCTTGCTTCTCCCTGACCAATCACGAACACCCGACCTTGGGGGCCATTGCCATTATTGTTACCTCCATTGTTGCCTCCATTGTTGTTTCCATTGTGGTTCCCATTTCATTGGTTATTGTTCTGGTTTTGGTTCAGCTGGGGGCAGTTTCTCTTAAAGTGGCCTTCAGCGCCACACTGAAAGCATCCTTTATTTCCCTGCTGATGCTGCTGCTGGTGGTTCTGTGGGGCATGTTGTTGTTGTTGGAGATTCTGATTTGCTGGCCGGGCGCTCCTACAATCCTTTGCTTCATGACCAAACTTGTTACACCTCAGGCAACGACCTTTGTTGCACTGCCCGCTGTGATGTTTGTTGCACCGGTTGCACTTGGAGTGGTTCCCTCGGTATCCACCCTGTCCTTGGTTACCAGAAAATTGCTGACCAGGACTCTGGTAGTCATCAGTCTTTCGCTGCTGAGACTGAACTGAAGTAGAACCCTTTCCGGAGTTCCCATCCCATTTTCGCTTGCTGTCGCTAGGTGCATCAGAAGTAGCTGTGGCACTGATTCGTTTGGGCAGCCTGTTTTGCTCCACCGCCTGGTCAGTGAGTCGATGGGCCAACTTGATGATTTGCTGTATGGTACCCAGGTTGGCTGAAGTCACGTGACTTTGAATCTCTGGTACAAGGCCCTTGAGGTACAGCTCAATACGTTTGATGGGAGGGTCCACCATAGCAGGGCATAAGATGGCCAACTCATTTGACCTCTTAGTATACGCCTCAATCTCAGACCCCGTCATCTTCAGATTGAAAAACTCCACTTCTAGCTTGTGGATGTCATCCCGACTGCAGTAATCCTCTTTGATCAGTTCTTTGAAACCATTCCAGGGTGTGGCATTAGCAACTGCCAGTCCTAGTAGTTAAACATGTGCCTTCCACCAGGTTAACGCAGTTCCTTCAAGTGTTCCGGTAGCATATTTCACCCTACGGTGTTCGGGGCATTCGCACATCTCAAAAACTGACTCAAGCTTTTCAAACTAGTGAAGAAGGCCCACTGCTCCTTCGGTGCCACTGAAAGTAGTAGGTCGGCAGTCCATGAACGTTTTGAACATGCACAAAGGAGGTTGAGCATGTTGACCTGTTGCGCGAGAATAAAAGTCAAGGTTAAGCACGAGGGTTGGTTTGCGAAGGTAGGATCTAAACATCCTAAGGTGAGTTGGTATAGCAGGTTATACCTCCTGCTGGGTTAGCTGCGAGTGCCTCAACGACTCGTTCGTTGATCAAAGCCGTCAACTGGGCTTGAGTGAGGTTGATACGTCCTCCGCGTCCGCTCATGATCTTCATAATGAAGCAACGTAAGTGAGAAAAGTGTCGCGAAAGTGCGTAAGTGTGGGACGATAGTAGAGCGTAAGCACGCAAGGTTCAAATAGCAATTATCACATTATCTAATGCACAGTGAGAACTATCTAACCGACAATATAACATAAATCATACCACTTATGGTGTCGAGTCTTGCACGTGGAGCGAAGTGTCGTTGTGGATCGTTAAGCACTGTACTGGTTATAGTCTGGTTTTATCAAAAACTTTTCCCTTTTAAAAAAACCAAGTTCACTATAACCAATGGCTCTGATACCAATCTGTCACACCCCCAAAATCCACCATGCGGAGTACCACCGCTTGGAGGCGTGACGTGACCAGGATCGAGCCACCAATCATATTGAACAACACAATTAAGTAAATAAAACCAACCACAATACGATTGGTGACCAAAGGAAAGTAAACCAAGTTCAGATTTGAACAGCGGAAGCATAAAACGTGAAACCAAAACATAAGTCCCATAGTTCATAAGTTTATAGTCCCTAACGTAGGTTTAGTAAGTTCATAAGATTTAGAAGTTTAGTACAGGACTTAACAATCCGTATTCCACAACAACCTCCTCCTCATGCAAGCTCCATCTGTTTAGCGACCTGTAAGGCATGTAACAACGAGTCAACAACAAAGTTGAGTGAGTTCACGTTTGGTTGTTTAGTTTTTAAGTTGTTTCTGAAAAACGTGGTTTGACTTTCGTTGGCTTAAATGCCGTGGGGGTTACCCCGTAGTTGAAAGTATGTTTAACCAGTTCCTTTTTCATTACCCAAACCCTAACCATAATCAGTGGGGGCTTTCCCCGTGTGAACTACTAGACGATATGATATCGACTACTATGAACAATAGTTGTGCCCTACATCAGTGTCTATCATCACTGATAGTTTGCCATAGTCCATTAGTACACGCCCGTCCGAACGGCATGGTGTGAGGATTGTTAAACCTAATAGCATTATTAACTAATGACCCGCTCGCCATTGGCCTCGGCGATTAAGTCGATATGAAGAGGGACTTATTGATAGAGTTTTGTCTAGCTAGTTTTAAGGTTGTTATCCTGCACCAGGAGGACGAACGTACGTATTCTGCACCAGGAGAATTCGTAGGATTAATAATGGCATACACTCTACGGAGGATGGACGTACATATCCTACCCAAGGAGGATATGTAGATTTAGTTTTAATTCTTTAACCCATTCCCAAACCACCGGGAATCCCATGCCTTAGAAAGTGTGTGAACTCACCTCGGTTTGCTCTGTTAGATTCTCAAATATAGCTAACGGTCAAGGTCGGTCAATCACGTCCTAATATGATTACCAGTTAGTCATTTAGTGACTTTCAAATAGAGCACAAAGTTCCTACACGTATCTATCACATAACATGCATCACTTTAACGGTTTATGCCCATCCAAGTTTCCCATCCATTCCCCACTCATAATCAAACATACGATAATGCACATAACACATATAACATGTTAGATCATTCACAGATAGCATACTCGACAGTTAGACACGTGAATTACAGCTTATGTCATTTCAGCATAAATATTCAAAACCGGGCTGTTTTCGGACATTTTAATAAAATAGTTAACTTATTCTAAAAATTCCCAAATTTTTACCGAATGTCTTAAACATTACAAATTTTATTTTGTAAAAATATCGGGGTCCGGTTCATTGATAAAAATTCATTTTCCGGACTGAACTCAGATTTATATTTTTCTGACCACAGTTCACGGGATAATTTATTAAAAATTCATCGAGCATCCGATTTACGAAATTCCAGTGGGGTAATTACAAATACATCGGTGGTCATCTACCGTACAAGTTTCAGGATCCAACTCTACAAAGAACCCAAGTTATGAAAGATAACAAAACTCATATTTTCAGAAGAAAAATGCAGCTCTAGCTGTTGTTACGAAATGACGCTTTAAAAATAGTAAACGAAGTCCAAAAATTACTATTCCGGTGCCATTAGAACCGTATTTCATAATAACACGTTTTAGACTCAAAATATCAGTTTTTTGTAGAGTTTATGACCTGTTTACAGCCAACTGAAGTTGGCTGTAAAACTTGGACAAATTCTGTTTTCATCTTTTAACTTACTAGCTTGTGTTCGATTGATTTCGTTAATCATGTTTAGTGATCATAACAACATCAAAAATCAATATTAACCAGCAACACATCAGATAATCAACCAAGAATCATAACAAAACAAGATCCAAGAGTTTTACACCATTACATTTCTTTTATCCAACAAGTTCATCATTTTTACAAGACTTTAAACTTTGATCTTATATGTTCATGATTTTTATCCGACAAATCTCTTATTAACCACTTTAGACAAGATCAATAGGGTGTTTAGAGTCACTTACTACTAGCTCGTGGCTAGGGAAGAAACTAGACGAAAAACGGGTGGTTAGTAGCGTTGAAGAGAGGTCCTTTTGATTCCGTGAGCACCGGGCTTCCTTGTATGAGATCCTTCACCTTTGTATGTTAGTAGAGTGCCTTGAACCAAACTTGAAAATGGTGGGGTGTTGTTAGGGGGGTTCGGCCGAGAGTGTTAAGGGAGGGAGAGAAAGCCAAGTTTTGCTTAAGTGTTGTGAAATGAATGTTATGGACCCTTGAGTTATATTTATAATTCACTTCAACCTAATTACCCATGGGATTTTATGTCCACTAGATATGAAGCAAGTTAGATTAATTTAGTCAAATGTGTAAGGGGGTGTCCCCTCATGGAACCGAATTGGTTAAGGGGGGGGGGGGGTAATTGGGTTGGTTTTGAACGAGATGATTAGTGTCTAGTTAAGAAAGCTAGGAGTTTAGTTTAGTTATTTGTGTGTTATAATTTATAACGGGTGTTAGGGTATTCGGGGACCCTAACTGGCACAGAAAAGGAAAATAGTGTCATTGACAATATTTTTATGTCCCGGGTAAAGTCCGGTTGTTCGGTTGGATATTACTCTGTTAAAGTGTTCAATTAATCCGTAAAGTGTCTTATATATATATTTTTGTAACGTTTTTAATTTTCAACCCACAGGAAAGCATACCAGACCATTTAGTAACTTTTATGTATACTACTAGTATGTTAACAATTACATGTAAGCATAACACAGAAATCAGAGAGCAGTTAAGTACTTCCACACAGTCGTCAAGCACTTTAATTATCATTAATAAATTGTACGGTTACATGTAAATTTGAGGGTTGTCACACATTTCATTAACAACAATCCCACACTTGAACTTCTTCCTCTCCTCTTCTTCTTACCCTCGGCCGAGAGCACCCTCACATACCATCATCTTCATTTTTCACTTCTCATCCAATCCATACATACTCAAAGGTGTAAGAAGGTGTATTAGGAAGCTTGGAGCTCTTGTAAGCTGAAGGACCACTCACATAAGCTTTTATCCACCTCATTTTCATCTAGTGATCATCCCTAGCCTTGAGCTAGTTGTAAGATCATCTACACCTTATTTTACATCTTGTTTTGGTGGTTAAAGAATGATACAAGTTGTTAATCATGAAGAACACTATGAATCTTGAACATGAAACTTAAACATAAGACTAAAATCATAAGAAATCAAGTTGTTTAAGTGTTGTTATGCTTGTTGATTGTTGATTGCTCATGTTATTGATGTTAATCATCATATGATCTTGCTAGATAGTGATTAAAGACATAATCTAGCAAGATGAGAGGATGATTATGTTGTAGATCAATAGATCATCCTTGTGTAAATAATGAACTTGAAGTGAAAATTGTTTTTTTTTTTTTTTTTTTTTGTTTGTAAAATGATGATCAAAGTGAACATAAAGTCTTGTAAACCTATGATTTCAAGAATGATTTTTCAAGAAACCAAGTTAAAAATACAAGATTTATATAAGCTTGGTTCTTAAAGAAATTAACCATGTTTTTAGTGGTTAAACAAGTGTAGAAATATATGTGTAACAAGAAAAACTCAAGAAGAAGCATTTTTAGAAAAATGATTTACAAGTTGTAAACATCTAACTTCTTTAAAAATGATGTTTTTAAATAAACAACTACACTTTAAAGGGTAACTAAGCCTACTAAACACCCTAGTAAGTTGCTACAAATTTTTGTAAACTTTCAAGTTCATGAAGTAGTAATTTATGTATGATTTTGGTAAATTGGTAAGTGTTGATTGGTTTATTGTTGATTGTGGTGATTTATAAAAGAAAATGATATGCTTTGAAATCATGGAAACCTCCATTTTTAATGGGAAACTATGGCAAAAATTTTCTAGAAATTAAACACTTAGAAAAATATTTTTAAACAAATATTTACAAGTATATTTTAAACCGTAAATTTTCATATAAAGCTTGCCATAATTTTTGTTACAAAAATTATAAATATTGGAGGTTGGTTTTTGTAAATAAAAGTGACTAAATATGTATTTAGGAAATATATATTTAGATGTCACCGTGTGTGTGATTATTTGTATATTATGTGTATTAGTTATATTATTTTAGGACTTGAAATAATATAACTCATCAAAATACCAAGAAATTACAATACAAAATATTACCAAAATTCCAACAATTTAATATACAAAGTATACCCAAAATATTGGAGAACCGAACAAGGAATATAACTTACATAAATATTCTGGAATTTAATTCATAAGTATATTTTGGTAATTGGTATTTTTGATACCAAAAGAACAAAAATATGATTTTTACAATTATTACAAAAATATATCATATTTTTGACAAAAGAAAATATATTATTTTTGGATAAATAAAAATATATATGTTTTCTTGAAATTATTAGAAGATATATTATTTTTGGGAGAAATATATATTTTCTTAAATAAACATAGAATACATTATTTTTGGGTGAGAAATAGATTTATATATATTTTCTAAGATAAACTTGAAAATATATTATTTCTAAGGTTTAAATGAAAATACAATTATTTTTGCCAAGAGAAAAATTATAAATAATTTTTCTATGTAAGATTTCTTAAAATATATATTTTGAGAATATATATTGGTGAATTTTTATTAGAAGTATTATTCCAGAAAAATAAATACAAAAGTTAAGTATAAGAATACTTAATAAACACAATAAAAATACGTATCCTCGTACGTATAAATATACACCGGAATACGCCACCGATACTTGGCAAAAATACACAAAGTTAAGAATACAAGTATAAATACACCCATCCTTGGGAAGGATATACATGTACAAATACATATAAGTGTCAACTTAAAATATATTATTTTAACTAATATTCCAAAAAAATAAATAAATATAATTTACGTTAAAATATTTATTATTTTAACATATAATTATATACTTGGAATAACATTGATGACACAAAGAAACGTAACTCAAAGACACTAAATAAGACTACAGTCAAGGCACAACCCGTCCGTCTAATAAACCGTAGTACGTTTGTAGGTAGTCGTGCGATTGTGAAGAAGCTTTGAGTTATCTGATCGAAGAACGCAAGACTGTGAGTTCATGTCCCACTTTTCTTTTAACTGTTTTCAGTTTTATAACTTCGGGGGTGAAGTACATGTTACAAATTGTTTACAAACGTTTACATATGGTATGGTTAGCTACGGAATGAACTGCTAGATCATGTGAATGGGTAGGCGATTAACTTAAGACCATTAATCCTT
The DNA here is from genome assembly GCA_030545235.1 of Helianthus tuberosus. Lineage (NCBI taxonomy): Eukaryota > Viridiplantae > Streptophyta > Magnoliopsida > Asterales > Asteraceae > Helianthus > Helianthus tuberosus. The sequence goes on along the minus strand of CM060360.1, from coordinate 40,598,684 downwards.
GTTTAAGGACCGAGGAGCATGAGTGATAGATCTATTGGGTGTTGCGAGCCCCGCCCATGAGCCCGCGGGTTGGACCATATGGCGACTATGTCATTCCCGCCGGATGGCCCGGTACGAAATACACATAAAGGATTGAGCCATTCCTACACCATTGCACACATATTAATGTATTAGCTACACATTAATTTATCTGTTTCCTTGTTGCTTTCATACCGGTTTACAGATACATACATACATACATACATACAGAAGTTTTACAAGGTTATTCGTGCACATATACAAAATACATGAACTCGCTCAACTTTTGTTGATGTTTTCAAACTATATGTATTTCAGGAAACTAATTATGGATCTGGCAGGCGTTCAAGATTTCAAGTCGTGTTTCGAATAAAAGATGTCATCCAGTGTCGAAGGGTTTGGAATATGTATCTTATCTTGGATAAGATACATAGTTCAAAGCCCAGCTTTTAGTAGTGTCTTCTGTTAAGTCCAGATTGGAACTTAAAACGAGGATGTTGTAGCTGTCCCGCCTCCTGCTGTTCCCTTCATTGAGATGTCTTCTAACACCAGTTTGCATTCGGTCCTAGACTCCTTTGAGTCTGCGACACCTTCAGCTTTGCAGGTGGCCGGACTGCAGCTTTTTGCTACCGACACAGATGACGACACCGCTATGCCTGCTGCACCATCTCCTACCCGTGACCCCACGCCGCCACACGACCCTGAGCATGTCCCCAAGCCGGACCCTATTCCCTTTGGTCAGCCTGATGTTGCACCTATTGATCCTGAGCCGATTCCTGATCATGACCATGTTCCGTTTGGATTACCAGATATTGCACTCCTTATTCCCGACCCAGTACCTGCACTTGTTGATCTTCCTCTTGCTGAGCCATTTCTACCTCCACCCGCACTCGCTGATGTTGTTCCTCTCCCTCCTGTAGAGTCCGATGTCGACTTCCCTGATCTGCCGATCCTTTTCTTACAGGACATCCCTGCACCCCGTCCAGGAGAAGGTACTTCTGGTCAGCTGCCTAGTTATGACCCTTTTGCTACAACAGCTTTTCCTCAGATCCCTCACACTACACCGTTTGCTCTCTTCACATGTACACCGCTTGACGAGCCACTCCGATGGTTCCCACCATACCGATCTCAGACCCCTATCATCCCTCACATTTTGTTGGATACACGCGAGATGAGTTGCTTTTGTCGCTGCAGCTACAGTTTGAGGTTTTGAGTCGCAGAGTTTTGAAGCTTTAGCTGACTCTACACCCTCCACCTTGCTCCTGTCAGACTACTTTTGTTCATCCACATTCATCGTCACCCCTTTTGCACATCCACCTGCTACTCACGCACTTTTTCCAGGTATTTGATTCTCTTTTCCTTACTATTAGGCAGCAGATCAGTTTCTTATTTCATCGTATATACGAGCTCGAGGAGGAGCTTGCGCATGTTCGCAGCTTACTTCTCTTCCCTCCTCTTCCACCTCCGCCATCAGTAAAGTAAGATTTTGGTCTTTTGCAGATGCATTACTTTTGGTAAGAGCACCACTATTGGGCCGAGACTGTGAAGACCTTTGAAGACCACTTTTTGACCATGTGGTTTTTGGTATATTGACAGACTTATTGGACAAGGGTAGTGTGACCCTGTGTCCCCTTTGATGTGATACACTATGTAGAAAATATAACTGTGGTTGGTAATTAATGAAAGCTCAATCGTCATTTTCTCACTAAACACTTTGTTAATTTACATGTTGTGCTACGCTTATGTTGTGGCTTGATTGCTTGCTATAATGATTGCCTATATGTATATGTACATACGACCTCTAGACAACTATTTGCTTATTTAACGAATAAGACCTGACCTATCCGACCTTCTTCTTAGAAGAAGAATGCTGCCGCGAAAGAATACGGATACCAACAACCCTCTGCCGACGACAGTGGCGGAATTGCAAGAGCACATCTCACAGGCCATCGCATAGCATGAGGCCCTTCGCTCTGAGCACAACAAAGGTACCTCGGGGAATAACCCACCCAACGGTAATGTTTAGTCACTTAAGACACATTACAAAACGTTTGGACTTTTCCAAGTGTGCTTTGCTAATGCCTTATGTGAATGATGTTGCATATGTCGCAGGCTGCACCTACAAGCAGTTCTTGGGCTGCAAACCCCCGGATTTCGACGGCACTAGGGGTGCTGTAGTCTTTGTGCGCTGGGTTGAGAAGACGGATTCTGTTTTGCGAATGAGCAAATGTGCACCCGAGCATCAAGTCACGTACATTTCTGGACTGTTCTTAGATGGGGCTCTGTCATGGTGGAACCTTCCGGTTCCGAGGTTGGGTGAAGCTGCTGCATATGCTTTGACATGTAATGAGCTGAAAGAGCTTATGCGTAAGAAATATTGTTCAAGGACAGAAATCCAGAAGCTGGAAACTGAATTTTGGAACTTGAAAATGGAAGGTTCAAAGATAGCTGAGTATGTGCAGAGATTTCATGATTTGTCACAAGTTGTTCCTTATTTGCTAGAACTAGAGTTTAAGAGGGTTGAACGTTTCATCTGGGGATTGGCACCTCAGATTCTGAGCATGGTGACAACTTCTAAGCCACCGACGATTACGGAGGCAATTGACTTGAGTGTGGCGCTGACTGAAGAAGCAATCAGGTTGGGCAAATTCTTGATATCTGAAACAAAAAAGAAAAAGACTCATGTGGAGTCATCTGGAGATAACAAGAGGAAGTTTACCAATTTCAAGAAGGGTACTCGGGCGAACAATAACAACAATGCTGATAAGGGAAGAAGGTACATGGGTAACCTACCTAAGTGCGACAATTGCCAACGTCATCATACCGGGCGATGTAGATATGGAAAAAGTGATAATTGTGGCAAAGCGGGGCATGTAAAGGAGACGTGTTGGCATGGTGCTGGAAGTGGAAATGGAGGTCAAGATGGTAATGTAAATCGCGGGGGAAACAACAACAACGACCATCAAGGAGAAAATGGTGATGATCTAGGACGTGGTCAAGGTTGTTTTAACTGCGGTGACATAGGGCATTTCAGGAAATATTGTGCTAAAAACAATCAGGCACGTGGAAGAGTGTGCAGCAACGGAGCTAGGGAAGCACGTCAGGATCCAAACGTGGTTATCGGTACGTTCTCTATTAATCAACGATATTCATCTGTGCCGTTTGATACTGGTACCAAGTTTTGCTTCATATATCTAGACTTTAAGGGCATGTTTGGTTTAGTTGCAAGTAAGTTAGATATCCAGTATTCGATAGAATTGGCTCACGGGAAGTTAGTAGAGACGAATGAAGTAATTAAGAGGTTGTGTTATAAAGTTTGGAGATATCCCTGTGATAAGGGAATATTTGGAGGTTTTCCCCGAAGACTTGCCAGGATTACCTCCTCAATGACAAGTCGAGTTCCCCATTCACATGGTTCCAGGCGCCGCGCCTGTAGCCAGGGCACCTTATCGACTTGCGACTTCAAAGATGCAAGAGTTGTCAATGCAGCTTCAGGAGCCGCTGGATAAAGGATTTATAAGACCAAGCTTCTCGCCTTGGGGAGCTCCAGTGTTGTAGGTCCAAAAGAAGGATGGTAGTTTCGAAGGTCCATCGACTACCGGGAGCTGAGCAAGCCAACCATCAAGAATCGGTATCCCTTGCCGAGGATTAATGACTTATTCGACCAACTGCAAGGATTCAACTATTAATCTAAGATTGATCTTTGATCAGTTTATCATCAGCTGTTGATTCAGGAAGAAAGAATACCAAAGAACAGTGAGTCAAAATTTGTTATTAGACATACGCTAGTGTTGTGTTTTATACACGGAACACAAAACAGTTACACACAGAATACAAAACTTCGAGAATTTAGGAAACATGCATTTAGGACCTTCGGGAACTTATGTCGGAATTCATTAAAGGTTACAACGTAAGAACCACGTCTATTAACTCGGGCAAACACTATTATTTTGTCATGCATGCTATTTTAGTTAACCGAACGGATAAAGTACTCAAATTTCTTTTATTGAGATTCCGACTTTTGCATCTAGCGAGTAGATTTTTACGTCTCTACTCCTCTTAATGGTCCTTGTATCACGATCATTTCTTTCATTATAGCGAATACTCATTGATTCATTTCTTGAAAATTCATAGGTTACACATGTGGCTTCCCTTCGAATGATTGTTTTCATCAAAGTTTCAGATATTATTTCACTATATCCAGTTATTGCCTTGTGACTCAGATAACCTGTATTATTGTAAGTGTTGACTCCTTGGTATCAAGCCAACAAAACTATCTTGGAATTTCTTTTCCTTCGAGTTGCATACATGGTTTATCTTTGTAACCATGCCGAAATTTCCTTGTCGATACATGTATTTATTGTCGGATTGCGCTGAAACCAAGTTAGGTTGTTTGAATTTATCCATTACAGGTATTCAATTCTAGACACCATATGATGTATTGGAAGCATCATATTCGAATTCATTTTAACAAACGTTTCATTTGTTCCGAGTTATAGTAGACTTGTTCGGTATACGACTCTATTATGTCGTTTGCTGATTTCGACACCTTGTGGTGGTGCCTTCACTAGATTGAAGCTTGCGCTAATCTCATTTACGCATCTCATACACCATGTGGCGACTATGTCGTTCCCGCCGGATGGCCCGATACGAAATACGCATAAATGATTGAGCCATTCCTACACCATTGCACACATACTAATATATTAGCTACACATTAATTGATCTGTTTCCTTGTTGCTTTCATACCGGTTTACAGATACATACATACATACATACATACATACATACATACATACATACATACTTACTTACTTACATACATACATACATACATACATAGATACATACATACATACATACATACATACATACATATATACATACATACATACATACATAAGTTTTACAAGGTTATTCGTGCACACATACAAAATACATGAACTCGCTTAACTTTTGTTGATGTTTTCAAACTACATGTATTTCAGGAACTAATTATGGATCTGGCGGGCATTCAAGATTTCAAGTCGTGTCTTGAATAAAAGATGTCATCCAGTGTCGAAGGGTTTGGAATATGCATCTTATCTTGGATAAGATAAATAGTTCAAAGCCCAGCTTTTAGTAGTGTCTTTTGTTAAGTCCAGATTGGAACTTAAAACTTGGGATGTTATGTACTTGAATTTGAAGTCTTGGTTTGTGGTTAAACAATAACGATTGTAACGTTTTGAAACTTATTTATGGATGAACATCTTGGTTTTATCATATAGATGGTTGTTATGGTTGAATGCAATGATATTAAGCAAGTCACACCTAATCACGCTTTCGCAAAAGTCAGGGTGTGACAGATTCAATTATGATGCCCTATGGGATTCATTTGACTTCGAATAAGAGCCAGAGTACTTTGATGAATTGGATATCTTAAGAGATTAAGAAGCGTCTCAGGGAAGATTTCCAGCACGGTCTTCTAAACATCAACAAACTTCCAATGATAATGAAGCTGGTCCTAGTAACGATGTTGAGAATGATGGTGTTCAGCAAACTCCGACTACTTTGGAACAAGAACCTGCTCTGGAAAATCAGACAACGACAGTTTATGATGATAATTCTGAGTCTGAATCAGATAGCCCAACCTTTGATCACGGTGATTCAGAATCTGAGTGGGAGCAGATCCAATCTTCAGACCAGACAGTCCATGTTGAAGAACAAGTTGCTGATCAGAATGTCACAAATTTGGAAGGAGAGGTGATCATTCCTGATGAAGTTATGCCAAGGACTCTATCCTATCACCCCGAGGAGTTGATTAGAGGAGAACTGCAATTAAGAGTTCATCCAAGAAGCCAAATTGACCATGGCCTTACTTTCTTTATACTAAAATTGCTCCTTTACAAACTGAATTCTCACTCAGTTGCTTTATTTCGCAGATTGAACCTCGAACATATAAAGAAGCACCGACGGAAGAATCATGTGTGAACGCGATGCAAAAGGAGCTAAGTCAATTTGAGAAATTTGGAGTTTGGAAGTTTGTCGATCTACCTGACGGACACAGAAAGATAAATACAAAATGGGTTTTCAAATGCAAGAGAGACGATCGAGGTGTGATAGTCAGAAACAAAGCTCGACTCGTTGTCCAGGGTTTTAGTCAGCAAGAGGGGATAAACTTCACAGAGGTTTACGCTCCAGTTGCTCGACTTGAGGCCATCAGAATATTCCTTGCTTTCGCTTCATGGAAAGGATTTAAAGTGTACCAGTTAGATGTCAAATCGGCGTTTCTTTACGGAAAGGTGAAAGTGGAGGTATATGTCGGTCAGCCACCGGGCTTTACTGACCCAATCCACAAAGACAAGGTTTATCTGCTGGACAGAGCGCTGTATGGTTTGCATCAGGCCCCGAGAGCCTGGTACGAGACACTCTCTCAACACTTGCTTACCAACGGCTTTATCCGAGGAATAGTGGACGCTACTCTCTTCACTAAGGAGGTCGCTGGTCATCTACTGATCGTTCAGATATATGTTGATGACATTATTTTCATGTCAACAAACGAAGAACTCTGCAAAGATTTTGAACAAGTAATGAAGCAGAAGTTCGAGATGTCGTCAATGGGTGAGATGAAGTTCTTCCTAGGGCTGCAGGTCGATCAGATGCCTGAGGAAACTTTCATACATCAAACGAAATATGTCTACGACGTTTTGGAGAAATTTGGGATGTCCGAGACTACACCAATGGCCACCCCATTAGCAACTAATCATGGAATCAACCCTGATCTCACCGGAGAGAAGGTCAACGAAACGCTATACCGCTCAATGATTGGTTCGCTGATGTAGTTGACAACATCCAGACCCGATATCATGTACCCGACATACCTCGTAGCGCGATATCAGTCAAGTCCTATAGCCTCGCACATGTCTATCGTCAAAAGGATCCTACCCAACCTGAAAGGAACCCCAAGCCTGGGGTTGTGGCATTCCAAAGATGGTGACTTCAAGCTCGAAGGATATCCAGACTCAGATTTCGGTTGCTGTAAGCATAACGCAAAATCAATAACTACAAGATGCCAATTCTTCGGACCCCGATTGGTCACGTGGCAGTGTAAGAAGCAAACCTCTGTTGCTCTATCAACATGTGAAGTAGAGTATGCTTCAGCCAGCAGCTGTTACACTCAGATCCTGTGGATTCAGCGACAGATGCGCGATTACGGTTTGAAATTTCTTACCTCTCCTATATTTGTTGATAACGAGGCTGCAATCAACATAACGAAAAATCTGGTACATCACGCTAAAACTAAACACATAGAAATTCGTCATCACTTCATTCGCGACTGTTACGAAAAGAAGTTGATACGAATTGATAAAATCCACACCGACGAACAAAAGGCAGATTTACATACCAAAGCTTTTGATAAATCACGTTTTCAATATCTTTTAAAATTGAATGGTATGAATCTTTTTTCGGCGGCAGAGGAGATAGTTGGCGTTGATGAGAAAACCGAAGCAAAGGATGTTGAAAAGCAGACTGCTTTGGTTTGTCGACTTTTTTGTTGTTTTCGTATTTAGGGGGAGATAGATATATTTTTCAGAAAATACAAAAACAATAAAAAATCGAAAAATAAAAAAACAATGAGATATTTTCATAACCCAAAAACAATATAAACTAAAAAGGAGTTTGTGTAAAAAGAGGAAATGATAGTACATCAGCTAGACAGTTACGGTATGCTAAAGAAATGTAATGTTTAAATTTTTTAAACAGTCTCGCTGATGATATGCCGATAGGTTTTTACACGTTTAGTAGACTTTTTCGGGATATAAACATAAAATAATTTATTGCTATTTCGTGGGGAACATCTCTCGGGTATATAGGTAACCCCTAAAATCTTGTTTGAAAGACTTTCTATTTCTAACATACTAGGTCTATGTACTTGATGATATCTAGGGTATTATACCTGGACTTCTGATTTTGCGGAAGCAATAGCCTAGTTTTCGTATAATACTCTACACAGCTTTAATCAATAAAGCCTCCCCTCAGCATAAAAAATGATAAACATTGCAAAATGCTAATCATGTGCTGTTGAAGAAAAGATCCCCAAGAGGGACACACCGAAAGACGAGCCATCATCTCTTTGTCTGAACGGAAGTTCTAACCTGAGTTCTCCTGGCCTCGCATTACCCTTTACAGATATCATTAATGTGCGTTCACCTGTAAGACTGAATATAGAAGTTTGGATAAGAGAGTATATTCTGAGGTGGGACACGTGAATAAGTTAAGTCCTTAAAACATCTAAATCGTATCCTGAATTAGTTGAAATCTGTGTGAAAATTTAAAAGGATTAGTATATCGGCAATCTAAGTGAATTGTTTAAAGATTAGTGTGAAATTAAGCTCAATGGTACCTGTGACTTGTCAGCAGCTGATATGACCCTCTAACACACTAACCAAAAATATGTTTGTAAATAGTTTACTGTTTACTTTATTGCATTTTATTTCAGTCTTTCTTTTAAACCCAAAAAGATTTTCAGTAGGTTTTAGCTTAAAACTTTCCTAAAATCCCAAAAAGATCTTTTTATCTACTTTATTCTTCCACAAACCAAGGTGGAAAGCTGATCTTCAGAATCTAAGAAGTGAAGCAAAGCAGGAAGTTTCTGAGCTGAACAACTGGGTTGGGAGCTAATCTTAAAAGATTGAGAATTTGAATGTTTACACAAGTTCATTAACTTGATACTTGTAAAATTTTTCAGAAAAAAGTCTTGAAAAAGATTGAGCAAAATGTCAGTTGTTTCGTTTCGGGTCAGCCAAGGTCATTAATTTGGACTTGGTAGGCAAATTCAGTACCTAGGGTCATTAATTTGGACCTAGATACTTGAGTGGATTTCTAAAACTGACCAACCCAGATAAAATTTGAAAAATATGAAAAATAAAATTGAAAATTTGAAAATTTTGGAGAGTGGATCGGATGACAATCCGATCGGATGGATAGGTGGTCTTGCCTATAAATACATACTTCAGTCAATCTTTTCTGATCGAAGTGCCTCTCAACCCACACACAAACACTCTCAACTTTTCTTGTTCTTGTTTCTCACACTCTTGCTTTCCAAGTCACATAGGATTGTTGGCACGCTCAACCTTCACTATGGGAAAGGTAAGATTTCTAACTTTCAGCGTTAAATTTTGATGATTTTGAGGTTTAGTGAAGTGTCGGCTCGGATCAGTGCAAGAACCTAGATCTAGGCTTGTTTAGGCTATTTTGGTACAAATCAAACACAGGGTTTTGTAGATCGGCATTAGATCTATAGGGTTATCGTCTCAATTTTATGAATAACACCTTAGATTTGATGTTAGATGTTTAAGGGTGTTCGGAAGCCGAGGGTATATATGTCAAATTAAACTCAAACCAAAACGTTTTAGAAAAATCTGAACACAGGGTTTTGTTAATCGGCAAAAACTCTACAAGAAAATGTGTTCAATTTTATCAAAATGTTAGAAAATGTTTAATGTTCATGCTTAGGATTTAATTGTTTTTCATGTACCAAGGAACGAATGGCAATCCGATCGGATGACCATCCGATCGGAAGGCCATCCGATCCATGACAACCTTTATATTTATCTAAGTGTTTGAGTTTGATTTGTTTCAACTGTTATACTTATCTTTCTGATTAGTTGTTTTTCAATCGGATGGCAATCCGATCGGATGGCAATCCGATCGGATGACAATCCGATCGGAAGGTCATCCGATCCAAAACACTCATTCTCATGATTGTGCTACTATACTGATCATCATTTTGGAACGAATGTCAATCCGATCGGATGACAATCTGATCGGAAGGCCATCCGATCCAAACGTACATAATGTTTGTTTGAGGATGCTCTTTAAATAATATGGCTCATTCGATCGGATGACCATCCGATCGGATAGCCATCCGATCCTCAGTACTGTATAGAGTGAGTATGTAGTGTTTTCAATGTTAGAATTTTTTTTAGGGTTTTCAAAATTTTTGACATTTGTTACTTTATGTCTCGAAGTACGTGCTAATTTTAACGTTGACATTTTTGCAGGCAAGAACATCTGATTGGCATCCGGCTCACAACATCTACAGTGTCTTAAATGAAAATTATGCAAATATGACGCCATTTGCAGAGATGGCAAAATTCTTGAGAGAGAGTAGGATTGCAAAGGCTTTATCTGAACAACATAAAGTTTATGAGTCTCATGTTAGGATGTTCTGGAAGTCGGTGAGGTACGATGAAATGGAAAATACAATATATTCAGCAGTCAAGAAGAAGGATAAGAAAGGAAAAGATATTGATATTGAAGTTAAATTCAACGTGGGAGACGTCAGGAGAGTATTGGACTTGAGAGATAATGATGATGACCCTATTATCGTTCTATAAAGACTATGCAAGGGTTTATGGTTTAGAATGGGATTTTCTGGACATGTAAATGATAAATATCTAAAGTCTAAATTCAGTCATCCATACAAGTTCTTGATTCACTGTGCGGTGCATGATTTGTCACACAGAAAGGGGGCATACGACGTGACTTCAGACTACATCATGAATATTATCACTTGCTTGGTACTCAACAAGCCTTACAATGTTTCACAAGTGTTGTTTGATCATATGGTGGATAATGTCAAAGGTGAAAAGTACATAATGTATCCGAGGTTTATAAAAATGTTGATAGATGATCAAGTGAGAGACCTTCCAAAGGATCCTGATGATGAACTGAAACTACATCATATGACAGCTGAAACATTAAGTAGATTGAATTAATGTAAAGGTCTAAAAGATGATCCAGAACCAAGAGCTAAGAGAATGGCGTGTAAAATTGCAAATCCAGAATATGTTGCACCTGAAAATGATGCATGGAGACACGAGAACAATAATTCTAAAGATGAAATAGAAAGTTTAAGTGAGATGCTCGAGAAGAAGTTGAGATATTGGTTTGTGAGAGATGGAAAGAGAACACCAAAGACCTCTCCAGCAGTGACTGCACCTAAAGGGACTACACCAAAGATTGTTGTTAAGGGGCCTTCAAAGAAGAAATCTCCACCAAGACTTGTGGATGAACCAGTGATAGATCCTACAAATCTAGTATAACAAGGAGTTGACTTGATGAAAGAAACACTTGAAGGTTTCCTAAAGAAGAACGAGGATGTTGCTGAAAAGGATCAAAGTGTTGAAAAAGCTGCTGAGTCTTCTGCAAAGAATGTTGAAGCAGAAAGATTAAAAGAAAAGGAAGCTGAAGGGGTTACTCACAAAGATTCAAGTGATGCTGATAGTGAATCAAGCGATACAGAGCCTGAGATTGATACTTCAAAGATTGGTATTGGAAAGATTACCTTGAAAAAGAAGCCTCAGAAGAAAAAGAAAGGTTCTGATGAAGAGGATTCGACATACATTCATACACCTAAAGAAACAAAAAAACTTCGCAAGAAGCGCAAAGCTGTTCAAACTGGAGTTATTCTAAGAAGTATTAAAGCTAGAAAAGGGTCAGCTTCAATGCCTGAAATAGAAAGTGTTAAAGCTCCAGAAGTTCAAGTTCAAAGTACTCCAGAGGTTGAAGTTGAAAATATAGATAAGCCTACGGTTGAGAAGAAAGTTGGTGATGATGAAGTTGCGTATATGGGTGAAAGAGAATCTACTCCATCTCCTCCACCATAGAATCCAACAATACACATCCAGGATGATCCAAAGGCGTCACAACTAGAGAAAGTTACTTCTCCTGGTTTATTTGAAGGTTTTCCAAACGTTCAAGGTGAGTTTACTGATGATATTCTTCCTGGAGGTGACTACGACATGTTTCATGATGGAAAGATCAAGAATCTAACAAGGAAAGTAAGTATTCTTGAGAAAGAAAAAGCAAAAGCTGAGTCAGAGCGTGATGAGTTGAAAAAGAAGCTTGCAAAGGCTGAGAAAATGAATGAAGAGATAAAGACAGTAGTGAATGATCATGCAGAAAGAATAGATGCATTGACAGAAGATCTGGCTGATAATGCTAAATTAGTTGATCAACTCACCACAGAGCTTGCAGAAGTGAATGCTAAGAACGAGAACTTGAATGAAGTAAACAAGACACTGCATCAGATGATTGGTGAGTTACATGAATCATCTTCCAATGAAAACAAAGTGTTAAGGCAAGAGATCGAAGCATTGAGAGCTGACAAAGCAGTAAAAGACGAGCATCTGAACATGTTGTACTCTGTGATAGAACACAGGCTTGGAATCAATGTCCAAGCTGTGTATAATGATCCGGAGATTCAAAGGGTTGAACAGAGTAGAATACAAAGAGAAAAAGAGTTGGCTTAGGAAGCAACTCAGAGAAATAAAGGTTTGGTGGTTGATAATGAAGAAATACTTGGATCTTCAAGTCAACAAGTCCAACAAGAAGCTGCAGGTAATGATGTTGAGATGGCAGATGCAGAGGTTAATGCTGAAGAAGAAAATACAGATGTTGATTCAGAACCAAGCTTTGTTCTAGTTGGTGAATCTCGTTCATTACCTTACAGTTTGAAGGAAGTAATTAAGCTGGTGAAAGCTGATGAAAGAAAGCAAAACGCAAGAAACTTTAAAGATGGTCAGAATGTTTCAGATGTGAAGTTACTTCGTTGGAAAGAAGAGAAAGTTGAAGAAAAGGATGAAGAGAAAGAAGAGGATCTAGATTTGGATGATTGGTTAGATGTGATAGAAAACTTTGATCCTAAAACAGGTTATGTTGATGATAAGGATCAAGGTGGGTCAGGATTGTTGGTTAAACCTTTGAATGAAATTTCTTTTGATGACTACTTGAATGATCAACTGAACGAACAACCTAAAGACACACATTAGGAGTCTTCTTCTTCTGGAAAGCAACACGCTGATCAGGTATTTCTAACACAAACCAAAGTCATTTATTTACATTCTGCATTTGAGGGGGAGTTAGAGGTACCAAGAACCAGAGAAGAGATGCTTGAGGAATTCGGTATGGATGACGGTAATCTAAAGTTTGATATAGAAGATGAGATTCCATTGTCACCAGAGAAAGAGTATGAGTTTAAATTTGCAAATGAAAGAAAGAGTATGAGTTTAAATTTGCAAATGAAGCTGATAATTTTGATTATGTTGAAGTTGAAGAGGGTTCAGATGTATCTGAAGAAGATATACCTTTTCACTACACTGGTGCTGATGACACATTTACTACGTTTGTCGAGATATTCAAGGCACAAAATGAAGATGAATTACGTAGGAAAGTAGTTGAGAAGATAAGTACTGAGGGTATTCCAGAGACAGTTCCGCAGGAAACTCTGTTAGAGGGTAGAAAGTACTGGTTTAAGGTGATCCCGGAAGAAAGAGAGTACAAGAGACCGCTACAATACTTAACAGATCATCCAGATAAATCGCTGGGTGACATTCTATCTTGGGGTTATCTTGAAGATTTGAAGGTATATGGCATCAGAAGGAAACATGGATGTCAGTATTTCGAGTTCCTGTCAGATATAAAAACACTCCCATGGTGGGGTGTAGAGGAGTTGGTGCAGACTAAAAACATTAAACAGTTCTATTATGGTCCAGACGTAAAGATACATGACCAGAAATTATGGAACTACATAAAGCACCAGGCAAAGAATAGATTTCCTGATTGGAAGCCGCAATATCCAAAGCAAATTGTAAAATTCTTGAGCACAGGAGAAAAAGATGTTACTTTGAAGTTAAAAGCCGCCATGATGTTTAAAGAATATGCCACTGCGTGCGATGGAACAAGACTTTCATGAGGATTTTGAAGGATGGATGTACAACCAAAGCACAGCAGAAGCGGTTATTTCTTTGTTTAATAAGAAGACTGAAGAGTTGAGGCGCATCAACGTCTTAGATCCAATGTGGTTAGTAAATTGCTCAAAGAAGGATATTGAATGCCTATGTTTCAACAAGATTGTTTATGATGCCCCTGACAAAGCTCAAGCTCAACAGTATCAAAAGATGGCGAATCTATGCTTTGCGAAGGATATCAACTCTGGGAGATATTGGGAGACAAAGTTCCGAGACTTTGAGTTAGAAGAATTCTTAAAAAGAGAGAAGTGTAGTGAAAGATTCAAGAAGATAAGGGAAAGAGCAGCGGTCGCTGGGCGTAGAAAGTTTGAAAGACCTCCACCAACTGACCAAACTCCAATTGAATCTGAAGAAAAGAAGATACCAAGGTGGGATAGGAAGCGTGATGGTGATCCTGAGTATGGAAAGTACTGGAATGAGATAGGCAGACCTCTGAGGCGCAAGATGCTTGCTGAACGTGATGAACAGAGGAGACAGAAAGCTAAGGCTAGGAGACGCAGCAGGAGGGTGACATAAAGACTATGCAGGAAGGAAGACTACAGCTACATCGAAGGGGGGGTCTGTTAGTGCATTATGTCTGCAGCTTCCGTCTACATCGAGTCAATGTATTTTGTCCTGTACAGTGTCGTTGTACATTTATATGTATTGTATCTAGACAAAACAGGGAACGGTGTGTTAAACTGTCAAAGTGATCCGAACGGATGAAGTGTCATCCGAACGGATGGACATCCGATCGGATGACACCAACTCACTTCCCTGGTTTGCCTATAAATACTAGTGTAGGGCTAGTTGTCTAGAACTTTTGCCATTTTGTTCACAGCAAAGCTCAGTCCAATTTGCATACGGATATTTTGTACTTTCACATTCTATCAATGGAATTGGATAGTTTAATCGTGGATATCGTTGTTGATGATTCTCTAACGATGACTAGGGATTCCACACCTTGTTATTGATCGATTCGCACCATGTTCATCTAGAACCGACTCCTGCGTTTGCACTCACATTATGTACCCGATGGTAACATATATTTTCAGTTGTTCACTCGGTGGTGACAAGCTTTTAACAGATCATCCGGTGATGATTGTTAGGCAGAAAAGAAATCCACCTGGAGGGTTTCCGCACAAACTAAGCGCTTAGCAAAGTATTATACGAGGTCTAGGCCATTGCCGACGCAAAATCAGAAGACCAAGTATAGTACCTCAGATAATAATTAGATATAAAGACTTAGTATCTCAGAATTTTTGTAATCTCTCAAATGAAATTACGATACCAAGACCATATATCCGAGAGATGTTACACACAATTTATGCAGTTTGTTATCTTTATATACCAAAAACAAGTTCTTATTAACGCGTAAAACCTATTGTTACAACATATAATAAAGCTGCCAACAGTTTAGGTTTAATTTTATAAAATACCCCGTAAAAGATATGACTGTCGATGTGCTATCATTTCTTCTCACAATCAGCGCGTCTTCAATTTTTCATTTTCTAATGTTTTTGGATTTTTATAAAAGTGTCCTACAACTAAGTAAAATCTTTTTGGATTTTTGTGTTTTACAAAAAGTAGTAACCTATACAAAGAAACGGAAAATAAGGTTTCCATGAGGGCTTGTGCAACCATCGTACTCAGGGTTTATCATCCTGATCATTTGGACTAAGTTCTTGAACCTCATTCGATCAAATGTCTTTGTAAACAGGTCTGCATAATTGTCTATGATGTCAACTCTAACTACATCAATTAAACCTTTTTCAGCACAATCACGTATAAAATGATGCCTATATGCTTAATGCGTGAATGGTGTACTGGGTTATTTGTTATTGAAATTGCTGAATTATTATCTACTGTTAGTTGCATTTTTAAGCATATTTTATCGTATATTTTGTATATATTTTCATGGCATTTTATGCCTTTAGTCCATAGAAATAACATTATTTTGAGAAATACATATTTTTGTGGAATGGAATCTACTTTGGACGTTTTTAACGTTTTGTAGATACGGAGCGGTTGCAACGCATAAAAAGGATTCAAGAAAGAAAAGTAATGAGCTCATGTACAAGTTAGGCTTCAAAAGAAAATCAAGTGATAATTGATTGGGTTGACTAAATTTCTATGGTTGAAAATTAGTCTTATTGTGCTAAATGGTGATGCAAGCTGACGTAGAAAAAATGAATTAGATTTAGTGGCCACATAATGATTTATAATCCAATTAAACTGGGCCATTAGATCGGAAATCAAGTTTGTTGGGCTAAAAAAAAACATGGGCTGCCAACAACAATCACATGAAGGTGTAGGCAATCAAAGGAGAAGAGGATATATAAAAAAACCATCTGGACGAAAAAAGGGGGCTTCGATTTGGACGGCAACTGCAAGTGGAAGAAGAAAAAAAAGCATTATTTTGGTGATCTAACTGTTTAGTGAGTTTTAGTTTTGGATGTTTGTTTCATATTTTCTATTGATTGTTATAGCCACCATGTCCGGTTAGACTCTTATAGTTTCGACATCGGGGTTTGTTTTCTTTGATTTGGTTCATAAACTTATGTGAAACGGTTATGTTAGATTCAATTATTTTAGTGGTTTGTTTGTGTGTTTCTTGATCTTAAATCCGGATATTTTACCGGATATATATTAGTTTGTTAATGAAACTGGCCACTTTGTTAATTATTCTAATAAAGTTCATCAAGTTTTAAAACCTTAACCAGTTTTGATTTTTGATAAAAGGAACAAATAACGGGCTGTGTTTGTCTATGAACTCAGTTTCGTTATAGAATCATACAATCTAGTTAAACATACCGAACGGTGTGCGTGTTTGATTATAATCGATACATCTATCACGCAACCCGCACACAAAAATCCGAACGACGTGAGTTTGGAGTAGCGGGTTGGCTCTAACCGACGAACTGCGCTTGGTTAGACATCAGATGGAGTGGATGTCCTAACCGCGTGACATCTAGTATCGATACAAACTATTATTTAAAAGGATCATTGCACCGTGACCGTGAATTATCGTAAGTCGAACCGAATCAAGAAATTGCCCTGGTGTTGAAATTAGTTTTTAACATCTGAATTTTCCAACCATTTTAATAGCTTTTCTTTTTAATCTAAAAATTAAAAATTGTTTTTTTTTACATTCTAGTTTAAACTTAAAACCCCCCTTTCAAGACAACCGTATCTGTGTTTAAAACGTTTTGGCATAATTATTAAACTTTTATCCCTGTGGACACGAACTCTACTTCTACTCATACAAGTAGTTTTCTTATTACTTTATTTGTTGGATTCGACACCCAACAAATTGGCGCCGTTGCCGGGGTTACAGCAAATTTAACCGTTTTATGCCAAGATCTTTGCGTATAGGTACACCACTCGAGATTGACCCGGAGATCGAGAAAACAGCAAAGAGATTGAGGCAAGAAAAACAACGAAAGAAGTTAGCAAGCTCCTCATCCTCTATATCTTCACCTCCGGTCACCAACATTTGGCAAGACATACTCTTGTCCGAAACAGAAACACCCATCACTCCACCACACTCACCTACCCATACCCACCAAGAATCAAACTCACCTAAACCTCAAATTCCTGCAGTTACAATGGCAGTTGAACAAACCCTTAGACAGTGGGCAACTCGTGATGTCCCACAACAACCACTTTGCATTAACTACCCTACTGTGGAAAACTTTGAGCTGAAATCCGGACTCATTCATCTATTACCCCTCTTCCGAGGCCTAGAGAATGAAGACCCACACAAGTTCCTCAAAGAGTTTCACGTTGTGTGCTCCGGTATGAAGCCACATAACGTCACTAAAGACCAAATCAAGCTAAGGGCATTCCCCTTTGCTCTTCAAGACTCAGCAAAAGAATGGCTATATTACCTACCACCGGGGTCGGTAACTACTTGGAATGAACTTGCAAAGCTATTTCTAGACAAATACTTCCCAGAAGTCAAAGCTTCGATCCTGCGCAAGGAGATCATCGGAATTAAGCAAATAAAAAGAGAAGCCTTGCACACTTATTGGGACAGGTTTAAAAAGTTGTGTGGTCGTTGCCCACAGCATGGCATAACTGATCACCAACTCCTTCAATACTTTTGTGAAGGATTAGCACCAATTGAGAGACGTTTGATAAACGCGTCTAGTGGAGGAGCTCTACTCGATAAAACACCTACCCAAATTAGAGCTTTGATTACCTCCATAGCTGAAGACACCAAGCACTCAGCACAGGATGATGAGTGGTACACGGATGTTCCACGAACAGTCAAGGAAGTGAGCACTCCTCACATTGAAACTCAGCTAGCTGAGCTAACCAAAGCAGTAATGCAACTTACTAAGGACAAGAGTGCTGAGCCACAAGCCCGAGCTTGTGGAATTTGTCTACAATTTGGACACCCCACTGATATGTGTCCCACACTACAAGATGATGTTGAACAAGCACAAGCACTTGGGGGTTATCCGGGGCAAAATTCAAGACAATATGAATCAAAATTGGGGACATCCTCCCAACATGAATTTTCAGCAAAGGCCTCAACAATATCAACAACGCCCAACCTTCCAAGGTAATCAACAACTACCAAACTTTCAACCTCGACAACCGCAACCCGCCCAACAACAAGCGGGTAGCTCGGGAATGTCTTTGGAAGATATTGTGAAAAGTTTAGCAACCAGTACGCATACGTTCCAACAGGAGACAAAAGCTAGCATAAAGAATTTGGAACAACAAATGGCTCAACTCGCCACCTCGGTGAGTAAGATAGAGTCTCAAGGTAAACTGCCTCCACAAACCGAGGCAAATCCTAAGCACAATGCTTGTGCTGTTACCTTGAGAAGCGGGAAGAGTTATGATGGTCCGAGTATGCAAGAAGAAGAGAAAAATGTTATTGAGAAGAAGGACTGTGATAAGATGAAAGTACAACAACCGGTTAGAAGTGAAATGAAATTTACTCCTATAGCTCCATTCCCATCAAGGCTACGAAGCACAAAGAAGGAAAGGGAAGAACAAGAGATCATGGAGACATTCCGTAAGGTTGAGGTAAACATTCCACTTCTTGATTCCATTAAACAAGTTCCACGATATGCAAAATTCTTAAAAGAACTTTGCACATCAAAGAAAAAGCTAAAAGGTAATGAAACTGTCAAGGTAGGTGAAAACATATCGGCCGTTTTACAAAAAAGACTACCACAAAAGTGCAAGGATCCGGGTGTTTTCACGGTTCCTTGTAAATTGGGAAATCGTAGCATACCACGAGCCATGCTCGACCTTGGTGCCTCTGTTAACGTCCTACCATACTCGATTTTTAAAACACTTAATGTAGTACCGTTAAAGAGGACCGGGGTAGTCATTCAATTGGCCGATCGATCCCTAGTATACCCAAAGGGTGTATTAGAGGATGTTTTGGTCCAAGTGAATGAATCGGTATTTCCGGCTGATTTCTATGTGTTGGACATGGAGGATGATAATACTCCTCACTCAAGTTCCATTTTGTTAGGGAGGCCATTTTTAAAAACCGCAAGAACAAAAATCGATGTTTATAGCGGCACCCTTTCTATGGAATTTGAAGGGGAGGCAATCAATTTTAATATAGATGATGCTATGCGTTACCCAAGTGATGTCTCATCTTTGAATTATATAGATGTCATTGAACCACTAACTAATGAATGTTTTGAGTTGTCTAACCATGATGTTCAAGCATTAGTGTCAAACAAAAGCATTGATGAAGATGCGACAAAGGAACTTACTGAAAAGTTCAAGCTTGGGGAGAATCTAATGGATGTTATGACCCTCATGGACAAACGGAAGAAAGCAAAGTACAAAGCACCAAAATTTAAATCACCAAGTATTACCCAAAAGCTTCTTTCGTGTATTGAGCAAGCACCAGATTAACGAAATAAGGTTCAAGTCTAGCCAAAGACGAGAAAGAAAGGCGCTTCGCGGGAGGCAACCCGTGATTTCGTATTGTTCTCTTTTTTTTTTTTTTCATAAAAAACAAAAATAAAATATAAAAACAAAAAAAAATGTTTTTTTTTGTAAAAAAAAAAATGTTTAACCCAGCCGCGTTGGATATTTTTTTAAAAAATGCCCGGCCGTGTGAAAGTGAATTTTTGTTTCAGAACCTTGCCTGGCCGTGTTGGAAATTTTTATAAAAATGACCCGGGCGTGTTGGAAATTATTAAAAACATTCAGGTCCTAGACCCGGGCGTTTCAAGCCCTCACCCGGCCGGGTGAGCATTCTGTGAAAAAAAAATGTGGGAGGGATGTTTCAGAGCTGATAGTTAATAAAAATAATAATAAAGAAACAGGTAAAAGAAAAAAAAAACTTTCTTTCCCCTCAACCCCTAACATCAGCCATTGCCCAACTCCATCGGCAGCCCTACTTGTTCGCCACCCGACCACCTTCGCACTCCGACGCCGGCTCCAACCACTCACAATCACCTCCGTCGCCGGTTCTAACCGAAGCAACACCGTCATCTCCGCCCTTGACTTCCACAGCCGCACCTCCTTCGCACTCCGAACGACCGCCGGACATCGTCATCAACCGCCGCCTGTCACCACCGCACCACCTTTCTACGTCGCCGCCATCAGGTATGTCTCTGCTTCTTCTTTCTTTCTCTCTGCCAATGTTCCGAGACACCCGTCACCCTTACTCCTGTGGCAACAAATTGGCGCCGTATCTCAACATCCTCGATTGGCCAATCCTTTAATCTTCCTTAAACTTGAGTTAAAACCTGTTATCGATTTGAACCCTACTTCACTGTTACCATACTAAAGAGTCTTAATTCAATAAATTTTGTTTGAATTAACCAAGAATAAGTTAGAGCTTCATCATATGAATATTGGTCAAACACTTGAATTGAAATTGATTTGCTACAGTAATTTTGTTTGAACTGAGCATGACCACACTGAATGGGTTTTGAGTTGCATCTAATCTGGTCACTTAATTTTGATTGGCTGTGTACACCTTGAGTTCATTGAAGTAGGCTTGCGTACCACTACTCGTTTTAGGGTGAGATGGATCGAACCATTACCTCTCTCCGTGATCACATAGGTCGACTTGGACCTCCACCGCCTTTGTAGATGCCTTCCACGTATTTCTCCGAGCCTCGAGGACGATGCTATGTCTTAACCTTGGGGAGGTTGAGATTAGAGGTAATGTCCGTATTCTCATTCTATCATCATTACTTAGTTTGTAAATAGTTGCATATAGTTGCATTTTTCATGTTCATTGCATTTAGGGTGTACATACATGCATTAAAAAAACAAAACAAAACCCGTTTCTGTTCGGCTGAAAATGATTTGTGAAAAAATGAGAAATGATATGATTTCTAGCATGTCAAAGCTTATGCGTGAAATGGTAACTTTGGGGAAGAAAACATAGATAATTTGGGATGTGTTGATAGGCTCGACCCTAACTTAGGAACGCCAATGTTGTATGCAATAACCTTAATTAAATATATGTGTTTAGTTTCCCATCTTGATGCTTGTGGTCAAAAATTGATCCCGACCAAAAATCGGTTGAGTTGCATATCCTCTATCACACACCATGTTCCCCATATCATGACACCTCCGTAATTTCATTGAAAAGAAAAATAAAGAGGTTTAAAATTGACCTCAAAGTGGTGAAAAATTGACCTCATAGGTTATTATAGTCAAAAAAAAAAAAAAGAGAAAAAGGAATGGGTAAAAGAGCACAATGTATGCCAAAAATTTGAAAAAAAAAATCGAAATCGAAATAAAAAAAATATTTGAGCAAATTAGGGAGAAGAGTCCCGACCCCTTGAAAAACGTAAAAAAAGATAACAACTATCGTGTCATGGTTTGGGTGTATGGTCGCATCAAGTGTGGTTTTGGATATCTTCAAAAAGTCGTGAAGTTGGGTAGATATTGCCATAGGAGTTTGGCGTGGGGACGATTAAACCATGTTGGTAAATTTGTATATTATTAAGCAGAAAACATATGGTTGTGATTAATCGGGTTTGAGTTTAAAGGGACACAAAATATCAACAATCGCTGTTACACGTGTAAGTATTTCCCAGGTTCGAATGAATGTAATAGGAGTTGATATTGTTAGATATGATCTCATTACAAGTTTATTTTCCCGAATAAAAGAAGCGGGTTAAAAAAATTATTAAAGCATGCATTTGCGTTTTTATTTTTCGTGTTTATTTCTCGGTTTATTCTTGTTCTTGACTTCCTTGAGGACAAGGAAAGGTTTAAGCTTGGGGAGATTTGTTAGTTGCATTTTTAGGCATATTTTATCATATATTTTGTATATATTTTCATGGCATTTTATGCCTTTAGTCCATAGAAATTACATTATTTTGAGAAATACATATTTTTGTGGAACGGAATATACTTTGGACGTTTTTAACGTTTTTAACGCATAAAAAGGATTCAAGAAAGAAAAGTGATGAGCTCATGTACAAGTTATGCTTCAAAAGAAAATCAAGTTATAATCGAATGGGTTGACTTAATTTCTATGGTTGAAAATTAGTCTTATTGTGCTAAATGGTGATGCAAGCTGACGTAGAAACAATGAATTAGATTTAGTGGCCACATAATGATTTATAATCCAATTAAACTGGGCCATTAGATCGGAAATCAAGTTTGTTGGGCTAAAAAAAACATGGGCTGCCAACAACAATCACATGAAGGTGTAGGCAATCAAAGGAGAAGAGGATATATAAAAAAACCATCTGGACGAAAAAAGGGGGCATCGATTTAGACGGCAACCGCAAGTGGAAGAAGAAAAAAAAACACATTATTTTGGTGATCTAACTGTTTAGTGAGTTTTAGTTTTGGATGTTTGTTTCATATTTTCTATTGATTGTAATAGCCACCATGTCCGGCTAGACTCTTATAGTTTCGACATCGGGGTTTGTTTTCTTTGATTTGGTTCACAAACTTATGTGAAACGGTTATGTTAGATTCAATTATTTTAGTGGTTTGTTTGTGTGTTTCTTGATCTTAAATCCGGATATTTTACCGGATATATATTAGTTTGTTAATGAAACTGGCCACTTTGTTAATTATTCTAATAAAGTTCATCAAGTTTTAAAACCTTAACCAGTTTTGATTTTTGATAAAAGGAACAAATAACGGGCTGTGTTTGTCTATGAACTCGGTTTCGTTATAGAATCATACAATCTAGTTAAACATACCGAACGGTGTGTGTGTTTGATTATAATCGATACTTCTATCACGCAACCCGCACACTAAAATCCAAACGGCGTGAGTTTAGAGTAGCGGGTTGGCTCTAACCGACGAACTGCGCTTGGTTAGACATCAGATGGAGTGGATGTCCGAACCGCGTGACATCTAGTATAGATACAAACTATTATTTAAAAGGACCATTGCACCGTGACCGTTAATGATCGTAAGTCGAACCGAATCAATAAATTTGAAATTAGTTTTTAACATCTGGATTTTCCAACCATTTTAATATCTTTTCTTTTTAATCTAAAAATTAAAAATTGTTTTTTTTTACATTCTAGTTTAAACTTAAAACCCCCCTTTCAAAACAACCGTATCTGTGTTTAAAACATTTTGGCATAATTAGTTAACCTGTATCCCTGTGGACACGAACTCTATTTCTACTCATACTAGTAGTTTTCTTATTATTTTATTTGTTGGATTCGACACCCAACATCTACCATGATGGGAATTTATGTATAATTAAAACGGTAATCCCGCAATTGTTGTTGGATCTACAAGACTTGAGCACAGCAGCTCGAAGTGGAGATGTATTCTGCTTCACATATGGACAGCGACTCTGATTGTTGCTTTTTGCAATGCCAGTATAGTAGATGACTTCCAAGCAGTTGAGCACCACCAGAGGTTGATATCCCGTTGATCGGGCACCCACCAAAATCCGCATCCACATATGCTATCAAATCCAAGCCTCCCTCGACTGGATACCACAATACAAGTCTTGTTTTCCTTTAAGATAGCGAAAAATCCATTTAACGGCTTTCAAATGCGATTCTCTCGGTGTGGCTTGATACCAAGCACATAAATACATCGAAAACATTATGTCGGATGGAGATGCAGCAAGATACATTAAGATCCAATCATTGCACAATAAACCAAAGGATCTACTTCAGGATATTTTTCCTTTTCATCTGACAGCTTGTGATTGGTAGGCAACGAAGTTTCGTAAGGCAGGCTGTCTTCCATGTTGAATCGCTTGAGGATCTCGTGGACGTACTTCGTCTGATGAATATATGTGCCATTGACTTCTTGATCCACTTGCAACCCGATGAAAAACTTCAGCTCAACTATTGCACTCATCTCAAACTTTGATTTCATCACTTGCTCGAATTACCGACAAAGATCTTCATTTGAAGAACCAAAAATAATGTCATCGACATAAATTTTCACAATCAAGAAATCACCCCCTTTCCTTAAGATAAAGAGAGTGGAATCTATTGCACCACGAGTGAAACCGTTCACCAACAAATGCTTTGACAACGTCTCATACCAGGCACGAGGAGCCTGATGAAGACCGTTGACGTGATGTCGTGGTCACAGTCAAATTTAATCCAAATACTACTAAATAGTTAGTGGTAAGTGGGTATCGAACACATTGAGTTTGTGGAATATGTGTTATTTGAAGTGTTTATCTAAGTTAACTAAAATTAAACTAAATGCAAGTAAAGTAAATTTCAAGAGTTGATTTGATTGAATTGGTTTTAAAACTAAGATTGCTAATGTAATTGCAAGAATGAAAGTTTTGATTGTAAACAAATTAGAGACGAATGACCATCCTAGACTTCCGGTTTAAATTGACATTCATGTTATCATTCCACTAGAAAGAACTACATAGACATAGCTCATGTGTGACTACTTGTAGCGATGAAAGGGAACTAAGTACTCAGATTCCTAGAATGTGAGGTTGTTACCCGATGATCAATCAACCCTTATCCAAGCCTAACTATACCCATGATATCTCGATTGCTTACGGCACCAAGAACGTATGGTTTCTAATTAGTTTAACATAAGAATCAACAATTTACAACAAAGCAATCACACACCATAACAAACAAATCATAAAGATAAAGATTGTTATTCTAGAAATTAAGAAATCCAATATGAAATGTCTCAAGCAAACCTTCAATCCAGGATGATCACAAAGTGTTTAGCCACTCATGGCCTGAATAAACATCATAACAAAGTCTTCAATGTTCATAGAAATCAAAAACATCAAACTATTGATTTTTTAGATTGTTCTTCAAGCTCCAAGTCTCCAAAAGTGCACCAAAATTCGTTCTCCAATCAAGTGTAACCGAATGGGATTGATTGGACATGAAAAGACACCATAAATCCGCATTAAAAGGTGGAAGTTACACATTTACGCAGGTCAGCGCCGTAAGCTACGGTGGCCACCGTAGCGTACGGTGGCTTGGAATGGCTTACGGTGGCTTTAAACTGTCATACGGTGACAAAAAGTGCCAGTCGGCGCCGTAACCTACGGCCTTTGCCGTAGCCTACGGCAGGCTTCAACATGAAAACTTGTTTTCAGCATAACTTTTTCGTTTCAACTTCGTTTTCTTCACCGTTTTCGCCAACGTTCTCGTAATTTCGTCCTCTATCATGCTATTCTCTTAATTCTTCAATTCCAAAAATTGATTTTTTATTTATGCTCCAAATTCCTTCCCTTTTAAGCTCCATTTGCACCTGCACGTCCAAACAACTAGTAGTTACCATGTTCAATCAATTAAACGTGTAAAGCATGGGGTTTTAATCTTTTTAAGGCACTTAAGGGTTGTCCTACGGACCACCCGTCACATCCCCACACTTACCCGTTGCTTGTCCCAAGCAACCCATTCAAAAACCACAAGCGATCAACATGCAAATCAAACTAAAATGTATCGTCCTTTTACTAACTTTTTATCACACCATATGACGCACCCCTCACAACAACTCTCGGTGACAAGAAATATTAGCACATTATGCTAAAACACTCAATGCACGTGTGTGATTGTGCGACAATAAGCTTGTATACAAATCTAATCTCCTCCTATCAAATATTTAGCATGCTTATGAATCAAAAGGACATTCGGGTTGTAACGGGGCTCTGTGTAAATGTAGGAAATAGTGGGAATGTGAAAGTAGCTCATTGATTCGACCCGGTTTTTATTTCTACTACTAAACAAAGCAAACATCAACTATATACACAACTTTATCAACATTTTCAACTACTATTGCAACTAAATCTATCTTTTTGTATTTTTCTCATATTCTTTTCTCTTTTTTTTTCTTTCTTCTTTTTTTTTTTTTTTTTGATTTTTTTAAGCATAAAACTCAACAATATATACAAGAACATCAACAATCACAAACTAAATTCCTAAACCGGGTCGTCTCAATAGGTAAGGTTTTTGTAAGAAGTAGGTTTTGGTCACAACCGAATGGTATAAGGCTCAAACAATGGCTTTCTAAAGACCAAACCCCCACCCCTCACAATACTAAGCTCATATATGTAACGTATGAGGTCCAACC
Organism: Helianthus tuberosus; assembly: GCA_030545235.1. Taxonomy (NCBI): domain Eukaryota; kingdom Viridiplantae; phylum Streptophyta; class Magnoliopsida; order Asterales; family Asteraceae; genus Helianthus; species Helianthus tuberosus. Next base: position 40,572,387 of record CM060360.1, on the reverse strand, counting down.
CCCAATTCCCACACTCTCACACATCTAGACGAGGCTACCTAAAAGTCCCCTATCATTTTCACAAGCATGCTAATCCTAGGCTTAAACAATAATTCGTACACAAGTTCTATTAACACAATACACACACCGCCACTCAAAACTAGGAAAACATCTTTAATAATCATATGTGACTCAAAAACTCACCAAGAAATGACTAGAAAGGGGTGTCGGTGTGTCATGCGGAACAATGTCAAGTGTTCAAATTCCAACAACTTTTCGCTTGGTTTCACAAATTTTTCAAAAATTCTCAAAATTTTCCCCTCATCCCCACACTTGAGATACATTGTCCCAATGTATGGTTTTGAAGGGAAGATCGCTTTCAACAAAAACACCAACATTTGCTTATACTCTTAAAACCCCAAATTTCTTTTTGTAATTTTTTTTATTTTTTAAACAAAAGCAAACAAACTAACTACCAATATTTCAAAGCAAATGAACATATCAAGACTAAAGAAAGAGTACATGACCTGGTGAAGTTTGACAAAACAGATGTTGTAGATAATCCGACTTTCTATCACCACCTTCACACAAATATCCGTACATCCTCCCCACACTTGAATGTTGCCATAGCCGTGAAACATAGAAAAATAACAAAATAGCAAGATTAGTGTAAAACCCCGGGTTGCCTCCCGAGCAGCGCTAAATTTTCAGGTCTTCAGCCAGACTGTGCCACCCCCATTTAGGGTGGCTCAAAGAAACGGTTCCTGCCATCTCCATCACTTCCTCGTGCCATTGAGCGAAATGCATCCATCTCGTTTCGACTCGGTGGGTAATCAAATACACTCTTGCTTGAACCCATATGCTTTTCTTCACGATTCGGTGGCTGGTTTATTTTCATTCTTTGACACACATTTTTCATACAAACACTAGACTCACCACCCTTCCTTTCAATGGACTCATAACTAATCACTCTAGGTTGAACATCAAAGGACAACTTACGGTTCTTGTCGGTCATGGTAATAATCCCGTCTCTACAATTGATTTGAGCATTTGCTGTGTATAGAAACGGTCGACCTAAGATTACCCTTTGTTGTGCTGCCATTTTAGTAGAAGCATAGTCTAGAACTAGAAAATCCACCAGGTATTCAAACTCTCCCAACTGAATCTTAACATTCCTAACCATTCCTCGTGGACGCCACCAACTTTCATCCGCCAAGCTCACCATGGTGTCTACATCTTGCAGCGGGCCAAAGTCATACATGTCATACAACTCGCCTGGTAGCATGCTCATGCCCGCCCCATAGTCCAACAATGCATGAGGAATTTTTAGTTTTCCCACTCGGATTGGCACGAGTGGTGGTCCATGCTCTTTGTCATTCTCGACTTCGGCATCCCTTCCTATACCTGCACTCACTTGACAAGAAGATGTTAGAAATGTTTCATTAAATTCACTATTAGGAACGGTACTTACCACATTGATATTAACACTTTTAATGTTTTTGGGATTTGTCACCATGTCACTTTGTAGTTGGCCTTTTGCTTTCTTCAATATCGCCACATCACTTGCAAGTTGACTCATTTGGGTAGTTAACGACTGCATTGCTTTATCACGGATTTCGTCTATTTGAATGCGAGCATCATCAAGCTGATTCCTTCGTTGCATATCAATTTGCATCGCCTTCAACATCTCCATTACTTCATTTCCACCCGAAGAGCTTTGACCCGTTTGATAATGCCTTTGAAATCCTTGGTTTCCTTGGAAGTTCGGGTTGGCTTGATTTGACGGATTCCCGTATCTAAAGTTCGGGTGATTTCGTAAACCGGGGTGGTAAGTATTGGAATTCATGTTGTAATTTCTACCACCCACGCCTTGCCCTTGCAATGCATTCACCTCTTCATATTGCCCTTCCACTCCTTGGCAATTTTCAGCCGCATGTCCTATCTCATTGCAAATACCACAAACATCATAAATTTGGTTAGAGGTTTGAACATTACCATCGTCTACTGCATGCACTTGAGTTCGAGTAACGGCCGGTCGTGCTCTCCTTGACGCTTTAGCTTTTCTTTTTGATGTGTTTGCCATTTTCTCCAAAAACTCCCAATCGTCATGCTCGTAATTTGTACCAAAAGTACCATTTGTGATGGACATTAAATCAGGAGCATCTTCGGCACTTAACCCCTCGTGGAAAGCATTCATCAATTCCCAGAGTTTAATCCCATGACGAGGGCAATTCTTGATCATCATGTTGAAACGCTCAAAGGCCTCATGAAACCTTTCACCTTGTTGCTGAAAACTCCTCAACCCCTTCCTAGCATCATTGGTCTTTTGAGCGGTGTAAAATTCATCTAAAAATATTTGTTGCATCTCCGCCCAAGTGTAGATAGATGCCAAAGGTAAAGAGTAAAACCACTTCTTTGCCTTGTCTTCCAAAGAAAATTGGAATAATACTAGTTTGACATCATTGGCCGAAAAACCTTTACTCCCAAGAGTGTTGCAAATCGAGTCATAAGCCTCCAAATGAAAATAAGGCTCCTCCGTTGCTAGACCCTTATATTTTGGCAAACTTTGCAATGAATTAGTTCTCACCTCAAATGTCCTCCCTTGATTATTGTGAGGAATAACTACCGGTGAAGGATGGTGAGTGATTACCGGCCTAAAATGCGCTTCAATGCCCCTCGCATGTTCTCTAAGATGTCTTCTTGGTACACCCAACCGACCCCTTGGACGAATAGGACCCATTGGTCTTTGTATAGGCCCTTGAGGTACATGTGGTTGAAATTGATGTTGTGGCATCGGTTGGTGTTGAATTGGCCTTTGGAATTGTGGTTGTGCATTTTGTGAACGAACTTGTTGCAATGGTGTAGGACGTTGCAATTGTGGCCCTTGTGGCCTTGGCCGAATATGTTGTGGTATAATCTGTTGTTGTGAAATTCCACCAACACTTGGCATTCCTTGAGTTTGACCTTGTATATAAGCAAATTCCCCTTAATCTCCATCACCCCTATATGCATATCCGTCTTCATCATAACCCTCAAAATCTTCATACCCTTCATCATATCCATCTCCTCCTATACCCGAAGATTGCCCAAATGGAAGAGTTGAATATTGAAAACCCGACTGGTTCGATGGTCTAAATGTAGAAGTAGCATGAACAATGGTTGAGTTTGGTGGTATTGAATAGGTTGAAAATGATTGACCCGCACCTGGAAAGAAATGGGTGAAAGGTGGAATTGTAGTAGAAGGTTTAAACGTGAGTGTAGGTTCCTCTTGGGTGGTAATGGGTTGTGTAGTGTTGGTTGGTGTAACATCATGAGGTGGAGTAGGGTCGGTAGTGGTGTTAGGCATAGTGGTATTTGGTGAAGGTTGAGTTGATGATGGTATGAAAGGTGGTATAAGCTCACCCGTGGTGGGTGGTGGTGGTGGTGGTGGATCCATGTATCTAAGTGGTGTAATCGGTGTAGTTGGTGTTGTTGGTGATCCGCTGATTCTGTTTTCCCTTAACAAAATTATGTTTCCTCTTAAAGTTCGCTCAATTTCCGGATCAAATGCTAATGGTGATAGCTTGTGAGAGCTTCTAGTACGCATGCACTTGTAAATACCTGCACACTAACATTCCCAGCGTAAACCAGAAAAATAACAAACTTAAAAAGATAAAAAATAACACAGGTTGCGCATGACTCCCCGGTAACGACGCCAAAATTTGACGTAATGTCGTGGTCACAATCAAATTTAATCCAAATACTACTAAATAGTTAGGGGTAAGTGGGTATCGAACACAGGGAGTTTGTGGAATATGTGTTATTTGAAGTGTTTATCTAAGTTAACTAAAATTAAACTAAATGCAAGTAAAGTAAATTTCAAGAGTTGATTTGATTGAATTGGTTTTAAAACTAAGATTTCTAATGTAATTGCAAGAATGAAAGTTTTGATTGTAAACAAATTAGAGACGAATGACCATCCTAGACTTCTTGTTTCAATAGACATTCATGTTATCATTCCACTAGAAAGAACTACATAGACATAGCTCATGTGTGACTACTTGCAGTGATGAAAGGGAACTAAGTACTCAGATTCCTAGAACGTTAGGTTGTTACCCGATGATCAATCAACCCTTACCCAAGCCTAACTATACCCATGATATCTCGATTGCCAACGACACTAAGAACGTATGGTTTCTAATTAGTTTAACATAAGAATCAACAATTTACAACAAAGCAATCACACACCATAACAAACAAATCATAAAGATAAAGATTGTTATTCTAGAAATTAAGAAATCCAATATGAAATGTCTCAAGCAAACCTTCAATCCAGGATGATCACAAAGTGTTTAGCCAATCATGGCCTGAATAAACATCATAACAAAGTCTTCAATGTTCATAGAAATCAAAAACATCAAACTCTTGATTTTTTAGATTGTTCTTCAAGCTCCAAGTCTCCAAAAGTTGTCACACCCCGACCATGTAAAACAACAAAACGTGGCGGAAACGTCGGGGAGTGTTGTAACAGAATTAATTGTTTCACAACCATGGAAATTAAAGTTACGTTTTATTTATCAAACGAGAGAGTTACATTGTCTTAAAACAAGAAACAAAGAGTACATAACATAATTAAACTAGTTCTAGCTTCATTTTAAGTTGCTAAGGCACGGGTCCGCCTATGTTTGACTTGATCATCCTATGCAACAGCTCCTGTAAACACATGTGAAAATAGGTACGTCAGCATAAAAATTCTTGTGAGATACATAGGTTTTGTGAAAATAGGATTCATGACTTGAGTTTAAAGAAACTGTTTAATAAAAAGTAGTCATGAATCTAGTTGAGTGTTTCCTTTCATAAATCATTTGAAAAGTGATGAATAAACCAAATGATATATATGTATAAAAGAATAATGTATGGTTAAGCGGATAACCAAGTAAAAATGAGTTTGTATAAGTTAAGTTATTTGTAAAACGATGTTTATGTGAAAATGTGTTGTAAATGTAATATGTCTAAACTGAAATGGTTTAAATAATGCTACGATATGTAATACCATAAAAGCACTTATATATAGGAAGTACCAACGGCGTATCCACCATGTTTTTATCGTATTACACGTCGCCTCGTTACTTAAATCACTTACCCAAACAACTTCCAAGATGTAATGTTTAACAATTGTAGAAATGTTTATGTATGGTCAAATGTCTATTGTCAAATGTAAATCATGTAATGTGTAAACAATGTTATGTATGGTAAGTAGAATGAGACTACTTGAACCATAAGTAAAAAAATACGAAACAAGGTATTTTGAATAATCAAAAGTCATGTTTTGCAAAATAACTGCATGCTTTACTGATATAAACACTTATGCGGTAAGTTAAACGTCTACATCAAAGCCTTGAGACAGTAGGATAACCTTAAAGTAAAGGTTATCGAAAAATGTTTTCAGATCCAGTCATTCCTTACGTCCAAACAAACCCAGGATTTCAGGAATGGGAGTTGTCAAGTCCCATGGTTACAGTTACCAATGGTTTACATAATTCAAAAGGTTACAAATGGTTCACATAAATGTAACACGGCTACAAATGGTTCATACAATCAAATGGTTACAAATGGTTCAAAATGTAAAACAATGTGTCCATATGCTGGATGAGCATATGCAACAAAAATGTAATGTGAAACAGTGTGTCCATATGCTGGATGAGCATATGCAACAAAATGTAATGTAAAACAAGGTGCTAGCATGCTAGGTAAACATACATAGCGTGAAATGTAATGTAAAGCAATGCACTAGGTATGCACCAAATGGACATACATGGTGTGAAATGCGTGAAATCATGTACTATACGTGTACTAATGAACATAACAAGCATATGATATGAAAACATGGAAATCACGAAAGTAACATGTAGGAACATGTGTTTCACCCCAAAACAGTTTGAAAACAGTAAAATAGTGGTCTATGTACTCACTTGAGATTGCTCAATAGTCCTAGGATAACCACCAAGCAAAGCTAGAAGATCACGGGATCAAACGGCACCTAATATAGGTAACTACGTTAATTACCGGACCTAAATAGGGAGATCAGATAGAATGTGGTTTCGTAAACCAAATGAGTGTTGGAACTCATATGATATGGTTTAACAAAGCCTACATACTAAAATGAAACCTAACCTAGGTGCTTACGACCCATTACGACCCGTTTAGGTGGCTTATGCTACTTTAACGCGTCATTCGCGTAAAACACGTTCGGATCGCCTAACTAGTCCTATGATAAGTAAAATATGCCTTAACATGTCTAATATTGTTTCCAAATCAGTTTAGATATAAAAAATTATGTTACATATGCAAAAATGAATTTTGGCGTAAAAAGGGCATTTCGGTAATTTACCTAAGGCATATTAACTACCTATCATACAACTAACTAAACGTCGTGACCATAAGGTATAACCTCGAAAGGTTATTCCCTATACAACTATGGTCACCTAAATTATTTGTTCGGATCCTAGAGATCGACCAAATGGGTTGGGTTCGAAGGTCTAAGCGGTGGTTTAGGCCGCTTAACTTACGACCCTAGAAAAGTACTAAACTATAAGTGACGAGCTAAGCATGTCAAAACATGCTTAACTAAGTTAAAAAATAAGTTTGGTATCAAAACAAACGGTTTTGATACCTAAAAGTAGTTTGGTTACAAAATACGCAAGAATACGCATTTTGGCCAAAACTACGACTCGTCACTGAGCCTAGGTAACGTGGTAATCAGTAGGTATAGTCACAAGGGACTATAACCATCGTGATTACGCTCACGTTGTGAAGTTCAACAGAACTTCGTGCTGACCATAAACTGGTCAACGCAGAAAACGCTAAAAGAACGAAAGAGGACTTACAACGGGTCCAAGAACGGAAGTTTTGATTCGAATATTCTCAGGTATGAAGTGATAAACACATCAACTTAGAGAACAAATTCAGATTCAAAGGTGTGGGTTTTGAGTTGTGATCTTGAGGGGTATTTATATATTTCTTAGGACCGTTAAGATCGTTCGCCGAATAACGTGCTTTGATCTTGTCCGTACATGTGCACCCATGGTTTTACAAAACCATTGGACCCCTAGATTAAGCCCATAGTTTCAGAAATACCATTTGCATGTGGGTTATGAGTGTATAACAGCTGTTAACAGCTGTTAAAACTGGTTTTGCTGATCTGGGAGGTCCTTACGGACCGTATGGATAAGTTCTTACGGTCCGTAAGCCTTGTGCAGACCAGCAAAGTTTGATTTTTGGCAGAACAGGCCTCTGTGACTCTGAACTTGATTTTTTATGTGTTTTGACACGTTTAAACCCCGTTAACCTATTTTAAGGCTCTAATATGAAGTTAAAGTATAGGGAACTTAAAATATGCTAAAAAATATGTCGGATGTCAGTTCGTTTGGCCGTACGGTTGCGTTGTTCGGTTAATTACGACGGAAGTCGTAACGGACGCGAAAACGATCCAAATTGCGCGACGAATGGATTTTTAACAAGCCAATCACTAAAACATAATATTTTAATGATTACATAAATTTTGGATGTCCGGATGTATTCAGAACGTAAGTTATGCGCGAAAATGCAAACTTGTGCACCTTTTGACGCTTTTAGTCCCTGAATGACCCAAAAGTTTATTTTAGCACACCGAACCCCTCAAATCCTATTTCTAAGCTATGTAAAGGATATTTATGGTATGTTTAACTTATGGTCATGTTCCGGAATGTCTGTTCTTGTACGAATCGTCATACTTTCGCAGTTTGTCAAATTTAGTCCCTGTAAGCGAATTAACTTGATTTTGCCATACCAAAGCCTTCAAAACTTATTTCTAACTTATGTAAAGGTTATTTAAGGTATGTTAAGCCTATGTCACTATTCCGGGGTGTTTTTTGCATTAAACTGGTTATATGTACGCATCAGATCACGTATGACCTTCCAGAAAGCGATTTAAAGCCCGGAATTGAACAAGAATTTACATGTGCAAACGATACACATATTTATACAAATCCCAAGTATGAAACACAAATTTCATTGATTTGGTTTTTGTTTGATGGTCGCAGTGACCCAGGTGTCACAAAAGTGCACCAAAATTCGTTCTCCAATCAAGTGTAACCGAATGGGATTGATTGGACATGAAAAGACACCATAAATCCACATTAAAAAGGTGAAAGTTACACATTTAATGCAGGTCAGCGCCGTAAGCTACGGTGGCCACCATAGCTTACGGTGGCTTGGAATGGCTTACGGTAGCTTTTAACTGTCATACGGTGACAAAAAGTGCCAGTCGGCGCCGTAAGCCACGGCCCTTGCCGTAGCCTACGGCAGTCTTCAACATGAAAACTTGTTTTCAGCATAACTTTTTTGTTTCAACTCTGTTTTCTTCACCGTTTTCGACTACATTCTCGTAATTTCGTCCTCTATCATTCTATCCTCTTAATTATTCAATTACAAAATTGATTTTTTATTTATGCTCCAAATTCCTTCCCTTTTAAGCTCCATTTGCACCTGCACGTCCAAACAACTAGTAGTTACCATGTTCAAACAATTAAACTTGTAAAGCATGGGATTTTAATCTTTTTAAGGCACTTAAGGGTTGTCCTACGGACCACCCGTCAACCGTATAAAGCTTTGTCCAGTAAGTACACTTTGTTCGGCGATTCTGGAGCTTCAAAACCTGGCGGCTGGTATACATACACAGTTTCCTGCAACTTCCCGTAAAGGAATTCACTTTTGACGTCTAACTGATAGACTTTAATACACATGTGAGCAGCAAAAGCTAAGAACAAATGAATTGCTTCTAGACGAGCTACTGGTGCGTAAACTTCTGTGTAATCGACCCCTTCTTACTGATTGAACCCTTGCACTACCAAACGAGCTTTATTCCTGAAGACTATGACTTTATCATCCTTTTTACATTTATAAACCCATTTCGTGTTGATCGCATGCTGGCCCTTAGGAAGATCTACCAAGTTCCAAACTTTCAGCTTGTCAAACTGAGCCAACTCCTCCTGCATCGCCACACACCACGAGCTGTATTTCAGCGCCATATGATAGTTTTTCGGCTCTATTTGCAAAATAAAGCACTCGTGCAAGCTTAAGCTGTAGATCTCTTTCTCTTTGATTTTTGTGAACAAACACTGCATATCATTGAGAATTCTTCTTCGAGTCATTATTCCTTCACGCGGATCTCCGATAACATTATCAATAGGATGATTCCTATTTGTTCGATTAACATGAACAAGTGGAACTTGCAGATTTGTACCCGAATTTGACTGAATCTCCCCCTCAGCAGATACATTACCAGATGCTTGAACATTTTCAGACATCGTACCAACATTTGGATAAGTTGAAAAATCAACATAAAGATCACCAGTTGAAGTTGGAGCAACTTCGACGTCATCATCAGAATCACTTGAATCTGCATCGTTGGAAGGTTGAGTAGCTCCGATATCATTTACATTTGATATGATGGCAACGTTTACTCCTGAATCACCATTTGAAGAGACATTTTTTGGAATGCTTGTACGCCAACCTGCATCCACTTCATCTTTGTCAATCAAGTGTGAGTACACTAGTTCAGTCTCATCATCTGTTAGACTAGGTAAAGAAAAAAAGTTAAACAACTTGTCATAATCGTAGCTAGTTTTGGGACCAAACTCGGATGGAGGAGGATCCTAACTCAAAGGAGTTATATCACAGACTACTTACACCATCCATTTCTTGACATTGTATACTCGTTTGTTTGGAGAGCCTAGATCGTAACCTAGGAAGAAACCAATTTCTCCGATCTCCCCAAACTTTGGAGTATCCGATGTCTGTCGGATCATACATTTAATCCCAAAAGGCTGGAAACCTTTCAAATTTGGTTTTTTTTTCTCAAGAATTTCATAATAAGTTTTATCTTCATGTTTCACTATAAGAACACGATTCAGCACATAGAATGTGGTGTTTACAGTTTCGGCCCAAAAGAATATGGGCAATTTTGATTCTGAAAGATGGGTTCGTGCAGCCTCGATAAGGGTCCTATTCTTCCTTTCCGCAAATCCGTTCTGTTGAGAAACATAAGGAGCACTAAACTGATGAACAATACCCATATCACGACATAACTCATCCATATTTATATTTTTAAATTCAGTTCCGTTATCATTTCTAATTCTTTTGATGGGTAAAGAGTAATTTTTCTCTAATTGTTTAAACAAATATTTCAAAGTGCCGAAAGTTTGATCTTTCGATTTTAAGAAAAATACCCATGAATATCTTGAAAAATCATATGTGACAACCAAACAATAAGGCATACCACCAATGCTAGTTACATGGATCGGACCAAAAAAATCCATGTGAAGCAGCACTAGTGGTTGTTGGATAGAGTTTATGTTTTTATGCTTATGAGGTTTACGTTTAATTTTCCCTTTCTCACAGAATTCACATTTACTGTGCATGTTAAAACTACGTAAAGGAATACCCAACACCAAGTTATTCTTTATCAAGTGATTCATTTTGCGTTGATTCACGTGGCCCATCCTTCGATGTAATAGGAAAGACTGATCTTCTGTTGCCTTTGAAAGTAAATGCATTGCCGAACCAGAGGAGTTCACAACCAGACGCATGTACATTACATAGGTGTTGTTCACTCTTGGAGCTCTCATCTCGATCCAATCTTCTGGAACTACAAATCATGGCTTAAGAATTAAGCAAGCCTTATCCGTGAAATGCATTGTATACTTGTTATCACAGATCTGAGATACTGACAACAAGTTGTGCTTCAGTTCTTCAACAAAGTTCACCTTGTGCAACGTGATCTTGCCATTTGACACAGAACCTTCAACCATGATATAACCACCCTTTTCACTCGCAAAGTTAACATAGCCACCACAAATAGGTTTCAAATTAGACAACAGATATTTATTTCCCATCATATGCCTGGAACAACCACTATGGATATACAAAATATAGATAGCCCTCTTTAGTTGTTCCTGCATTCACAAACAGGAAATTAGTTAGAGTAGGGGACCTAAGCCGTGATGGTCTTAGGTCATCCAAATTCATTAACAAAAGAAAATTCCTTCAAATAACCATCTTGAATGCCGTCATGAACAATGCAAGAAGTGACATATTTTCTTCTATGACCAGAAGACTATGCGAGTCGATTTTAGGAACATTCAAGCTTCGTTCACTTGGCTTAGCACTTGACGATGACGTTCCATGAGATATAGGAATTCCACCAATGGTAATTCCACCATTGCTACCAACGACAAAGGCATTATGGTTTGCAGGATTTCCTTGAGAAGTTTCTGAAACGGAAGCAACACCTGAATTACATCAATTTTCAGTTTGCTTTGCACGGTACAAAGCCGGATCTTGCAACTTCTCGAAATCAGAGTCTTGGTCATCTAAGTTCCATGCATAACCTTTCATTTTCCGGACTGCTTGATCAAGAGTCAATTCTTCATATTGAGCATTCTCTTTGATTAAGGCAGATACATATTCCATTGTTTCAATAAACAATTCAAAAACTTTTCCATCTTTTCGAACTCCGTATACAATCCCAGTTGACTTCGATCTAATTCACTTAGCAAATGCTAAAATCTGTTTACTAGATCATCCAACGATTCACCTTTCATAGCCTTAAAGACTACGAATTGAGTTTTCGGTCGATCGAGTCTCCGTTTCTTGAATAACTCATTTCCTTCGTATCTGTCACTCAAACTGTCCCACAATTCCTGATGTGCACAAAATGCAACATATAAATTACATCAATTGTGGCATAAAACTAACCTTTTTTTTAGTAATAATGTTGTAAAAAGTGTGCTTTTGTCTTCCCTTTGAATTTTCAGGATTAAATGAGCTCAAATGAACAAAAGAAGCAAAAAGGCAGCTAAATCTAACATAAATACAAGAAAAGGAACAAACGTGGCATGCCTGACCTCCCCGACAGCATCTTCCCAAGAAAAACAAGAGAACAGAAGGCTGAACACGCCCCGTGCTCAGTGAACACGGGGGCGTGCCCAAGTGCCAGCATAAAAGACAAAGCTATAGAAGCTTCTATCGCCCACCACGGGGCCGTGGTCAACTATAAGATTCGCATAATCCAGGCAAATCTTGATAGTACAGATATGCTTCTGCACACGGGGGCGTGCCCAGCGGACACGGGGGCGTGGTTAACTAATGCAGACAAACTGCAATTAATGAAGACAGAGAAGAGGATGGACACGGGGCCGTGCCCATTAGACACGGGGCCGTGCCCGAGCTACTGTTCAGGCTATAAATAGGGGTGCTTGGCTCATTTGCAAACCATCCCTTGGCACACCACCTCTCTCACACTTCACCCACCACCCACCACCCACCACCTTTACAACACCATCATCCACCACCATCATCCATTGTCCATCATAGAGTGTGTGAGTCGTCTCGGGATCCAAGATTGATCGTAAAAGTTCTTGACAATCAAAGGCCATGTTTGCCTAAGTCTCTTACATCACTTGGTGAAGACAAGTGTCTAGTGTAATACTTTTTATTTTTAATCTTTTCGCACTTTTTACTTGGTTATGTATTAATGACTTTAATAACTAGTTTCTTATGTTGAAGCTGATTCTTCCTTATCGTTTGTCTGTGGTGTCTTGGCATTATTTTACTGTCTATATAAAATAAAAGATTTTCACCATTCATATCTCCACGGTCTATATGGAGGTATGTTGGCTACCTGGTCGGGGGTTAAGGGAACAGTTTGGTAAGAGTCTTGCCTTGTTCAGTGTATAGATCCTGCAAGGACCTGGGTCAAATTTAGTAGGACCTCCTTCAATACCCACCGGTATTGGATGGCGGGGGTCCAAACTCTTTGATCCCCTCATATGTAAGCTACTATTAATACTTTAACCCGGCTACTTAGGACTGTATCCCTGCTGACTCAGACTACTTCTCCGAGGGTAACGTCACCTTCAAAAGAGGGGCCTACCATAATATGCATTAATAACTTAATTAATTATCTTTCAATAATCCGACCCTTTAGGATTGTATCATTGCTGACTCAAACTACAGGGTTGAGGGTACACTAAGATAATCTCTTAAAAAATGCAAAAGTGCGGAAATAATCAAAGGTTACACTAAACACGAGTCGGAGCCAAGTGATTCATCTTGTCTATCTGTTTTTTATTTTTATTTTATTTTTCAGCATTTTAGTTAGTTTAATTTTTCTAGTTTAAAACCTTTTTTCTAACTTTTGATTTGATTAGACGTTGAGGATAAACCGGTACTAAAAGCTCTTGTGTCCTTGGACGACCTCGGTATCTTGCCAACACTATACTACGCTCATGATGGGTGCACTTGCCCATATGTGTGTTTGGTGTTAGTAAAATATCGTGTTTTATAAATTTAAAACTTGGCTAAAAAGTGTTAAAAAAGGGCTTAAAATATACATTAAAAACTGACGACACTTCACACGCACCAAGTTTTTGGCGCCGTTGCCGGGGACATAAGGATTTTAAGAAAGCTTAAAATCGACGGCCTAATCAGTTTTTCAAAACCTTTTTCAAAACGCACGCATATTTTTCTGCATTGTAGTTTTGTTTTGCATTTACAGTAGGTTGAACACGGGCCGTGCTTGCTGAACACGGGGCCGTGCTGCACATTTTACATAAAAACACCCAGTAACAGAGACTGAACACGGGGTCGTGCTCACTGAACACGCCCCCGTGCTCAAAGAAATCAGTAACTTTAATTAAAATGCCCAGATACAAATTCTGTACACGGGGCCGTGTCCACTGAACACGGGACCGTGTCCAGCCTCTGTTTCCGTTTTTGTTTTTGTTTTCTGATCTCGAGACTTGGTTGTGGTCTGCTGAGTGATTCTTATAGATCAATACTCAGGAGGTTACAACTACACCTATGAGTAGGATGATTATAGGAATAATTATTGCACTAATTGTGGTGACCCGCACTCGGTTCAATATTGTAACTTATATCAACCATCCACTTCATACACCTACTATGAGGAACCCAGGTACGAGCCATCAACTTCATACACATCCTATGAAGACCGAAGGTATGAACCTCCTCCCTCATATTAATATTATGATGAACCAAGGTATGTGCCTTCATACTCATACTTTGAGGAACCAAGATATGAGCCACCACATTCATATGCTTACTATGAGGAACAATGGCGTGAACAACCCACCTCATATGAGTATTATGAAGAACAAAATTACGACCCTTATCCATCATATACTTACAATGAAGAACAATGGTGTGAACCATCTACTTCCTATGAGTATTATGAGGAACAAAGGATCGAACAACCGGATTCAAGCTTTGAAAATCCCGATCCTTACTCTATCGCCGAAGTGACCGATAGGATATTAGAACACCTTAAAACTATCGAGCGCTACATAAAAGAATCTCGCGCAAGGGAAGAGGAGTCCAGCGCAAGAGAAAAATTAACTTGTAATAAAGAAGAGATAGTTGAAAGTGTAAAAATGGAAGAACAAATAAGTGAAAAACCGACACATGAGTTAAACAACGAAAAAGGTGAGTCCGTTAACGTTAAAATTCAAGAAGAGTCTAATTTTGAAGAAATTAATCTCTTGTCGCCTTCTTTTGAAAATCATTGTCTAGTACCCACTCATGCTAAGTTTTTAAAAGAGTTAAACACTAACACTAAAATTGACGAAACGGTAATCATTAAGTTAACTAATGATCAAACCTCGCTAATAAAAGAAGACCCATTTGAAATCAACATTAAAGCGGTTCCATGTTTTTTTCAAAACTCCTTTATTAGTAATATCACGATTGATAAAGATCTTTGTGTTAATATAATGCCCAACTACATTTTCGAAAAATTAAGTATTAGTGATTTTTCTCCACTTCAAATACCCATTTTTCTATCTAATCGGAAAGTAATAAAATCAATCGGTGTAGTTGAGGATGTCTTGGTTCAAACAAATCAAATGGTAATCCCAACCAACTTTGTCATCCTCGATGACGCTCCTCTAGTGTTGGGACGACCCTTTGTAAAAACTCATGAAGCTTTGAAAAACCGGAAGTACAACAATCTATCTATTCAATTAGGGGCATTTAAAAAGAGTGTCGATCTTGAGCGGTCAATGAAATATCCATTCGGCAATGACGACCCCCTTATTGAAGATGAGCCAGAACCACCTGATAAGGTGGGTCTAGCCAAGGACCTTTACAAACGTGGTGCACCACGGAGGCATTCCGCGGAACTATCCTTAGTTTAGTTTAGAATAATTTTTTATGCTTTCCAGTTTAGTTTTAATTTTCAGGAATAAAAACACACTCGGGACGGTGAAGGATATTAAGGGAAGCTTGAACCAACACCCAATGCACAAAAACAGAGCCTCTCGACAATTTTTTTTCATTACAGCAAGTTCAGCACGGGGCGTGCTCAACCCAACACGCCCCCGTGCCCAAAAATCTACCGAAAATGCCCAGTTCAGGTAACTGGACACAGGGTCGTGCTCACTGAACACGCCCCCGTGCCCAGGCTTCTGTTTACTTTTGGTACTGGCAGTCTGGACACGGGGCCGTGCTCAGCCCACACCACCCCGTGTTCAGCTACCCACTAACATGAAATCTTGTTTTTAACCCACTTTTACACATTTTAATCAACCGAAAAACTTAATTTTGGGACACATTGAGGACAATGTATAATTTAAGTGTGGGGGGGGGGTGCTAAAACCTTGAATTTTGCAAGTGCTAATTACAAGCCTTACACAAAACTCTATTGTAACCGCTAATCACCCCAAATTTTTTTCAAAAACTTTTTTTTTACTTGTCTTGGTTTAATTTGGGAATTACAAGTTCTAAAAAGGTTATATTTTTACAAATTTACTACTGATAGCGTCGTGATAAAAAGAACCAACATAAGAAAATTATGAAACGGCATGACAAACCTAGTTAAAATTTGATTATATATACTTGATCACATAAAAACTCATTCCCACAAAAGTGAGTTTTGAGCCTTTATTGAGCATAGAAATACATATCTTTAAAATAAATGCTCATTTTTTGTTTCTTGAGTGAATAGCCGCTTGGTTTCTTACGACTCTAGAACTTGCCATGACGATACATTCCCGGTCCTTACCAACTTAAACCTGAGTAAGTAAATGAGGGAGGCATTAGGACTAACACTTTTTATTTCTACACCAATTTTTTTACCACCTACCCAAAAATCCCCCTAGTTAACCCCTTTGAGCCTAAACCTTTTCATTTCTTAACCCAAAAACAAACACCCTTTCACCCACCAAAACCTTTTTTTTTTTATTTTTAACCCTTTGTTTTAGTAACAAGCCCGGATTTTCGTATGACGTTTGAAAAAAAAATGTTGATTATGAAGCAAAAGAAATAAACAAACAAGTTCATCAAAAATAACTTTGTTTGAATAATAGCTTCATCAAAATAAAAAAATTGCAAAAAAAATAAAAAGTCATACGAAAACCGACGATTTTACACTTTTCGCCATTTTCTACTAACCACTAACCCAACCACCTACCTTTAACCCAAGCCTAACCCTTCACCCAAAAGTCCTCTTGATATTTACAAAGGTATATAGTTAAAAAGGAGGAGGATTGATTGCTTGGCAAGCCTATGATAGGAGTAAGTTCCATGCCGCTCTCGAGTGATTCACTAAAATACATCTTCGGCCGAGTGTTGAGTGATCCCCCGTGAGGTATATAAATAGAATTTTAAAGAGGCATGTTATGCCCTAATAAGTAATTTATCTTATGGAATGTTTTAAATAAATCATGACGAATAGGATTTTAAATAAATAAAAATAAAACTTGATAAAGAATCTTGGAAATCCCGACACTCTATGACAAGCCCAAAAACCTTCTCTTCTACCTATTCCATTGGGAAGTGTAAATCCACATTATAAAGAGTTTAGCTTGAGGACAAGCAATGATTTAAGTGTGGGGGTATTCGATGTGAACAAAATGCAACATATAAATTACATCAATTGTGGCATAAAACTAACCCTTTTTTTAGTACTAATGTTGGAAAAAGTGTGCTTTTGTCTTCCTTTTGTATTTTCAGGATTAAATGAGCTCAAATGAACAAAAGAAGCGAAAAGGAAGCTAAATCTAACATAAATACAAGAAAAGGAACAAACGTGGCATGCCCGACCTCCCCGACAGCATCTTCCCAAGAAAAACAAGAGAACAGAAGGCTGAACACGCCCCGTGCTCAGTGAACACGGGGGCGTGCCCAAGTGCCAGCATAAAAGACAAAGCAATAGAAGCTTCTATCGCCCACCACGGGGTCGTGCTCAGCGGACACGGGGCCGCGGTCAACTATAAGATTCGCAGAATCCAGGCAAATCTTGATAGTACAGATATGCTTCTGCACACGGGGGCGTGCCCAACGGACACGGGGGTGTGGTCAACTAATGCAGACAAACTGCAATTAATGAAGACAGAGAAGAGGATGGAGACGGGGCCGTGCCCACTGGACACGGGGCCCTGCCCGAGCTACTGTTCAGGCTATAAATAGGGGTGCTTGGCTCATTTGCAAACCATCCCTTGGCACACCACCTCTCTCACACTTCACCCACCACCCACCACCATCACAACACCATCATCTGTCACACCCTGACCACGTAAAACAACAAATCGTGGCGGAAACGTCGGGGAGTGTTGTAACAGAATTATTGTTTCGAAACCATGGATACAAAAGAGTCTCGTTTTATTTATTCATTAACATGGTCTTTAAACAAGAAAGTCAAACATAGTCTATCATCGTTATTAAATCACTAAGGCCTCGTCCAGTCCTAAGTGAGCATGCATCCTATTCGCAATCAACATTAAGCAACATCACCTGAAACATATGTAAAAACAAAGTCAGCAAAGAAATGCTGGTAAGCACACAGTTTTTGTGTGAGTGTCAGATTCATGGCTCGGTTACACGTTGAACTATCTCGTACAACTTCGTTAATCGATATTAGAAACCTTGTTTTGTAAACCATTTGTATTGTAAAATGAATAACCAAATCAAAACAGATTGGTTATAATTTATAAACCTCGATGCCATGAATTTTAACCCAAAACATTTGTTTATGTAAACCAAATCATAAATCGTTCTCGTAATAAAACTCGTATGGTTTATATAGTTTCGTAAACATCGTGGTGTGACATCGTTTAACTTGTTCTCGTTATAGATCATCGTTCATTTGTTTAAGTCGTTCATAATCGTTCAATCATTCAAAATCGTACAATCATTTAATATCGTTCTCGTTCCAAATCGTTCTCATTTTAATTGTGAAAACTACTTTTGGTCGTCTCGCTAATAACATTCAAACCTTCGTGACTCGTTCATCGTTCAACTCGTATTAACAAACCACCAAAGGGTAAGTTAACATTATCGAAATTAATGAATGTCATTCGTTATGTAACTACAACCAACAAGCTCGTTCACATTATCGAAATCGTTATTAGTTTAGTATAAACCATCTTACTCGTTTTGAAACCATCGTTAAAACATCGAAATCGTTTTGATACATATGAATCACCCCAAAACAATTGAAAACATGTAAAAGAGGGGATCTATGTACTCACCTTTGGGTGCGTTTTTATATGATAACACAATCCCTCAAATTGTTTATTCGTCCTAAATTAAGTAAGGATGATTTAATAATCAAAAACCCACAAGAATACATAGGTTTCTCCGATACTTAGAATTTTCACATCAGTTTGAGATTTTTCTCAAAAAGTTATTATTTTTTATTATTTTGGTGTATTTGTATATATATACTCAAGCGTAATACACATAATCTTGTCAACACTAGCACATCATCATACACATATTGTAAAACACATAGCACATTGTAACACATAAAATTTACCCATGAACAACTCATTCTAGTGTATGTCGAAAAACACTTATTTTAGCGATTCAGTGACATTTTTGGGCGTCGGAAGTCACGTATGACTAACCAAACACCAAGTAAACTTAATATAAGTTAAAATACTTATTTTTATATAAAAAATATCAGTTTGGTTACTGATCTAAAACAGTTTTGTAAAAATCCTCCCAAAAGGCGATTTTTAACCGTTTTACCGCATAGTTTTGCATCAAACGTTACCCGAACCATCCCAAATCGAATCGAATTGAAATTTTAACATAACCCATGTTATTTACTGAATAAAATAATGGTTATACTCATGATAGTGCAGGTCTTAAGTAAAGCACATAAATCATGCAAATTTCACATATTTTATCACTTTTTAAGCTATATGTACAACATGCAAAGCTATCAATCCTATGTCAAAGTTTCATGCCATTATAACATACCAAATAATGTTATTTTTAGTGTTTATAACCTGTTCAAAAATATTTTTTTCATACAACCATTTTTTTATCACTTCTTGAGCTTTAAATCAACATGTATCCTTATGTACAAGTGCCTAAAACATACTATCATAACATCATCATTTTATGTTAATCTAAATGCATCAAATATGTAATATATTCAGGTTTATTTGCTGATGTACTTGGTCATTTAACACAACATACACAAATCTTTAAACACTTGCATTTTAACTATTATTCAAGAACATGTAACAACTTAAACAAGTACTTATCAAGAAATCAAACTTCAAAACTCATACACACATGTATATATGTACGGTTATATATACATACATATCACCACCATTTTTATTTGTATCTTGACCCATTTCATTTTAGATTTCAAGTTTGTGAAAATCCCAAGATTCAAGAAAAACTTAAAATCATCAAGAACAACCAAGAATAAAAAGTATGATTTAAAAATAAATGTTATACCTTCAAGATTCAAGTAGGTTGTGGGATGAGATTTTGATGATAGGAAGCTTGAAATCACTTGAATACACCTTGGAAACACCTTTGTATCTTCACACCACTTGAAACATGCTTGAAATGGTGTTGAATATGAAGAACAAAGTTTGAAGAAATAAAATTGGTGAGGGTGAGGGGTGTGGACGGTTGGGAGGGAGAGGAGAGAAGGAGAAAGATTGCATGAGTGAAGTGTGGTTGAAAGATTATGAAGATATATGGAGATCTATGAAGATAGCATGCAAAGACACATGTCCAAAGAAAATCAAACAAGATCAAAGCAAAAGCAAAATAAAAATCAAATCTTGGAAATATTCTGTGATCTTGGTGGGGTCCATACATATATATGACCGTAATATTTGAAGGGGGGGGGGGGTTAAGTGTAATTTGTTTGGTAAAGTAGATAAAAACAGGTGTTTAACTAGATACCGGGTATTTTACATAGCGTTTAAATCCCGGTTTATGGCGTTCTAAATTATTTTTATTATTCTATAAAAATAAACTCGCCAAAATATTACTGAAATAAATTTCAGTTGCCAAGACTGGCTGCGTTGTCCGCGTTTCGCAGTAGAAGCAATGTGTTGCGCAGAAACACGTGGTACGCGGTTAAACTTGAAAAATAACGTTTTTAAGCGTTTTAATTTATTTTTCAACACGAACCTGATTAAAAATAAAATTTTAATCATAACGGAATATTTTTGGGATTTAAATATTATCCGGGCGGTCACCAACGTTCGTTTCGCAGTTTTGTCGTAAATAGCTCTAAAGTTCGAATAAAGATGTTTTTGCCATACCGAATCCTTCGAAACTTATTTCTAAGTTATGTAAAGGATATTTAGGGTATGTTTGGCTTAGGTCACAGTTCCGGAGTGTACGTCGCGTTAAACTGATTGCGTTTATGCACCAGTTTGCGTATAACCTTCCAGAAAGCGATTTAAAGCTTGAAATCGGAATCGAATCAAATTGTAAAATCATCACACACAATAACACATATAATAACACCAAATCACATTTTTTTATTGATAATCAACATTTTTTTACATTATACGATGATTACAGAACACAGTTGTCACAGTCTCCCCTACTTTAGGAAATTTCGTCCCGAAATTTTATTTAGAGGAAACTTGTGAAAACAAATGCGGATATTTCATCTTCATCTGGTCCTCACGTTCCCAAGTAAACTCGGGGCCACGTTTGGATTTCCAGCGCACTTTGACCAATTGAATCTGTTTGTTCTTCAACTGTTTGAATGTACGGTCCACTATCTCCACAGGTTTCTCGATAAAGTGCATCGTTTCATCGATTTGAATCTTGTCGAGAGGAATGTGAAGATCAGCATCAGCTAAACACTTTCGCAAATTGGACACGTGAAAAGTCGGATGAATATTTCCAAGCTCTGGAGGTAGCTCTAGTCGATAGGCAACCTTTCCAATTCTTTTAACAATCTTAAATGGTCCAACATATTGTGGTGCAAGTTTTCCTTTCTTTCCAAATCTCACCACTCCTTTCCAAGGTGAAACCTTTAGTAGGACACGGTCTCCGACTTGAAATTCTAAGGGCTTGCGTCGCATATCCGCATAACTCTTTTGACGGCATCGAGCTGTCACAAGATTATCGCGGATTTTCTTGATTTCGTTTGTTGTTTCCAGAATGAGCTCAGGTCCAGTAAGCTGAGCTTCGCCAATCTCATTCCAACAGACAGGTGAACGACATTTTCGACCGTAGAGAGCTTTGAATGGTGCCATATTAATACTAGCATGATAACTGTTGTTGTAAGAGAACTAGATCAGTGGAAGATAAGAATCCCAATTACCACCAAAGTCTATCACGCATGCTCTAAGCATATCCTCCAAATTTTGAATCGTCCTCTCAGATTGTCCATCTGTTTGGGGATGATAAGCAGTGCTTAGATTTAGTTGGGTTCCCAAAGCAGATTGCATGGTCTTCCAAAAATGAGATGAAAACCGAGCAACACGATCGGAAATGATATCCAAAGGAACACCATGTCGTGATACAATCTCATCAACATAAATCTTTGCAAGTTTATCAGTAGATAGGTCCTCGCGAATCGGTATAAAATGAGCTGACTTCGTTAATTGATCGATAACAACCCAAATAGCATCGTGACCTTTAGACGTACGCGGTAACTTAGTGATGAGATCCATTGCAATGTTCTCCCACTTCCAAACCGGTATCTTTAATTGTACAAGCAAACCAGAAGGTCATTGATGTTCAACCTTGACTTTGAGACAAGTTAGGCATTTCGATACATACAAGGCAACATCCTTCTTCATACCCGGCCACCAGAACTGAGTACGAAGATCCTTGTACATTTTATCGGCACCAGGATGGATAGAATATCGAGACTTATGAGATTCGTCCATTACCAAGGTGCGAAGATCGTCCTGTTTTGGAATCCACAAACGATCCTTGAAATAAAGCAACCCATCGTCCTTCGTTTCGAGTTTAAGTTTGAGTTGAAATGGTAGCTCATATTTCAATAAGTCTTTGATCACACAAGATTGTTGAGCTTGAAGGACACGAGATTGAATATCAGATAGAGTTCGAACAGAATGAAGCTTGACTCGTTCCTTTCGACTAAGCGCATTGGCTACGACATTCGCCTTACCAGGATGGTAGCGGATCTCGCAATCATAATCGTTTAAGAGTTTAACCCAACATCGTTGCCTCATGTTCAGCTCCTTCTGATTGAGAATATGCTGGAGACTTTTGTGGTCTGTGAAAACCACATACTTCGTTCCATAGAGGTAGTGTCTCCAGATTTTAAGTGCGAAAATCACAGCTCCTAATTCAAGATCATAAGTCGTATAGTTCTTCTCGTGAATTTTCAGCTGTCTAGATGCATAAGCTATGACTTTACCTCGTTGTATAAGAACGCAACCAAGTCCTAGATTCGACACGTCACAATAGACAACAAAATCATCGTTTCCCTCAGGTAGAGATAAAACATGAGCATCACAGAGCTTTCGTTTCAGCGTTTGGAACGCTTCTTCTTGCCTAGGTCCCCACTCAAAAGGCTTATTTTTCCGAGTCAAAGCAGTGAGTGGAACCGCGATCTTTGAGAAATTAGAAATGAATCGACAATAATAACCAGCAAGACCAAGAAATTATCGAATCTCTGTAGGTGTCGTCGGTGTATTCCAATCCTTAATAGCTGCTATTTTGCAAGGATCCACATGGATGCCCTGCTGGTTGACTATATGACCCAAAAACTGAACTTCTCTAGGCCAAAATTCACACTTGGAGAATTTAGCAAAAAGTTGTTCCTTCTTTAGGAGTTCCAATGTCAAACGAAGGTATTGCTCGTGATCGGCTCGACTCTTCGAATAAATGAGAATATCGTCGATGAACACAATGATGAATTTATCTAAATAAGGTTTACAAACCCTATTCATTAAGTCCATGAAGATAGCTGGGGCATTTGTCAAACCAAAAGGCATGACAGTGAACTTGTAATGCCCGTATCTTGTGCGGAAAGCAGTTTTGAGAATATCTTCTTCGATTACACGAAGTTGATGATACCCAGATCGCAGATCGATCTTGGAAATGCATGAAGCACCTTGCAGCTGGTCGTAGAGATCATCAATTATAGGTAGGGGATATCGATTCTTGATGGTAAGCTTACTAAGCTCACGATAATCGATACACATTCGAAAAGATCCATCTTTCTTTTTCACAAAGAGGACAGGAGCTCCCCAAGGCGAAAAGCTCGGACGGATGAATCCTTTATCAGACAACTCTTGAAGCTGTTTCGTGTTAATGCAATACGTCTATTGACTTCGTCTTGTATCATGTAATAGGATAGGATAGGATTATTGGTGCCCGAGGTTCGAGAAACAGAATTTCAGGTTTAAGGAGGTGATTCCGCTCGAAACAGCATAAGAGTCATTTCGAGCAAAATCAGAAACTTCTGATTCCGCCTGAAAGTGTTCCATGCCATTTGGAGCGGAATCAGGACTAGTATATATAGGGCACTTGTATTTTCATTTGGCACACGTCTTCCAGATCTGTAACGAAGTGCTGCCAAAATCTGTTCAGGTTGTAATTGATGTTAAAATCAATATAAGTAACAGATTTAAGAGTATCAAGCTGTTTTCAAGTCCAGTTTACTGATTCCGCCTTTGAACAGGATATGCAGCTCTTCTGAACGACTCGTTTGGATCCAACAACGATCCTACATTTCGATAACTCTTACATCTCTGACAGTGTAAGACGATAAGGTGCTTTCGCAATTGGGTTGGCATTGGGTACGAGGTCAATATGAAATTTGACTTGACGAACTGGAGGCAAACCAGGCAGTTCATCGGGAAACAGCTCTGGATAATCCCGAACAATTGGAATATCCTGAATACTCTTGCTCTTGTCTTTCTCCTCGGTGACATGTGCCAGGAAAGCAACATATCCTTTTCGCAAATAACTTTGGGCCTTTGTACACGACATAAGCTTCAATCCACCAGATGGCTTCTCGCCACAAACTTCCAGAATATCGCCAGACGGAAGAGGAATACGAACAATCTTATCGAAACAAACCACCTCAGCATGATGTTTGGTTAACCAATCCATCCCCACGATAATATCGAAACTCCCAAGTTGCATCGGCATGAGGTTAATGGGAAAAAGATGGTTATCAAGGTTTAACTGACAATCACGAATAACAGAATCGAGAACAAGAGGTTTACCAGTAGCAACTTCGACAGATAAGGGTTTCCTCAGTTTAGTTCTAGGTATCACAAGCAAAGGTTCAAAAGATAATGAAACAAAATTCTATCGGCTCCAGAATAAAAAAGAATAGATGCAGGTCGATTGTTAACAACAAACGTACCATTAACCACCTCGTTGTCAGCCATCGCTTCGTTAGCATTCAGATTGTACGCTCGCCCACGAGTGGGATTCACATTTGCGTTGATATTCACATTCGGGTTCGCATTAGCATTCGCGTTTGCATTCACCAGCCTCGGACAGTTGTTGCGGAAGTGACCAAACTCTCCACAATTGAAACATGAACCCGGTGGGAATCTAGCAGCATTCCCCTGAACTAGAGCTTGATTCTGAACAATCTGATTCTGACCCAAACGACAGACGTTGGCCGGATGCCCAAGCTTACCACACGTTGTGCATTTCCTACAAGCTTGTTGTGCAACATGATGACCATTGCAGCGAGCACAATGAGGTACGGTACCAGCATACGCTTTCTTTGCAGGTGGTTGAGCTGGTGGGTTCTGAGTAGTAACGGCAAAGTTCTGAGCACCCTTTCACTTTCTCGACTTCTTCGACGACTCACCTTTCTTACCCTTACCCTTTTCCTTGACAGGTTCGGTCGATTTCTTCTTATCACCCTTGCAGGTAAGTTTTCCCTTTCTGACTTGCGACTCAGTCAGGGTAGCAGATAACTCGATCACTTGACGAACAGTAGTAGGATTGACGCCAGTCACAATATCCTCTATGGAATCGGGTAAACCATCGATGTACCTCTCTATCGCTTTCTCCAACGGGGTAACCATAGTAGGACACAAAAGGCTGAGTTCCTCAAATCGATCCGTATACGCACGGTGTTCTCCCCCATCTTGTTTTAGATCATCAAACTCTCGTTCCAAAGCTCAAATTTCGTGACGGGGAGAAAACTCTCTCATCATGAGCGTTCGAAGCTCTTCCCATGTTTGTACCAATGCCACTTCGGCACCCCTGTCGCGCATCACTCCGTTCCACCACGTAAGAGCACGCTTCTCAAACACACTTGATGCAAATTCAACCTTACGTCCATTCGGACATTGCACATGTCTGAATGTGTTCTCGATACTTTCGAACCATTGAAGGAGTGCAGTTGCTCCTTGTGACCCAGAAAAATTTAGCGGCTTAGCAGAATTGAAATTCTTGAAATTACATTGTGCATTGTTATTATTATTGTTGTTGTATAGCTCGTGGATTTGGGTTACAACGCCTGGAAGCACAACAGCCATTTGCTGAGAGACAAGGGCTGCAACTTCTTCAGCAGTAAAAGATTGTGCATCACGTCGAGGAGGCATTGTCTAACAAGGACATATGAGAAACGAGTGAGTTCGACAATTAGGAAAATCAAAAGAGGTATTGAAAATATCGACGAAACATAAGGAAGGCGATCATTTGTTCGTTACCTCGAACAAACAAACGACACGCAGTGACTAATCAAAGTAATGAATCAAAATAATGTATCGCGAAGACATGCTCGCCTATAAGTGAACACTCACCCCAAGAGTTCCCAGGTAAGAGTGACTGGTCCGATTATGTGGATTTGTACGAACACTCTAGCCTTAGACAGAAAACTTAGGGTACAGGCATTCATTCTTCCAGTTTGCACGTGTTCACATTATTTAGACCCAAACTTTGACGAGATTTTGAAAACTCAGAAAGCACTAAGCCAAAAATGAGTCAAACTGGAAAGGTTCAAAACCTTATAACAGAGGGTTCAAAACCTAGTAATCAATCATCCTAGAACGGATGATTTTTCGAAGCAGATTCGGATTTTGTGTTCTCGTTGTGGTTATCACCTAAGGTGATAGTTTTGTTTTTAAAAATCTAAACGCAAATCAACTTGCGTTGGGTTCCTAGAAAGTTATAGTCTAGGTCAAAATATTACTAATAACCTAATTCCCTATAACCATTGGCTCTGGTACCAACTTCTTCTGTCACACCCCGACCACGTAAAACAACTAATCGTGGCGGAAACATCAGGGAGTGTTGTAACAGAATTAGTGTTTCGAAACCATGGATACAAAAGAGTCCCGTTTTATTTATTCATTAACATTGTCTTTAAACAAGCAAGTCTATCATCGTTATTAAATCACTAAGGCCTCGTCCAGTCCTAAGTGAGCATGCATCCTATTCGCAATCAACATTAAGCAACATCACCTGAAACATTTGTAAAAACAAAGTCAGCAAAGAAATGCTGGCGAGCACATAGTTTTTGTGTGAGTGTCAGATTCATGGCTCGTTTACACGTTGAACTATCTCGTACAACTTCGTTAATCGATATTAGAAACCTTTTTTTGTAAACCATTTGTATTGTAAAATGAATAACCAAATCAAAACAGTTTGGTTATAATTTATAAACCTCGATGCCATGAATCTTAACCCAAAACATTTGTTTATGTAAACCAAATCATAAATCGTTCTCGTAATAAAACTCGTATGGTTTATATAGTTTCGTAAACATCGTGGTGTGACATCGTTTAACTCATTCTCGTTATAGATCATAGTTCATTTGTTTAAGTCGTTCATAATCGTTCAATCATTCAAAATCATAAAATCATTTAATATCGTTCTCGTTCCAAATCGTTCTCGTTTTAATTGTGAAAACTACTTTTGGTCGTCTCGCTAATAACATTCAAACCTTCGTGACTCGTTCATCGTTCAACTCGTATTAACAAACCACCAAAGGGTAAGTTAACAATAATCAGGTTCAGTCGTTACCCACTTAACCCACACATAACCATGGGTGCAGTCTGATAACGGGATTTGTCGGATCCTATGGTACCATAACCTAATACTGGTCGGTTCGGCCAAAATTAATGAATGTCATTCGTTATGTAACTACAACCAACAAGCTCGTTCACATTATCAAAATCGTTATTAGTTTAGTATAAACCATCTTACTCGTTTTGAAACCATCGTTAAAACATCGAAATCGTTTTGATACATATGAATCACCCCAAAACAATTGAAAACACATAATCTTGTCAACACTAGCACATCATCATACAAATATTGTAAAAACATAGCACATTGTAACACATAAAATTTACCCATGAACAACCCATTCTAGTGTATGTCGAAAAACACTTATTTTAGCGATTCGGTGACATTTTTGGGCGTCGGAAGTCACGTATGACTAACCAAACACCAAGTAAACTTAATATAAGCTAAAATACTTATTTTTATTTCAAAAATATCAGTTTGGTTACTGATCTAAAACAGTTTTATAAAAATCCTCCGAAAAGGCGATTTTTAACCGTTTTACCGCATAGTTTTGCATCAAACGTTACCCGAACCATCCCAAATCGAAACGACTTGAAATTTTAACATAACCCATATTATTTACTGAGTAAAATAATGGTTATACTCATGATAGTGCAGGTCTTAAGTAAAGCACCTAAATCATGCAAATTTCACATATTTTACCACTTTTTAAGCTATATGTACAACATGCAAAGCTATCAAGCCTATGTCAAAGTTTCATGCCATTATAACATACCAAATAATGTTATTTTTAGTGTTTATTACCTGTTCAAAAATATTTTTGTCATACAACCATTTTTTATCACTTCTTGAGCTTTAAATCAACATGTATCCTTATGTACAAGTGCCTAAAGCATACTATCATAACATCATCATTTTATGTTAATCTAAATGCATCAAATATGTGATATATTCAGGTTTATTTGCTGATGTACTTGGTCATTTAACACAACATACACAAATCATTAAACACTTGCATTTTAACTATTATTCAAGAACATGTAACAACTTAAACAAGTACTTATCAAGAAATCAAACTTCAAAACTCATACACACATGTATATATGTACGGTTATATATACATACATATCACCAACATTTTTATTTGTGTCATGACCCATTTCATTTGTGTCATGACCCATTTCATTTTAGATTTCAAGAGAAACTTCAAATCATCAAGAACAACCAAGAATCAAAAGTATGATTTAAAAATAAATGTTATACCTTCAAGATTCAACTAGGTTGTGGGATGAGATTTTGATGATAGGAAGCTTGAAATCACTTGAATACACCTTGGAAACACCTTTGTATCTTCACACCACTTGAAACATGCTTGAAATGGTGTTGAATATGAAGAACAAAGTTTGAAGAAATAAAAATGGTGAGGGTGAGGGTGAGGGGTGTGGCCGGTTGGGAGAGAGAGGAGAGAAGGAGGAAGATTGCTTGAGTGAAGTGTGGTTGAAAGATTATGAAGATATACGGAGATCTATGAAGATAGCATGCAAATACACATGTTTAAAGAAAATCAAACAAGATCCAAGCAAAATAAAAATCAAATCTTGGAAAATATTGTGTGATCTTGGTGGGGTCCATACATATATATGACCGTAATATTTGAAGGGGGGTTAAGTGTAATTTGTTTGGTAAAGTAGATAAAAACAGGTGTTTAACTAGATAGCGGGTATTTTATCTAGCGTTTAAATCCCTTTAAACATTCAGGGGCTACCGTAAATTACGGTAGCCACCGTAATTTACGGTGGACCCCTGAAATCTCTCATTTGTTCTTCTTTCCAATCCATGTGTTACCCGCTCCATTCCATTCCCATCCAAAGCAGCATTTTCCCTCGTTTTAAGCTCCAAACGCACCTGAAACATAAGCAACTGTAGTTATCTAATTCAAGACACTTACACAATTAAATGAGGGATTAACTCGTCTTTTAACACACTTAAGGGTTGTCCCATGGACCACCCGTCAAACATCTCCGCGTGCATGAAATCAAGACTTGAACAAAGGAATCTTTTCTGTTATAACAGAATGAACACGTGGCAAAAAGCACAATGGCTTACAGGTGTAGATCTTCTAGAAGGACTTAAATGCTCATCGTGCATGGCCATTCGGTTATAACCAAAGGTGACGGGGCATAATCCTGGACACTCATCTAAATTACAACGATGACGCTAACTTTAGGAAGAATCTACCCAAAACCACTTTCCACGTGGCAATTCCCACACCGTTGATCAAGACTTACGATCCGTGTGAAGATTAACGGAAGAAAAAACGGAAAAGCACTTTCCGTTGCTATCTCCGTCGCACCAGTTTCCCGCCAAAAACTGGTTATAAATAAGTCATTGCATGTATGATCTCACAGGTTACTTTCACTTCACTCTCACTGTTACTACTCTATCTTATTCCTCGAGATCACTGTACTTATTCTCACACAAGAGGGTGGTCACGGAGAGAACCCCCATTCTCCCCGTGGCGAGTCTAACGGCTTTCTGTTTTGCAGTGATCACCGGAGAAGGAAACTAGCTAAACCCACGAATCGACGAGAGGATTAACCCTTTTTTATGCAGAGACTAAACCCCTGATCCGATTGACTCCGGTCCAATTAGATCACTGTTTCTTCATTGGCGCCCACCGATTCTTCTATTGTCATTTTCATCTTCTCGTTTGATTCATATTTTCTTTTCTGTTTTCCATGACAGAAGTTCCAACAAATTACTTATCAAGTCTTCTATCTGAGAACTGGGACGCTCCGACTCATGCTTCTCAGGTTGATGGAATCATAGGAAAACCATTTAGCAACGACGATATTCGTCATAAGGAACACAATCTTGTTACCCTCGAAGCTCAATAGGGAACTCAAAATAGTTCAAATCTACTTCCAGAAGAAACCCCGGGCTACTGGTTTACCAAATTCTAAAGTACCGTGAACGAAAATTTTGCACAAAAACTTGCTACCCAGGGGCAAATCATAAACACATCCAGAGGGTCTTATTGCAATTTCTCGACTCTACCGACCAAGGTCACAAAGGCATACCCTCAGTCCAACATCGGATGCGAATTCCTTCATCTCAGATCTAGATACCAGGAGTCCCAGACAAAGCACAAATCCTAGAAGAAATTCAATAGTGCAGAGTCGGGCCACATCCATTACAACAGTGGGACACCTAGCTCAATGACGAAAAAAATCTGAAAACACTCAGTCACACGAGGCAAAACGGGGAGGACGATCACAACAATCCAAAAACAGCACAGAGCAAACATACATGGTGCAAGGCGGACCATCGCGTAAACAGAACAACAAACGAAGCCACAGCCAACACTGGCGTGAGCAACAAGTAATCTTCCCCGTCGTACCAGGGGGTCCTCAAGAAGAACGGCTAGTCATAATAACTCGTATCTTCGGTCATTACCGTACTGATTACATGTTCATAGATCCGAGTAGTTCTATGGATATTATTTACGAACAGTGTTTTAAGCAATTAGACATAGAAGACAAGGCGCGCTTGAAACCAGTCGATTTTTCTTTAACTGGTTTCTGCAATGAAGTCGTCTTTCTATTGGGTCAAATCTCCTTTCCTGTAACACTCTCGGATGGAGAACACTCGCATACCGTTACAGTCAATTTCATGGTTATGCCAGCTACATCATGCCATCACTACAAAAAAATGCCATCTAGTGGCATGCAAAAAGTGCCACAGAAAAACAAGAAAGTGCCACTAAAGAACCTTGTAAGAATGGGCGGCACACAAAAAAAAGTGCCACAAGAAGAGCTGACGCTAAAGCCTTTTAGTGGCACTTTTTCAATGTGTCGCACAAAGCTTTTAGGCTTTTAGTGACAATTTTTTATCTGCCACTACAAACTTTTGAGCTTTTAGTGGCACATATTTCTGCCACAAAAATCACATCAAATTAAATGCCATTGACATTTATTATATTAATTTTAATTAATTACAATTATCATTTATTTACATTAAAAAATAAAAACAAAATTGTAAAATGTAGAAATCATTAAATTATCACTTCATTTAAAAGTTCAATCAATCTTCCAAAGATTCCAAACGGCTAATAAGTGTCGATCTAAGTCTAATGATCAAACATATAACCCAAAATAAACTAACAAGTGTATGAATAAAAACTCAAAACTTAATTGTGTTCATGAATCTTTTTTACAATCTTCATGCGAGTTAAATAATCATCGTGACCGAGGTTGTATCCACAGGCGCTCCGACATCAAAAGTGTGATCAACCGACAGACTAGAGACTAATATCTTCCCATCTTGTCTGGCAGCAACACATAGGAGATGATCCTACAAAAACAAAACACATATATATTATAACTAATGTATCAGTTATTTAAAACTCAAATCGGGTATAAAAGCGCAAAACTCGACATTCGTTATTTAGAACTGATACTTTAGTTTGTAAATGAGCTCTAAGCAGTCTTTTATAGGTGTAGAAAATTCATTACATGTGAAAGATGCCTAAAATTGTTGTAAGATGATTAGATAATTAATACAAATGTAGAACATAAAGGTTGTGATTAAGGAAAATGTAGAACTCTTAAGTACCTGAGTTTAGTGTACGATTCTGAAACTCCATATTAATCAGAAAACTCAGTCAACAACCGTTTCCAAGGTTCAACAACACATAAATTACGCGCATGGAACGATTGTGCACGCATGGCAGACTGCAATAGTAAATCGTACGCAAGCGTTTCCACAATGGGCCCGCACTGTCGAATTTATGAAAAGAATTAACATTGTGAAACAATCTAGAGCAAAAACCTTATAAAAAAAAAGTATATGATTTCAAACCTTGAGGTGAGTAGTTACATCGGATGTAACCGTACTAGTGATGGAAAGCTGAACCTTTCTTATGCATTTGTTGTCTTCATGATAAATTGGCCACCATTTGATTCTATCATTATGCATACCATATTATCATAAATCAGATTGATAATTTCATTTATATATTACACTTATACCGACAAATGTACTTTAAACTTACAAGATTATCATGTAAGGATGAAACTGGAATAACTGCACGACACTTGATAATTCTCTTCTCACCCTGCACTTCTAGCAAAAGGGCATCTGCTTGATTCTCAGGGAAACTAATGTCGCATACAAGATTAAAAAGTTAGTATATAACTATTTTTAACACGTTACAGACGAATTAGTAAGTTTTTAATTATCTTTTTTTATTTTACGGGGACTTACAAGTCATGGGAATCACCGGTTCCAGGCCTCAAACAAATGCCTAAGGTTGATTCCGTTTCTATATGTTCTTCAGAGCTTTTAAGTTGCAATAAGCATGTCACCGGTTCTGCAACAGGACACCATTTTCTAAATTTCCTATGAAAAATTGAAAATTCTTTTTTTTTTATTAGATTATTATTATAAGTAAAGAACAAACCTTCACACGAAAGCGAGAATGAAGAGATTCCTAATTTGTTAATTTTGCTTTTTACAAGTGAAGATACGTGTCGGATGTACTCGACTCCTGCTTGAACATATATAGCACTTTGCTGAGAGTATGTGTCCTTGAGTTTTCTTTGTGTGATGATTCTTACTTTTCTCACTGCAAAATTATGCGCGAATGCACATCGACTTTGAGTTAATAAAGAACATAATATTTTTGTATCATTAAAGTTGTAAAGACGATTAATTTTAATAAAATGAGTTAAATACCATACCGTCAACCTTAATCTTTCCAATCACTTTCTTACTTTCAAGGGACACGCTTTATCTTCGGTACAACTACTTGCAAGCGGTTTAGAACCTCGAGGTTGCAAAATCAAAATGGCAACAAAATGTAAAAGTCAGGGACCCAGAGGCAAAAAAAAACTATTTGGACTAAAATGGCAAATTTGGACAAAACTCAGGGACTAAAATGGCAATTTACTCTAAACAATATTTTAGAATACTGAATTTTGAGAGCTATTTATTAATTTTTATTTTTAAAATCGAGCCAGACCAAGCCGAGCCGAGCCAGCTCGGTTTAAAACCAAGCCAAGGCCGAGCTTAGATTTTCAGCTCGGTTTCAAATCCGAGCCGAGCCAGCTTGGTTTATAATAGAGCCGAGCTCGAGCTTGCCCTAGCTCAGCTCGGCTCGGCCCATCAACAACCCTAGAACTAGCCATTTAAAAATTAATAATTAAACCGTATTTTTATTATAAAGTGAGGTTTTGTACGGGTAAACGAGATTTGGAAATTATTTAAGTAGGGTGGCTCTAACTACAATTAATAATTTCAAATTCTTAAAGATTTTGCATAAACCAACACTTTGTAATTTGTATCATTATTTCTCTAGCTCTTATGTATGCAAGTGTTGTGGGAATAGAATATGAATGAACATAAAATAATAACAATAAATTAAATATTTTGAATTGAGTTTAATAATGTATTACCAATAATTTACAAACCACCCGTGATTACCTAAATTCCAAACCCTAGAGATAATTATGATCTCAAATCGTCAAGGTATTTTTTTTTAATAATTTATGATTTTGATTGACTATATATATATATATATATATATATATAGGGTTAGGTTAACGTACAACAGTTCTTATCGTACAATATGTACGCGATCATCTCAACCGTCCGATCTGGTGCGAATTCACTTTTGAACATGCGATTTGTGCTGAAAAACCAACATGCGAAATTGCTTTATATACCAACATGCGATTTCATCAAAAATACCAACATACGAAATTGCTATAACAAAACAACGTGCGATTTCACAATATGGTACGTATTGTACGTTAAGAGATATTGTTTTTTACACTATCACTATATATGTGTGTGTAGGGGAAAGTTCTATGCAGAACACTAAATATTGCGAGAACACGCAGAACACAATGAATCACCTATTTTTTCAATTCGAAAAGCCTATGAAGTAAATAAAAATGTTACAAATGTAAGATTTATTATTTCCTACACCGTAATTCAAAACAAAATATGAAAATTTTTCACTTTTTGTATAACCTACACATATGTAGGTTATTTGTAGGTTAAATTACCAACATGTATGTAGGCTATGTGTAGGTAAAAATATATTGTTTTTTTATGTATATATAATACAAATATTAATGTAAAAAAACATAATTTTTTATAAATATTAACCGTAAATCCCAAAATTTAGTGTTTTAGAGTTGTTCTTTTTGTTCTCGCAATAGTTAGTGTTCTGTAATGATCCTCATCCTGTGTGTGTATATATATATATATATATAAGAAGGATTCGTTAGGAACCACCTTTTATTGCGAGAACCAATGTGAACACAACCAAAAATATCTAAAAATAGCTAAAAACGCACAATTTTTTTTTAATATTTTTGACTTAAAAATCGCTGTATTTTGTTTTTAAAATTTTTTTTTGCTACTAAAAGTAGCGATTTTTAAGTAAAAAATATTAAAAAAATTGTGTGTTTTTTAGATTTTTTTAGGTTTTTTGGTGGTTTAGTTTTTAGCATTTAGCTTGGTGATTTCATCACATTTAGCAACATGCGAAATTGCTACAAAAAAACCAACGTGCGATTTCATCAAAAATACCAACATACGAAATTGCTACAACAAAACAACATGCGATTTCACAATATGGTACGTATTGTACGTTAAGGGATATTGTATTTTACACTTTCACTATATATGTATATATATGTGTGTGTGTGTATATATATATATATATATAATAGAAGAAGGATCCGTTAGGAACCACCTTTTATTGCGAGAACCAATCTGAACACAACCAAAAATATCTAAAAATAGCTAAAAAACACACAATTTTTTTTTAAATATTTTTTACTTAAAAATCCTTGTAGTTTGTTATTAAAAAAATTTTGGCTACTAAAAGTAGCGATTTTTAAGTAAAAAATATTAAAAAAAAATTGTGTGTTTTTTAGGTTTTTTGGTGGTTTAGTTTTTAGCAATTAGCTTGGGTGGGGGGTTAGGTTTTTTTTTTGTTTGGGGGGGGGGGGGTTGAGGTGGGTGGGGGGGAAGGTTTTTTTCTTGGGAGGGGGGGTTAGTTTTTAACATTTAGCTTGGGGGGTTAGGTTTTTTTTAGGTTATTTTGTTGTGTTCACATTGGTTCTCGCGGTTCTCACAATAAAGGTTCAGAAAAAAGTTAATAAGAAGAAAAAAAAAGAAAATTTCAACCAATAAAAATGATTCATTTTGCTTCGTTTGTATTTATTGTTATTGTAAGGGTATATCATTACTTACATAGATCACTAATTTATGGTTTTCCTTTTTAATAACTAACTACATTAAATTTTCAACTTAAATTTTCAAAGGATATTTTTTTTCAAAAAAAAAGAATTTAGAGTGTACAGTAAATTATGAGTTGTGTAAGATAAATTTCGATATATATTGGATAAATTTTGATGTGTGTAGAAAAAAAATAGTATGGAGAATGTTAGTTTTTATAACTAATTAACTAATCAAAGATAGTAATAAATGAGACAAGAGAAAAACTATTTAATATTTATGATTGTACCCTTTATCCTTTTGTTGTCAAATGATACTCTCATGTGTTGGCTAGGTTGTTTCAGTTGCTATTTTAATTGTAGTATGCTCATCAAATTGAATATATGATCACTAGGTTTTTACCCGGGATTGCTTCCCGGGCTCGGGAAAGTTATTTAGATTAATTAATTACAATTTTTTTATTAATACGACCACATTACATCAACCATCTTATTCTATTCAACAACATTGTCTTAAAATCACGGAATTAGATCTATTTAACAACAGGACCACATGAATAACATTATTTCCAATTTTACTTCAATGCACTTAAATGATCGGGTGATTTGGGATTTTGTAAAAATGTTTGTTCTTGTACTTCTTAACAAAATAAGATGTTGACCAAAATTCAAACAAATGTTGACCAAAAGTAAATCAGATCAGATGTTCAACATAAACACTGAATCTATAACAACAGACACTACAGACACTTATTATATTCAAACTACTGATACATAAACATTGATTCTTCATTCCACTGTTGTAATCTAAGCACTAATGTTGAGGATCAGTGCTATTTTCAAAGGGTGATCAGAGCTTGAATGACAATGCTTTGATCTTCAATAATGCTTGGATCCCATCAGTAGTTTGAGGTTCAATTTTTATGCTTCATCAGTGGTTGGATTCCAATGTATGTAGAAGCTTTGCTGAGCTGTCATCTTCAAGTGCCATTGTCTTGATAGCCTGTTTAAAATATACAGCTTCTTGCTCTTTCTCTTCTGCATCAGTCAACTTTTGCCTCTTTCTTTGGTTTAACATAATGACAGAGGTATCTGATGATGTGAACAGTGGTTCAGAATTGTGGAGCTGCTTCTTATACATGCACTACAAGAAAACTGGGTTTTTAGTACGCGCAAAAGCGTCCTAAAATGCTATTTTATAGGACCTTTCATTTAATATGACCAACGGTAAAAATGTTTATGTAAAGGGGTCGTAATAAGTCCCGGAACTAAAAAAACGTCCTAACATCTCAAATAAGATTATAAAACCAACTTTATGGTCGCGTAATATGTCTTTAAACAACCAAAATAGTGTCCTAATAAAAACATATTATGACACTTTTACGATGTTCTAACATGTGCTTACATACTTTTAATCTTTTGATACACTTACAAGCGTCCTTAGAAATTAATTGATAGGACCCTTATGATGTAACATTATAGCTAATTTAGTACCAAGAAAAGGGTCCTAATATACCAAATAAGATTATGAAACCAATTTTATGGTCGCATAATATCTCTATAGACAACTTAAATAGCGTCATAAAAATAACATATTAGGACACTTTTACAATGTTCTAATATATGATTACCTACTTTTAATACACATACAAACATCCTTAAAAATTAATTTATAGGACCTATATGATGTAACGTTATAGCTACTTTAATATCAAGAAAATGGTCCTAATATCCCAAATATAATTATAAAACCAATTTTATATATAGACCATTAACATATAACATCCTAATAGTTATTGTATAACATCAACTAATGAAAGAAATAAAACTTGATTATTTTTTAAATAAGCATGTTCATAACAAAAACACTAATCATAAATAAGTTACAACATTATCTAACATAAAGTCTCAACATTTAGCAAAGAAATTAAAAGCAACTAAAGAAATAAGAAGCATAAAATCTCGAGTCATCATGCGTCATCAATCCTCATGGACTACCTACAAATAAACCATCCATATATAAGCATAAAGTTCCATGATATTAAAATTATTTGTATCACAAGTTTAACAAATACATACCAAGATGAATGGATAGGGCCATGCAATGGATGCACCAATACAGTCTTGAATTGTAGAAACTAAACCATATGGTCTTACCAAGTTTTCATTTTTTTTATTGGTACTTGAACGTTTACCTCATACCATTCTGGTCCAATCTCTGAACCACCAACTAGATTATTTGGGTCCAAGCTCTGGACCCTTCCTCTTGCTACAGTCTCGGTAGAGTTTAGAATGCTTTTGATGAAAACTTCATCTCCGACCTAGATTTTAGTTTTCAACAAATATTTATTAAACTCTAGTCATAACAGTGCAAAAATCATTTTACAAAAAAATTAATAAACTTTTACAATAGCAGGCTAACATTTTTATAGAAAAACCAAGGAAAATTGGTTTTTAATAATCACACATTTACAATCTTGTACATAATAATCACACATTTACTCTTGGTACATAATAATCCCACCTTTTCTCTTGAGATTATTAAAAACCAATTATTAAAAAAAACATCGATAGACATAGCTGGCAGAATCTTCGCAAACAAGAATAGCCACCACCAGACTATACACTAATCCTTTGTAGTAGAACTTTTAGTTGTTAATGTTATTCATGATGAAAAACTAATAGGATTGAAGATGAAGATTACTATTGTGGTCATGTAATAGGTGGAATACTAAAGATTTATATAGAAAAATACCCGTAAACGTTGATGTCCATTGGTTACATTGGGGAAATGTTGTACCGCGATCTCGTATGTGGTACGCAAGGGGTTGAACGTTTACTGTGACTATGGTAATTATATTATCACTAAATAATTCCAACACACTGAATGAATGAAATGAGCAAGATCGCTTACCAACTCCAAGGTGGGTATTAACACTGGCATAACGAGCAGTACCAGTGAGATTTTTGTTTTCTCTAGAATAAAAATTAAAAAGTATACATCAGTAATCAGTTGTGATGCCAAACAACAAGCAAATAGTAAAATAACGTCATTTCCGCTCAATTTTTTGCATAATGAAATCCAATACCTGTATGGTATATGCTTATGTGTCTGGAGATCCCTATACTTTTTGGCCAGACCGTTAATGTAAACCTATTGGAAATATAACCAAACATAAAAAAATGTTGATGATCAGAATCTCAAGCAAAAAAATGTATATAAACTCGTTAGAAGTGCAATTGAGTTCGTACAAAAAGAGAGTAGTTTTGGACCATAATATAAGAATCCTAAATTCTGTTACTAGGAATCTCTCGATTGATGATTCTTGCAAGTCATAATTGAATTCTTTATGATCATACCAAATTTCACATTAGTAGTTTTGGAATTCTCATTGTTTATCTGACCATATTTTAAGTCAAACCCACAATGTTAAATATGCAAACCTCTACTTTAGCCATGATGTGCATAATAGCCCACCCCTGTTGCAAGTTATAATTGAATTCTTTATGATCATACCAAATTTCACATAAGTAGTTTTGGAATTCTCACTGTTTATCTGACCATATTTTAAGTCAAACCCACAATGTTAAATGTGCAAACCTCTACTTTAGCCATGTGGTGCATAATAGCGCACCCCTGTTGTATTTTTAGTAAAAAAAAATAGAATGTGTAAAAATGCATACATCTAGGGGTGCTAACCGGGTTTGCGGGTTCAACCCGACTCGAACCCGAAAATCATATCATTCATATGAACCCGAACACGACCCGAAATTTCGTAGGTTGGCTGGAACACGACCCATTCAACCCGAATTTTTTTATTTTTTATTTTTTTTCTGAAATAACTATATTAAAATTAAAATTTAATTAAAAAACACAACTGTATATAACACCTTGCATTTGGCTACCAGATGATTGCTGACCAGGGCTCTTGTAGTCATCAGTTCTTCTCTGCTGAGACTGAGACTGAACAGAAGTTGAACCTTTGCTCGAAGCTCCATCCCACTTACGTTTGTTGTCGCCGGTAGTTTCAGAAGTAGCTGCAGCACTGATACGCTTCGGTAACCTGTTCTGCTCCACCGCCTGATCAGTAAGGCGATGAGCCAATTTTACAACTTGCTGGATGGTGGCTAGATTGGCTAAAGTCACGTGACTTTGGATCTCTGGCACTAGACCCTTAAGATAAAGTTTGATACGCTTAATTGGAGGGTCCACCATGGTAGGACACAGTAATGCAAGCTCATTCGATCTCTTCGTATATGCCTCAATTTCTGACCCCGTCATCTTGAGGTTGAAGAATTCGACTTCCAACTTATGAATGTCATCAGGACTGCAGTATTCCTCCTTGATCATCTCTTTAAAATTGTTCCATGGGGTGGCGTTAGCAGCAACCAACCCCAGCATTTAGACCTGAGCGTTCCACCATGTGAGGGCTAAACCCTCGAGAGTGCCGGTAGCATACTTCACCCTGCGTGCCTCAGGGCATTCACACATTTCGAGCACAGATTCTAGTTTCTCAAACCAGTGGAGGAGACCTACTGCTCCTTCAGTGCCGCTAAAAGTAGTGGGTCGGCAGTCCATAAAAGTTTTGAAGGTGCACAGAGGTGGCTGAGCATGTTGACCTGTTGTGGGTATAAGAAAGGACAAAGTTTAACACAAGGGTAGGTTCACGAGAGTAGGACCTAAAGATCCTAGAATGAGTTTTACACTGCAGGGTATACCTCCTGCTTGTGCGGCTGCAAGTGCCGCAGCAACATGTTCGTTAATCAGAGCCGTCAACTGGGCTTGTGCCATGTTAATGCGTCCAGACATGATCTTCATATCAAGAGAAACGTGAGTGAGAGGGGTTCGCGAAAGTGCGATGACAGAAGAGAGTAAGCACACACGTGTTCAAGCAACAGTATCTAAACTAACTAAGCATATCATGAGCAAAGTTCTACTATATCTAGCATGTAGGTAATAAAACGTAAACCATATTACCTAGAATGTCGAGCCTTGCACGTGGAGCGAAGCGTCGTTGTGGATCGTTGAGCACTATACAGGTTATAGTCTGGTTTTAATAAATCGTTTTCCCTTATTAAAACCAAGTTCACTATAACCAATGGCTCTGATACCAATCTGTCACACCCCCAAAATCCACACGCGGAGTATCACCGCTTGGAGGCGTGACTGACCAGGATCAAGCCACCAATCATATTGAACAAACATATAAATAAACATAATTCAACCAACAATATGAAAGGTGTTCAAAAACCAAAGCATAGTTAAGTGTTTAGAGGAAGCATAATTTGTAAAACCCATAACAAGTATTAAGTATGAAATAAAGTAATGTTTAAAGCATGGCACACACTGCCATGTGCCACAACGACTGTTCCTCCCTGTGCAAGCTCCATGAGTACCTAATGACCTGCAAGGCATGTAGCAACGAATCAACAACAAAGTTGAGCGAGTTCACAGTTGGTTGTTTGGTTATAGTATTCATTTCATAAATCGTATGTTCGTTTTGTAAACCATATATCGTATTAATCCTTATCGCGGCCAATCCAGGCATGTGTACGATGATTAGTGGGGGCTTCCCATGTATTCCAAGACCACGCGTATCGACTGCTACGAAAATGTAAGAGGTGCCCTAAGTCAATGTCTATCAGCATTGACCCTTTTGCCCATAGTCCATTAGTACACGCCCGTCCGACTGGCACGGTGTGAGGTTTGTTAAACCTAATAGCGCTATTAACTAATGACCCGCTCGCCATAGGCCTCGGCGATTAAGTCGATAAATGAGGGACTTCCTTTGATAGAGGTGATGGTCTTATGATCGTGTACGTAGGCTTTACGTACGTGCCCTTTAATCCGAGGACAGTATTAAGTATAACTGTACGTAGGTTTTACGTACGTGCCCTTCAATCCGAGGACAGTAGTAAGTATAACTGTACGTAGGTTTTACGTACGTGCCCTTCAATCCGAGGACAGTATTAAGTAGTTTAATAGTAATGGTTGTACGAGTAGTTATCCAATCCCATTCCCAACCCCTGGGAATCCCATGCCTTGGCTAGTGTGAACTCACCTTGGTTTGCTCGGCAGATACACAGAAAGGTTACTTGAGCTAATTGTGGTCAACCACGTCCTAGTATGGTTACCACACAAGTCAGATTCAAACCAAGTAATGCACGTATATTTTCTACACGTATACTAGCAAGTTGCATACAAGTATTATTCATAGCAGTCCAATCAACAGTACACAACATACGCGTTCAACAGTAACATATAAAGTCCATGTATTCGGCCCGAATACTTAAACCTGTAACTGTGCAAGTTCAAACAGAATATGTGATCATGTGGTCTCGAGTCGAGACTAAGGATTTCGAGTCGAGACAGTGCGGTCTCGGGTCGAAGTCTTGATGTTCTCGAGTCGCAACTAATGGTCTCGGGTCATACATTTATCACTCGAGACTGGATGGTCTCGAGTAAGGTCTCGAGTCACAACAAGACTTTCAACCAAGGTCTCGAGTCCTGTTGTTTGAGTGCTGGTAAGAAGTGGTCTCGAGTCGAGACTGTGAGTTCTCGACTCGCAACCCGTGTTGAGACTAGGTGCGTAACAACTTCCTAATTTGCAGCCAATTATCTTCGAAACATCAGCAACAACTTTGGCAGTTTCAAAACGGATCAAACAACATTCAATTTAGCAATCATGCATATTCATACCAACCTAATTGTAATCAACTCAAGAACAGCAATCATCGAATCAGTGATTTCAATATCTATTATGCAACCCTAATCATGTTTCAAGCATAACAATCACTTATCAGTTCATATCATTTGATTCCGATTACGTGAACATACAACAGATTACAAACGTCATCATTCATCATGCAACCTAATCCGAAAAAAAGACATGATAGTCGATTAATATCATCATACACATCCGGTTACTAATACACATCTCGATTTCATCTTACACATGTGAACCGATTTTAAGGACACCAATATTAAAGTTTACCAATCATCACATGAGACATGTATAATCACATAACATAACATCAACTAATAACAAGACACTAACCGGTTAAGAGGGGTAAACGAGAATGATCCGAATAAAAGAATGATCCGAGCACTATGATCTTCGATGGTGAGGGAGTGTTTGCCGTCGAGTTTGAGAGAGAAGCTGAGAGAAAGCTAGGGTTTGTATGTGTGTTGTGTTTAGCAAACGAATGAGGAGTCTGCATTCCCCTCATGTGTTATGCGACACAAGTGTAATGGGCCGAACCCAAGCTTGGGCTGCCCTTTGGTCTCGGATGCAAAGGTGTGGCCCGAATGGGCTTGTGCGATCGAGTGAGTGTTGTGCGTTTGGGCCGTTTATATACATACATACATTACACAAGGCACGTATCAACATAACATTCATATAATCATTCACTTTCATAAAATCACATATCGTACACATACGTTACTTCAAAGTACAAAGATAGGTTCGGAAATACGAGTTGTCACATTATCCCCAAGTTGAAAGAAATTTCGTCCTGAAATTTAGTACGTACTCACTGAGGAAGCTAGTTAGGTTGCATGGTTTTCCTGGGGTGTCACATGTACAATTTGGTTTTTTAGAAAAAAAGGGAAAATTGGGCAGGATGATCTTAGCGGGGTGGTAATCAATTTAGGGTTAAATTTTCAAGGGAACTTTGTTTTTTTATATGAGATTGTCTTATAAAACAAAAATAAATATTGAATTTATTTTTTATAATAGAGTTTATTATTTTAATTAACTTTTACTATAAATAAATGAAGTTTTGTTTTATAAAAAAAATCTTATTTAATTAAAAAATATGAGTAAATGTTAGCGTATAAAACTTAATTAAATGTTTGAGTGTCATTTATCTAATAAAAATTAATAGAATAAAAGGTTAATACTAATATAGTACTCATACATTCATATTTTATGTTATGTGAACTTTTAAAATAGTCGTTTGCCTATAAGAAAATGCAAATTTTCTAACAAAAGATATAAGTCTCAATAATATTCACGACATTTCAAGAAAAACGTTAGAATTATTAGTAAAGTTCGCAACTTTTGGATGAAAAAAGTTGCAATTTCAATAATATTTTGCAACTTTTTTTTATCAAAAAGGTTACATTAGATCTTTTAATGCAACCCTTGTGTTGAAAGAAGTTGCATTAGAGTCAAATGCAACACAACTGAAAAATGTTGCATCAAAAAAGTTGCAATAGTCTCATTTTCTAGTAGTGCTTATTGTTTACTACCATCCCGTGTAATCACGCGTCAATAACCCAGTGTTATTATAAAACTCCAGCGAATAAACGTTCTATAAAACTTATGTTTTATGATTCAAATATCAAGTGTCCTATTACGGTGTATTATAATAACACCATAATGATTAAGCGTCCTATAAAGGTTAAAGTTATAAGACCCTAGTGTCAAGTGTCCTATTAAGTTATGTTATAATAGAACTCTAGCGAATAAGCGTCCTATAAAACTGATGTTTTATGACTCAAATATCAGGTGTCCTATTACAGTGTATTATAATAACACCACAATGATTAAGCGTCCTATAAAGGTTAAATTTATAAGACCCAAGTGTCAAGTGTCTTTTTAAGTTATATTATAATAAAACTCTAGCGAATAAGCGTCCTATAAAACTAATGTTTTATGACTCAAATATCAAGTGTCCTATTACGGTGTATTATAATAACACCACAATGATTAAGCGTCCTATAAAGTTTAAAGTTATAAGACTCAAGTGTCAACTGCCCTATTAAGTTAAGTTCTAATAAGACTTCGACTAAAAAGGGTCCGATAACACTGAACATTTATGACTTAGCTACAACGTGTCCTATTAAGTTATGTTATAATAGGACCCCA
Source organism: Helianthus tuberosus (assembly GCA_030545235.1). NCBI lineage: Eukaryota > Viridiplantae > Streptophyta > Magnoliopsida > Asterales > Asteraceae > Helianthus > Helianthus tuberosus. Next base: position 40,527,986 of record CM060360.1, on the reverse strand, counting down.
GATGATCAAGTGTCCTAATACAGTACCACATAATGGAACACTAACAATTAAATGTCTTATAAAGTACTTTATTAGGATCTACATTTTAAGTGTCCTATTGAATTATATGATAATAGGACCCAAAAAAATCATACATCCTATTAAATAGGTTTTTAGGACACCGGCTTTGTAGAGTATATTATAAAAGGACCCCAAAAGTTCATTAGACCTATTAAATAATTTTTTAGGACCCTCTTTTACAAGCGTCCCACAGAAAAGGTCCTAAAAAGCCATTTTTGTTGTAGTGATGTTAATAGTTTTGTAATCAGGCTTCTTTGGAAGGCTAGGATATGTTTCTCTCTTTTTTCTAAGCCTTTCATAAGCTTCATCAGTGTACTGCCTTGTCCATTTTGCTATGGCCTTGGCAGTTGCAACCTTTGCATCAACCAACTCTTATTTCTTTCTTTTATACTCCAAGGTAAGATCATCAATAGCCTTTTTGTATTTACGCCAATTTGGTGCTGACCTTTTCATGCTTGGATCTCTTTTTACTCTTTCAATTCTATTGAGTTCTGCTTTGAGACCAACAAGTGGCCAATCTTGGAATTGCTCTTCCTTGGCAGGGTAGAACTTCTCACTCATGATCAATGCCAGAATGTCTTTTCTCACATCTTTTTGCAGGCCAGGTTCTGGTGGTAAATTTGACATTTCTTTATTCAAATCTCTAGCATAGTCTTCCATGAGCTTGACTTTGGTGAGTAAAAACTGATAATGACTTGAATACACATTGTCATTTTCTCCTTCGCATTCAACCCTAGCTATTATTTGAGCTTGTCTAGCTTTTAGTTTTAGATATTCATCCATGTTTTTTGGATTTCTAAAACCAACCAGAGAAGGGAATTTCCTTTTTGAAGGATCACCAACTGTGTAGAACTGCCTCATTTCATTCTTTACTGCATGGAGTTCCAGTGGATAACTGGCAGCTGCTGGGGTACCATCTGCAGACTCATATCCTTGAAGAGCTATTGGATCTTTGATTGGATTGACCAATTTTGGAGGAATGAAAGATTCAGGTTTGGTGATTTTGTAAGGTACAGATGAAACAGGATCAGGTGCTGGTATATCATCATCATGCACTTGAATATTTTTTCTTCTAGTATACACATTTTCAGGAGGAGGTGTTTCTATTTGAGGTTTTGGAGCAAACAGAATTATGGCTTGGGAAGGATTGTTAAAAGTGGTAGGTAATTGACTAACAGTTGTCGAAACAACTGGTGTCTCTACCACTGTTGATGTATCAACAGTTGTCTTTTGCTTTAAGGCAGGTGGTGAGTTTTGTGATGATGGTTTTGTTTGGGGTGTTTGAGTAGTGATGGTGTGTGTTTGACTAACAGCTGTTGAAACAACTGGGGTTTCAACCACTGTTGCCATTACCACGGATGATGTGTCAACTGTTGTCTTCTGCTTAGCAGGTGGTATTGGTGGTGGTGAAGGGATTTTTCGTAATGGAGATAAGACAGTGGATGTAGTGTGTGTTGAAGTGGTAGTGGTGAAAGTTTGGATAACAGATGTTGAAATTACTGAAGAAGCAACAACTGTTGATACAACAGGTGTTTTAACATCTGTTGGTTTCGAAGATTGATGTGTGGAACTTTTGGAAGGTTTGGGAGTTTCTTTTGTGGATTTGGGAGGTGTGGTTTTGGGTTGTATGACTTTTCTAGTAGACTTTCTTATGGGCTGAGAATTTTCTTGATCCTTTGGCTCAGAAGTACCCTGTTCATTCATCTCCATAAAAACTCTCTTCTCCTGTTCAAACCTTCCTTTATCCTTTGCCTCCATATCCTTTTTCACCCTTGCTTTTGCATCAGCAATGGCATTTAAGGTTACATCAACCTTTTTGGAACCATCTGGCAAAGGGATGTGTGCAAGCATTGTTGAATTATCTGGTGCAATGTACAGACCATCTTCATATCCCTTTTTCTTCAACTGCCTCATTTTCTCCGCCTTTTTGGCATTATTTGGTGGTGGGCTGTCCACAAAGATGATAGAGGGAGGAGCAGTGCCAGTGGTGTTCATAAATTGAGCCTTCAGGGTTTTTATATCTGCCTGAGTGTCTTTGAACCTGGCTTCCATTATATTTCTGATATTTTGAAGCTAAATTTCATGTTTCTGATCAGCATTTGCTCTTTGTTGGTGAAGCAGAGGTTGAAATAATGCCCAAAGGTCAGTGGGAGCAGGTGGTGCCTGCTGTTTTTGTAACAACTGTTGCAGTATGGTTTTGATTTCTGCAATAGATGTATCCAGTTTGTTAAGCCTCTCCCTCAATTCTCGGTACATTAAACCATCATCCAATTTAATGGGATCATCTGATTTCCCACCAGAGGTGGTTGTAACAGTGGTTGACTGAGGGAGACTTTCCCAAAAGTCATCCCCTGTTGCCCCTTTTTCTTGGAACTGGGGACTTCTTTCCTCAGCAGAGGTTACCAATCTAAGCTCACCAGTGTATACAGGATACACACCAGTATTTAGAAAGGTTCCCATAGAAGAAATTACCTTCAAGGAAGTCTGATTAATGAAACTACTGTCCAAGTGTAAACCAGTGGGTTCAACACTTGTAGTAGCTGCTTCACTTGAACTACTGACAGGAAGTACTTGTACATCCTGCAGTGTAACCTCCTCAGGTGTTGTTGGTGGGTTTGCAATGATAGGGAGCTCAGACACAGTCACTTTCTGTGGCATGCTCTCAGTGATATGGGGTTGAGAGGAACTGATTGCTATCTGATTTATATCAACTGCATCCAACAAAAGTTTTGTTTGTGGTGGAATTGTAACAGTGAGTACGGGAGTGGAAAGAGGATTTGCCCCGGGCAGTGGGCTGGGGATGATGGATTCAAGTGAGTCCAAAGCAACATAATTTGATGTCCCTATTCTTACAACCTGTTCTTTTTGAAAAGAAACAGGAGGAGTTTGAGGCTCAGGTTGAGATATTTCTAACATCTGCTGTGAGGAAGTAGCAGCAGTGGTTTCTGGTGACTTTTGTGTTTTCACCGGCAGTGGCTCTGGGATCTCATCTTCCAGAGTTGCCTTTGTTTTAGGTTTGAGGGGCTTTTGTGTTTTCTTTTGTCTTGGTCTTTTGGTGGATTTAGGTGTCGGTTTCACAGCAGTTGTTTTGCTGTTGTGATCACCTTGAGCAGTGGGCTCAGCAGCAGGTGCCTGAGGAGCAGTGGTAGCTGCTAAAGTCTGCTCAGGAGCCTGTGCTTGTGTTTTGGACACTTTTGATAGCCTTGTAAATGTTAACGGTGTAAAGCCATTTATTTGAAAAGGTTCACCCTGGATGAGTACATGAGCATCATCCTTTCCAAATTTCTTTTGAAAATAAAAGCTTAGGAACCTTGGAAATAGTAAAAATGATTTGCTATCAACATTTTTTACCAAGTCATTAAAGATCTCCTGTGAATAGTTAAAGTTTTCCCCATGCAAGATAGCATATGCCAGGTATTGGATCTTTATTGGAATTTCATTGAAAGCAGTGGTCTTATTAGAAACACACATTAAGAGGGTATGAAAAAAAACCTTGGGGCAGGGGGAAAACTGCCTTTTTGCAAAGTGTTTTTTTTTCATTTGCTTTGCATACCCTCTTTCTAAAAAATCTGTTTGATACTCTATTTTAGGGAAAAAAGTCTTACCTTCAAGATCATTGAGTTCAAACACCTCAGAAATGGTTTGTGGTGTGATTTTAACATCAACACCCTTTATCGAGGAATTGATAGCTATGGGTGTTTTATCTTGATATTCAAGTTTTGCATTTTTCCAAAATTCCCTCTGGGTTGCCAAGTAAATCGGAGCATTAGAAGTCAACAAAGTTTTGTATTTTGAAGGCGAAAGGGCATCTATGACGCAATTGAACGTTTCAGTGTTACCTGGTTTTGTCAAGAGACCCAAGTAGTTATGGGGAGCTTTGTATCGAATTTGTATGACCTTTTGACTGGATTTCCTTTAAACTGATGAAGACCGTGATTTTGCCATTTGAGGAAGAAGGACGATGAGGAATTTTGAGAGAAATGGAGGATAACTGCTTTGAAAAAGAAAAAATGAATTCGATTCGACAGTTAAAACCATGGTTGTAGAAATCGGCCTAGGCGGCCGATTAATCGCCGCCTAGGCGCTAGTCGGTAGTCCACTGACTAATTTTAACCTAGTCGGTCCAATTAATCGGTAATCGGTCAAAGTCGGTCGTAGGCGGTCGTAATCGGTGAAAATCGGTCCTAGGCGGTCAAAAATCGGATTAATCGGCCTATATTAATCGGTCAAAATCGGAAAAAATCGGATAAAATCGGTCCTAGGCGGTCAGAATTGGTCAAAATCAGTCAAAATCGAACCATACTATCTGAAACTTGAAGTATTTATGTGAATTTTGAAGTATTATTTTTATATTATTGGGTATATATATATAATTTTGAAAAAATACATATAAAAATCCCATTCCGATTAATCCCGATTAATCCCTATTAATCCCGATTAATCCCTAGGCTGTACCTCACCGCCCGACTAGCGCCTAGCGCCTTCTACAACATTGGTTAAAACCCTGATTGGGGGTTTTGATCAGGGTTTTATAGCAGGAAAAGTGAATGCTGACGTGGCAGCGGTTACAAAAGATCTGACGGCTATGAACTGTCCACGAGCCAACCCCAGATGAGTAATGGAACACAGTTGTTTTATGAAGACACTGATGGAATAATAACAGTGGTTGCAATGATTACACTGAAAAACAGTGGGAGACTTTAAGTTATCAGTGGATATCCTTAAAACATTTTAATGCTTATAATTCATAAAAAAAATTCATTTTAACTATTTTTAAGATGAATTTTGAGATTTTTTAAATAAAGTATTACATATAATCAGTTAGCATGCTGGGGTGATGTGATAAATACCGTTACATATAAACAACCCTATGATATGAAATTTAACAATCTAACAGAGTATAAAATACTGATGTTGAATCCACTATAGATGCTGAAGCACTGCTGCTACTGAGCAGTGTTTTTCCTTTCGTTGATCAGGCTTTAGGAACATAAGTGCTTGTCTTTAACATGGCTTTGTCTTCAACAGTGGATTGGCCTAATCAATCTTTAAGAACATCAGTATTTATAAGGAGCAGTGGTTAATTATAACAGTCCTTAGCATGATCAGCTGTTATAACGACTCAAAAACCTCTTTGAGAGGAAGCATTGAAAGTATTAAACCTCTGTTGTCTTATCAAACAGATGTTCAGACACAATTCAACATCAACATAATTTAAATCGTACTCAAACACTAAATAATAAATAAAAATAGAATACAACATAGAAACACTGGTACATAAATACTAAAGTTGAATCCACTATAGATGCTGAAGCACTGCTTTTACTGAGCAGTGGTTTTCCTTTCGTTGATCAGGCTTTAGGTACATAAGTGATTGTCTTTAACATGGCTTTGTCTTCAACAATGGATAGGCCTCATCAGCCTTTAAGAACATCAGTATTTATAAGGAGCAGTGGTTAATTATAACAGTCCTTAGCATGATCAGCTGTTATAACCACAACATAACCCTTTGAGAGGAAGCATTGAAACTATTAAATCTCTGTTGTCTTATGAAACAGATGTTCAGACACAATTCAACATCAACATAATTTAAATCATACTCAAACACTAAATAATAAATAAAAATATAACAAAACATAGAAACATTGGTACATCAATACTAAAGTTGAATCCACTATAGATGCTGAAGCACTGCTGCTACTGAGCAGTGGTTTTCCTTTGGTTGATCAGGCTTTAGCAACATATGTGCTTGTCTTTAACATGGCTTTGTCTTCAACAGTGGATAGGCCTCATCAACCATTAAGAACATCAGTCTTTATAAAGAGCAGTTGTTAACTATAACAGTCCTTAGCATGATCAGCTGTTATAACCGCAACATAACCCTTTGAGAAGAAGCATTGACACTATTAAACCTCTGTTGTCTTACCAAACAGATGTTCAGACACAATTCAACATCAACATAATTTAAATCTTACTAAAACAGTAAATAATAAAAAAAAAAATACAACATAGATTCATAAAATAAAATTTATTAATTTATTCATGACCTTAAAACTAAAAGTCCAATAATTACATGACATACTAAACAGTATTAAAGTTCAAACCTAAGAATAACAGCAAGAATTAAGAAACTTTAGTTTCAACTCCATCCATTGCTGAACCTCTAGATGTATGTACTTCAGCATCGCCAAGAACTGCAAGTCTCTATCACCGCACTCTATATTACTGACAACACAAACAAGAAACAAACCTAAAATGCAAAGGTCTCTTCTCAACTGTTGTAGCACATCTAAGTTTTCAAGATATTGCAAGAATCTATCCATACTTTCAATAAAAGAAGAAATCCCAATGACAAACCTGACACAAGAAAACCTGACTTTCGATTTAACGAAAATCGAACAACGCAACTTTTCACGATGTTGCAACAATGATACTGCAACATCCATATTGAAAGGTTGACTTGTGATGGGAATCTTCATTGAAACGACGATGTTGGAACAATGATACTGGAACGATAACATGTTCAACAAACATTCGAACAAAGAAGTGTAATCGGAGATTAGCGCCTAAATCACGAGAAAGATGCATTTGAGAGAGAGATATACGCACACATATATGAGCGAGCGAGATTTGAATCTGATAGTAGATAATTATATCTTATTTATAGGATTAGAATATACGGTTTGAATGAGCCTTTGAATTTTCAATTTTGAATGTGGGAACTGATAATTATTAAATTATCTTATTTATTGGGAACTGATGTTTATTGGGAACTGATGTTTATACGTAATCCACATTAGTATACATCCTTATCCTCTCTTTATTAAAATATTAAATATTTGAATTGTTATGCAAAGTAGGAAATAAAAAAGAGAGAGAAGGTCAATTTTCATGATGACTTTTCTGTAGTTACTGATGATGATTTGAAAGCAACTGTCATTGTCATGATGACTTTTCTAATTTTTAAAAACATAATAACCGTGAGTTTGAAATTCACATTTTGCATGTTTTAAATGTCCAAAGCTCAAGAAATTAACATTAATTACTGATTTGATTTGCAACAAATAGTTATAAAGAAATTTTTTTATTTTTTTATTTAATTTTAAATTTTATGATCAAAACAATGTTGTTTGAAATTTTACCTCATTGGTATGTAAAGATGAGGTAAAATGGTAATTTTATTGTAATTCTACTTTTTATTTGATAATTTCATTCTATCACTAAACTAAAACAATCAATAACAAAAAAAGTGAGCAATGGCCGTTTTTTAGGAAAACCACTGATGGTCAATATCAATAGATCTCAACAATAAAAAAAGTGAGCAGTGGCTATTTTTCCTATCAGTGGATACCCCACAGTTTTTTAAACACTGATGTTTGGTCAGTCAATGGTCAACAGAAAGATGCATTCGAACAAAGAAGTGTAATCGGAGATAACCGTCAGTTTGAAATTCTAGTTTTGCAACAAATAGTCAAAAAGTATTTTTTTATTTTTTAATTTAACATTAAGGATAAAAATATATATGGTTTGAATTTTGAATTTCAAAATTACTGATATTATTAGTAATTACTAATTTGATTTGACCGCAATTGTGATGATGTTTATTGGGAACTGATGTTTATTGGGAACTGAAAGGTAAGTAGTGTATATCTTTATATCCCTCCTTATTAAAGTAAATAAATATTAGTAATGATATGCAAAGTAGGGAAAAAAAGAGAGAGAACGTCAATTCTAAATTACCATCTTGCATAAATTTAATTTCAAAATTTCAAAATTACTGATATTATCAGTGATCTGATTTGAAAGCAATTGTGATGTTGACTTTTCTAATTTTTATTTTAACTTTAATTAAGAGATAATAACCGTCAGTTTGAAATTCGTATTTTGCATATTTTAAAAGTCCAAAGCTGAAGAAATTACCATTAATTAGTGATTTGATTTGCAACAAATACCCATCAAGTATTTTTTTTATTTTTTAATTTAACATTAAATTTCATCAGGAAAACAATAATGGAGGAACTCTTATCTCATTGCAATGTAACGATTAGGTAAAATGGTAATTTCATTTTAATTGTAGTTTTTATTTGATAATTTCAATATATCACTAATTAACACCATGGATGGTAAATATCAATGGATGTCAAGAATAAAAAAGTGACCAGTGGCTTTTTCCTATCAGTAGATACCGAACGTCAATTGTCATTATGACTTTTCGGTAATTACTGATATTATCAGTAATTACTGATGATGATTTGAAAGCAACTGTCATTGTCATGATGACTTTTCTAATTTTTAAACCGTGAGTTTGAAATTCACATTTTGCATGTTTTAAATGTCCAAAGCTCAAGAAATTAGCATTAATTACTGATTTGGTTTCCAACAAATAGTTATAAAGAATTTTTTAAATTGTATGATCAAAACAATGTTGGAGGAAATCTTACCTCATTGGTATGTAAAGACGAGGTAAAATGGTAATTTCATTGTAATTTTAGTTTTTATTTGATAATTTCAATCTATCACTAATTAACACCATCAATAACAAAAAAGTGAGCAATGACTGTTTTTTAGGAAAACAACTGATGGTCAATATCAATAGATGCCAACAATAAAAAAAGTGAGCAGTGGCTATTTTTCCTATCAGTGGATACCCAACAGTTTTTTAAACACTGATGTTTGGTCAGTCAATGGTCAACAGATTTTGAAGAAACATATGTTTCGCCTAAAACAGAAGTTTGCCCATAAACAGAAGTTTGACCATAAACAGGTGTTTGCACATAAAGAGATGTTTATCTGGTGGTTTAAAACCACTGTTTGGTCAAACAAATTTCACAACAGGACCAATACTCAAATAGATGTTGACCTTAAACAGATGTTTGGTTTAGAGCCGAACATCTGTTAAACCCCAAACATCTGTTTAACCCTGAACAGATGTTTAAGTTAATAACATCTACTGTTCAGCCTAACAGGGGTTTCCATTAACTATTGACCAAATTGCAAACAGATGTTAAAACCACTGTTTGTTATTGTACTTCTTTACAAAATTACATAGAATTCAAGAAAACGAAACAAACACTTAAAGAACTATAATTTAACACATAATCTAATCGGGCAAAGCAATCTATTATCTAAGAATTCACTGATTCTTACAACATGAAACAAACTCATAATGAAATACTAAAGTTACATAAGAACCACTGATATTTAAACCCCAAACATCTGTTTAACCCTGAACAGATGTTTAAGTTAATAACATCTACTGTTCAACCTAACAGGGGTTTCCATTAACTATTGACCAAATTGCAAACAGATGTTAAAACCACTGTTTGTTATTGTACTTCTTTACAAAATTACATAGAATTCAAGAAAACGAAACAAACACTTAAAGAACTATAATTTAACACATAATCTAATCGGGCAAAGCAATCTATTATCTAAGAATTCACTGATTCTTACAACATGAAACAAACTCATAATGAAATACTAAAGTTACATAAGAACCACTGATAATTAAATACTAAATTTGAATCCGTTGTAGATGCTGAACCACTGCTGATACTAAACAGTCGTTTTCCTTTGATTAATCAAACTCTAGGTACATAAAGTGCAAACAGTCGTTTTCCTGAACAGATGTTTAAGTTAATAACATCTACTGTTCAACCTAACAGGGGTTTCCATTAACTATTGACAAAATTGCAAACAGATGTTAAAACCACTGTTTGTTATTGTACTTCTTTACAAAATTACATAGAATTCAAGAAAACGAAACAATAACTTAAAGAACTATAATTTAACACATAATCTAATCCGGCAAAGCAATCTATTATCTGAGAATTCACTGATTCTTACAACATGAAACAAACTCATAATGAAATACTAAAGTTACATAAGAACCACTGATAATTAAATACTAAATTTGAATCCGTTGTAGATGCTGAACCACTGCTGATACTAAACAGTCGTTTTCCTTTGATTAATCAAACTCTAGGTACATAAAGTGCAAACACTCGTTTTCCTGAACAGATGTTTAAGTTAATAACATCTACTGTTCAACCTAACAGGGGTTTCCATTAACTATTGGCCAAATTGCAAACAGATGTTAAAACCACTGTTTGTTATTGTACTTCTTTACAAAATTACATAGAATTCAAGAAAACGAAACAATCACTTAAAGAACTATAATTTAACACATAATCTAATCCGGCAAAGCAATCTATTATCTGAGAATTCACTGATTCTTACAACATGAAACAAACTCATAATGAAATACTAAAGTTACATAAGAACCACTGATAATTAAATACTAAATTTGAATCCGTTGTAGATGCTGAACCACTGCTGATACTAAACAGTCGTTTTCCTTTGATTAATCAAACTCTAGGTACATAAAGTGCTTGTCTTTAACAGGACCTTGTCTTCAACAGTGGATAGGCCTCATCAGTCTTTGTTCATAAAGAGCTCCTTTAAAACAAACTTTATGCTTCTTTTAATACAAAAAAGGTGGGAAACACCATTACTCTAGACTCTCTAGTAACATAAAATCTTATCTTACAACAATAGCAGATCCTTTCTTGCGTTTAGTAGGAACTACTGTGGGTTCTACATCATCATCTTCTGCACAAGTCAATTATAATCATCATCATCATTTAGACATAAGCAAAAATTATTTTAACTATAAATTTAATAATCTTTCTTTGTGTTTAATTAAACTTTATGCTTCTTTGAATACAAACCTATAATAACCCGCATCAGATTGTATGAATTTCAAACAACTGTGATTAGACTGAAATTTAAACCGAGAATTAGAGTATATCACTTCAAAATAAAAAACTCAAAATTGAAAATCAGAGTAGCAAAAAACACATACTTTAAACGATGTGGAACAATAATACTGGAAACAACCGTGGAACAATCATCATCATTATATGAGAATACCCTTAATTTATGGAACATGTAGAATGAAATGCTCCACTGTTGGGTTATTAACTTTCAACCTCACTTTCCCTAAATTTATCAATTCTAATTTTCAACAGGATGTAATACAATTATTACCTTAATTAAGATATCTTCAACAGCAAACAACAATAGCAAACAACATCAAACAATAATAGCAAACAACATCAGTCAATAATAGCAAACAACATCAAACAATAATAGCAAACACCTGATGTTGAATCCACTGTAGATGCTGAACCACTGCTGTTACAAACATAAAAATACCAATGAAACTCTAATTTCAGAAAGAATAATGGCTGAACATACTCAAACATCAATAATCAACAGATGTTATACTCATATCATCACCATCTAGAAAAAAACGCTAATTTCAAAACATATTCAAACATACCAGCTTATGGCAGAAATCTATCCGCAGCTAAGCGGATTTCAACTTTGATGACAACAACCCTGGAACCATATGATTAGATTACGAGTAGAAATTAGGATTAGTGTAAATAAGAGGAAATCATGAAAGTATTTCAACTAAAAAAAAGAACAAACCTTTTGATGAAGTAATCGATGAACAAAAGAAGATTTTATGGTGGCGTCTGAAGAAGATTAAGGTTTGGATGGAAAGAATTATCTCAATAATTTGCAGGGTTTGTGAAATTTGAATTTGAATCGCCTGAATATAGAGACAGAAAGAACCCAAGGTTTGTAAACAAAGATTAGAAGTGAGAAAAGAGATTATATAAGGAAAAGGGGATGGCACTGTTGGGCGGGAAAAGAGAACTGAGGATGCCCTAATCAAGTGACACGTGGCCCAAATAACTTTAATTTATTATATATAATAGATTAACAAGTTAAGTATTAAATTTTAAAACCGACTTTATTAATTAAAAAAATACAGAATAAAATAGAAGTTCACATTAAACTTGTTGGTGCATACGTCTGCCGACTTCGTCTTGTATCGAGTCTTGTATTAGAATTGTTAGATCAGGGCACGTAGTTCGAGAAAACTGTCAAATATGGGTTAGAGGTAATTTCACACGAAATTACATGTTGTAATTCCGCACGAAATCATCAAGTCATTTCAAACGAAATTACTGATTTCGCTTGAAAGTGATTCCGTGTGGACTGGTTCAAGCGAAATCACCTTCACTATAAATACCCTAGTGCTGATTTCATTTGTAACGTTCGTGTTTCCGGTACCGAAGTGCTGCCGACGTGTCTACTGATCTGTAAACGTGTTATATCAATAAAGCAAGACATTTAGAAGTGAATCAAACTGTTTTCCAAGTCAATTCATTAGTTTCCGCCTCTTGGATTGATCAGAACTCTTCTGATAGACTCGTTTGGGTCACAGAACGATCCTACAAGTGGTATCAGAGCTCAGGAGGAAGAGTTCTTACCAATTTCAGCTTGAAAATCTGTTTTCTACACCTTCTTTTCAAAATTAACAAGTTTTTACGGTCAAAATGACTTGAATTTCACGTATTAAGTGCGAAACAGTGTTTTAATGAATCCTTGAAAAAATTGGACATTAATTCGATCTAAAATTGGTAAAATTCGTAATTTCGCTTGAAAATCAGATCGAATATGATGACGTCAGCACTATTTCGTACGGAATTACTTGCTTGATTTCACACGAAATTATCTAATTTCGCTCGAAATAGATAATTTTGCTTCAGAGTGTAATTTCGTTTGAAAGTTCCACACGATATTAGATAATTTCGCACCAAATTGGTATTCCGTTTGAAAATTTCACACGAAATTACATATTCCGTTTGAAAGTGTGTTGTTTCACACGAAATCAGTTATTTCGCACCAGAGTGATATTTCGCTTGAAAGTTGATTTCATTTGAAAGTGTTATTTCGTATCAAAGGGGTATTCCGCTTCAAAAGTGATTCTGTTTGAATCTGTATTTCGGGTGAAACTTGAATTTTTTTTTAAACAATTTTCCGAAACATGGAAGAGGAATTCTACAATGCGTTTGCTACTCCAGTTGCACCAGTTACAGCTGCTGAAACATTGTATAATGAGAATGAGACAGGAACTTACCAGAAACCGCCAAAGCTTATGTACATTGAAGATTTTAAAGGATGGCAGAATCGATTTGAGAACTGGGTGCAAGCTTATAAGTTTGACGCATGGTGTTCATTAGAGAAAGATTACGAGAAACCGAAAAATGAACGTGGGCTTGAAAAAGCATTTTGTGACTTTTCAGAGAGTGATAAATTGAAATATACAAGTGAAAAAATGATGATCAGTATTCTTCAACAAGCGATTAAAGAAGATATCTTTGTTTTGCTCCAACATGAGGGTACTGCTAGGTCAATTTGGACGGCATTGATTTAGAAGTTTAAAGGAAGTGCAGATATGATCAAGAACAAAAAGGCTTTACTTAAGAAATCATTTGACATGTTTGTAGCCTTTGACCATGAAACAACAAAAATGACCATCGATAGATATTGTCATCTTGTTTTGGAAATGGGAAGATTGGACATAAAGAAAGACGACGATGAACGGGTTGATAAACTTGCTGATGCATTACCACAGCAGAAATGGGGAACTTATTTGTTGATCCTTAAACACATGAGAAAATCTGAGAATATGAATCTGGCACAGTTTATTCAGAAGATTGAAGAGCATGAGTTGGATATCCAGAAAACGGCTATCATGAAGAATCCAAATGCTCAACAAGATGTCAGTTTATACTACAGAGGAAACAAATTTGAAGTTACCCCAAGCCCAAAGATCCAAACTGGTTTTAGTACTGATAGTTCGTCTGAAACGAAGGGTAGTACTGTAACTCAGAGTGGTGGACATTCATCTTCATATTCAAGTTTTGATCCAAATTCTACAACACAAAGTTCTCAACGACAGAATTCTACAAATCTGCAGTGCAATGTTACCTTGAACATTCATAATGGTCAAAATCTGTCTCCGGAAATAGCTAAGCAACACATGGCATCACTTGTTGCTATGTTGGAATCATATGAAAGCTTGATTGCTGGCAGAATTGGAAATCCGATGCTTACCAAAGATGATTATGACCAAATTGATGCGGCGGAACTTGAGTTGATGGACATCAAGTGGTGTCTAGCCAGTGCAGTTAGAAGAGCAGAAAAATTTACACAAGTCATCGGAAGAGATGATTTTCGAGAAATGAGTGCATCTCCGATAGGGTTTAACAAATCAAAGGTCACTTGTTTTCGTTGCAAAGAAAAAGGTCATTTTAAGCGCGAGTGCAAAAACAAAGAAGCAAATGGAAGACAAGATCAGTCTGGAAAAAACAATTATTATCAAAAATCAATTTTTCATCAGATTGCTCAACAACCACAAACTGCTCATGCACGTACCATTGAAGAAAAAAGAGCTTGTTTTGGTATAATTGATCAAGATGATGAATTTGTTGCAGAGGGATTTAGCTGGGATAAATACATTCCACCCGGTTCAGGTCTTGTTGCTAGAATTCTGGAAGAAGAAGATGTCAAATCTAGTCGGAAAAGAATACCGACTTTTCCAGATTTAGGAAGTGATACTGATACCGATGATGAAGAAGAATATCTTAATAAAGCTAGAAAAGGTTTGGATCCTGATAGTTTTAATTTGTTTTTTGCAGATAAAGTTGAGATGCTAAATGAGAAGAAGATTGCCAGATTGAAGAAAGAGCTGGAAGCAACAAGAATAATAGCTGATAAAAAGGCAAAGATGGAAGTTGAAGAAGCAAATGTTGAACCAGTAACTGAGAAAGTGATAGAAAAAATTGTTGAAGTGGAGAAAGTAGTAGAGAAAATTATTGAGATTGAAAAAATAGTCGAAGTTGAAAAACTTGTCGAAGTTGAGAAAATCGTCGAGGTAGAAAAAATTGTTGGAGTTGAGAAGATTGTCGAGGTTGAAAAATAGTTGAGGTCATTAAACCTTGTTTGAAATGTTTGGAGTCTTGCAAAGATTGTGAGGAGAAAGACAAGAAGATTAGTGAACTGGAAGAGTTGAAAGAAAATTTGTTGTCTGATGTGAAGTATGTGAAAGAGTCATACGATGTTTTGAACAGAACAGTTGATGGTCTGAAAAAGACAAATTTAGAAGTTGATGCTGCTATGACAATGATGAGCTCAACATTAATGACAAAGCAGAAGGTCATCAATGAGTATATTGAAGACAGTGCTAAGCTTAAGCAGGATCTGGAATTTGAAAAGATTGAGAATGAAAGAATCAAACGTTTGTTGTTGAGTTATACAACATGTGATTATTTGATTGATCGATTTTATCCTACTGTTGCAGGTCTTGAAGCGTTTCAAGATAAAAAGACAGAAGATACGGATACTGGTAAGAAACAAAGTGTCAAGTATAACAAGTGTCCGCCCCCGATCTATGAAAGTTATTCCCCCAGACAGCCAAATGAGGAACGTTTAAATAAGGCTCTCAACATCAAGTTAAAGTCTGAAATCATTGATGAGTTACCAGATAATATTGATGTCACATTCACAGCGTCTGACACTGATAATGAGTCTGAGTTGTTAAAGAAAGTGGTCGATCAGGTGTTGGATATGGATGAAGAGTCAAAGTCGGAGTCTAAATCTGAAAGTCCGAGTTCGTCAGAAAAGAGTCCGAGTTCACCGGTTAAACGGGTTTACAATAAAGAATTCTTGTTATCAAAATCTAATTTGAATGACGAACCAATCAAAGTGGCATATACTTTGAATGATTCAGACAAATTATATTCTGATGAAGAATTTCCAATAAGAAGTGTCAAATCTGAAATGATCAAACAGGTTTTCAAATTAACAGAAATTAATATTTCTGAAATAAAAGATTTAAATCTTCATGAAAAACCTAAAAAATACACTTCAAGAGTTCAACAGAGATTGAACAAGAAAAAGGGTTACAGTTATGGTTCAGGTTATCAAAAGAAACCAAACCATAATGGTAATTTCAAAAAGCAAGGTCTTGGTTTCATTCCCACGAAAAATCATAAAAATGAGAAAACTTATAAAACAAAAACTAAATTTGTTTCAGGAGAAAGTTCAGTGGAAGAAGAGAAGAAACCATTCTGGAAACAATCAAATTAGGGGTTTCTTGCTGAAAAGAAAAAGAATATAATGATGAGAACTGAGCAAAGAG
This sequence comes from Helianthus tuberosus, assembly GCA_030545235.1. Classification (NCBI taxonomy): domain Eukaryota; kingdom Viridiplantae; phylum Streptophyta; class Magnoliopsida; order Asterales; family Asteraceae; genus Helianthus; species Helianthus tuberosus. The sequence goes on along the minus strand of CM060360.1, from coordinate 40,511,863 downwards.
TTGATAGAAGAAAGTGTTTCAAATGTCACAAGATTGGACATATTGCTTGGAATTGCCAACAGTCCAACAACACAAAACAGGGAGTTTCTTTTAACTCAAAACTGAAAGAAAAATGTGTTGATGAAAAGAAACAACCAACTGAGAAATATAAAGTGTTTGAAAATTCGACTTTTGAAACTGGTGAAAGTTCAAAATTATTTTACAAAAGAAAAGTTGATTTAAACAAACAAAGATGGGTTGTAAAATCTGAGAATAGTTCTGACAATGAGTCTAATTCCATAAAATTAGAGGAGTCATGTGTTGAGGAAAAAGTTGATAATTCCGTTCCAGAGATGAACGATGAAAATTTTCCGCCATTGTCAAAGGAAAATCTAAAATCAAAAGGTAGGTTTGAGATTTCAGGTCAATTCTTCTCTGGTAAAGGAGAATTTGATGCTGAAAAGGCTTTCAACGGGAAAGTAAAACATATTTTTGGAAAGATGGTAGATGGGAAAGTGAAAAGTGCAAAAGATTTTTACAGATAGAATTGAATCAAAATCACCCAAGGCTGGTCAGGCATGGGTGACTGTATTTTTAAACTAAAATTCTGACTTGCCAGAGCTCCCAAGTTGGTAATCGTGGAGCAGGAATCGGCATCTTTCTACAAGTGGTTATTTGGTAAAATTACAAGTGGTAGTTGTTTTTAAAATTGTTATATTTTGAATTTTACAAGTGGTTAGTCAAGGTCATTAAGTTGAACTTGATTTAACTTTCTTACAATGTGATGAGAACAAGGTGATGAAGATCTCCTAACCTACAAGTGGTTTATTAATTCAACAAAACTAATTTTTCGGAAAAACCATTTGATTAAAACAAACTTAAGTGTTTTGAAATCATAATGGGAAAATAGTTTGTTGTCAGGGAGAGATCTGATTGTTTATGTCAAGTGGATGGAGATTTGAAGCTTGAATATCGGTTGTCAATTTACCTTGTACAGTTTGTTTTCAAATTTCTTTAAATGCTTTTGCATTTTAGGGGGAGTAAGAAATTTCAGAAAATCCAAAAACATTAGAAAATTTGAAAAAGTAAAAAACATGATAAAATGAAAATGAGTTTTGTTGTGAAAAAGAGGAAATGATAGTACATCAGTGGACGATCACGGCATGCTAAAGAATTGGAAAGTTAAAATGTGATAAACGGTCTCACTGATGATGTGCCAGTAGGTTTTTGCACATTTAGTAGATTATGTCGAGATATAAACCTAAATTTCAAACTTGCTTATATCATGGGGAACATCTTTTGGATATATGGGTAACCCCCGAAATCTTGTTTGAAAGGTCCCTCTTTCTGAGATACTAGGTCTTTATACTCAGTGATATCTGGGGTATTATCCCGGGACTTCTGATTTTGCGGAAGCAATGGCCTAGTCCCCGTATAATACTTTTCGCTTGCTTGAAATATAGCACCCCCCTCAGCATAAAAAATGATGAAACATTGCAAAATGCTAATCATGTGCTGTTGAAGAAAATATTCTCTAAAGGGAACACACCAAAAGTCGAAGCCGTCATCTCTCTAATTTTGCGGAAGCAATAGCCTGAGCTCTCACGGCCCTCGCATTTAACCCTTTACAGATATCATCTAGGTATACTCACCTGTAAGACTGAATATTGGGATCTGGATACGGGAGTATATTCTGAGGTGGGACATGCGAATAAGTTTAAGTCTCTAAAACATTAATCTCGTATCTCGGTACAATTGAAATTTGTGTGAAAATTTAAGTGGATCAGTACACTGAGAATCTAAGTGAATCGTTTAGAACTTAAAATGTTTAAAGCTTAACGGTGTTGGTGATTTGTCTCATAAACTGATATGATCCTCTTACACAAACTCACAAAAATATTGTATGTAAATATTTCTTTACTGCATTTCATTTTTAAAAAATCCAAAAAAAATTTCGGTGTGTTTTAGCATAAATTTTTGAAAATTCAAAAGATTTTAGACAACTGATGTTGAAAAACTGATTTTCAAAATTCCAAGTGCTAAACATGATGAACAACAGGATTGGGAAAGTTTGTTTGAATTGAAAAAGATTTGACTATGTTGCATACAAGTGGTTCATCAGAGGCTAAAATTGTAAAATTATTTTTTTGGTTGGATAACTCTTGCAAAAGTTTAAATTTGTCAAAATTGTAGATTTGTGAAATTTACTTTTGGGTAGAGACTGTGCAGGTTAGTCAGGTTTCGAATCCTGAATTGATGCAGAATAAAGCCAGGAATCGATCCTGAACCTGTGAACCCGTGAAAGCCAGACTACGATCCCAAGCATTCTTTAACGCGGAGTCTGTTAGAGAATAGGAGTCTGAGAATGTAAGAGCTAGCTTCAGATCCTGGTAAAAGAGGTGAAGAAGAAGAGAAAAGACTGAGGATGCTTACACTGTCAGATATCTTTGAAGAAAGCCTGAAGATTGATCAAGGCTGAAGATTTGTGAAGACTCGACACTGAAGACTCGTCAACATCCGAGGGGGAGTCTGTTGGTGCATACGTCTGTCGACTTCGTCTTGTATCGAGTCTTGTATTAGAATTGTTAGATCAGGGCACGTAGTTCGAGAAAACTGTCAAATATGGGTTAGAGGTAATTTCGCACGAAATTACATGTTGTAATTCCGCACGAAATCATCAAGTCATTTCAAACGAAATTACTGATTTCGCTTGAAAGTGATTCCGTGTGGACTGGTTCAAGCGAAATCACCTTCACTATAAATACCCTAGTGCTGATTTCATTTGTAACGTTCGTGTTTCCGGTACCGAAGTGCTGCCGACGTGTCTACTGATCTGTAAACGTGTTATATCAATAAAGCAAGACATTTAGAAGTGAATCAAGCTGTTTTCCAAGTCAATTCATTAGTTTCCGCCTCTTGAATTGATTAGAACTCTTCTGATAGACTCGTTTGGGTCACATAACGATCCTACAAAACTATATAAATATTAATTGCTAAAACTGATTTATTAGTTATAAGTATTAAATGAATATTAGAATACAATATTTAGTAATTATTTATATTAAATTATATTAAATATAATAAAACATTAAGTTAATACATTATTAAACATCATTAAAACAATAATATAAAACATAAAATTTGTATTAGTAGACAAGGCCATCCTCGATAATTCTTGAAAATCCTGTAATCCAAGACAAGTACAAAAAATGGGCCCCTTAAATATAGTTTTTATTTAATAGACATAAAAAGGTTAAAACACACACAAAAAAAGTTGAAGCATATAAAATTTTGGACCCACGGAGAGGACAGGAGGCCTTGGACGCTCGCCCACCCTGCCTCTCTTCCCGGATATCAAGTATAATAAAAAAATACTAGTTATTAAAACATTAATAAATTGAAATACTAATACTAATTATTTAAATATAGAGTGTGTCAATTATATTATACCGTGTTTAGATTAAGAAAAATTGCAGAAATCAACCTTTATGTTATATTCAAACTGCACTTCATACTTTTTACTATGAAATCGGCAAAAACCAACCTTTATGTTCATGTTTTGGTACAGATTCAGCATTTACCACTAACCTCGTCCAAATACTCAGTTAACTTACCTCACATGCTTTGCATGTGAGGGTATTGTTGTCTTTTTCCAAACCTTTTATTTAATATATTATTTTAAATCAAACAAAAAAAATTGAGTGATTTCAAACAGATAGAGCAATGTAAGCCCACATATATGAGTGATTTCAGTCGGGATTTCACCTGTCAATATATTTTCTGAGAAGTCGATCTCAGTTGCCAACGAAAGATTACCAGTTTCTCTCGGTATTGTTCTATTTAGCCCGTTTCGATATAAGTACAAGGATTGTTCCGGGAGAAATTGGTAATCTTTCATTAATAGTCTCATTAAAAGCTAAACAAACAACCTCTAAGACTCTAACTATCTCTATTTGCATTTTTCTATTACATAGAATAATTAAAAAAAATATTTTTTGTATCAACTTTTTTTTCTGCTATTTCTAAACAAGTTTACATCAGCATAATTCATCCTTATAATGGTTAACTAGTGTATTTGACCGCGCCTTGAGCGGTACGGTACCGCGAGCACAGTATTTGTATCGCTTTGGTTTGCTATAGTACCTGTACGATATACGCACTAAGTTTAGAAATCAACATGTGTTATATATCGATCCAAAACGATAGAAGCGAACACTGGTACCAGCATTGACGATGTTCGAACGGTATCGACCGGTTCAGATCGTCAAGGTACCGATATTTATATCCCATCGCGGATAGAGTTGTATAAATGAAAAATTATCGAAACCAAAAACAATAAAAGTGAGTATGGTCCTGGTACTAATGTTGTTCGGTACCATACAATGTAAGTTTATTGAAAGCAAAAACAATAAAATACATAATGGTAGCGAAACTGATATTGTTCCTTCGGTTTTGGCACAGTTAACTACGGTAGCGGCACAATATCCATTATTATACATGAAACCATAAAAATAGATACAAATACCGTGACCGGTCTTGTTCGGTTTGGTAGGGTACGGCAATGATAGTGATACGGTGTCAGTTTATCGAAGGCAAAAAAAATAATAAAACTAAATACCTGCATCGATACAGATGTTGTTTGGTCGTTTTAGCTCAGTCTGGTACGATAGCGGCACAATATCCGTTTTCAATTAAAGTAATATCACAATGTTGAAAAAGTTAAACATAGAACAAATAATAAATTATCATCCATCGTCCATTTTGGTTCAGTTTAGTTTAATACGACAACCACACAGTATCCATTTTCAATAAAACTTATATAGCATAGTTAAAAAAATATATACATAGTTAAAAAGTTAACGAATAAAACTAATTAGAAAAAATTAAACTAAATAAGGAATAAAGTTCATAAAAATAAATACTAAAAATATAGAATAAATAAATGCTACAAATAAAAAAAAGAAATAAATAGCCACTGTTCATGAATAGTTTGTATTAATATGTATAACTAGGTTGTTTTTCCGCGCGTTGCGGCGATACGTTATCACGGACATTCGATCAATATCGGTTAGGTTCGTTATACGACTGGTATGATACATGCACTCGGTATAGAAATCAAGACATGTTTTACATCGAATGAAAACGAAAAAAACGAACACCAATACCGACGACAACGATGTTGTCCGAACGGTATCGATCCATTCAAATCGTTACAGTACTGGTAATGATATTCGTTTATCATCGCAGACAGACAAAGTTGTATAAATGAAAATTACCAATAAAATTTATATTGTAATGTTGGAAAAAAACAATTGGTTTCGGTTCGGTTTAGTACGATAATGGCACAATATCCATTTTCAACAAATTTATATCGCAATGTTGAAAAAAAATAAACATAGAACGCAAGTTATTAGAAAAATAATCAAAATATATGAGAAATAAAAAAATATTAAAAATTTAAAACAATTATTAAATTAATCAAAATCACTATTCATGAAGACTTTGTTTAAATATGTAAAGTATATGTGTATATATATATATTTACAGTATAATATGTATATATGTATATGTATATGTATATAGTGGGATTACACGGCGAGAATTCAATAGGTATGGGCTCAATTTGGTACGGTACTTTCACTTTAACTCATTACACCAAACAAAAGAGAAACCTAAAAAATAACGTCGATATCGTCTCATGTTTTACATAATTCGAAAATCATAAAATTGAACCTTGGTACCGGCTCCGATAATACTTATACATGTATCGATGTTGTTGGGTCAGAATCGGTTCACTCCATCACAATACCTACACCAAGGGAATATTTTATTTGAATACAACACCGTTTAAAAAAATATACCAGAATATTAAAAAAAAAACAAAATAAATACGACTGCGTATTTATCTTTTCTAAAAAGCTTAAAGAATAAAAGTTATTAATATATATATATATGTGTGTATATATATATATATATAGTGGGATTCCCCCGCATTACACAATAATAATTCAATCTGTATGGGCTCGATTTGGTACGGTACTGTCACTCATTATACCAAACAAATAAGAAACAAAAAAAAAATAAAGTTGATATCATCCCATGTTTTATATCATTCGAAAACCATAAAATCGAACACGTATGGGCTCCGATAATACATGTACATGTATCGATGTTGTTGGGTCAGAATCGGTTCACTCCATCACAATACATATACCAACGAAATATTCTATTTGAATACAACATCGTTCAAAAAAACTTATACCAGAATATTAAAAAAAATTAAAATAAATACAATTACGTATTTATCTTTTCTAAACAGCTTAAAGAATAAAAGTTATTAAAGAAGATACATTTGTTTATCAGTATTAATAAACTAATATCAATAATTAAGTTAATACAAAATACTAAATGTCATCACCAATGATTAAGAATATTATATATCAAATGTTTATCACTAAATATAAATATAAAAAAAAATGCTAAACACTATTCATGGGAAGATTCAATTAATATATATATAACTAGTAGGATTCTCCCGCACCATGCGGCGGGAATTCGATCGGTATCAGTTCCGCGCGTTATAGTATCGATACTCGCTATAGCAATCGAAAGAGAAAAAGTATAATAAAAAGTAAAGTTGTGACCTATCCAAAAAGGTTTTGAAATATGTTTTACATCGATCAAAAACAATGAAAAAGAATAGCGATACCGATGTTGTTCGGTCGGAATCAGTTTAGTTCGTTACGACATTGAAACGTCACCGATTAAAAATAATAAATTACCATTCGTCGTCGTTTTTGGTTCGGTTTTGGTACGACAACAACACAATATCCATTTTCAGTCGAATTTATATCGTAATTATGAAAAAATAAGCACAGTCGTGGATTTGGATTTTTTTATTATGTTATATATCGTACGCAAGTTAAAACAGTTTATTACGGCATCAATATGTCATCAGTTAAAACTAATAAATTACCATTTATCATCGGTTTCGGTTGGGTATTATGATTCATTATCAGTTTCGGTTCGGTTTCATACGAAATACGATAGAAGCACAACATCCATTTTTGTTCCGTACGCAAGTTAAAACAATTCAATATTACATCAATATGTCACCAGTTAAAAATTAATAAGTTATCATCATCGTCTTTTTCGGTTCAGTTTGATTCGAAAGCGGCACAATATCTATTTTCATTAAACTTTATATCGTAATATTAAAAAATACACACAGTTGTGGAGTTAGAAACTTTAAAAAAAAGTTTTCGTTCGAAAGTTAAAACAAATACCTAAAAATTAGAATCACTATAAAACCAAATAATAAATAATCTATTATCAAAAAACTAAAACAAATACATAAAACATTGTTATCCAAAAAAAATTATAATCAGCATTCAAATTAAATATTAAACAATGAATAACATTTTATTAAAAAAACCTAAATCAAATACCTATAAAATAGTCACTGTTCATCAACAGTTTGAAATCATATGTATAATGGTACTTTAATTTATTTTAATTATCTATATATGATACTAGTAATAAATAGTATTATTGATAATAACCAGCTTGGGTTAAACCTAAAAAATAACACATAGAATTATAACTTAATTATGTTTGTTGAAATAAATAATGTTAAATCCAGTGTAGTGTGTATTTTTCACGTGGCACGAATATAATACAAATTTTATGGGTTTGAGTTTAGTCTAAACAAGTTCAAGTTCGTTTCAGATCGAACCGGCCATAAACGCATTCAACTAAATAAGTTGTGCTTGGTTCAACAAGTCAGGTTCGTAAGTTAACTTGTTAAAACTTTATTCACATTTAATAAAAAGAGAAAAATGTCCGGATAGTCCCTGTGGTTTGCCCATTTTTCATCTTTAGTTCCTAACTTTCTAAAATTACAGCTATAGTCCCTAACTTTTGCAATTTCGTTCTCGGATAGTCCCTGGTGCAGATGGCGGTTAGTTTTTTTATGTTAAGTGGATGTGAAATTACTAAAATGCCATTTCCTTCCCCTTTCTCTCTACCTCCTTGTCTGCACATCTTCACATCTCCACACCTCACACCACCATAACACCACCCCCAAATCCAAACCACCACAACCAAATCCCGTCGTCGCCGGAAAACGAACCACCAAACCACAGCCACTTCATCACCCTTACCCACTACACCCACCCATACCCTCACCGGATAATATACAACGGCCTTCCTTCATCAGAATATAAACCTCAGTCTCTTCCAACGTCGCCAGATTCGCTGCCTCCTCCGCGGGATTGCCCCTCCTCTTCCGGATCTGCCCTTTTACCAGCTACAAGGTACGATCACTTCATATTAATTCATTTGAGTTTAATAATTCCGGTTGTATGATCGATCATGTGACTCTGGTTGATATTTGTCCATTCGACTTATGTGAATTTTAATTGTTTCTCATTGTATCTTGCCTATAGGATGTAGCTTTTCATTGACGAGTCTCCATTAGATCATCTAGGTTAATTGGATAGGAAGAATCTATGTTTTAGTGAAACATAGTAACTTTGATTGTTACAATAAAGCAACGACTTTACCTAAATAAATATTGGTGGGTGGGGTGGGTGGGTGGGGTGGGTGGGTAGGGGTGATGAATTGGCGGTTCGTTTTCCGACAACGACGGGATTTGGTTGTGGTGGTTTGGATTTGGGGGTGATGTTATGGTGGTGTGAAAATGTGCAGACAAGGAGATTGAAAGAAAGGGGAGGGAAAGGGTTTTGATAATTTCACACCCACTTAACTAGACAAACTAACCCTCATCCGCACCAGGGACTATTCGGGAACGAAATTACAAAAATTAGGGACTATAGCTGTAATTTTAGAAAGTTAGGGACTAAAGGTGAAAAATGGGCAAACCACATGAACTATCCGGACACTTTTCTCTAATAAAAATGACTTCCTAAAATACATATCTAATTTTTTAGCAACAAATTTGAATTATTAACGAACCACTGAAATATTATCATGTCACCAACGTAACCACCTAATCATAATTCATATCCATCTCCACTTCAAATTTGGAGATGGAGGGAGAGTGGAGATGCATTTGCACGCAACGCTAGAAACACCCTAACCTTTGCTTTTGTGAAAGGTCCTTTTAATTTAATTATTGGTTACTAATGATTATAACTCTGGAAGTTTATTAATTTTTATTTGCTTTGATGTACTTTTAACTTAAATAACTATATATTGATACGCTGCTTTAGCCTCTCAACTGTTTTGGTAAGCATTCAAACCTTTCTTATTCTTGTTTGACCTACTTTGAGTGAGGTGTCATTATAGAAATTTTCCTGATTTTCTTTATTATTATATATACCATCATCATTCATTCATTTTCATAGATATTTTAAATATTAAAAAAAAATTAGTTTAAATGTTCTAGTGTCTTCTCTATAAAAAAAAAGTTTAGATTAAGGGTTCTAATGTCTTTTTTTTATAGGTGTGAATTTATAAAAAGAAAAATGATCATTTCGTATCCGGTTTTGGGATTAAAAAACCATATTCAGATCTTGAGTTAAACTCAAAGTTATACCTTAGTTTACAAGCAAAGGAATGGGATCCCCAAAGAAACAGTTGCAGCAGCATATGCTGCTTCAATATTCAAGAACTGCAATTAAAGATTAAATTTACTTTATAAGTAAAGTCTAAATCCAAATCCAGTTATTATTAATATAGGCACAATATAAAAATTCAAGTGGTAAATATATAAATAACTCAAAATAGATTAAACTGTCTTAGGAGTGGAAATATACTTAAATTTCACTTTACGTTTTGAAACATTTTTGTATAAATCAACATTTTGTTTTATAAAACAAACTAGGTTAATGCCCGCGTAATAGGCGGGTTCAACCAAAACCATATTATTTACTTTGAAATGTAATATTATGTACAAACGCATACATTCGAATTTAATATTGTGTAAAAACACATAAATTGGAAGAAACAAAAAAAAATATTATTCACATCCCGAAAAAAACTTCATTGTTAGACGTAAAAATATATCAATACACCCATGGATCTAAAATCAAAACAGCAATACACTTGATTATGAAACTACAGACCTAAAATCAAAATAACAATCAACTGATTCACATCTTATTAAATATGATTTTGTACATGTTTCAACATGGGCCTAAAATCAATATAACAATAAACTTGATTATAAAACTGCATATAGTTCCCCAAATGTTAAGATATGGGATTTAGTGACTATAAACTTACCCTAGCAGAATAACCATAGCAATTACTTGGTAATCTTGTTTGTGGTGAGAAATAACATTTCAGTTCTCTAGTAGTACGACATTCACATGAACCATTCTCGAGTAGTACCAACACCTATCATCCGAGAATAAAACATACAATATATAGAAATAAATACAAAAAACTGACTTAAGTTAGAGAAAAACGATGCCCACTATATTACCTCATCCGAAACATGGGGAAGAACTTCACGACCTGTTTCATCCACTGTAAGTATATTTGACAAATCATCATCTGATACATGTGGGGTACACGCAACGACTGAAACACCAGCATGCCCATGATGTCTAATACCACTAGCATGCCCATGATATCTAATACCACTAGTAGAAGGGCCGTTTGATGTAGGCGCGCTAGCTAAAGATGGACTTATAGGCCAGATGTTCCATGAAACTCTTCAAGAGCGGTTTGGGCATAAACTTCACCAACAATTGCAAGATGTCTCATCATCGATTGAACTCTAATTCCCAGACCTGCATGTTTTATAGTGGTAGATGGATCTGAACCATCAAACCCCAGCCAACCTGATTGGCTGATTCGGGTCCCGATCCCCTGTATGACATAGGCAGTGAAAATAAAGGAATAGCTATCGCTCAGACCTTGGTATAAGCTGGTATTAGCATATGCCAACTCCACATGTTTAATCATAAAATAATGACATAGCAAGTAAATTAAAAAAATATATACACGAGAGTTACTTAGACTTGACTAATGGTTCCATAAAATCAAAAGTCAAAAATTACAAAACTAATAATATACTCTGCATAAAAATAAAAAGACCTGGCTTGTAGCATTGATCAATATACATCCTCTCTTCAAACCTCATAGCTATTTACTTAAGTTCCTAGTTTTATACTTCTTTGGTGACCAGGTATTTTAATGTCATAATAAGTATTTTTAAGTACCGACGTATTCAAGTAAAAGATATATGACTTATAAACGGATGTAACAAATCAAATTTATAAGCTTCTTTACTACTAACATGAGCTCGTTTTCTGATCATATTAGCTCATGCAAAAAAAATATTTTTTTTTGAACGGCATGCAAAAAATATATATTTAGTAAGTTATAATAGACTACACTTAAGCACAAAGTAAACGAAAAAAGATACACACATGCCCATAAAAACACCTCCAACTCTTATTTAACCAAGAAAAACATAAGGCTTGACCCCTTAAACCTAAAAAATACCAGAAACAGACATCCCCCGCGTTACACCATATAGCAACAGTTTGAAACATTACAGAAATGTCTCATTTAAGCTAACAAAAAGAGATGTACCACTTCAAAGTATGACATAACATATGGTTAATAAAAATATGAGTTGGAAAATTGGAATCAACATATGCATATGTACACATGGTGAAGGACTACATTAGACATGTAACTCTTGTATCAAAACCAGGAAGTTCACACAAATGGATGCACCTTATATGTCCAGTAATTTGAGAAGCATCTTGAAACAAATTAGCATATAAACCTTATTTGTGGGTTATAGTAAAATAAATTTATTTAATCATAGTGTTCGACCGGATTACATCACAGTAGTATTTATAATTTAAAATAATCATTCATATTCATAATATGGACTACTGAATATAAAAAATAATTAATATGAGATAACAAAGTCAATAAAAAAACGTATAATCGGCATTAAAGAACCTGCATATATATGCTGGATGGTGATGTAAAAACAGAACGAACAGAGGAAGTTCATGAAATAGACGCATAACAATAAACTAAGCGGCAGTGATAAAAACTTTCAGAAAGAATGATATTTTACCAAACCAGCCCATTCTTGCCAGTTATCATAACCAAAGACAGACCATCAACTAAAAACCGTCAACCGTCAAAGTAAAGAACAAGTTAAATCACTACAACATTACCTTTACAGCCCTAATACCAGCATTTTGGTTGGTGGCTTCTTGTATCCCCATGGGTTCTGTCTTGCCCAATTCCATTGATCCCTACACATCTCATCAATTCCATATTTTGCCCTGAAACACACAATAAAATTAGACTCTAATATTTACCCCAAAAAATGGAATAATATAAAATGAAAAAAGCATCTAATTACTTACTCCCAGTTAAGCTCACGTGCAGCTTTATCAGTTGATGCATAAACTTCTGTTGCATCTCCAGGTCTTCTTGGGCACAACTTAATAGGGATTTTTGTTGAAAATAGTAACATTGTTAGCGATACAAATTGTACAAGTTATGTGATGGAATGTGAGATAGAGATGGTTAAAGGTGTGACTACTTTCCAGATACTTTCTCAAAAGCATTGACCATTTCAAGAACTGAGGTCCCACGACCGGTCCCAAGGTTGTAAGCAAAACAACCTAAACAATATGATATATGTCAACATTAAGAAAGTTTGAATGAAGAATGATAACCATATTAATAAAAATTAAAAACAATTGTTGCTGACCTATATCCACTTTCGTGAACAGTTTTTGAAGTGCGGTAACATGACCATCAGCTAAATCCATCACATAGATGTAGTCTTGAACCTGTTATCAATCATAACTAATCATATCACGTTATTGATAATCTGAATATAACTAAGATTCCAACTGGGAAATTTAATTCAATTTTACATACCGTAGAGCCATCTTTAGTGGGATAATCGTGACCATAGATAGACATTCAACTCCGGTAATCTACCGACAGCCACTTGTTGTATGTAAGGCATGAGATTATTCGGGATGCCAAGTGGATCTTCACCAAGTTTCCCGCTTTCATGAGCACCAACAGGAAGTACCTCAGCAAAATTATTTTCCACTCTTGATCTGCAGTATGAAGATCTCGAGCAATTTCTTCAAGGAACAACTAATCAAGCGAACAACATAGTATAGATTAAAATTCAAGGTACAATTAAGTAAATAATAAAGATTACGAGTTGTAAATAATTGCATAATTTTATTAAGATATATTTAAAGAAACCAAAAAAACATTGCAATTAAATTCCGTGAACCTAACTCGTTCAACTTCTCGTCTCTAGAAAATCCTGAAACATATCAGCAACAAATCCGGAAAACAAACATCACTAACGTAAAACATTTGACGTAATTTTGATCTATAAAAAAGAACAGTTTAGATTCAGGTATAACTTTTCCGATCAAATGCAAAACGCAAAACGCACAATGAAAACATAACCGATTGATTGAGACTTGTTGAGATCAATTTTAAACAAATCAACAACACATTAGGTCAATAACATCACTAACGCATAACATTTGACGTGAATTTGATCTATCAAGCAAAAAAACAGTTCAGATTCCGGTATAGTTTTTCCGATCAAAACCCAAAACATTCATTCAAATCTAGTCGGTAGATTGAGATCATCGGAATACTTAACTGTGTGTAATCACTGCATGTATGTGTGTATATATATATAGAGAGAGAGAGAGTAGAGAGAGAAAACTTACTTTCTAAACAAAACAGTTATGAAGTTCAAATCCAGGATAATTAAACGCCCCAATCGTCCCTGAGATTAAACAGTTGGTGGGCATGAGTGTGTTAACAGATTAAATGTAATATTAGATGCATAGTACAGAAAAATTTACCTCAATTGTTCAAGAATTAGAAGAAATTTGAATGAGGGGCGGCAGATTCCTATAGCGATTTGTGGGTTTTATCAGTTTATGATCGATTAGATGAACGGATCCTCAAGAAGATGATGTTGCAATGATCGAAATCGTCGATTAGATGATCAGATCTTCAAGAATATGATGTCGCTCATCATATTGAGAGAGAGAGAGAGAGGCAGAGGATATATTATTTAGAATAATCGAACCACAAGATAGAGATTACCGTCAATTTAGAGGGTTGAAATCCGATGAATGTTGATCGAAACTCTTGAATTGATCTTCATCGCCGTGTTCGCCAGAGAGAGAGAGAGGGAATATTAGGGTTTCCTGTTAGAAGAGGAACGATGAATGATGAGAGAGAGTATAATTGAAGCGTACAAAAGAAGCCTCTCCAATCCTGGCCTTAGAGACATGCCACATGTATGGTGAGTTGGCAGCTTATTTGGCATCAACCATAGGGTGACATGTCTCCCCCAATGGTTTGCTTTATTAAAGATATAGATAATTTAAAACCAGGAAGTTCACACAAATGGATGCACCTTATATGTCCAGTAATTTGAGAAGCATCTTGAAACAAATCAGCATATAAACCTTATTTGTGGGTTATAGAAAAATAAATTTATTTAATCATAGCGTTCGACCGGATTACATCACAGTAGTATTTATAATTTAAAATAATCATTCATATTCATAATATGGACTATTGAATATAAAAAATAATTAATATGAGATAACAAAGTCAGTAAAAAAACGTATAATCGGCATTAAAGAACCTGCATATATATGTTGGATGGTGATGTAAAAACAGAACGAACAGAGGAAGTTCATGAAATAGACGCATAACAATAAACTAAGCGGCAGTGATAAAAACTTTCAGAAAGAATGATATTTTACCAAACCAGCCCATTCTTGCCAGTTATCATAACCAAAGACAGACCATCAACTAAAAACCGTCAACCGTCAAAGTAAAGCACAAGTTAAATCACTACAACATTACCTTTACAGCCCTAATACCAGCATTTTGGTTGGTGGCTTCTTGTATCCCCATGGGTTCTGTCTTGCCCAATTCCATTGATCCCTACACATCTCATCAATTCCATATTTTGCCCTGAAACACACAATAAAATTAGACTCTAATATTTACCCCAAAAAATGGAATAATATAAAATGAAAAAAGCATCTAATTACTTACTCCCAGTTAAGCTCACGTGCAGCTTTATCAGTTGATGCATAAACTTCTGTTGCATCTCCAGGTCTTCTTGGGCACAACTTAATAGGGATTTTTGTTGAAAATAGTAACATTGTTAGCGATACAGATTGTACAAGTTATGTGATGGAATGTGAGATAGAGATGGTTAAAGGTGTGACTACTTTCCAGATACTTTCTCAAAAGCATTGACCATTTCAAGAACTGAGGTCCCACGACCGGTCCCAAGGTTGTAAGCAAAACAACCTAAATAATATGATATATGTCAACATTAAGAAAGTTTGAATGAAGAATGATAACCATGTTAATAAAAATTAAAAACAATTGTTGCTGACCTATATCCACTTTCGTGAACAGTTTTTGAAGTGCGGTAACATGACCATCAGCTAAATCCATCACATAGATGTAGTCTCGAACCTGTTATCAATCATAACTAATCATATCACGTTATTGATAATCTGAATATAACTAAGATTCCAACTGGGAAATTTAATTCAATTTTACATACCGTAGAGCCATCTTTAGTGGGATAATCGTGACCATAGATAGACATTCAACTCCGGTAATCTACCGACAGCCACTTGTTGTATGTAAGGCATGAGATTATTCGGGATGCCAAGTGGATCTTCACCAAGTTTCCCGCTTTCATGAGCACCAACAGGAAGTACCTCAGCAAAATTATTTTCCACTCTTGATCTGCAGTATGAAGATCTCGAGCAATTTCTTCAAGGAACAACTAATCAAGCCAACAACATAGTATAGATTAAAATTCAAGGTACAATTAAGTAAATAATAAAGATCACGAGTTGTAAATAATTGCATAATTTTATTAAGATATATTTAAAGAAACCAAAAAAACATTGCAATTAAATTCCGTGAACCTAACTCGTTCAACTTCTCGTCTCTAGACAATCCTGAAACATATCAGCAACAAATCCGGTAAACAAACATCACTAACGTAAAACATTTGACGTAATTTTGATCTATAAAAAAGAACAGTTTAGATTCAGGTATAAATTTTTCGATCAAATGCAAAACGCAAAACGCACAATGAAAACATAACCGATTGATTGAGACTTGTTGAGATCAATTTTAAACAAATCAACAACACATTAGGTCAATAACATCACTAACGCAAAACATTTGACGTGAATTTGATCTATCAAGCAAAAAAACAGTTCAGATTCCGGTATAGTTTTTCCGATCAAAACCCAAAACAATCATTCAAATCTAGTCGGTAGATTGAGATCATCGGAATACTTAACTGTGTGTAATCACTGCATGTATGTGTATATATATATATAGAGAGAGAGAGAGAGTAGAGAGAGAAACCTTACTTTCTAAACAAAACAGTAATGAAGTTCAAATACAGGATAATTAAACGCCCCAATCGTCCCTGAGATTAAACAGTTGGTGGGCATGAGTGTGTTAACAGATTAAATGTAATATTAGATGCATAGTACAGAAAAATTTACCTCAATTGTTCAAGAATTTGAAGAAATTTGAATGAGGGGCGGCAGATTCCTATAGCGATTTGTGGGTTTTATCAGTTTATCATCGATTAGATGAACGGATCCTCAAGAAGATGATGTTGCAATGATCGAAATCGTCGATTAGATGATCAGATCTTCAAGAATATGATGTCGCCCATCATATTGAGAGAGAGAGAGAGAGGCAGAGGATATATTATTTAGAATAATCGAACCACAAGATAGAGATTACCGTCAATTTAGAGGGTTGAAATCCGATGAATGTTGATCGAAACTCTTGAATTGATCTTCATCGCCGTGTTCGCCAGAGAGAGAGAGGGAATATTAGGGTTTTCTGTTAGAAGAGGAACGATGAATGATGAGAGAGAGTATAATTGAAGCGTACAAAAGAAGCCTCTCCAATCCTGGCCTTAGAGACATGCCACATGTATGGTGAGTTGGCAGCTTATTTGGCATCAACCATAGGGTGACATGTGTCCCCCAATGGTTTGCTTTATTAAAGATATAGATATAGATATATATTACAGTAAAGTTCGTTCAATACCTAAGTAGTTTTAAATAGAGAAATAAGAATCATACAAATATTTGTACATAGTAGTTTTACCCTAATAACTTTTAACTATGTAAATGTTTCATCAATAAGGTTTAGGTTTTTAAATTTTATTGGATATTAAAAACATTCCAGCTACAGTAAAGACTTTGATACCTTCTAGTTTACCTCATCCTCGTTCATTTTGGATCAAATCTAGCTTTTTTACAGTAAAAAATATTCCTACTTTTTTACATTAAAAAATATTCCTACCAAATTACACAGCAACATTATTTATACACAGAGATATACACACTTTCTTTCCCCTTTCGTACATCTATACATGCAATTTTAGTCAACAATAGTCCATTGACTTCATCTTTGCGTTATTTTCAATAGGGAGGATAGTTAAAATTGGTAACGACCAGAGGTTCCTTCTTCAATAACTTGCAACTAATTTGCTTATATTTTTTTATAATACTTTATTTAAGATTTAAATTTACATTTACTATTTAAAAGTTTCTAACTAAATACTATTTAAATTAAGTGTTATCTTATTTAAGGATCAAAACAGTTTTGGACTAGACCAATGTTTAAAGCAGGTGATTATATATTTATAACTAAATACTAATTAAATTATATTTTATTTATAATACTTTAAATTAACATTTAGATTTACATTTACTATATATTTTTTATAACAAAATAATTAAATTATGTACTATCTTATTTAGATAGTTAAGTGTATAATTACTAAATATTTAATTAGTTGAATTTAATATTTTAATTTGAAATTTCTTTTATTCATTTTTCTTTTTATAGTACATTTGATATTTAATGATGTGTATTGGTCATGTCTGGTCGGGCAACATGTCGTGTCAGAATAAGTCACATAAAAATTATCATTTTGATTTGAGTCAAAATGAGTTTTGGTCAAAATAATTTGAATTCAGACTAGTGTTTAAGGCAGGTCAGGTTAGATTGTGGTCTCCAAAAGAGCTACATTTACTATTTATATTTTTATACTTAGATACTATTTAAATTAAAGAGTAAACTGCCATTTTGGTCCCTGTAGTTTGGGCAGTTTTGCTATTTTAGTCCAAATCTTAAACTTTTTAAATTTGGGTCCCTGTGGTTTGCATTTTGTTGACATTTTAGTCAAAAACTCAAAAACTCTAATTTTTGACTGTTCAAACATCTCTTTTTTGTCTTTATCTGCAGGGGTAGTTTTGTCCATTTAATTTTCATTAAAACAATTTCTTAATTAACCCCCCCACCCCAAATATAAATACCCCTATCATTCCCAAATTCCATCATCATCTTCAACCTCCCAAATTACAGATGTTGTGCTTGGAGTCAAAGTTTAAAGATTTTTCCTGCACAAACAATAAAATCAACACTTAGAAACATTTTTAACCTTTTCAAACCTTGTGTGGATGGACTTTCAAGCTACTGAACCAATAATATCATACGAATCAATCTCATGCGAATGACCCTTTTTCTCTTCGTACAAAGTAAGCCAACAAATCAAACCAAAATTCCATCGTGTGAAGAGAATTTCAGTCGTACGAAGAGACGTCTGATCATATGAACAGTTCAATTCAAACTTGAAAAATTTTTGTTTGATTTTGTTAAATTGATGGTTCCATAACATTCTATAATCGCCGATAAACACAATGGTATGTTCCGTTTTTAGATTTAACCGACCAAACTTTCTAGATCTAGGTTTCTAAGTCCGAAAGTTCTTTTTGTTCAAAATACATCTGATTTGGTTTGATTTGTTTCAATCTATACCTTGCCCATGTTTAGTGTTGTGTAAATCAACACTCCTTGGTAAATTTTAGCAGCACTTTGTGTGATTGGATCTTCTTTGTGTTGGGAGGTTGAAGATGGTGATGTAATTTGGAAATTAATAGGGGTATTTATTATATTTGGGGGGTTTTTTAATTAAGAAATTGTTCTAATAAAAATTAAATGGAAAAAACTACCCTTGCAGATAAAGACAAAAAATGGATGTTGGAAAGTAAAAAATGAGAGTTTTTAAGTTTTGGATTAAAATGGCAACAAAATGCAAACCACAGGGACCCAGATTTAAAAAGTTTGAGATTTGGACTAAAATGGCAAAACTGCCCAAACCACAGGGACCAAAATAGCAGTTTACTCTAATTTAAATTATATCTCATTTATAAAACTTTAAATTGTAACACCTATAAATTTATCATTGTTATAAAGGTTTAATAATAAATTGTGTTTGTTAATTAAATAGAGTTTTATTTAATTATAATAAAGATAATTAATATGGGAAGGCCATGAAGAATTAAAGGGTGAAAAGCCTAAATCGGGTGTATTTAAGGTTTGAGAAAAAAACCTAAACTTTATTTCATCACAATTATAATTCAAATCTAGAGAGAGAAAATGGGGTTTTAAAGATAGAAAATAATAAAAACAAAGAGTTCCAAAGCAGAAATTTGAGGATTGAAGCTTGGGTTGGGTTAGTAAACGACAAAGGAACCTCACAACAACGTTTTGGGTTGGATTCCAAATAAGAATCGATCTTTAAGATCTCTATTTTGATTATTAATAGGGTTTTTGGGAAAACTAAGGTTTCTTTCACCAAAGGTTGGATTTTACATAACTAAAAGGCTAAAAAAACCCTTAGATTTTGCTTCATGAAAGTTAGACAATCGATTTTGATGTTTAAGGTTGGGATTTTAAGTTAGAAACAAACGGAATAAGTTGAATCTTCATGTTTGCAACATTGGACATTCATTGTGAGACACTCAGAGCGTCGCATGTGTGCGTGAGACACTCCACAATATCGCATGAGTTAATGTGACACTCTTTGTGACACTTCCTACAACACTCCTGACAAGTCCTAATGCGAGTTAGGCAACTGTGCCTGCAAAACTACTATCTCATAGATTGTTAAGTGACACATTTTCGCTTGTTAACTTTCTTACAGATCGTGTGACGCTCCTTCTCGCCTACATATTCTCATACGTTATAATTTACAATAGACATGTGAGTTTCTCGACTTCTCTTTACAATACTGTTTTGGGAGGGGGGGGGGGGGGGGGTTGCATATTCATTAAGTTTTTCAAAGCAAAACATATGGT
This sequence comes from Helianthus tuberosus, assembly GCA_030545235.1. Taxonomy (NCBI): domain Eukaryota; kingdom Viridiplantae; phylum Streptophyta; class Magnoliopsida; order Asterales; family Asteraceae; genus Helianthus; species Helianthus tuberosus. Next base: position 40,491,662 of record CM060360.1, on the reverse strand, counting down.
TTAAAGAATGTTACCGATTTTACAATCTTTACGTTTTTTTTTTTTTTTTTTTTGTTTTGTAAAAGGAGTTATGGTAAATTTTATGGGTCTATGGGTGTTGGGACATGATGAGGGACACGCCTTAGGGTGATGCACCCTGACTTACTATTCCGCCACCCTCATAGATCCTCAAGATATGATATAGTAAAATGTTCTAATGTAGTTTAATGTCAAATTACAAAGCGTTAATGTTTTCAAAGGCAAATACTTAAAATGGGTTAATGTTATGGGATTGATCAACGTAAATGATGACTAACGGTGCAAGTATGCAAATTGGAATAAGACTAAGTTACAATTGACTAACGAGTAGGGTATGTGTTATGTTATTTGACGTTAGCTATGACTAGCGGTATAACACATTGGTTACTACCAATGGTATGTTATGGGACGTTGTCTATAACTAACGCTATGATATAGGACATCAGCTACGACTTCTTGTGTGACATGATAGTGACAACTATTGGTAGGACAGAGGGAGTGTATTTGTTGTTTGCATGTAGTTGATTAACTGCGTAGAGTATAGTGTTTATATTTAGTTATTATATATAATTGCAAACATGTTACAGTACAATGGTTTCCTTGTATGGTGTACAAATGTATGTGCGTAGCGTAAAGTGATTATTAACTGTTATTAATTTGTTAAAGTTTATAGTTACCTTAGTATAAGCTAGGATTCACATTATTATAGTTGGCTTTTAGTATGCACATATATAACAACCCTCCTGAATTTTTCTGACTCCCTAATATATATTAAAATATTCCTATATGTCCTAAAATGCGCCCCGTATGTGAAAACCGAGCCCAAAATACGATATAACATTAAAAATTAATTAAAAACAAAGTTTTTATGTCGCTCGCGGGCTGCGTAAGACCACACTTGGATCTACGCGGGGCGCGACAACCCTGCAGCGAGGCGCATCCCTGAGCCGACACATGTCAGCTCCGTGTCAACCCTAGTTTGATGAATCAGCAACCCTAGCAGCTACACCCCTACCACGCTGGCCGCGTAAGCCTTAGCTTACTATTACGCGGGCCGCGAGAAACTCGAATTACAGCCCTATAAATTGAGGGCATCGGCTTTAGTTTCCGATCATTCATTTTCGCTTTCTCTCTCTAAATTTCTGATACTAGGCATAATTATCAGGTATAATACCCCCTAATTAACGAAGTTCTGCCCCGATGTAAGTATCATAACCCCGGTTACGTATTAGATACGCTGCCCGATTGATCTAGGGTTCCGTAACGGCTGTCGAGATTTTGCCCGACGTAGTCGTTGGAATGCCATCTCGGGGAGGGTATTACAAATGTAAATATAAAGGGTTATTATACTAACGAGTGTGCATTGTGTAAATTATAGAGAATCACCAGAAAACCTTAGAAGAAATCTAAGACAGCAATGTGAGTAATCTCCTTTTTTTAAATTGTTTTTACAAAACCTTAAATGTTTTACAATGTGATTAAGCAGTGATTGAGTCTTTGTAGTTCTTCAATTACTGTCGGTATGTTGGGGTTTTGTATACAAAATGTGGAACACGTTACCATTGGACAATGAGTTAGCCAAAGTGTAATATGACCCACTAGTCAGGATTGACAATACTGAATGAGTAATTGTGTAGAAATAAACAATGTGATAGCTCTCAATACTGTTAATGGATAAAACTCTTCTTGATTAAACTGGGATTCACTCACCAGTATTTCCCACTGACAAAATGTTTTTAAACGCGTTTCAGGTAACAAAATGTGAAAGCCAACTAGAAGCCAACTGGACAGCACTGAAGGCTTGGAAAAGTGGCTATAAAAGTTACCTAAATAAAAGAAGATGCTTTATTCAATAAAATAGGGATTTTTCCTATGAAAATGTTTGTAATGAAAACTTAGGTTTTATACCAATATGTTTAATATTATAAAAGCGTGGTATTGACTCTGATAAATATTTCCTAACTACGGTCCTGATGTAATTTCCGCTGCAAAATTGATAAACAAAAATGATACCACCAAAACTGATCTCGCGGCCGCCCGTTCCCGGGACAGATAGGGGGCGGGGATTGCGACAGAAAGTGGTATCAGAGCTAAGCCACTGATTCAGCCACAGAAGTGTTCTGCTAACACCAATATATTATTCAAATTGTTAGGAATTTTTTTATGGAAATACGTGCATAATTGTATTTTATTGTTGTGTGTTATTTGACTATTTGTTAGTTTACAGTATGAGTGATCAAGGACCCTCAGACGCGTATCGTCAGTTGTTCGATTCACCTAGGAGTGAAGGTACTTCTTCACAGCCTGCCTTCTCTGGGTATGCTGCTGATAATGAAGAAGGGATGTTTGTCTTTAAGGCTTAGTCTGAAGAGCCATTCCCTCAGAAAAAGAGAGGATGGTTCAGTAAGGGAGCATTCGAGCGTAGGAAAAGAATGCGAAAGTTGCAACAACAGAGAGTCCTAGCAGTCGCTAAGCGAGAGTCAGATGCCCATACACAGGATATGCTTAATAGGAGCTTAGCCAATTTTCATATCCTAGCAACAACAGCTATCGACCCAAACCTGGAACAACTAGTAGCCCCACAACCCTTACCTTTGTTCCCCACTCCGCCGATGGAGATAGAAAACAACCCAGAAAACCAAGTTTAAATGCATGATTTCAACCCTGAGGAGATACCTAGGATACCAGCCCCTAATCCCTTAGACCCAGATTATGAGCCATGGTTCGATGATCATAGGGATTATGTGCCACGCTACCACCTAAACGACGAACCCATGCCGAATTTAGCAGCTTATCCAGGTCTGGACCCTCTAGATCCCTACTACTACGATAACGATGAATACATTAGGGAGATCTTAGAGAATCCATACCCTCAGAAGGATCCCATGCCCCAGTACCCAGACCCAGTACCAGCACCTGCACCCCCAATGAGTGCAGAAAATGTGCACGAGCTCCGAACTTTCGGAGAAGAGATTTTAGAGAATAGTGAGAGGATGAGGCAGGTAGGAGAGCGACTCGTCTTGAAGTACGATGAGCGCAATATGGATTACTGGATGAATCCAGATCAGTGAAGGTGATGGTGGAGTTGATAATAATAATAATAATAAAATAATAATATATAATATGTTTGTATGAAATATATATATATATATATATATGTAATAATAATAATAAATGTTGTAGTATAGACCACTTCGTGGTTAATGATGCATAGTAGTATTGTAATTCCAGTTTTAGTGTGTATTTGACGCATACTATAATAGAAAAGAGTAAGTCGCAATGCTCGACGCTTTTGACTAATATGTGTGTTGTGTGGTTGTTGCCTAAATTATTAATTATTTTGTGATATTAATAATTGGCAAATGTTTAAAATTCAGATGGATGACTAAGTAAACCAGGAAAACCAGAATAATGATAACCAGAGTAACATTAACCTGGATAATGAAAACCCGAACAACAACAATAATGGAAACCAAGTGGATAACAGTGCCATGCAACATATAGTGGCACAAGAGATAATAAATGCGATGCCATATATTATCAAAACGGTTAGAGAAGCAGAAAATAAAAGTAAGCATGATAGCAAATGACCCTCTGAACCTGAGAACAGCGTGAACAATGGACCCGTACTTCAAGTGCCAATTCCCAAAAGAAGAAGAACCATGTCTTACGGTTGTTCTTATAAAGAATTCTGGTCTTGTAAACCAATGGAATTCTCGGGCAATGAAGGGGTCGTTGCATCTTTACGCTGGATAGAAAAGACTGAGGCAGTCTTAAGAATAAGTAAATGCGCGGAAGAGGATAAGATAATGTTTGCTTCCAATCTATTTAAGAATTCAGCACTAGAATGGTGGAACACTATCCTCCAGTCGAGGGGAAGTGATAGAACTTACAATATGGAATGGGAGGAATTTAAAAACATGGTAGAAAGGAAATTCTGCCCTCCTAATGAAAAGGAACAGATAGCAAATAAATTCCTAAACCTTAGGATGATTGGGGCAGATAGTAAGGGTTATATTACATTATTCTTTGAATATGCCCGAATAGTACCAACTCTTGCTTCACCTGAACCAGTATTAATCTCCCGTTACATCTGGGGATTAATTGGAGAGATTAGACATGTAGTCAAGGCAGCTAGACCTCAAACCATAGAAGAAGCTGTAGAACTAGCCAACACCTTGACAGATGAATTAGTCCGTACACAAGAAGAGGATCAAAGGAGGAACCTAACCCATAAGCTTACTCAAGAATTCCATTCTAGAAATTTAACCGTGGGAGAAATGTAGGTTCTACCTCTGCACCCTACTGTAAGTATTGCAAAAGGAAGCATTCAGGAAGATGCTCCATATATTGTAACTTTTGCAAAATATCCAGACACAAGGAGGAAGACTGCAGGAAAAAGCCTAACAACAGAATATGCTACAATTGCGGAGAACAAGGTCATATCAAGCCTAACTGTCCAAAGCTGGCTCCAACCACGAATACCAAGAATACTAAAAATGCTAGAGCATTTCTTCTGACTTTAGAAGAAGCAAATATGATCCCGGATGTGATCACTGGTACGTTTTTAGTTAATGATGTTTTTGCTAAAGTATTATTTGACTCTGGTGCGAACCAAAGTTTTATTAATACTTCATTTTGCAAACTTCTTAATCAATCATTAACTAAACGCCCACAAGAATGTCAAGTAGAGACAGCAAATGGAAAAACCATTAAGATTCTGAAATCTTGCAGGGAGCAAGAATAGAAATTTTAAATCAGAAATTCATGGCAAACCTTTACCCAATGAATTTGGCAGGATTTGATGTTGTGTTAGGAATGGATTGGTTAATAGCCAATAAAGCCAGTATTTTATGTGATCAAAAGTCAATTCAAGTAAATTCACTAAGGGGTGAAAAGATCACAATTAAAGGAAACAAAACCTCTAAATCCACAAAGTTCATCTCTGTGATGAAAACAACAAGTTAAATAAGAAAAGGATCATTAGTGTATTTGATTTCTATAATCACTAACACTAAAGGAAAAGAACTAAAGGATATTCCAGTAGTATCCCAGTTTTTAGATGTATTTCCAGAAGAGCTACCAGGGCAACCTCCAGACAGGGAAGTTGAATTCAGAATCCATTTGATACCAGGAACCACACCAATTGCTAAAGCACCTTACCGTTTGGCACCCGCAGAAATGCAAGAACTGAAGAAACAATTAGATGAATTGTTGGAGAAGGGACTCATACAGCCAAGCTCATCGCCATGGGGATCACCGATTTTACTCGTCAAAAAGAAGGAAGTATCAATGCGTATGTGCATTGACTACCGTGAATTGAATAAAGTCACGATTAAGAATCGGTATCCATTACCAAGAATAGATGATCTGTTTGATCAATTGCAAGGAGCACAATTTTTCTCTAAAATCGATTTAAGGTCAGGATATCATCATTTAAAGGTACAGGAATAAGACATTCCTAAGACCGCTTTCAGAACAAGGTATGGCCATTATGAATTTACTGTCATGCCATTTGGTTTAACCAATGCCCCAGCTGCATTTGTGGACATGATGAACCGAATATGTAAGCCATATTTGGATAAATTCATAATTTTCTTTATAGATGATATTCTTATTTATTCCAAAAGCAAAGAGGAACATGCAGCGCATCTGCACGCACTTCTAAGTTTACTAAGAAACGAAAAGCTTTATGCTAAGTTTTCGAAGTGTGAGTTTTGGTTAGAACATGTACAATTTCTCGAACACCTAGTTAATCATGAAGGAATTCATGTAGATCCCACCTAGATCGAGGCGATTACACAGTGGAAAACCCCTGAGTCACCAACCGAGGTTAGAAGTTTCTTAGGATTAGCCGGTTATTATAGAAGATTTATTCAAGATTTTTCTAGAATAGCCATTCCCTTAACTAAGTTAACCTGTAAATCCGCTAAGTTTGAATGGGGTCCAAAACAAGAAGAAGCCTTTAAAATTCTTAAGCAAAGATTAACCCATGCACCCATACTAGTGTTACCAGAAGAAACTCAAGATTTTGTAATCTATTGTGATGCTTCCAAGTTAGGTTATGGATGTGTATTAATGCAACGTCAAAAGGTTATAGCTTACATCTCTAGACAACTTAAGAGTCATGAAGAGAATTATTCAACCCATGATCTAGAATTAGGAGCTATAATTTTTACCCTTAAAATTTGGAGACATTACCTATACGGTAGTAAGTTTACCATATTCACTGACCATAAGAGTTTAAGGTATGTTTTTGGGCAAAAGGAATTGAATATGAGACAAAGACGCTGGATGGAGATACTTAGTGATTTTGACTGTAATATCTAGTATCATGCAGGAAAGGCAAATGTAGTAGCCGATGCTTTAAGTCGAAAGTATCATGAAAAGCCAAAAAGAGTACGTTCTGTTAAGTTAAATCTGCAAGTAAACTTAAATTATCAGATTAGAAAAGCACAAGAATCAGTAATCAATGATGATACTGAAAAGTTAAAAGGAATGATTAAGGAATTAGAACAAGGAACAGATGGAATTTGGAGATTCCAGAAGAAAAGAATGTGGATACCTAAATTAGGAAACCTACGCCACCGTATATTAGAAGAAGCCCACAAGTCTAAGTATACGATGCATCCTAGAAATGATAAGATGTATCAGGACTTAAGGAAGAATTTCTGGTGGATAGGAATGAAAAAGGATATAGCAGCATATGTTGCAAAGTGTTTAACCTGTTCACAAGTGTAAGTCCCGTTAGGATCCTTCAATGATATCAATTGTAACTTGTGAGAGTGCGGAATCCTATCACAAGTCGATTCAAGAACAAAACTAATATAAACCGAAACAATATAAATTAAAAACAAACCGAGACTTGCATTCAATGATGAACAAAGACTGATACAAGACTCCAATGATATTTCGGCTAGTCCTTCAAGTCGCAACCAATTGATCAACCTCAACTAAATGGTTGAGGTTTGCTTAAATACTAAACACATGGACTCATAACCTAAGCCCACTTGAAACCGTCCAAACTAGCCCAACCCATACATTTCGACCCAAAATATAAACTAAACAATTACAAGATCAATCCTTTAACTAAGCAATCCTTCATGTATAAACCTTCAGGCTCCAACAATCTCCCCTAGGTTTATGCATGGAGGTTCTTGAAACTTCAATTTTCACGATCACCATCCAACCGATCCTTGAGACCACCAAAACCTTTTGTGCGAATATGAATGGCTGAAACCACAGCAGCAGTCCATGCTTTTGCAATTTCTTCGTATTTTTCAGTAGCTCTAATTTGATGACGAGCTAACACTTCCAGATCTTCATGAGCAACATTCAGCAAATCAATTTGATCCACCAAGCAAAAACACACATCATCGTCACAAACAATTACGGCCTGCCCTAGACGCTCATCATAAGACCAGAAATGCAAGGACTTCAGAGCACCCTTTGGAATCTTTTTCACCAACGGAATCACCTTTTCTTTATCAGTTACAGGCCAGTGCACAATCTTCATCCGCTTGTTCGTGTATGGATCTCTAATGCCTTTAGCTGGTCTAACAAAAGACTCTGCAGTACGCATCGAAGGAAAGTTACGAAGAACTTCCCTCTGCAATCTCTCGAAAAACATATATCCAGCACCTCCAGGCTTATCATCCACATAAAGTGCTTTAGACAAGTTTGTCAAATCCACCTTAGTGAAAGACTGAAACTGGCCTGGATGTTTGTACCACTCGACAGGACCAACTTTTCTCTTTATCCACCATCTTTTGCGATCATGATCATATCCCCAGCTAACTACACCAGAACGATTTCCAACCTGATCATAGAGAGTTTCACCAACATCTATTAAGTGGTGAGTTGCATGAGCATCATCATCATCTGGATTTAGATTCCGATTCTTTAAAATTACAAACTCTCTTTTCTTCTTAATTCTTTCAGCCTTCTCTTTATCTGCAACAGGATCAATAACTCTTTTAAAATACTGTTCCATAGCAGCACTTCTTTCAGCATCATCCTTTTCAAAAGCTTTTCTTCTATTTTCCACATCAGTAGGATCAGAGAATTCATTTCCAAATTTCTTTTCAAGCTTTCCACGTAAATCATACACCATATTGAACAGTAAAGTAACATATCCTTGAAGCTGTTCAATTTGTTGATTCTTTTGTACTAAAGTATCTTCAAGTTGGATGATCTTGGCATCTTTATGAATAGAATCTTGCTCAACCACAATTAACCTTTTCTTCATTTCTCTCATACTAATGAAATCATCATCATCGCTAGAATCATCATCAAATGGCATTCTAAAAGGCTCTTCAGGTCTCTTACCACTTGAACTGCTAGGTAAGTCATGAACAATTCTAGAAGGACCTGCAGATTCAGAAATACCAAGTGGCATATCATCAACAATGGTATCCGTATCAACATTTGTAACCTGAACATCTGCAGCAGTAGTCTCCAAAGCATTTCCTTGAGTGTCAGTATTGAACTTAAAGATATCTTCAGTAGTGGTGGTAGTTTCAGCAACACTTCTCTCAAAATCGAAATCATATAAACCGTCATCATCTTCAGCAATATTCATGGATTGATCTTTGTTTTGCTCAACATACATTCCGAGTCGAGGATCCCTCCTTTTCCGCTTCAATGGCATGGAATCAGAATCCTTTGGGTTTTCACTAGGCTCTTCACTTGATACTGAAAGATCAGAAGGAGGATTTCCCATCTTATCAGTTACAGATTTTAATAGCAAAGCCAAACTTTCAGCAGTAATCACAGGTGGAACAGCAGAAACAACAGTATCAACTTCAGCTTCAGGAGGAAGCTCTTCATCTTCCCCAGAATCACACATAATCTCAATGCCTTCATCGTCAGAGTCAATCATTAAAATCTCTGTCTCAGGCTCATCTTCAATACCCATTTGAATATCATGTTCTTCAGCAACTATAGCATTTGCAGGCGCATCATTCACTGGAACATGTTGCACTATTACTGGATTAGCAACAACATCTTCAGTCTCTGCAAATTGACCAAATTTCTCTAACGGAATTAATCCTTCAAATTTCTTTTCAGTACCCTTCTTTGGAGTGAGAGCACCAAAACAAGCTGGACCCATAGGCTTCAACTCCAATGTGTTACCAGATCTCTCCAACTCTGTATAACGAGCATTAAAAATCATTTGCAAAATCCTTGGATACATGAGAAACTTGTCCTTTCTAACTCCAAACACATTCCTCTTCATCGCTTCCAAAATATACTTTGAATAATTGAAAGGCTCATTTGTTATCACACAGACAAGAGCAGCAGACTGAGTAATGTTCAACTGATCTGTGCCTCCTCTGTTCTCTGTCATACACAAAACAAACATGTGCAACAAAAGACGCCAATATGGATGCGCAAACTTCTTAACCAGAGGAGGATACTTCCCTTCATAACTCAATCTTGGCAATATCGCTTCAACTGTACCAGCGAGAAGTTCAATTGAATCTGTTTCTTGGTCATTGAACTGTAAAACTTCTCGAATCATCTGTTCTGTCACAGTAACAACCTTCTTTTGAACTTCAGAAACAATAACTCCCTTTCCTTCAACAACTTCAATTTTCACATTTTTCCAAAACTCTTGAATAAGATTTTCATAGATAATTGGATTTTCTCGTAGTGCGTGAACTATACGACAGCTGTTGAGACCTTTCATCAATGAAGTATACACCTTCTTGTGTTTCTCCGGAGGTGGTGCTAAGTATCCTGCTTGATTGTGTGTTGATATAAACTTCAAATCCATATTCTGCATAAAACATAAGTTTATTAGAAATCTCAAACTTTAAAATCAGTAGGCAAAACCAAACAACAACATCATGACTCAGATAACAACAATTTCAATTCAAAACTATCACTGTTGACTCGAGACCATGAGTCGAGACCATGAGTCGAGACCATGAGTTCTCGAGTCGAGACCATAAGTTATTGAGTCGAGACCATAAGTCAAGACTATGAGGTCTCGAGTCGAGACCATAAGTCGAGATCTTGAGATCTCAAGTCGAGACCATGAGATTGCGACTCGTAACCACCAGTCTCTAGTCCTTATGTTATCTGAGTCGAGATCTCAAAAACACTTTATCTTCTCAGCTTTTTGGATCAAAAACCCATAACACCCTATGATCCTTCATGAAGACCAAAATATATTAAAACTAGGGTTCTTGGTCATATTCAAATCTTCATCAGATTATTATCACATCTTCATAACATCTGCAAAACTTCAAACAAATCATCAAAATACCTTTAAGAAACGATGAATCAAGACCAGAAAACTGAATATGATGAATCGAAACCGGAGAATCACGTCGGAAACACAAGTAACTTGCCGGAACTTTTGAAAGAGAATTATCAAATGGTCTTGAGTGAGAAATGAGGTCTCGACTCGAGACCTGTGTTTTATACTCCAACCTAAGTCAACTGGGCCTGGGCCTTTGACTTTTGGGCCATTACCAACGGTGTAAACTTAACCGACTTAAAGGATTTATTTTGATTAATTAATTAATGAGAAAAATCCCTTTAATAAATCAGTTATAATTTTAATAATCCACTAAACCTTCTGAGCATAATTTACAAAAACAAAAACCTAAAACAAAAATAAATAATAAAAACTATTATTTACAAAAATAAATTAGGAAATTTGCAAAATTGCTCAGGGATCAAATCACGAGGTTTCGGGCTTGGCATCACTTATCAACACTGATCTACTACCGAATGATCTAGACGATTGCCAGTATATTTATCCACCTAAACTCATCTCCCTAGACCTTTTCCATATAACTGCCTGTAACAAATTTTATCATGTTTTGATTTCTTAACCATGCGCACCCAAACAAATACTAATCAAATCTCAGATTTATATACAGCACACTCTATCATGCAAGCAGCTTCCCTACCACATATTTCACAAGTCCAATCCAGATCTCTGAAATCTTAACTGGGAATAGATTGAGAAGAGAACAGAATAGATCTTAGCAGAGATGGTATAATATACAAGATCAAATGAGTTTTTCTCAATTTGATATAGGTTTCTAGGGTTTCTTTTGGGCACTAGAGGGCCTCTTTAGGGTGTTTAATTGATCTACAAAGCGACAACGTACAGCTAGGTCAGCATGTATCTGGATGCAGCAGAAGCTGACGTTGCCTAGCACCTCCAGGTCAGCATATATCTGGATGCAGCAAAGGAGATACACGACTTTTTCAGAGAAGATTTCAGAGTCAGACCAAAATTGTGTGTATCGGGACAACATACAGACATTCAAATAGACATGAGCTAAATCCAAGTGATTTTCTTTTCTGAGGTCATGTACTATTTTAGTTCTGAACAGAAACAACCAATGTTTCCAGTCTTAAGGATAGAGCCTACCAACACATCATACTAGAGTCAAACTATTTCGATAGTGGTCTTACATGAGTCAGCCCTCGACCATAATGTGAAAATTCATTTCATTTCCCAGTCATGCAATGTCACACCCTGGCTTTGCGGAAGCGTGGTTAATTTTGGTGTGACTTCTTAATACCATAGCTTAACCATAACAAAGCTATATGAAATAAAATCATGCAAGATCATCCGTTCGATTAAGTTTAAAACCAGAGTAACATAACATTGTCTTAAGGACTTACAACCTTATAACATAAAACATTGTCTTTAAGAACATAACCATCAACATGAAATAAACGCAGTTTAAGATTTGTGACTTGTCCAGGAAAGAGTCACATTTCCTAAACTGGGATGACCTTGGAACCCTTATGCAGTGGGAAAACATAACATACCGCGCCAGATCTTTAGTTTCCTGAAATACATGTAAGTTGAAAAATCAACAATAATGTTGAGCGAGTTCATGTGTAAGTGAGTAAGTAAACCTTTGTGAGTATAAAAATAGTCTTGGTATGTAGCAAATAAGGGAATTGAGATCACCAATGGTTTGCAAGGCCACTGATATATGTGAAGTGCAAATAGGGAGACTCAAACCTAGCAGATTTCGCCACGGCATTAGTATGTGGACAAAGTCACCCCAAGGTCCGTTTCTAGTTTGGCCTGGGGCTGGGCTCGCTACACCCAGATAGATCTACCGCTCCTGTCCCTCGGTCCCGACATGAGGACTAATGGCCTCATATTGCTCCTACCCACTCACATGATCTAAGTAGTAAACCTCCTTACGCTAACCATACCGTGTATAAAGTACTTGTAATCAAAGTAACATGTATTTCACCCCCGCAGTTAAGAAAACTGAAAACAGTTAGAGAAAAGGGGGACATGAACTCACAGTGAAGCGTCTCTACCAAGTATCTCCTGCTCACGCAGCTGTGTGACGACCTACACGTACTAATTCTATTAGACGGACGGCCGTGCCTTAGCTTCATGGTTTATGTTTTTGGGAAATAGTTAGACAACTATTTCATGTTTACATTCTGTATATACTTGGTAGTTAATTTCCTTCCCAAGGATGGGGGATTTAATACATGTGCGTTCAAATTATATCATTAAGTCTCACTTAATATATATATATATATATTTCCAATTTCACATCATTTTTCTCCAATAATACGTTGTTAAAATACGCGTTCATAAATATTTCCGTAAGTGCGTAAGTTACGTTTTAACAATCGAGTGGTAATATAATTACCGGTGTAACTTATATATTCATGGTGAAAGCGTTCGTATTATTTTGGATTCGTTAACGTTCGTAAATATTATTTTTACTCTAAAAATAATATTTATGTATTTTCACAAAATAATCATAAACAGTGTGTGAAAATATATATTTATCGCGTTAAATTTTGTGAACATCCCACCTCCGAATATTTAGTAAATAAAGTCATGGCGAAATTTATATTTCGAAAACATGTCAAAAATAATTCTAACACTTGTAGTGTAAATAGTTCTAAGTGTTAGGTTTTTAGAAAAATTTCGCCAGAGTTTCCTCTGTAACTGGAGGTGGCCACGCTTTCAAGCGTATCATTTTCTTTAACAAATCAACTCAACAATTTTCTTTATTTGATCAGAACAACTTTTCTCACAATAACTAATCAACATATGTGTAACTTGCCAAAAATTACATGAACTTGCAGTTTTTCCCAAAACTATGGTGTAAATCCCCTTAAATTTAGTAGATCTTCATATAAGGTAATTTGATCTTGTAAAAACCTCGTTTTTTAGAGAAAATCCATCTTTTAAAATACATGATTTCTTTGATACGTGGTTCTTTGAAAATACCACTTGCAGATGCGTAGATCTGCTAGTTTTAAACACTATTCCACGAGTAAAACATTTTTACACAAGTTCATGTTTCATGTGTGGTAGAGTTTCACCTTTTAACCCTTGTATCATTCAAAACAAGCTTAGGTTAAGATCTATGATCTTACCAAACCGGGTTAAACGATGCTCCGAGCTACCACATCATAGATCAGGCCTAAATAATCACACATTTCGAATACTACATCATTTACACAACATATGAGTTATTAACCACCATTTTTAGTGTTTTTAGTAAACTTTAAAGCATCAACTTGTAAGATTTCGAGTTTTAATCATCATACATCTTATTAACCACCTTAGATTAGTTCAAGAACGAGTTTTAAGCATTATACCTCTAGCTCGAGGCTAGGGAAGAATCTACGCGCAAAAGAGGTGGATAAAAGCTAAGTAGAGAGGTCCTTCGCGTTCCGTTTGCTCCAAGACTCCTTGTATACGTCCCTCGACACTTGTATGTGATTAGAACTTGCAAGATGGAACTCGAAAATGGATGGATGCTTGTAGGGGGGTTCGGCCGAGAGTGGTAGAGAGGGAGAGAGAGCTTTTGAGTGGTGTTGTGATAATGTAAGTTATGTTGTGTTAAACCAAGATCTTATAGGCAAATTAAGTGTGCATTATCCAAAGGTCCCAATGTCTAATTGATATTAGACATGAAGATTTAAATAATCAAGCAAGTACCAAGGGTGTCCCCCAAGGGGACGATTCGGTTAGGGGGGGGGGTCCCTTGGTTCGATTTCAACTAGGCACTAAGTATTAGTTAGGTTAAACCAAGTTAGTTAAGTGTTTAACCCAGTTACTTGTGTATAGTGTGTTACAATGGGTGTTAGGGCATACGGGGACCCTAACTGGCTCAGAAAAAGATAAATAGTGAAAATAACAATATTTTCATGTTCCGGGTATAGTCCGGTTGTTTGGTTGGATAGTAATCCGTTAACGCGTTACTAAAGCTTTAAAGTGTCGTTGTTACTCTCTTTAGTGACACAGCTTATTCCTGACACTTTGGAAAGTGTCTAGTGTTATTTTTCTCATGTTTTGGCACTTTATTAGTTAGCTAAAAGCTGAATTATTTTGTAAAGTGCTGAGTTTTGTACTTAGAGTACGTTTTAGGCACATCCAGTCATAGTGACTTATCCCTAGAGACGCAGTTCCACAACCCTTATATCCCTACACTCACCACTAGTGTAGCAAAATATCTCAGGCTCTTACAGGCCTTTAGAGGCAGTGTTTGCCTGATGCTGGCTTTATCAGCATGTTCAGTAGGTTATCCGTTATAGTGCTACTGTGCTCTTTGTGCATCATGTTTGTCACTAAGGTTCAGCATGTAAATAATGTAGTGACAGCAAGCAAGTATGATGCAAGTAAGTACATGTATCAGTATTCGAGTAGCAGTTTATTCACAAGTTCAAGTAAGCACAGTAATTCAGCAGTAATTAATTACTAATTAAGTCGTACGGATACCTGGTTTAGTGCGGGTTGTCACATTCTCCCCCCGTTAAATAAATTTCGTCCCGAAATTTAAGTTCTGCTTGTAGATGCAGGGTTCTTAGGAAAAAGGTGGGGGTATTTCTCTTTCATTCGGTCCTCACGTTCCCAGGTGTATTCAGGACCATGTCTGGCATTCCAACGAACTTTGACGAGCTTGACACTGCTCCGGCGGGTCTTGTTAACTTTCCAATCTGTGACCTCAACAGGTTCTTCAACGAAGTGGAGCGTGTCGTCAACATGAATCTCGTCGGTGGGAATGGCAACGGTGACTTGAGTTGGACTTTTCTTTAGATTGGATACATGAAAGGTGTCGTGAACACCATTCAGTTTAGCAGGTAGGTCCAACTTGTATGCTACTAGTCCTATTCTTTCCAGAATTCTGAAGGGACCAATGTAGCGCGGATTTAACTTCTCACGCTTTCCGAAGCGTGCCACACCCTTCCAGGGTGAAACTTTCAATAACACCATTTCTCCAACTTGGAAATCCACATGTTTCCGGTTTGGATCCGCATAGGCCTTCTGTCTGTGGCGAGCTGCTTCGATGCGTTTAAGAATCTGCGCGATCTTGTCTGTCATCTCTTGGACGATTTCGGGACCAGCAAGCTGCCTATCACCTGCGTCAGCCCAACATAAGGGTGATCGGCACTTGCGTCCGTAAAGGGCTTCAAATGGCGCGACACCAATACTGGTGTGGTAGCTGTTGTTGTACGAAAATTCGACCAAAGGCAAATGCTTATCCCAGCTACCGCCCAAATCCATAACACACGCTCTCAGCATGTCTTCCAAAGTCTGTATCGTTCGCTCGCTCTGGCCGTTAGTTTGCGGATGAAACGCAGTGCTCAGATTCAATTGTGAGCCAAAGGCTTCTTGGAAGGATTGCCATATCCTTGACACAAACCTTCCGTCTCTATCAGAAATGATTGAGAGAGGCACTCCATGGCGCGCGACGATCTCTCTCATGTAAATTTCAGCCAATTTGCTCGTATTATCCTTCTCTCTGATAGGTAAGAAGTGTGCTGACTTCGTTAATCGATCCACTATCACCCAGATAGTGTCATGGCCTCTCGGCGTTCTTGGCAGTTTCGTAATAAAATCCATGGAGATTTGTTCCCATTTCCACTTGGGAATCTCAGGTTGTTGTAGAAGTCCTGAAGGCTTCTGGTATTCGGCTTTAACCTTAGCGCACGTTAAACATTTGCTCACGTAAACAGCAACATTGCCTTTCATCCTAGGCCACCAATAATAATCTTTGAGATCCTGGTACATCTTATCCGCTCCAGGATGGATAGAGTACCGTGATTTGTGAGCTTCATCGAAAATAACTTTCCTTAAACCACCAAACAGAGGAACCCAAATCCTTTTCTTGAAGCATAACGTTCCTTCCTCGTTTGGTACCAAAAGCTTCTCCATCCCACGGAGATATTCTTCTTCAAGGTTTCCTTCCTTGAGAGCTTCCTTTTGCGTGGCACGAATGCGCAAGGAAAGATCGGTCTGAATAATCATTTCTAAAGCTCTAACCCTTATGGGCTTGATTCTCTCTTTACGACTTAGGGCATCGGCGACCACGTTCGCCTTCCCTGGATGATACTTTATCTCGCAGTCGTAGTCGTTCAACAATTCAACCCATCGTCTTTGCCTCATATTCAACTCCTTCTGGTTGAATATATGCTGTAGGTTCTTGTGATCTGTAAAGATTGTACACTTCGTACCATAAAGGTAGTGTCTCCAGATCTTTAAAGCAAAAACCACTGCGCCAAGTTCCAAATCGTGTGTGGTATAGTTCTTTTCATGCACTTTCAGTTGACGCGATGCGTAAGCAATAACCTTTTGGCGTTGCATCAACACGCAACCTAATCCTTGATGCGAAGCGTCATAGTATACCACAAAATCAGTTGTACCTTCCGGTAGTGCTAAGATTGGCGCATTGCAGAGCTTATCCTTCAGTATCTGGAATGCTTCTTCCTGTTTGATTCCCCAATCAAACTTCTTATCTTTCTGGGTGAGGAGCGTCAAAGGTTGAGCGATTTTTGAAAAATCCTCAATGAACCTTCGATAGTAGCCAGCCAAACCCAAGAATTGTCGAATCTCGGTTGGCGTCTTTGGTGTTTCCCAATCCTTGATCGCCTAGATCTTGGTTGGATCCACGTGGATTCCATCTCCATTTACCACGTGCCCAAGGAATTGGACTTCATGTAGCCAAAATTCGCACTTGGAGAATTTGGCATACAGCTGTTCCTTCTTTAGCAGCTCCAAAATAGCTCTAAGATGCTGCTCGTGTTCAGCCTTCGTCTTTGAATAAATTAAAATGTCATCGATGAACACAATCACGAACTTGTCCAAGTACGGCTTGCAAACTCTATTCATCAAATCCATAAAGACTGCAGGTGCGTTTGTCAAACCAAACGGCATAACAAGGAACTCGTAGTGTCCATAACGAGTTCTGAAGGCTGTCTTTGGGATACTTTCCTCTTGCATCCTTAACTGATGGTATCCAGATCGAAGATCGATCTTTGAATAAAAACTTGAGCCTTGCAGTTGGTCAAACAGATCATCGATTCTTGGCAGAGGGTATCTATTCTTGATCGTCAGCTTGTTCAGCTCCCGGTAGTCGATGCACATACGAAAACTACCGTCCTTTTTCTTGACAAACAGGACTGGAGCTCCCCAAGGCGAGAAGCTTGGTTGGATAAAGCCCTTGTCTAACAACTCTTGAAGTTGTGTCGACAGTTCCTGCATCTCAGACGGAGCAAGTCTATAAGGTGCCTTAGCCACAGGCGCGGCGCCTGGAACTAAGTCGATGCGAAACTCTACTTGCCTCTGAGGTGGCAGTCCAGGTAAGTCCTCGGGGAAGACTTCTGGATATTCCCTCACGACAGGGATGTCTTCAATTCTTGGCTCAGCAGCCTTCTTATCCACAATGTGTACCAGGAAGGCAACACATCCTTTCTGCAAACACTTTCGCGCTTTCAGGCAGCTGATAATTCTTAACGGCGTATCACGCTTCTCTCCGTGAACCACAATTGTCTCGCCATCTTCGGTTGGGATACGAACAATCTTTTCATGACAAACTATCTCCGCCTTGTTGCCTGATAATCAATCCATTCCTACCACCACGTCGAAGCTTCCCAACTGGACTGGTAGTAGATCTAAAGCAAACTCACGCTCTCCTAATTCGATCACACAACCTCTGATAACTTCATTGGCTTCTACTAACTTCCCATTGGCCAATTCGATTGAGTAGGGAATATCTAACTTATTAGCGGCTAAACCAAGCATATTCTTAAATTCTAACGACACGAAGCTATAATCGGCACCAGTATCAAATAAAACGGATGCATAGCGTTGATTTACAGGGAACGTACCAGTAACAACATTGGGGTCCTGGCGCGCTTCCCTAGCTTCGATTTGGAACACTCTTCCACGGGCTTGGTTTAACTCTGGGCAGTTCTTCTTAAAATGCCCGATATCACCGCAGTTATAGCATCCAAGTCTTTGCCCGTTCCCACCTCCATTTCCAGCTTGGTTGCTGTTTTGGTTTGCATTGCCAGCTTGGTTCGCAACGTTGCCTCGATTCCCGTTTCCTCCATAGTTTCCTTGTGGGCGATTACCACCACGATTATTATTCCTATTCCCAAATCCTCCCTTGCCTCCCCGGCCAGCACTAGCCCAACAAGAATCCTTCAAGTGGCCCGGCTTTCCACATGCTTCGCATACTTTCACACTACAATGGCCAGTATGATGGCGTTGACAGGTATTACACTTGGGCTGGGTGCCCTGATATCCTTTTCCTTTCTTTCCACTGCCAGCTGATCCTCCTTTCTTAACCGCCACACTGGCGCCTTGCTTGAAGTTTGAGAACTTCCGTTTGCTACCTCCTGATGACTCGACGTGAGTCTCTTTCTTCTTATGCTCAGCATCATCAAACTTGTTCAGGCGAATGGCCTCCTCTGTGAGAGCCACGCTCAAATCAATCGCCTCAGTAATGGTCGCAGGCTTGGATGAGGTTACCATGCTTATGATTTGAGGAGCTAGTCCCCAAATGAATCGTTCAATTCTCTTGAACTCAGGAGTGACCATGTATGGTACCACATGCGATAAGTCATGGAACCTTTGAACGTATTCTGCGATCTTTGGACCGTCCATCTTCAAATGCCAAAACTCGGTCTCCAATCTCTGGATTTCTGCGCGGGAACAGTACTTTTTGCGCATAAGTTCCTTCAGTTCGGTCCAGGTCAGCGCGTAGGCAGCAGCTTCGCCTAGTGTCTGTACTTGCAGATTCCACCAAGATAGGGCTCCATCCAAGAATAGCCCTGAGATATAGGTGACTTGTTGATCCAGTGCGCATTTGCTCATGCGTAGAACATATTCGGTTTTCTCAGCCCAACGAACAAAGGCGACAGCACCTCCTGTGCCATCAAAGTTTACGGGCTTGCAGTCTAAGAACTGCTTGTAGGTGCATCCTGCACATACGTTATAACATACGTTTGGCATTAGCATCGTTGCTAAAGATATCCAATTAGGTCATGGTATGTCTAAATGACTTAGTATTACCATGAGGTGGATTATTGTTGCCAGTGTTGCCAGAGTTGCTTCCACTAGTCCCTCCTTGAGAGGCGGCGTATTGTGCAATGGCAGCAGCGATAATTTGCTGGAGTTCTGCCTCATTAGTAGGCATGTGTGTCTCGCGTCTCGGCGGCATCTTCTAAAAGATGGTTTACGTTGGTCAGGCCATAGTAAAACGTACGTATATAGTAATAGTAATAGCACATAACATCTCATGTTATCAACACATCACAAATGCAAATCACACAACATCCCATATCATAAGAATATAAATAAGCAATCAAGCGAATCAAATATGGTGAGAATACTGCGATTGCCATATATCGAGACCACATAGTAAGTGTATCAGTATATCCCTGTGTCATACAATCATCAATCAACTAGGGGCTACATCACCCCTGTCCAAAAACTATATCATGTCAGTGTCAAATACGTCAAATACATGTCAACAAAAGTCAGGATCATAAAGTAGTCTCCAAAAATGCTGTGCAGTCCAACAATCGCCGTCTTCTCACCCTCGTCTACCCAAACAGCACTGATGAGCTCTATACAGATGGTGGTGGAGGAGGGGGAAAGTGGGTGTAAAGCAAACGACGTAACTGGAGCCAGTCCTCCTCCAGGGCTCGCTGGGTACGAATGATAGAAGCAACCTGCTGCTCTAGTGTAAAGAGACGGGCAGCATAATCTGGAGGTAAGGGTCGAAATGTCTGCAGAGGAGAGTTTGTCTGACCATGGCACTGGCATGGTGGCAGCTGAGCTCTCTCAAGCTCCTGGATGCGCTGCGTGTGCGACTCGTGCTGTGCGACAAAAGACATCAAAACATCCTCAATAGTATACC
Source organism: Helianthus tuberosus (assembly GCA_030545235.1). NCBI lineage: Eukaryota > Viridiplantae > Streptophyta > Magnoliopsida > Asterales > Asteraceae > Helianthus > Helianthus tuberosus. Next base: position 40,471,473 of record CM060360.1, on the reverse strand, counting down.
CCATGTGGAAAGAATGGTAGGGGTCAGTAGGTGGCATAGCAGAGTCTGGTGCCCAAAGGAACGGCTCACTGGTGGGATCAAAAGGTGCCACATGAAATGGAGCAACAGAGGGTGGAACAGATGACATCTGGGGCATGAAAGGGATAGACATCGGTACATGCCCAAAAGGGTGTGCCGAAGAACCTTCTCCAGCTCGTGCTGGAGGTGTAAACTGAGGAACTGAAAAGGAAGTATCAATGTGACGTGTATCAGAGATCTGTGGGGGAAATGGTGGAACATCCTCATCAGCAGGTATCCAACCATGCTGTGCATGCTCATCTGGTGGATCCATGTGTTCCGCGAACAGTGCATGCTCGGGCTCTAGTGGGATGGGATCAGGTGGGGGAGCAACAAAAGGGTGAACAGGTGCAATGTGCTCAACAGGATGGTCAACAGGTATATCAACCACAGGAAGAGGAACAACAGGATCAACAACAACATGATCGCCCTCTAACAAAGGAACATCCATGGGGAGATCACCAACAGGTGGGTCTGCTATAACAGGCTCAATAGGGATGCCAGCATGTACGGGGTCATGCTCAAGTATGGGGTCTAGAGCGACTGCCTGCTCAGGGGCGACGGCAGGCTCGGGATCATCAAAAGCCATCTCGAAGTCAAACTCGGGGTCGATAGGATCTACTGGGTCAGCTGGATCCTCCATGGGCTGATCCATAGGTATAAACTCGATATCACGATCAGGGTCGTATCCCGGGGGAAAGATAGGATCAGAATCCTCTATGTCATCATGGTCAAACGCAAAACTGGGAATGGGTGCAACAGAGGATGCCTGGTCAGGATCAGAATCATGCGCAAAGTGTTGTGCGCTCAATGTGTGAGAAGGTGCGGATGCCACAGACTCGAAGGAGTCTGGGACAGGAGAATGTGCAGGCGAATCCTCAGCGGGAACGTCAGCGATCATCAGAAGATCGTCCGCAGGAAGAAGGGCCTCGCCCTGGATCTCATCCTCAAAGGGCTCATCCTCAAACAGGTCAATATCGCCATCAGCCTCGGCGTCAAGAAGAAAATCATATGCTGGATAAACGGCTAAGGGTATAGGGGCCGGAATCTCTACCAGAGGTAGGTACTCAACGGGAGGGTCATCTGCAAGCTCATCAGCACCATCGGGTAGTGCGAAAGGCTGGAAATCATCCTCGTCAGTACTGGTATAGTCAGATGTGTACACCTCATGCTCGGAGGATGTGGGGTCATCAGATACGATAGGTATGAGTCCAGTGGTGTCCGAAACGCCAGTATCGTCTGAGTCCATAAGTCTGTAACATAAACACAATTATGCTCAAATAATCAATCACACAATCAGATAATCACATAAGTCACCAAGTAAGGTATCACATAATTCTCCTAGCCAAATTCCTCCCAGTCTCTAAGACTGCTCTATCCTCCACCTCGACCTCTTAGATCGAGCCTCGGTCCCCTTGACCGAGCCTCAGCCTTCATGACTGAGCTTACTCTTCCTAGCCTTGCTAGCCCACTACCTCGGTCACCTAGACCGAGCCTCGATCCTCCAGACCGAGCCTCAGCCCTCCAGGCTGAGCCTATAAATAATAAAATGTGCTCAACATTTGTTTGTAAAAAGTTTTGGATCTGGACTTAAGTGGTATGCAGTAAAATGTTTTCGTGAGAGCCCTAGTGATCATAGTCTAGACTCGAGAAAGAATCCTAGTTCGCTATGATCAGAGCTCTGATACCAAGCTGTCACACCCTGGCTTTGCGGAAGCGTGGTTAATTTTGGTGTGACTTCTTAATACCATAGCTTAACCATAACAAAGCTATATGAAATAAAATCATGCAAGATCATCCGTTCGATTAAGTTTAAAACCAGAGTAACATAACATTGTCTTAAGGACTTACAACCTTATAACATAAAACATTGTCTTTAAGAACATAACCATCAACATGAAATAAACGCAGTTTAAGATTTGTGACTTGTCCAGGAAAGAGTCACATTTCCTAAACTGGGATGACCTTGGAACCCTTATGCAGCGGGAAAACATAACATACCGCGCCAGATCTTTAGTTTCCTGAAATACATGTAAGTTGAAAAATCAACAATAATGTTGAGCGAGTTCATGTGTAAGTGAGTAAGTAAACCTTTGTGAGTATAAAAATAGTCTTGGTATGTAGCAAATAAGGGAATTGAGATCACCAATGGTTTGCAAGGCCACTGATATATGTGAAGTGCAAATAGGGAGACTCAAACCTAGCAGATTTCGCCACGGCATTAGTATGTGGACAAAGTCACCCCAAGGTTCGTTTCTAGTTTGGCCTGGGGCTGGGCTCGCTACACCCAGATAGATCTACCGCTCCTGTCCCTCGGTCCCGACATGAGGACTAATGGCCTCATATTGCTCCTACCCACTCACATGATCTAAGTAGTAAACCTCCTTACGCTAACCATACCGTGTATAAAGTACTTGTAATCAAAGTAACATGTATTTCACCCCCGCAGTTAAGAAAACTGAAAACAGTTAGAGAAAAGGGGGACATGAACTCACAGTGAAGCGTCTCTACCAAGTATCTCCTGCTCACGCAGCTGTGTGACGACCTACACGTACTAATTCTATTAGACGGACGGCCGTGCCTTAGCTTCATGGTTTATGTTTTTGGGAAATAGTTAGACAACTATTTCATGTTTACATTCTGTATATACTTGGTAGTTAATTTCCTTCCCAAGGATGGGGGATTTAATACATGTGCGTTCAAATTATATCATTAAGTCTCACTTAATATATATATATATATATATATATATATTTCCAATTTCACATAATTTTTCTCCAATAATACGTTGTTAAAATACGCGTTCATAAATATTTCCGTAAGTGCGTAAGTTACGTTTTAACAATCGAGTGGTAATATAATTACCGGTGTAACTTATATATTCATGGTGAAAGCGTTCGTATTATTTTGGATTCGTTAACGTTCGTAAATATTATTTTTACTCTAAAAATAATATTTATGTATTTTCACAAAATAATCATAAACAGTGTGTGAAAATATATATTTATCGCGTTAAATTTTGTGAACATCCCACCTCCGAATATTTAGTAAATAAAGTCATGGCGAAATTTATATTTCGAAAACATGTCAAAAATAATTCTAACACTTGTAGTGTAAATAGTTCTAAGTGTTAGGTTTTTAGAAAAATTTCGCCAGAGTTTCCTCTGTAACTGGAGGTGGCCACGCTTTCAAGCGTATCATTTTCTTTAACAAATCAACTCAACAATTTTCTTTATTTGATCAGAACAACTTTTCTCACAATAACTAATCAACATATGTGTAACTTGCCAAAAATTACATGAACTTGCAGTTTTTCCCAAAACTATGGTGTAAATCCCCTTAAATTTAGTAGATCTTCATATAAGGTAATTTGATCTTGTAAAAACCTCGTTTTTTAGAGAAAATCCATCTTTTAAAATACATGATTTCTTTGATACGTGGTTCTTTGAAAATACCACTTGCACATGCGTAGATCTGCTAGCTTTAAACACTATTCCACGAGTAAAACATTTTTACACAAGTTCATGTTTCATGTGTGGTAGAGTTTCACCTTTTAACCCTTGTATCATTCAAAACAAGCTTATGTTAAGATCTATGATCTTACCAAACCGGGTTAAACGATGCTCCGAGCTACCACATCATAGATCGGGCCTAAATAATCACACATTTCGAATACTACATCATTTACACAACATATGAGTTATTAACCACCATTTTTAGTGTTTTTAGTAAACTTTAAAGCATCAACTTGTAAGATTTCGAGTTTTAATCATCATACATCTTATTAACCACCTTAGATTAGTTCAAGAACGAGTTTTAAGCATTATACTTCTAGCTCGAGGCTAGGGAAGAATCTACGCGCAAAAGAGGTGGATAAAAGCTAAGTAGAGAGGTCCTTCGCGTTCCGTTTGCTCCAAGACTCCTTGTATACGTCCCTCGACACTTGTATGTGATTAGAACTTGCAAGATGGAACTCTAAAATGGATGGATGCTTGTAGGGGGTTCGGCCGAGAGTGGTAGAGAGGGAGAGAGAGCTTTTGAGTGGTGTTGTGATAATGTAAGTTATGTTGTGTTAAACCAAGATCTTATAGGCAAATTAAGTGTGCATTATCCAAAGGTCCCAATGTCTAATTGATATTAGACATGAAGATTTAAGTAATCAAGCAAGTACCAAGGGTGTCCCCCAAGGGGACAATTCGGTTAGGGGGGGGGGGGTCCCTTGGTTCGATTTCAACTAGGCACTAAGTATTAGTTAGGTTAAACCAAGTTAGTTAAGTGTTTAACCCAGTTACTTGTGTATAGTGTGTTACAATGGGTGTTAGGGCATACGGGGACCCTAACTGGCTCAGAAAAAGATAAATAGTGAAAATAACAATATTTTCATGTTCCGGGTATAGTCCGGTTGTTTGGTTGGATAGTAATCCGTTAAAGCGTTACTAAAGCTTTAAAGTGTCGTTGTTACTCTCTTTAGTGACACAGCTTATTCCTGACACTTTGGAAAGTGTCTAGTGTTATTTTTCTCATGTTTTGGCACTTAATTAGTTAGCTAAAAGCTGAATTATTTTGTAAAGTGCTGAGTTTTGTACTTAGAGTACGTTTTAGGCACATCCAGTCATAGTGACTTATCCCTAGAGACGCAGTTCCACAACCCTTATATCCCTACACTCACCACTAGTGTAGCAAAATATCTCAGGCTCTTACAGGCCTTTAGAGGCAGTGTTTGCCTGATGCTGGCTTTATCAGCATGTTCAGTAGGTTATCCGTTATAGTGCTACTGTGCTCTTTGTGCATCATGTTTGTCACTAAGGTTCAGCATGTAAATAATGTAGTGACAGCAAGCAAGTATGATGCAAGTAAGTACATGTATCAGTATTCGAGTAGCAGTTTATTCACAAGTTCAAGTAAGCACAGTAATTCAGCAGTAATTAATTACTAATTAAGTCGTACGGATACCTGGTTTAGTGCGGGTTGTCACATGCAACACCTCTTTTTGTATTTTTTTTAATTTTTTTAATGTTTTTGTATTTTTCATTTTTTTTAATGTTTTTGTATTTTTTCAAAAGTAAAAATTCTCCCCCTAAATTTGAGCATAAATAAAAACTATCAAAGAATAGAAAACTTTATGAACAAATTTACTTACGAAGTAAAACAAAAACATGCTCAGTCAGTAAAACGGATCATTTTCAGAAAATCCACAAGCACTTGAAACTTCGAACTGCTGACAGGTTTGGTGAACAAATCGGCAGCATTTGCATCTGTGTCGATTTGCTCTAGTTTAATAAGACCTCTATCAAAGCAGTCTCGTATAAAATGAACTTTAATATCAATGTTCTTGGTTTTTGAGTGGAAAACAGGATTTTTCACAATCTGTATAGCAGCATCGTTATCACAATATATGGTAGTTTTAAGATAAGTCAAACCGTAGTCCTGCAATTGATGCTGCATCCACACCACTTGTGAGCAAGATGCCGAAGCTGCAACGTACTCTGCTTCAGCTGTAGAAATAGCTACCGTTTGTTGCTTCTTGCATTGCCAAGAAATGAGTCGATCGCCCAAAAATTGACATCCAGCAGAGGTGGATTTCCTGTCTTTATCAGTGCCTCCAAAATTACTGTCAGAAAACGCAAACAGGTCAAAATTCGAATCCCTCGGATACCACAGACCAAACCTGGGTCGGCCTTTAAGGTACCGAAAGATTCGTTTAACAACAGTAAGATGAGAAGTTTTAGGATTAGCCTGATATCGTGCGCAGTTGCAGACAGCAAACATGATGTCAGGACGACTAGCTGTCAAATACATCAATGATCCAATCACAGACCTATAAAGTCGCTGATCAACTGGGGATCCTTTAGTATCTTCAGTTAACAACGGTCTTTCTGCCATTGGAGTTTCTGCCGGTTTCGCGTCTGTGAACTTGAATTTCTTCAGCACATCGTCCACATATTTCCCTTGATGAATTAGAATGCCCCATGAATCTTGCTTAACTTGTAAGCCCAAAAACAACGTCATTTCACCGAGTGCACTCATCTCGAACTTCTTTTGCATAACTCTCTCAAAATCTTTGCAAAGCTCCTCACTTGTAGACCCAAAGATAATATCATCGACATAGATTTGAACCAAAATTTGATCCTTGCCCACTCTTTTGATAAACAGAGTCTGATCTATTGTGCCTCGTGTGTATCCATGAGCCAGAAGATGTTCTGTCAGAGTAGCATACCAAGCCCTAGGTGGTTGATGCAACCCATATAATGCCTTGTCAAGCTTGTATGCATATTCTGGATGATCTGGATGAATAAAACCCGGTGGTTGCTCAACAAAAATTTCTTCCTTCACTTCTCCATACAAAAATGCCGTTTTGACATCCATCTGGTAAACAGTGAATCCCATGAAGGATGCGTATGCTAAGAAAATCCGGATTGCTTCAAGTCGAGCAACAGGGGCATAAACTTCATCATAATCCAGTCCCTCTATCTGTCTGAATCCTTGGACCACTAATCGTGCTTTATTTCGAACAATAACTCCTTCAGAATCTTGCTTGTTTCTGAAAACCCAGCGAGTCCCAAGCTTGCGTTTTCCTTTTGGTAACTCCACAAGTTTCCATACTCCTAGCTTCTCGAACTGGTTTAGCTCTTCGTGCATAGCATCGAACCATCCTGGTTCCTGCAACGCTACATCAATAGTTTTAGGTTCAATTTGAGAAATGTAGCTAGAATATAAGCACAAATTAATGGTTCCTGATTGGCTTCTGGTCTGAACTCCTGCATTCACAGGACCTATCACATTCTCAATAGGATGATTTCTTTGAACACTTGTTGGAATGGCAAATTCAGGTATCGTCTCGTCTAGAGATGTGTGTATGTTGCTTGACTCCCCCTCATTAGGTGCTACTGGACTGTAACTCACAAGAGTGATAACAGTATATTCTTCAGAAATAGGATCAGCAAACAGTTCTGATCCAGCTGCATTAGTTGACATTCCACTGGATTGTGCACCTTCAGGAGATTGATGAGACATCTGTTGAGGCAGCGGATGCTGTGTAAACACCATTCCTGGCGAATCAATGGTATGATGTCTGACGCTTCCTTCTATCTGTTCTTCTTCTTCAGTATCCCCAAAAGACAACGGTTGTTTTGGAATAGACACACCTGCATCTGAAAAATTACTTGACAAGATATTAAATGATTTAAACAATTCAGCATAATCATATAACCAATCTGGTCCAACTCTAGCATCCGTAGCGTTTTCTTCAAGCCATTCAATGTTGCACGACTCGACGACCTTTTTAGTTACTTTGTTGTATACCCTATAGGCAGAGCCTTTTGCATATCCAACAAAGAAACATTCGTCCCCTTTGACCTCAAACTTTCCATTAGAGTCCATAAGTAATAATACACATGGACATCCAAAGATACGAAAGTGTGAAACCGAAGGTTTACGTCCTTCCAGAATCTCATAAGGAGTTTTCATATGACGTTTATTTACTAAAGCATGATTCTGGACGTAACAAGCCGTGCTAACAGCTTCGGCCCAAAAGAAACTAGGAAGCTTCGAGTCAGCCAGCATAGTTCGTGCAGCCTCGTTAAGAGTACGATTTCTTCTTTCAGCTACTCTATTCTGTTGAGGAGTTCGTGGTGCACTATACTGACGATCAATTCCTTTTTCAGTACAGAATGTGTCCAAAGTAACATTCTTGAATTCTGTCCCATTGTCAGATCGAATGACTTTCACCTTGGTACTTGCTTGATTTTCAGCCAGAGTGATGAATTGTTTCACTAAGACTGCAGTTTCATTCTTGTGACTGAGAAAATACACCCAAGTATAACGAGAGTAATCATCAACGATTACAAGACAATAAGCTTTCTTGCCAATACTCAACACATTCACTGGACCAAAAAGATCCATGTGAAGTAATTCGAGCACTGCTTTCGTTGAGGGTGCAGGTTTAGCCTTATGAGGTTTTTGATGAGCTTTTCCTTTCGCACAAGCAACACATTTTTCAACCAACATGAAATCTTTTATTGGAAGATCGCGTACTAGTTGACCTTTAGCCAGTCAGTTCAAATTCTTCATGTTCACATGCCCAAGGCGACGATGCCCCAGTAGACCATCATGTTCTGAAATCTTCGAGAATAGGCAAGTAATTTCTTCACACGGTTTCTTGTTCATATCAATCACATAAGCGTTTCCTCGTCTCTCTGCTGACATTAAGAACCAATCTTCTGGAATTACAATACCCGGTTTAAGTACATGACATCCTTTCTTTGTAAAGTGAACTGAATTTCCTCAATCACAAATCTGAGAATGCTCAACAGATTGTGTTTCAGTTCTGGAACATAGTTAACATTCTCGAAGCTTAACACGCTGTTTCTTACGGTTCCTTTCAATGTAATCCTTCCTGATTCTCCTCCCGCAAATGAGACATATCCACCATTAAATTCTTTGACAATCACCAGTTAGGATAAGTCTCCTGTCATGTGCCTGGAACAGCCACTATCCATGTACCAGAGGCGCACGGTAGTCCTCCATAGCTGTTCCTGCACGATTAGCGGGATTAGTTAGATTTAGGAACCCAGCCCATAGTGGATCTGGGTTTTCCTTGTGCATCAATGTAAGTCACTCTCTGCCACACTAAATTTTCTTTATTTAAAAACTTCGAAGTTTTTCTAATAGCAGAATTTCGATAACATGTATGAGACAGATTGGATTGCGTGGCCTTAGCTTTAGGTTTCCAATGCTTGTTTGACCAGTTAGAATTGTAGTTACCAAAGGCATTATGTTGATTTCTTCGAAAATCATTTTGTTGATTTTGATTTTTGCGTTTGGCTGCATTCCAATCTTGATCAGAAGGTTTAGTCTTGCGATAGTTGTTTTTCATTGTCTTAGTCTTTTCAGTCATCATTGACTCTGAACAACGATATCGGTTAGACTTGACCTTCTGATCTTGCACAAACTTCCTCTTGTACGTTGCCCTTGGGAGTTGAACACAATTTCTGGCAATGTGGCCCGCGATGCCACAGTTAAAACATGTTTGACGTTTCATTTTGTGAGTATTTTGAAAATTTTGACAAGATTTGCTTGATTTTGAATGATTTGGCGTTTTAGTTTTCTGAACATGTTTTGCTTGTGGTTGTTCTGAGCATTTTGGTGGCTGTTGATCTAATGACTCCTCATTTATCTCAATTCCCTTTTCTTCATTTCTAAATTCGGATTCATTATTTGAACACGTAGACGTCTCATCAATATGCATTTCCTCAACGCATTTATCATGTGAAACTAATTCAGGTTCATTATTAGAACATGTAGAAGTCTCATCAATATGCATTTCCTCAACGCATTTATCATGTGAAACTAATTCAGGTTCAATTTCAACTACAGTTTCCAATGGGGTCCGACTAGATTCGACATTAGGGACACCCACTGAGACAGTTTCAGAAGAAGAATCAGGATACTCTTGATTTTCTTGAGAAGTCGTTTCAGTGGTTTCACTGAATGCGTCCTGAGGGACCTCACCTGTAACACTTTCATCAACCAAAGGGTTAGAAACATCAGATTCACAATCATTAACTGAAGAAAAACCATCATCAGACATATTGTTCAAAGGTTTAACACAAACATTATCAGTTTTGCCCAAAACATCAGGCTCACAAGACGAAACATAAGCAGAAAATGACGCAAATAAAGACCGACCAAAAGCAATAGCAGATTCAGTTTGTTCAAAATAATTTTCAGAAATATTAGTATAAACAACTGGTTCACTCCTAAGAACTTCTCCACATTTTACTTCAGATACTTTTTCTGCACATGAAGACGAAATGTTAGGATCAATTGCGCCTTTAGAAACAAAACTTATTGGATCAGATTTCTGTTTCCCAACTATTTTGCCATTGAATGATGACTTATAGTTTTTGGGACCATAAGTCATTCGACTTTCATTTATCATCTCCTCCTCAGTCATAGGTAAATAAGTATAATTGTCATTATAAGGAGGAGGAGCCTTATTAAAACCCAACCCACAACCTTTCTTTTCCTTGTATGCTAGTTGTTGATCACACAAGTTTTTGACTAATTTGCTGGAAGAATCAAATTTTTTAATGTTTAGCTCATTTATATGATATCTATCTCTGATATCTTCCAGTTCTTTAGTCAAAATACATACTTTCTCCTGAGCTTCAAGAAAATGGGCTGTTTTTACACTTACATCATCTTTGAGTTTGATGATGTCTTTGCGCTGAGCTTCAATCTTTTCTTTATAAAGTTTTTCATTTTTAGATAATGTGAAATTTTTATTTTTTATATCTTGATAATCCTGAATTAGCTCAGCATTATGTATTCTGTAAGCTTTAACCCTTTCCCTACACTCAGGAGTATAGAAAACAGAAAGTACCTCTTCTTTGGTGAGACCTTTAACTAGAGCTGAAAGAATCTGAGTCATAAGAGCTAGGTTTTCAGCAGTAGTCTACTCCTCAGGTGCTGGAGCCTCATTCTCAGAAACGGGAACTTGATCATTTGAAGTCATGAAAGCAATGTTATTTGAGGCAGCTTGATTTTCTGGAGCTGAAATGTTCAGTCGCTCAATTTCCGAATTCCAATCAAAGTTGATGTTGGGCTGAACCACCAAGGCTTGTGCTAATCCCTGTGGTTGAGGACTTCCAGTAGCAGCACTATCAGTTAAACTTGATGTGGTCACAAGAGGTCTTTCACGATTAGGTGTTACGGGCTGGGCAGGAGTCTGTTCTCTATTAATTGGAGGCTTTGTGCAGTTTCGAGCATAGTGTCCTTCGTGACAGTTGTAACAACGTAGTTTAAAAGGCACTGTAGACGCTCCTGTAAATGAAGCACCCCATCTATTTTTACCAGTTCTTTGCATAAACCTTGTTGCCCTGAATGCAGCCATAGCCATCTGCCAAGTGATATCCATTTCTTCTACATCATCAGGATGAATCTGATGTAAGTCATCGCCACACCATTTAGGAGGGTCAATTTTTCCTGCAACAAATGCATTCAAACAGTTGATAACGGAGGCTGCGATATCCAAATTTTCTTTAGACTGTTGTGTAAAGAAAGCAATCATCTCATTTTTCACAGTGGAAGCGGAAGCAGTAGCGGAAGCAGTACTGGAGGCATTCACAGCAGAAGCAGAAGCAGCTGTTGGATGTGAAGGAGTAACTTGATTAGAGGACCCAGAACAATAGACATTAGCTGAAGTGGGGGCAGTCTTAGCAGATGCTGCATTACTAAACATTTGAAAACCTCCTTGAGACAAAAGAGCTGTGTTATTGTCATTTGATGAAGTGGGAGCAACAGTGAATCCTGCGGCTAGCATGCTGTTTTTATAGTTGGTTTCTCTTTGTTTATCATCTAATTCACAGGCTTTAATATGAGAGATCATCTCTGACAAGCTGCACCTAGCAAGATCTTTAGTTTTCTTGATCATAGCAACATGATGATCCCAGCTTTTTGGCAATGCATTTAGAAGCTGTCTGTTTGTAGATGCATTTGATGTATGAATTTCTTCCATTTGCATTTGTGTGACTATCTTCACGAACCTCTGAATTTGATTATCAACAGTTTCACCATAAATATGGTTGAAGTTGTTGAAATTTTGTCTCAGCAGATTTCTTCGACTCTCCTTCATATCTTCATTCCCTTCGTAGACGTCGATCAAAGATTCCCACAGTTCTTTAGCAGATTTGCAGGTGCGAAAACCAATAGCAATGTCTGGACCCAATCCCATGGTTAAGTAGGACAGTGCTCTTTCATCTTCTTCAATTATAAGCAGATCATCTTCAGTATATTGACTTTTGGGTTTCTTTACTTTAACACCTGGTTCAGTGGAACTATCCATCATGATCTCCCTTGGTCCCCTTAAAATGCTTCGCCAAAGTTTATAATATTTGACCTTCAAGTGTTGTTCAAAACGCCATTTCCACTCTGGGAAATCATTTGCATCAGTCAACCTTGGAATGCGTGTTGTGGTTCCAAGCTTTGAATCCAGTTCTTGTTGTTTGTTAAGGGCAGCCAAATCAACGTTATTTGTAGACATAATTAATTAATCAATTAATTATTTTAAGTCCAAAAATTTTGTTAACCGTTAAAAGTCCAAATCCAGTTCACGTTGCCAAGTGTCGTTGCGAGTCGAGATAATAACAAGATGACTCGAGATCTCAGTTGGTTGCGAGTCGAGACCAAATGCAGACAAGTTGAGACCACAGATGGTTGCGAGTCGAGACCAAATGATGACAAGTCGAGACCGTAGTTGATTTCGAGTCGAGACTGAAACCAGACAAGTCGAGACAGCTAATGGTTGCAAGTCGAGACCAGAACCAGACAAGTCGAGACCACTGGTTGATTGCGAGTCGAGACCTGCAAAACAAATATGAGATAAATCTGTTGACTCGTAATCCCTGATTTTCAGCACTTTTCAAAAATTCAAAGATATCGTAATCTTTGAATTTTCTTTGATCACCAAAACTCCGAGAAATCAGCTAACAATTTTCTGAAATCACACAAACCAAAATCAGTAATTTCTATCGATAATCTCTAAGAACAGTTTGAAGATTGAATGTTATCACTGCAAAACAAACACTGAAAAACCAGATCAGTAGCATAAGATGTTCTTGAATCCGAATGATATCAAAACCGAACCAAGATTGGTTTCTTGGCTCTGATACCAATTGTAAGTCCCGTTAGGATCCTTCAATGATATGAATTGTAACTTGTGAGAGTGCGGAATCCTATCACAAGTCGATTCAAGAACAAAACTAATATAAACCGAAACAATATAAATTAAAAACAAACCGAGACTTGCATTCAATGATGAACAAAGACTGATACAAGACTCCAATGATATTTCGGCTAGTCCTTCAAGTCGCAACCAATTGATCAACCTCAACCAAATGGTTGAGGTTTGCTTAAATACTAAACACATGGACTCATAACCTAAGCCCACTTGAAACCGTCCAAACTAGCCCAACCCATACATTTCGACCCAAAATATAAACTAAACAATTACAAGATCAATCCTTTAACTAAGCAATCCTTCATGTATAAACCTTCAGGTTCCAACAACAAGTCAAAGCTGAACATCAAAAACCTTCAGGTTTGTTGCAACAGTTAGAAATGCCAGACTGGAAATGGGAATTGATAACAATGGATTTTGTTACCAAATTACCCAAAACAAGAAAAGGTATTGATACAATCTGGGTGATTGTAGACAGGCTAACCAAGTCAGCTCATTTCCTACCAATGAAAGAAAATTTCAGTATGGAACAGTTAGCTAAATTATATGTAAATGAAATAGTTTCATTACATGGAATTCCTCTATCAATTGTTTCTGACAGAGATAGTCGTTTTACCTCTCATTTTTGGACAAGTTTCCAAAAAAGCAATGGGAACCAAGTTAAATTAAGCACCGCTTATCATCCTCAAACGGACGGACAAAGCGAAAGGACAATTCAGACAATGGAGGACATGCTTAGAGCTTGCGTAATTGATTTCGGAGGTAATTGGGACAATCATTTACCAATGATAGAATTTTCTTATAATAACAGTTATCATACAAGTATCAATGCTGCACCTTTCGAAGCACTTTATGGACGAAAGTGCCGAACGCCAGTCTGTTGGGCAGAAATTGGAGAAAAGAAACTATCTGGACCTAAGATAGTACAGGAAACAACAGATAGAATCATTCAAGTCAAGGAACGACTGAAAGCAGCACGTGGTCGACAAAAGAGTTATGCTGATAACCGACGAAAGCCCTTGGAATTTCAGGTCGAAGATAAAGTGTTACTGAAAGTCTCTCATTGGAAAGGAGTGGTAAGATTCATCAAAAGGGGAAAGCTAAGCCTCAGGTATGTTGGACCTTTTGAGATTATTAGAAGAATAGAACCTGTAGCCTATCAGCTACAACTGCCAGAGGAAATGGCAGGAATACATGATGTATTTCATCTATCTAATATCAAGAAGTGTTTAGCTGATGAATCACTCGTAGTACCTCTTAAGGATTGTTGGTGCACTACATCTGTTGATTACGTCTAGGTGTCTAGGATCAGGTCTTACGTCGTATTGTATAGTATAGGGCACGAAATACGAGAAAACAGGAGTCTGTATAGGTATTAAATGTCTGGTTCGCTTATATGGCAGTCTGGTCCGCTTATGTGTACATGTCTGGTTCGCTTATATGGACATGTGACACATAAGCGAACCAGAAACAATATAAATAGGTGCCTCATGAACGGATCTCATAACTTGTATGTGAAATTCCACGCCGAAGCTCTGCCGGTGTGAAGAACGAGCTGTAAAACGTTATAAATCAATAAAACAAGCAGTTAGGAAGAAGAACAAGCTATTTCTATCTACGTTTCTTGTTATTCCGCACCTGAAACATAGAAGAACGCCTCTGAATGACTCGTTCGGGTCAGATTACGATCCTACAAGTGGTATCAGAGCTTGGGAGGAGGTATTCTACAGAGAATAGCTGTTTTTCTTCGTTTTCTTCTCATTTCTACACTTCTTTTACTGATTCGGAAAGATTTCACGGTCGGAATTTACTAAGATTTTCACAGATTGTGCTTAATAGTATAGAGATAAATCCTGTAAAGTTTGAAGCCAAAATTCGAAGTTTTTACGAATCAAAATATGTTCGATATCTGGTCCGCTCGTTGTGACGTCATCCTGGATCGCTCTTAGATCACGTTCTGGATCGCTTATTCGTACATTTTTGGTTCTGGTTCGCTCCAAATCAGTATCTGGTCCGCTCGAACGTCCAAAACAGTATCTGGTTCGCTCGAAATGACATTGTTGCTGGACCCCTCCAAAGGATAATTCTGGATCGCTCTTATGAACAATTCTGGTTCGCTTTTATGAATAATTCTGGTTCGCTATTATGAACAATTCTGGTCCGCTCTTGTGAACAATTCTGGTTCGCTCATAATTACATAACCAGTCCGCTTTTAGTGACAAAATCAGTAGATTCGCTTATTTGGTCATCAATAGATCTGCTCTTCTGAGCAAAAGCTGATTTTTCCTGAATTGTCATCAGTTTGCAACACAAGACAGATAATTGGCCCTATCATCGAACATAGATTAAATAGTGCTCACAATCATTGAGATCATCGGCCGAATCAAATTGAGTTCATTGTCACCGACCCATATGAAGTATTAATTGAATTGTCGGACAATTGATTTTGCTAATATCAAGTTTGCATGTGTCAGAAGCGCATGTGAATTCATAGTATTGAATTGAAACTTAAGGTTGTCGGTTCAAGTAAGTGGTATCCTACAAGTGATTGAATAAAAAACGGTCCTATCATCAGTCACCTTATATCGGTCCAATCATTAATCAACAACATTTAAACATTCAAGAGGTCAAAAGTCAAGAGATCACATTATCATTAATCATTCTGAAAGTCGAGAAATGATCAGAACCATTTAATTTGCATGTGATTTTTGATATTTGTCGGATAAGTGGATTTGTGCCAAAAGTTAAAGCAATTTATATTGCTTGGTTTGAAATCACATCAGGTCAAAGCTGTCCGCAAAGTGTGTCAACTTTCAGTCCATGCAAAATATTCACCAGTCCGAGTATCAGTTTATTTCAGTTGTTTAATAGTGTTTAAACTGATTGTGTGTTTGTTTGTTTCAGGTATATTTTTAAAAGGTGATCTATCTTGGACTTAATATTTCGCTTAACGAGATTGTTTTGATAAACGTGTTTACGAATCATGGATATCAATTTCTTTAAAATGACAAAAGAAACACTTGATAGAATAAATGTATTAAAGAAAGAATTTGATTCATTTTCAGGTTATCCAGGAGAAAGTACAAAAAGTATCATTGCGAGGTATAGTCATCTGGTTCGCTCAATGTCTGAGAAGGGTATTAAAAAAAAAATCAGAAGAATGGGTTGAGAAATTAGCCAATGCTTTACCTCAACAAGAGTGGGATACATTTCTTTTGAATTTAAAAAGAACTGGAGAATATTCTGATTTGGCAATTGGTCAATTCATTAAGAAACTTGAAGAACAGATGGAGAAGAATGCTGAGAAAAAGAAAAGTCAAAGTGGAAAATCAATATTAAAGAAGAGCAAGAGTAAAGGTGTTCAAGTGGGAGAGGAACAGACTGAAGAGATTTCAGTTTTGAAAGATGAGAAGAAAACTGATAAGAAACAAATTTTTGATTTGCAGGAAAATTGTGAAAGGTTGAAATCTGAAAATGACAAACTGTTAAATGATTTGAACAGTTTGACAATAGAAAACAAGGTTTTGAAAGAGAAAGAACAAGATTTTGAAAGCAAAAAGAAATCTTCAGAAGATGAAGATTTCTGGATAAAATTGGAGAACAAAAATCTGAAAGCAAATGAAACAAAATTTCAAGAACAGTTAAAAGTTTTGGAAAATGAAAAATCTGTTCTTGAAAACATTAAAATTGAAAACGAAAAAACAATCAAGTCTCATCTTGAACGAATATCTCAGCTTGAAAATGAAGCTGAGAATTCAAGGAACAAAATTGATGAGCTTGAAAAGAAATTGAAAGGTTTTGTGACTTCATTTGTGTTCCCCTGTCCAAAACCGATCAATTCTGTTCCAATAAGTGACTATGTCACAAACTTTGACAAAGTCAAAGTTGAAGATTGTGATGAGAAAACTGATGATGAAAATGAGGATTTTTATTCAGCAGACGAATCTGAGTCAGAGTCTGATGCTGAAAATGAGAAAAAGAAAATATTTTTGAAATTAAAAGAAAAGTTTCAGAAAACCATTCTGCAATCAACTGAAAAGGGAGAATGCTCTACGCAAAAACCTTTGAAGAAGAAAGTGGAACAGAAACAAAAAGTAAAAAATTCAGAAAATGTTTATAACAAGAATAAAAGCTCATCAGTTCAATCATCAAATCGCTTTCAAAAACCACAAAAATTGAAAAATGAAAACTCAAAAATTGTTGGTAATAAGTGGTGCAGGTTGGACCACAGTGCTCAAAAGTCAAATCAAGCAAACAAGAGGAGCAAGGATTATCACCAAGCCAAACAGTGCTTTGATCTGAATGTTTGGACTGAAAATGGTGATTGGTACGATAACAGAGTGTGTTACAGATGCGGTTATCAAGGACACATTGCTGTTAACTGCCAGAGTTGGAGGTTTGAGTCAAGAAGATGCTTTAACTGCAACATCATTGGCCATATTGCTAGAGATTGCTCAAAGAGATCAATGAGTAGATCGAGGGCTGAATCTCAGAAGCAGGTAAAGAAACCAGTCTCTGTCAAGCCCAAAGAACAGAAGGTTCAAGAACCTAAAGTTCAAGAAACGAAAGTGAAGCTTTCACAGGGGGAAAAAGACAGACTGAGGAAGAAGAGAAAGAAGGCGAGAGAGTATCTGGAGAAGATTTTGTCCTCAGGTTCACCAGATAGATCGAATAAGAGTTCTGATGAATCAACTCCCTCAACTGCAAAGTCAAGCAAGACAAATTCATCAGATACAAATCTGAGGACGAAAAAGGAAAAGAAGAAGGTGAAAATTGGTGGCGATAAATTTGTTTCTTCGGAAACAAAGGAGCCACATGTAGGCGATGAATCTGGTGTGGTAAAGCCAGAGGAGCCATGTGTTGAGGTAAAAGTAGAGAATTCTGGTTTAACAATGGATGATGCAAACTTTCCACCATTGTTGAACAAGAATTCAAAATCACCCAAGGACCGTCAGGCTTGGGTGAATCTGTTTAAATGAAAAAAAAAACCTGACTTGCCGGAGATCCCAAGTTTATATCGTGGATCAGGAATCGGCATCTTTCTAATGTTTGAAGATTTTGGTTGAAAGTTATTGAAAATGTTTGAATGATTACAGGTTAAGTATGACTTGCCGGAGCTTCCAGGTTGGTAAGTGCGAAGCAGGAATCGGCATCCTGATTGGTAAAATGATACATGTAGATGTTTATTCCTACAAGTGGTAGATGAAGGTTTACACTTACAAGTGGTAAAATCAAGGACATTAAGTTGTACTTGCATTTTCCTACAAGTGGTTGACGACAAAATGATGAACCATACCCCGAACCTACAAATGGTTTAAAATCAACAAAACTCATTTTCCGGAAAAATCATTTTGATTAAAACAAACTTAAGTGTTTTGAGATCTAAATGAGAAAATGGTTTGTGATAGGGGGAGTTCTGATTGTTTATGCCGAGCGAATGGCGATTTGAGGTGATTCAGTGTCAGTTGTCAAGTTTCTGTACAGTTTGTTTGTTTCAATTGTGTCAAAAGTCTTAGTTTTCAAATTTCCTTTGAAATGTGTTTGCATTTTAGGGGGAGTAAGAAATTTTAGAAAATCCAAAAACATTTGAAAATTTGAAAAAGCCAAAAACATGATAAAAGTCAAAATGAGTTGTGTTGCGAATAAGAGGAAATGATAGTACATCAGTGGACTATCACGGCACGCTAAAGAAATGTAAAGTTTAAAAAGTGATAAACGGTCTCACTGATGATGTGCCAGTAGGTTTTTGCACATTTAGTAGATTGAGACGAGATATAAACCTAAATTTCAAACTTGCTTGTTCTGTGGGTTAACACAAACTTGGATATATAGGTAACCCCTGAAATCTTGTTTGAAAGGTCCCTTATTCTGAGATACTAGGTCTTTATGCTCAGTGATATCTGGGGTATTATCCCGGGACTTTTGCTGAAAGAAATTTCTGACCTACTCCCCGGATAATGCTTTCTGCAAATGCTTGAAATATAGCATCGCCCTCAGCAAGCTGATGAAACAATAAAATTGATAGTCGCTGCTGTTGTAATGCAAAAGATCCTCTAAAGGGAACACACCAAAAGTCGAAGCCGTCATCTCTCTGCGTATCGAAAGATCGACCTGAGCTCTCACGGCCCTCGTACTATAATTTATTCCCCTGACAGATATCATTTGTGGTATACTCACCTGTAAGACTGAATATTGGGATCTGGATACAGGAGTATATTCAAGTAGTGGGACACACGGATAAGTTCAAGTGCTTAAAACATTAATATCGTATCTCGGATCAATTGAACTTTGTGTGAAAATTTAAGTGGACAAAGATACTGACAATCTAAGTGAATCGTTTAGAACTTAAAATGTTTGAAGCTTAACGGTGTTGGTGACATGTCTCAGAAACTGATATGATCCTTTTACACAAACTCACAAAAATATTGTCTGTAAATATTTTATTTCTGCATTTTAGTCTCTCAGAAAATCCAAAAAGATTTTGGGTGTGTTTTAGCATAATTTTTGAAAAAGTCAAAAAGATTTTCGACAACTGGTGTTGGAAAACTGATTTTCAAAATTCCGAGTGCTAAACATGATGAGCAGCATTTGAGGGGGAGTGTTTGTGTAAATCTATCTGTTTTCGTTAAATCTAATCTTCTTCAAAGTGGTTCATCATAGATATTTTGAAAGAGAGCCTGAGATGTTACAATTATATGTTTGTTTTAGTGATTATGAGAGTCATGTGTTGGTGCACAGGTATTTGATATGTGATAAAGTTAGAAAATTTATTTCTGGGTTAAGATTGTGTAGGTAGCCAGGTGTCGATATTCTGAAAATCTTTGTTGAAAGAGAGCCAAGTTTCGATCCTGGAAATCAATTCTGAAAGCCTGTGTAGATCAGACAATGATCCTGAAGATGTTACTGAAAAACAAAAGAATGCCAGTAAATCGAGAAGGGGAGTCTGAAGATTGAAAGAAGAGAAAGCCCAGAGACTGATCTAGATTGAAGATGTGAAGACACAGTTTTGAAGTCAGAGTGTATAGACGACTCTATCAACATCTGAGGGGGAGTCTGTTGGTGCACTACATCTGTTGATTACGTCTAGGTGTCTAGGATCAGGTCTTACGTCGTATTGTATAGTATAGGGCACGAAATACGAGAAAACAGGAGTCTGTATAGGTATTAAATGTCTGGTTCGCTTATATGGCAGTCTGGTCCGCTTATGTGTACATGTCTGGTTCGCTTATATGGACATGTGACACATAAGCGAACCATAAACAATATAAATAGGTGCCTCATGAACGGATCTCATAACTTGTATGTGAAATTCCACGCCGAAGCTCTGCCGGTGTGAAGAACGAGCTGTAAAACGTTATAAATCAATAAAACAAGCAGTTAGGAAGAAGAACAAGCTATTTCTATCTACGTTTCTTGTTATTCCGCACCTGAAACATAGAAGAACGCCTCTGAACGACTCGTTCGGGTCAGATTACGATCCTACAAGGATATAGAGGTAAATGAACAGTTAAAGTTTGCAGAGAAGCCTCTACAGATTGAAGACATGAAAGTTAAGAACCTCAAGCATAAGAGATTAGTTCTGGTCAAAGTGAAATGGGACTCCAAAAGAGGACCAGAATACACATGGGAGCTTGAATCAGAAATGCAAAGGAAATATCCACACTTGTTCCAGTAGATCTCGAGGACGAGCTCTAAAACAAGGTGGGGAGGATATAACCACCCTCCTGAATTTTTCTGACGCCCTAATATATATTAAAATATTCCTATATGTCCTAAAATACACCCCGTATGTGAAAACCGAGCCCAAAATACGATATAACATTAAAAATTAAATAAAAACAAAGTTTTTGTGTCGCTCGCGGGCCGCGTGTAACACACATCTTAATTACTACTTGAAAATTTATAATAATTTACAAGATTTTAAATAAAAGATGTCTAGGTTAAAACATGAGTCCCAAAAAAAAACAAAGTTCTAAGGTAGCAAACATTAGTCAACTACTGACTAATTTAAACATTCAAAGTCATTTAGCAAACTGATTACATCATAACATTTTCTAAACAGAATTAAACGACGCGGAAGCTTCAAAAGTTTGTGTTCGGTTCTTCAAAAGCTTGCTTGACCGCCATCCGTAATCCTTGAATACCTAGAAACTGAAATGTTTACATTAAACATTAGTATTAGAGTACTTAGAAATAATACATAATCGAAACTACGTTTAAAACGGATTCGATTTAACGAAAATATGCAAGATTTATTATAAATGTCAAGCTCTACCGTAACTTACGGTAGTTACCGTAAGTTACGGTAGCTCCTGGGAAGCTTTGGTTCCACCGTAACACTGGAGGAATCCACCGTAACATTTTGGTCTCTACTGTAAATTACGGTATATACCGTAATTTACGGTAGACTCTAGAATGTTATGTTTTGTTTGATTTGTTTGTTTACTTGAGCCAAATTCTCGGATTTCATTCCTACAAACCAACATATTAAATCCTCGTATTTCTAATGTCATTTGTCGATGATAAGAAAAGACTAATCAATTATATCACGAGGCATTTGCCATGCCTTAGTCGATTATTCAACCCGTTTGGCTCATCTACGGAATCCTCCATTATGATGACTACCAACAAGTTTAAACCAATCCTGGTCTTATAAATCGATATAACAATCATTATCGCCTCAAATTAAGACAACCTTAATTCTATAATTCACTATACTTATGCAAATTATCAAATTTACCCAATGTAACGAGTCAAGTTACATACCTTCAAAGCACACCTTTTAGTCGTGCGTCAACACCGGCTTGTCCGCTCGTAGTTCCGGCTTCCTTTCCTATAGAGTTCAATCACATTGTATTTTGAACACCATTTCGATCATATATCAGATATTTTGTCAAATCATCACAATCATGCGTTTAAACTTTAAATTTCAATTTCGAGCCTTCTTTGAGGCATTTTTACAAACACTTAACGGGCAGAATTTTATATCATTCATATCCAAGTTCATAGCTTGCTATTTCGCTAAATTTAACATCAATTAAGCTTTCCTATATCATTAAACATCATCATTTCAGAAATCACTTCCTATGACCCATATTACACTAGAATAATCATTCTAAACCCTAGTGTTCACTAGTTTCCCACAAAACCCATGAATCACCTTCCTTGTGTTCATGATATTTTCAGGAATTAACCATGATTTCACATGTAGTTGTCTAGCTTTTACTTCTAGACACTCTATCATCCTTAATCTAACCAAATCACAAGCATGCATCATCTAATTTTTGGGTTTCCTAAATTCATAGGAATTTTAAACAGAGAATTTTCATAGAATTTTACATACCTTACAACCCCCTTGAAATGGGGATCATTAATCTATGCTCGATTTTCGTTTTGGACTGAGTTTGATCCTTCAATTTAGGGATTTTGTGAAGCTTAGGGTATTGATGAACTTGGTCGCCCCCCTGCTCTTGTCTGGTCGATCTCACACACGTATGTGTGTTTGAGATTTTTATTTTTCTTGTTTTATTAAACTTAATTTTAGTTTAAGCACTTTTGGCCCCTCTAATTTCCTTTAGTCCCCTTTTTTTCCTTTAACTACTCACTAGTCATTATCTAACTAGGTTAGTGTCACCCCTAGTTAGTTTATTTTACTAATTTTATTTACAAATAAAATTGAAAATTTTATGAATTTATATTTTCGGGATGTTACAAGTCCATCCCCCTTAAAAAGGGTTTCGTCCCAGAAACTGAAGTACGTACCGAATAATGTAGGATAGAGACGTCGCATCTCCTCCTCAGACTCCCACGTAGTGTCTGAGCCTTTCCTATGCTCCCACTTGATCTTGACTTGATCGATTTGTTTATTTCGCAAGTGCTTAATCTTTCGATCTAAAATTTCTATGGGCTTTACAATATAATTCAAGCGATCATCCACTTCGATATCATCATAATGAATATAAGTTGTCTCATCCGCTAGACATTTCCGAAGGTGTGACACATGAAATGTGCTATGAATTCTGCTTAGTTCCTCCGGTAGTTCAAGGAGGTAAGCTACCTTTCCTACCCGTTCTATAATCGCAAACGGCCCGATAAACCTCGGGTTTAATTTTCCTCTTTTTCTAAACCTGATAACACCCTTCCATGGAGATACTTTGAGCATGACTTTGTCACCAACCTGGAATTCGATTGGCCTCTTCCTTTTGTCAGCATACGCCTTTTGTCTATCTTGAGCCGCTTTCAAGTGTTCCCGGACCACATCAATCTTTTCATTAGTGGCTCGTACTATATCTTGGTGGACAAGTTCACGTGGGCCCACTTCACCCCAACATACCGGGGTTCAGCATTTCCTACCATAGAGCATTTCGTACGGTGCCATCTTAATACTAGCAAGGTAGCTGTTTTTATACGAAAACTCGACCAAGGGTAGGTAAACATCCCAACTTCCTCCAAAGTCGATTATACACGCCCGTAGCATGTCCTCCAATGTTTGTATTGTTCTTTCACTCTGTCCATCTGTTTGAGGATGGTACGCAGTGCTAATGAACAATTTGGTTCCCATTTGCTCTTGGAAATCTCGCCAGAAATTTGAAGTGAACCGGGTATCCCTATCAGACACGATGGATACCGGTACTCCATGACGTGCTATTATCTCATTAGTGTAAACTTCTGACATTTTTTCTGACGTATAAGTCTCACGAATCGGAATGAAGTGAGCACTTTTCGACAATCTATCCACCACTACCCATATGGCATCAAAACCACGGTTCGTCTTTGGTAGCTTGGTTAATATGTCCATCGTAATATGTTCCCATTTCCAAACCGGGATTTCTAACGGTTGGAGTTTACCGTATGGTTTTTGGTGCTCCGCCTTGACTTGTAGACACGTCAAGCATTTTTCCACGTACTTCACCACATCTCTTTTCATTCCGGGCCACCAATAGTTTTGCTTTAAGTCATTATACATTTTGGTCGCTCCCGGATGGATGGAATAACGGGACTTATGAGCTTCGTCAAGTAGAAGCTTTTTAACTCCGCATGTGTTAGGAACCCAAATTCTATTGAAACGTGTTTTCAAACCATGGTTTCCTACTTCGAAATCTTTAACTTGACCAACAATCCTTTCCCTCTTCTAGTTTTCCGTCTTTACTGCTTCATCTTGTGCTCCTCGGATTCGTTCGAGTAAGCCCGAGGTCACAATGAGCTGCAACGATGGTACTCGTATCGGGACATAATCTGCCTTTCTGCTTAGGGCATCCGCCACCACATTTTCCCTTCCGGGGTGATAGTGTATTTCATAGTCGAAATCTTTCACCGTTTCTAACCATCGCCTTTGTCGCATATTTAACTCATTCTGATCGAAGAAGTATTTTAAGCTTTTGTGATCGGTGAATATGGTGCACTTTACTCCATATAAATAGTGCCTCCATATTTTTAATGCAAATACCACCGCAGCCAACTCGAGATCATGCGTGGGATATTTCTTCTCATGTATCTTCATTTGTCTCGAGGCATAAGCTATAACTTTGCCCCATTGCATCAGAACACATCCGAGCCCCGATAGTGAAGCATCTGAATAAACCACCAAGTCTTCGACCCCGTCCAGCAAGGTTAGTACCAGAGCTCGAGTTAATCTCTCTTTTAGCGTTTGAAACGCCCTTTCTTGATCGACACCCCAAATGAACTTTTCTTCCTTCCGGGTCAGCTTTGTTAGCGGCGACGCAATCTTGGAGAAATCTTGAATGAATCTCCTATATTATCCCGCAAGCCCCAAAAAGCTTCTAATTTATGAAGGGTTCCTCGGGGGGATTCCATTTCGACACAGCCTCAATCTTTGACGGATCTACCAATACTCCATCGGCACTTATGATGTGGCCGAGAAATTGCACTTCTCGTAGCCAAAAGGCACACTTAGAGAATTTCACGTACAACCTCTCTCTTCTAAGTGTTTCTAACACCTCTTGTAAGTGGTGTGCATGTTCAGCTTCACTTTTTGAATACACCAAAATATCATCGATAAAGACGATAACTGACTTATCCAACATTGGTTTGCAAACCCGGTTCATGAGGTCTATGAAAGCTGCGGGTGCATTTGTCAGCCCAAATGACATCACGAGGAATTCGTAATGTCCGTATCGCGTGCGGAAAGCCGTCTTCGGCACATCTTCCTCCTTGACCTTTAATTGGTGATACCCCGATCTAAGGTCAATTTTCGAAAACCTGTTCGCACCATGTAGTTGGTCAAATAAATCATCTATCCTCGGAAGTGGGTATCGGTTCTTTACCGTGAGTTTGTTTAACTCCCGATAATCGATACACATGCGCATACTTCCATCGTCTTTCTTTTTCATGAACAGTACCGGTGCGCCCCAAGGAGACACACTCGGCCTTATGAATCCTTTGTCAAGCAGGTCTTGAATCTGGGACATTAACTCTTGTAATTCTGACGGTGCGAGTCGGTACGGTGCTTTAGCTACGGGTTTTGCGCCCGGGATCAATTCGATTCCAAACTCTACCTCCCGCTCGGGCGGCATTCCCAGTAAATCACCCGGAAAAACATCTTCAAAGTCACGTACTACTGGCACGTCTCCAATCTTCGGTAATTCTTTTTCAGGCTCGTTCGCATATATCATCAATGCCTTGCATCCATGCTTCATAAGCTTGTGAGCTTTCAACATTGAGCATATTATGGGGTTACCCCCTTTTTCGCCATAGATAGTAACATGTTTTCCGCTCGGAGATATTAGCTTTATCTCCTTACGAAAACACACGACCTCCGCGTGGTGCTGAGATAGCCAATCCATTCCAACGACTACTTGAAATTCACCCATTGACATCGGGATTAGATCTATCAGGTATTCTTCATCATCGATGCTTAATTTGCAGCCTCGACAAATATCACAAACTATAAAACTTTTGTTGTCCCCTATTTCAACTTCTAAGGGCATAGATAATTTTGTCAATACAAACGAAGGATGTCGAATAAATCCATGCGAAATGAAGGATTTATTCACACCCGTATCAAACAATACACGTGCAGGAATTGAGTTAATCGTGAATATACCTGAGACCACGTCGGGTTCTATCTTTGCTTCAGCCGCGGTAAGTTGGAAGGACCTAGCCTTTGCCTTTGGAGCTTCCGTTGGAGACTCTTTTGTGTCTCTCTTTCCAACCAACTCGGGGCATTCAGACTTTTTGTGGCCGGGTTGATAACATTTGGAACAAACGGAAACTTTTCCGGGACATAGCGATGCAGTGTGCCCCGTCTTCCCACATACCGGACACGGCTTGTCTTTGAAGCGGCACTCACCTTTGTGCCCCTTTCCACATACTTTGCAACTTGGCGACCCGCCTTTAGTCTCCACTTTCTTCCCTGATTCAGCAGTTCTAGCTTTCTTTGTGGGGCTTGGATTCACATCCTGTGCCCTTCGCTCACCCCTTTCAACTTGTTTCTTTAACTCGATTTCCCGCTCCCGGGCGGTGTTGATGATTTCTGTGAGAGTCTCATATTTTGAGGGAGTCATAAACTCCCGGTATTCAGCACTCAGCATGTTGTAATAGTAGTATATCTTCTGCTCTTCCGTGGTGACCAACTCGTCACAGAATCTCAGCTTATCCATGAAGATACCCGTGATTTATCAATTGATTCTCCCTTTTGTCTTAACTGAATAAATTCCTCTTTGATCCTGTTGATAACTGCTTTGGGACTATGGTGTTTAAGGAATGGCACCTTAAACTCATCCCAAGTCATGACCCTTGCCGCTTCGGCTCCTATTTCCTTCTTTTTATTGTCCCACCAATCTTTGGCTTGACCCCTTAATTGACCCATTCCGTAAGCAACAAAGTCACCTACGTCACAATGGGTCCGTTCAAACACTCCTTCGACGTCACTTATCCATCTTTGGCAGATTATCGGATCAACTTCCCCGTTATAGATTGGCGGTTTGCACGCCATAAATTCTTTATATGAGCACCCTTTACGATCTCCCGTTTTATCCTTCATAAGGTTGACATTATCCTCCAACCTTTTAACTCGATCTTCGACAAGCGAAAACACCGTGCTTTGAATTTTGTCTATAAACCCGGATAAACTACCTTCAATTGCCTTCCCTACTTCTTCGGCAATTATTTCTTTCATTTGTTCGGTGCTTGTTTGCACCGGATTATCATCGTTCCCATCAGACATCTTGAAACTGAAATGTTTACATTTAAACGTTAAACATTTCATTTATAATATTACTTCATTTGTTTCGGTTTAGCCAAGTTCCCAACTTGCTTTAACCGTTCACATTCGGTGCACTTTCTGGGATTAAGTGTGTTAACACGCTCTTCCCATGCACATCAATTCATTTCTCATTTCTTACATAAATATAAGAGTAAACTTTCATTTTGCTCCCTGTGGTTTGGTCACTTTAACGGTTTTGCCCCAAACCTTTAAAAATAGCCATTTTACTCCCTGATGTTTTGGTTTGGTTGCCAATTTGCTCCCTGCGGGGAGCAAAATGGAAAAACAAACAATTTGGATGGAGTTAGAGGCGGGGAGCAAACTGGCGAAAAGACCGAAACATCAGGGAGTAAAATGGATATTTTTAAAGGTTTGGAGCAAAACCGTTAAAGTGACCAAACCACAGGGAGCAAAACGGAAGTTTACTCTAAATATAATCTGTTAAAATAATAAGTTAATTCTTACCGGATGATCGATCAAGCTTGAACCGAACACTTGTTGACAACCTTAAGCTTTGATTACCAACTTGTAACACCTGTCTTAATTACTACTTGAAAATTTATAATAATTTACAAGATTTTAAATAAAAGATGTCTAGGTTAAAACATGAGTCCCAAAAAAAACAAAGTTCTAAGGTAGCAAACATTAGTCAACTACTGACTAATTTAAACATTCAAAGTCATTTAGCAAACTGATTACATCATAACATTTTCTAAACAGAATTAAACGACGCGGAAGCTTCAAAAGTTTGTGTTCGGTTCTTCAAAAGCTTGCTTGACCGCCATCCGTAATCCTTGAATACCTAGAAACTGAAATGTTTACATTAAACATTAGTATTAGAGTACTTAGAAATAATACATAATCGAAACTACGTTTAAAACGGATTCGATTTAACGAAAATATGCAAGATTTATTATAAATGTCAAGCTCTACCGTAACTTACGGTAGTTACCGTAAGTTATGGTAGCTCCTGGGAAGCTTTGGTTCCACCGTAACACAGGAGGAATCCACCGTAACATTTTGGTCTCTACCGTAAATTACGGTATATACCGTAATTTACGGTAGACTCTGGAATGTTATGTTTTGTTTGATTTGTTTGTTTACTTGAGCCAAATTCTCGGATTTCATTCCTACAAACCAACATATTAAATCCTCGTATTTCTAATATGTCATTTGTCGATGATAGCAAAAGACCAATCAATTATATCACGAAGCATTTGCCATGCCTTAGTCGATTATTCAACCCGTTTGTCTCATCTACGGAATCCTCCATTATGATGAATACCAACAAGTTTAAACCAATCCTGGTCTTATAAATCGATATAACAATCATTATCGCCTCAAATTAAGACAACCTTTATTCTATAATTCACTATACTTATGCAAATTATCAAATTTACCCAATGTAACGAGTCAAGTTACATACCTTCAAAGCACACCTTTTAGTCGTGCGTCAACACCGGCTTGTCCGCTCGTAGCTCTGGCTTCCTTTCCTATAGAGTTCAATCACATTGTATTTAGAACTCCATTTCGATCATATATCGCATATTTTGTCAAATCATCACAATCATGCGTTTAAACTTTAAATTTCAATTTCGAGCCTTCTTTGAGGCATTTTTACAAACACTTAACGGGCAGAATTTTATATCATTCATATCCAAGTTCACAGCTTGCTATTTCGCTAAATTTAACATCAATTAAGCTTCCATATATCATTAAACATCATCATTTCAGAAATCACTTCCTATGACCCATATTACACTAGAATAACCATTCTAAACCGTAGTGTTCACTAGTTTCCCACAAAACCCATGAATCACCTTCCTTGTGTTCATGAGATTTTCAGGAATTAACCATGATTTCACATTTAGTTGTCTAGCTTTTACTTCTAGACACTATATCATCCCTAATCTAACCAAATCACAAACATGCATCATCTAATTTTTGGGTTTCCTAAATTCATAGGAATTTTAAACAGAGAATTTTCATAGAATTTTACATACCTTACAACCCCCTTGTGATGGGGATCATTAATCTATGCTCGATTTTCGTTTTGGACTGAGTTTGATCCTTCAATTTAGGGATTTTGTGAAGCTTAGGGTTTTGATGAACTTGGTCGCCCCCCCCCCCTGCTCTTGTCTGGTCGATCTCACACACGTATGTGTGTTTGAGATTTTTATTTTTCTTGTTTTATTAAACTTAATTTTAGTTTAAGCACTTTTGGCCCCTCTAATTTCCTTTAGTCCCCTTTTTGTCCTTTAACTACTCACTAGTCATTATCTAACTAGGTTAGTGTCACCCCTAGTTTTTTTATTTTACTAATTTTATTTACAAATAAAATTGCAAATTTTATGAATTTATATTTTCGAGATGTTACACCGCGTAAGACCAAACTTGGGTCTACAATGGGCGCGACAGCCCTGCAACGAGGCGCAACCCTGAGCCGACACGTGTCAGCTCCGTGTCAACCCTAGTTCGACGAATCAGCAACTCTAGCAGCTACACCCCTACCACACGGGCCGCGTAAGCCTTAGCTTACTCTTACGCGGGCTGCGAGAAACTCGAATTACAGCCCTATAAATTGAGGGCATCGGCTTCAGTTTCCGATCGTTCATTTTCGCTTTCTCTCTCTAAATTTCTGATAGTAGGCATAATTATCGGGTATAATACCCCCTAATTAACGAAGTTCTGCCCCGATGTAAGTATCATAACACCGGTTACGTATTAGATACGCTGCCCGATTGATCCAGGGTTCCGTACGGCTGTCGAGATTCTGCCCGATGTAGTCGTTGGAATGCCGTTTTGGGGAGGGTATTACTAATGTAAATATAAAGGGTTATTATAATAACGAGTGTGCATTGTGTAAATTATAGAGAATCACCGGGAAACCTTAGAAGAAATCTAAGACAGCAATATGAGTAATCTCCTTTTTGTAAATTATTCTTACAAAACGTTAAATGTTTTACAATGTGATTAAGCAGTGATTGAGTCTTTTTAGTTCTTCAATTACTGCCGGTATGTTGGGGTTTTGTATACAAAATGTGGAACACGTTACCATTGGACAATGGGTTAGCCAATGTGTAATATGACCCACCAGTCAGGATTGACAATACTGAATGAGTAATTGTGTAGAAATAAACAATGTGATAGATCTCAATACTATTAATGGATAAAACTCTTCTTGATTAAACTGGGATTCACTCACCAGTATTTCCCATTGACAAAATGTTTTTAAATGCGTTTCAGGTAACAAAATGTGAAAGCCAACTAGAAGCCAGCTGGACAGCACTGAAGGCTTGGAAAAGTGGCTATAAAAGTTACCTAAATAAAAGAAGATGTTTTATTCAATAAAATAGGGATTTTTCCTATGAAAATGTTTGTAATGAAAACTTGGGTTTTATCCCAATATGTTTAATATTATAAAAGCGTGGTATTGCCTCTGATAAATATTTCCTAACTACGGTCCTGATGTAATTTCCGCTGCCAAATTGATAAACAAAAATGATACCACCAAAACTGGTCTCGCGGCCGCCCATTCTCGGGACAGATAGGGGGCGGGGGTTGCGACAACATAAGATTTATTGGCACATAGAGGCTGGTATGCAGCAGAGATTCCCGGCGGCTGGCATCTAGTTTTATGTTTGTTTTGTTAAGTCAATGTTTTTAATTTAGAGTAAATTACAAGTTTTGTCCTTTATGTTTCTACCAAATTGTAGGCGGTATGCTTTGTCTTTAAGTTTGACGAGTTTTGTCCTTAACGTTTCAAAATCCTACACCTTAATCCTTTAATCTTAACTCAGTCGGAGTTTTTATTAAATCTGGTTATGTGCCTTGCACATAAGGGTATTCTTGTCATTTTACTATCCAAGGACTATTGAGTAAATAACTCATATCAAGGGACTAAATGTGTAAAAAGATTAAACCTCTCTCTCTGTATATCGAACTATCTTCTTCAACTAGCCACCACCACAACCAACCACACCCACCTGCCACCAATCTCCGCCACCGTTAACACCATCACAGCCACCATAAACAACCACCAATCTCCACCACCTTTAACCAGATCAGAACGATGAGACTCCTAAACACCCCTCATATTTTCCCCCTCGTCGGTTCCCCCTCCTAAATGCGGTGGTTGCTGCAGCAGGAAGCCACCACCGCCAACACCATAGTTCAACGACTCCCAGTGTTTCCCCCTTTTTAAACGTGGTTTCCCTCATGATTAGTTTGTGTAATTTTAGGATTTTCTTATAATCGTCTGCATTAGATTTGGTGGTCAACTATTCAGATTTAGGGGTGGGTGGTGGCGATGGCAGCACGCGGGTGGTGGATGGTGGGCGATTTCCAAATCTATGGTTATTGTTAATTTACATTGAAGGTGGGTGAGAAAATCATACCAGAGGAATGTGTGGTGGTTAGTTTTTTTGGGCCCTCACTTTGACTTTCTTAAGTGTGTGAAACAACTCTAACACCTTCTCTAAACATCTTCTTGCCTCTTTTTCAAAATTAAATACTTTTAGGAGATCATGTTTGGATCAAATGGTGGTGGTGGGGGCTCGGAGAGAGAAAGTATGTAGAGAGAAGAGAGTGGGGGAGTTTAGAGAGAGAAATGGCAGTAGTGGTGGTGGTGGTGGCCGGAGGAGGTATGACAGTGATGCTAGAGGTTGTTGCAAGTTTTTTAGAGAGAGAGAGAGTGGAGAGATGTGTGATATATAGAGAGAGAGAGAATTTTTAATTAGGTTTTTTTATTTATATCTTATTCTTTAATCTTTTTACACATTGAGTCCCTGATATAAGTTATTTACTCAATAGTCCATGTAGAGTAAAATGACAAGAATACCCTCATGTGCAAGGCACATGACCATATTTAACAAAAAAAAAATCTGACTGAGTTAAGGCTAAAGGACATAACGAGCAGGATTTTGAAACGTTAAGGAAAAAACTCATCAAATTTAAAGGCAAAGGACACCACCTGCAATTTGGTACAAACATAAATGACAAAACTTGTAATTTACTCTTTAATTTATTTGGATTGTAATGACCTAAGTCTTCTGCTGCGACTTTAATGAAATGCTTTTATTTTTGAACTATTTGCCAAATAAAACCAACAAATGAGACCTTGGTTTAGGGGAGTTTCATAAAATTAGGGCTGGCAAATCGTGTCTTAGCAGGTTTAACAGGTATCTGATAACCCGAACAACAAAAAATTTAAACATGAATACGACTCGTTTAACTACTTTATATCCAATGTCTATAAGACATATGTATATTTTATGCACCTAGAAGGAGAAATAATGGATCCTAACTTTCAAATTTTGATTATTTTAAAAAACGTAAAAAATCACAAAGTTTAAGGCAATTTAGGTTAGATTGCGCTCCATCAAAAAGTTAGATTTACTATTTATATTTTTATAACTAAATATTATTCAAATTAAGTATTATCTTATTTAATTACTTAAATATATAATTAATAAACATTTGCATACTTATAACAACAACAACAATACCTAAATATAATCGGTGTTTTAGGCAAGTCGGGTTAAATTGTGCTCTTCAGAAAAACATTGGTGACATCCACCACATTTTGCGGGCCAACTCACGATATTAAAGTTTTTTGGATGACAACATTGTTATTTACCTAAAATTTTAAGATGCCTAAGACAATTTTTGGCTACGTAAGGTACGACTTACCAATGCATAAAATGTGTATCCTTCTCGTTTAACCGTCATTGCTCGCTAATTCACTCAGTTAAAGAAAACATTAAAAACCTAATGAACTTACGATGGTTCTAAAAGTTAAAATTTATTACAAGAAGAGTGAATTTCAAGAATTGTCCTTTATCTTTATACCCATTTTCAGGCGTTGTCCTTTATGTTCAAAATTGACGAGTTTTGTACTTTAGGTTTTCAAATCATATACGTTTTGTCCTTTAGGCCTAACATAGTTAGTTTTTTCAGTTAAATTTGGTCATGTGCTTGGCACATGAGGGCATTTTTGTCAATCCAAATTTGGTCTCTTCCACCCATCACCACCTCTAATCCACCTCCATTACAGCCTGCCACCACCGACCCCACCCTACCTCCACCTCCACCTCCATCAACCGCCACCTTCACCACCTGCCACTAACAATCAACCTACATCTACCTCCACCTCCACCTCTATACCATCGCGGATAGTTGTCACTATTGCAGCCTCATAGATGGTATAATACGCTGCCTTTTCGGTTAAACTAAGTGGTTTATCGATAATGTAACACCTCGAAAAATTCACGTCCTATAATGTATTGACACGTGTCATAAGATGGAACGTGTGAAAGAATGTTCTAGAAGGACTAAAGTTGACAAACATGGAAAGTATGTGAATATAAGGGTTCAAAATGTCAACAATGAATAAACATACCTTACAGTAACCCTACATGATGTTTGTACCCTTAAACGAATAAATCATGGATCATACGAAGCTAATTGTGAAAGAAAGTGAGAGATTACAAACTACAAGGGTTAAATGTGTCAACATGTTTAAAGTATAACTCTGAGTGAACCTTTTAGCAAACCCGAAGCTTTGTAACGATTAAATATGCTCACTAGAATACATGATAAAAATTTCACCAAGTTTCGTTTTCGTATGAGAAAGTTATGATCAAATTCGTATAAGAGGGGTTAAAAGCGTCAACGATGAAGTTTATGACTTTTCGGGTAAACATGACTTGACCAAGGACTTAACAAAGTGGGTATAAGTCTCAAGGCCCTTATAGGTAATATTGAGGGGCTCAAAATGCAAGAAATAAGTTTAGTTGACCCTTCGAAAGGCCAAGGGACAATATGAAACAACTTGAAAATGTTTAATCCTGAACAAAAGGCCCAAGCGGGCCGCGTAACCCTTTGAAGACCCTTACGCGGGCCGCCTTCGATGCCCAGTACCAGAAAAATTTGGACAGCAGCCTGTTTTCGTGCATAACTGACTTTAATCAGATATTTTCACTACTTGGGCGACCCCTAAATGACTCCTAGGCCCTAGGGACATCTGTGGATGATCCATGGCCATTGCTAGGCTTGTGTGTCAATGATCCATGAGATTTTGAACACTATATAAAGGCCTCTTGTTGCAACATTGTAACCACACCTTCCATCTGCATTTCTAGAGCTTCCTGGAGCTTAAGAGCAGACCCTAAGCTTTCCTAATCGTGCATAGGACTTCAGTAAGTATGCTTAACCTTTCTTAGTTGAGTTTTTACTTAGTTTTAGCTTAAAAGTCAAACCGTCGTAATTAACGATTGACTTAGCGATTAATCATTAATGGTCCAGTGATTAGTCGAATTGAAAGTAGTTATAAGTTGGTAATTATGTGGGCATTAAACCCTTAAAAGGGCACCCTCTGATTTCCGCTCTAACTAGATCAAATGTCGGGTCAAAGTTGTTTATAAAAAGTCAACAGGATCCTAATTTGCGATTTAAAACATAACTAACAATGTAGAAGCTTTGCAACCCGTTTTATTACTCTTATAACTTACTAATTTATGTAAGAACATGTCTAAGCATGTTCGACCCGACAATTTTCTGTTTAGACCCGGTTCGGAACCGAAAGTCGCAAAACTTTGACTTTTGCTTTGACTTCAGCTCTAACCCGATTTAGATAAGTTTGGAAATGATTTAGAGCTTCCTTAGGACCAGGTTACATGATGGTATAACCCTCTGGGGTTGGATCGTTGATTGTCCGATTCATTTACAAGTTTCCGTTAAATGCCTAATGTTGACCAATATGCCCTTTTGACCTTAAAACGAGGGTTTTGGAAATATGAAAGGACAATAATCTTTGCTACTGATTTATAAACATGTCCCTAAAATTTCACATCAGTTGGAGGTCTAGATTAGGAGTTATGCTCATTAGCGTAATTATAACGCCTTTTAGTAATTAAACGGCGCAATTAGCATAAAGCCTATCTAAACCCAAATTTTTGACACCAAACCTTTTACCCACTGATGTAATATAATATTTTGGGATTTTTAAATATTTTTAATTATTTTTAACCTGCCCATAACTGAAGGTTATGGCCTTAATTCGGTAAATACCGATTATGCCCTTTTAGGCCATAAAATGAGTTTTACAAGCCCTTTTGATACCCATCCAATTGCTACTGATTTTATATAATAAATAAAGTATTTTGAACTTTATAACCTGATCAGAAAACTCAGATTTCCTGTATAACCCGGAAATCGCTTAAAATAGCTTTTTTACGCGTATTAAACGCATAGTTTGGGTTTAAAACCATTTTGTCACATAAGACCTATTACCAACTGATATGACCTAATACAATAAGTTATTTTACTAATGTATTCGGACCCGAATCTCAGAATTTTAATTAACCTCTTTTATAATCTTTAAAATGACCAAAATACCCCTACGGGGCTTAAATTGAGATTAAACTCGTTTTGGGCATAATGGAAGGTATCCTACTGATATCACAACATAATTAAAGTATATTAACTTAGGAAACCTGTATATGATTCAGTTGGTTACTCGTTACGCACTTTTCGCGTTCGGATCGGCTTATATAACTAGTTTGCATATATTAGCCGAAACGGGTCAAACCATATCATTTTTGTCTCAAAATCCAGAATGTGTTTAAGTTACCCATATTAAACAAGCATACAAGCTTGTCGGGTCAAAACCACTTTCTAAACCGGTCTTCGCCTTATCGTGCGTTTGAACCGTATCTTTCTTTAAAAACTAACCGGTCTAAGTTTTGGCTTAATTGAAGACCCGTTAGTATTCTAATTGGTTATTTATACCATCATTCCAGACTAGAGCCTTCCGGTAAATTGTACCTACGCTTACTTACCTGAATACGGCTGAGTTATAATAATTCTTGCTATTTAAGACAGGAGCTAGCTCAGGTAAATACTCTTAACTTATTTTCCCTATACGGGCTTGGGATACGGTATTATAATAATACCGCTTGGTCAGGTATTGAATGTTTAGTCGTATTGTGATTAAATTATTGAGGT
Source organism: Helianthus tuberosus (assembly GCA_030545235.1). Lineage (NCBI taxonomy): Eukaryota > Viridiplantae > Streptophyta > Magnoliopsida > Asterales > Asteraceae > Helianthus > Helianthus tuberosus. Next base: position 40,435,447 of record CM060360.1, on the reverse strand, counting down.
AACCCGCTTTAATCTGTATTGTTTGAAATAAAAGCCTTTAGGGGTTAATGACCATGTCCCGGATATCCTTGACATCATTGTATTATAAAATGGCCCCGACTTATGCACGGGGTGTAGGCATACACCTGATAGTGCATAAGGGAAACGGTATCCCACTCTCTTGTGGTCCTATACTGTGGTGTGTCTGTTAACTTTGACTCGGTTTCTACATCGGGCCCTGAACGTACAACGAACATGTAAATCTGTATACAAGATTATAAATATGATTGTCCCAAGTATAAAAGATTAATTTTGCCTTGTGCATTTTAATCAAAGTGTCAAAATATTTTCGTGCCTTGTGCACCTAAACCAATTTTCATAAACATTTCCAAATGAGTCGGTTGAGTGTATTTACCAGTGAAAACTGACGTATTTTCAAAAGTCTAAGTGACAGGTACAAGTACGTAATAGGCTGGAAGCTGCTCAGGACATTAATAAGGAATCTTGCAAGCTCTAGGCATCTAAAGTCTGTTGAACAATGTTTATATTTTATGATCCGCCTGTGGATCCTTTACTTTCCGTTGTAACACTTTGATATTACTTTATATTCGGATTGTAATATATTTATCTTTTGCTTCCGCTGTGCATTTATATATTGTGTTGTTTGACTATGATGATATCAACTACGTCACGATACTCCCCTACCGGGCCCACCGGTGAAACGTTGAAATATCGGGGTGTGACAGGTTGGTATCAGAGCCAACACTGATTGAATTAACGCTAGCCTTTTTGTGTTTAATCTCAGTTGCACATTCTTGAGTCTAGACAAGAACATAGGACTAATCCTAATTCGTTTTATTTTGTCTTTATTTGGTTCCTTTTTTTATTTTCTGATTAGCCCTTGCATGGGCAAGTCATTTTCTGTTAGAAGTCCCGTTTAGGGCAACCATATACTTGTTTAAATTTTAATGGAATGATTATATTTAAAATATCATTCATATATTATAAGATCTACCGTTATAATAAAATGGCAAAATTTAAAAAGGACAAGGCCTAGCCATATGTCACCTTAAGACAGGGCCAAGATGGTAGTTCCCCAATTAGATTCAGATCCTTGTTAACATTTCAATTTAGGATTGTTCTGCGTTAAATATTAAAAGAATCTTAAAGGTAAAACCTAGCCTAAATGTCATTGTAGACATGGCCAAGACGGTAAAACTTATCTAAAAGATTCCAATACCTGTTAACATCTGTAAGTATGTTAACATTTTTGGTAAACTGTGAATCGTTAAAGTCACACAGGCCATCTTTAAAAAAGGAGTTAATCTAAATTCCCTTATTTGAAATAATCATCCCTTAGTGATGAAGTGCCTACGGGCCAAACTTGTTGTCCGATAAGACAATTACCGCGGTGGTCTCTGACCCCCGTCTAAAGATATTGGACTACGTCCAAGCATAATAGTTTGTATGATCAATGCGATCCTGACTAATATCATCAAATGAAGATGATCATATTATAAACATCCATTAGTGATGAAATGCCTACGGGCCATACTTATTGTCCTAAGGGACAAAAGACAGTGGTTGTCTTTGACTCTCTGTCAAGAAAAGGTAATGAAATATGTTCAAACCTTAATGCCTCGACTCTCTGAAGTCATGGTTTATAAAAATTTAAAACTGTCCTTGTGACTAGGCCTTTGCGCCACTTTAATATCCTTAATGTTTTATAACTAGGATAAATTATAATGAAAATGCTAAACGTCCTCTGAGACTAAAGACAGTAGTAGTCTTTGACTCTCTCTCCAGAAAAGGTAATGAAATATGTTCAAACCTTAATGCCTCGATTCTCTGAAATCATGGCTTGTAAATTTAAAACTGTCCTTGTGCCTAGGCCTTTGCGCCACCTTAATATCCTTAATGTTTTATAACTAGGATAAATTATAATGAAAATGCTAATTAAATATAACTAACAAATTAACCAATATGGTTTATATTACCATGGTTGATGAATCGTCAAAAATGATGATTCCATGATAACCTCTGAATAAATAATTGTCAATATGTATGTAGTAATCAAACTACATAGCTAGATCAGATGAGGTCAACAGCCACCTGGGGGAGAATAATGATGCTACCAGAGTTAATATAACTGGTGTGGAACTGCAGTCATTAATAGATAATGCCGTTACACGAGCTCTCGACAGACAGTATAATGAATCAAGTGATACACACTCTAAGAGTCTATCAGTGGCTCATAGTAAGCCCCCTTCTAAATCACACGAGTCGAAGGAGGACGATGTTCATAACTCGTCCAATCAGAGGAGTGTTCCGTCTGGACAGGTTGTGCTTAATCAAGAGCCACATGTTAAAACATGTTCGTATAAATATTTTGTCTCCTGCAAGTCCAGAGACTTTACAGGAGAAGAGGGAGCCATCGATTGCATGACATGGCTCGAGGAGATGGACACTGTTGTTGACATCAGCGGTTGTGCGGAACAAGATGTTGTGAAATTTGTTTCACAATCTTTTAAAGGAGAAGCTCTAGCTTGGTGGAGGTCACTGATCCAAGCTACGAGGAAGATCCCTTTGTACGACATGACTTGGGTTCAGTTCGTCGCTCTTATCAAAGAAAATTAATGTCCTCAACATGAAGTTGAGAAAATTGAGACTGAATTCTTGACATTAGTCATGGAGAACTTAGATTGTCAAGCATACCTTACAAGTTTGAATACCATGTCTCGATTGGTTCCTTACTTGATCACACCGGAACCAAAGCGAATTGCTCGTTTTATTGGGGGTTTAGCCCCAGAAATAAAGGCCAGTGTGAAAGCATCGAGACCTACTATATTCAGGTCAGCGGCAGATCTGTCGCTATCTCTCACACTCGATGTGGTCAGAAACAAGGCTGCCAAAGCCTCTGAGGATGGAAAGCGTAAAAGGGAGGATGAGAATTCTCATCGCTCTGATATAAAGAAAAAGAGGAACTCTGAGGATAAGAAGAGCTCCGGATTTGAGAAAGACAGCCAGCAGTCGGGTGAGAAGACCAGGTGCAAAACCTGTCGGAAATACCACCTCGGGAAATGCAGATTTGAATCCCAGCCTCTACCTTGTGGGATTTGCAAGTCTAAGGAACATAAAACCTTGGATTGCAAGAAGTTGAAAGACGCAACCTGTTACGGTTGCAACGAGAAGGGGCATATCAGGACCAACTGCCCTAGGAATCAGAAGAAGCCCGAAGAGGCCAAGAAAACAAACGCATAAGTCTTCCAAACGAATGCCCAGGAGATGCTGCAGAATGATAACTATAAAGCAGGTACCTTTCCTTGTCAAGCAGTTTATACAGGAATTTATTTGATACTAGCACATATGATTCTATAATAAGCGATAAATGCTGAGAACTGTTGTCTCCGCCTGAATTGGACTCCGGTCATTTAATGCGAGGTAGCAATTAACCGATGATACTTTAGAAAATGCTCCAACAAATCTTAGATTGATATTTTATATCTATTAGGAATCACTCTTTTCTGATATCCTTATGGAAAGCTTTCAAGCTATCCAAATTCATCAATATAATAAAGACAGATGTGACGTTTTGATCCCCTGTCAAAAAGGTGATGGACTAGGTCCAACCCTTAAATGCCATTGATGGTCTTTTGTGACCTAGGCTAAGTGATATTGATATATTTTAAAAATAACGTTCATTAAGAATGTTAGTGCCATATTGGCCTGGATAGTTTAATGAAACCATGGTTAGTACATGTTAAGGCCATCAGGGTGATGAATAGCAATTGTTGAATTGCAACTAAGTAAATGATTCAATTGGTAATAAGAACCAAATCTTGAGTATGACAAACTCGGATAAGACAACAGTCAATCGTGCCATTGATGATGCGACGCATGCTAATGATGCTACAATTGTAAACCTTAAAATTTCCAAAGATGTTCTTCAAACTATAATAGATGCAGCTGTTGGAAAAGCTGTGAAGAAGGCCGTGAAAAAGTTCAAGGAGCCAAATGCTGCGTGCCCCAAATCTGTCAAAGGGAATACGGCTAAGGATAGAAAGCCTAAGATTAATAGCGCTTAAACTCTCCTAAAGAGTGTCAGGAGTAGTCTATATCAATAATAACGTAGGGTACGTTCTCTAAGTGTAAATGCTAAGAAATTCTGTTTTAATTCGGATACCAATAAATCCTTCATAAATTGTAATTATATTAGACTTTTAAAAATCTATCATAAGAACCCTAGATATTAAGCGTAAGGTAAAACTTACCGACAAAATCATAGGAACCATTTCTCCTGTTCCTGCTAAAAATCTTCAGTCATATAATTCGAGTACCCCCTCTCCAGATGAAGTACGTCAGAATATGAAATTGATATCTCTTGATCTCTATCGATTGAGAATACCATATGGTATGACAAAAGCGCCATATAGGGATTGATGTATCTTAATATGTTCCATAGATTGCTTCCATGCCTGATCAGTATGGGGGTTTAATGCATGGAACCACAAAGATATTCCAATTGTCATATGGTACTAAAGTCAACTAATGGTATTCAAAGAAGATGTCCAGAATAGAATTGTCCAAATAAATGTTCCCTGGTAAAGAAATCTGTGGACTTATAGCATAAATGTATCACTCATTTGACACCAGCAAGAATGATTGAACTAGAGCCTGAGATATGGAAATTCTCTGTATCTTGATTAACTTCTCCTAAGATTACCCTGTTTACCCCTGAGAGGCAGGTAGAGTTAAGGTTTATATCCCATTTAGGGCTGCATTATTATGAAATCTCCAAGACAACTAGTACCATTATTGAAAGAATCGAAAACCCTGGTTAAGTAAGTTTTAAGATATAAATTCATATAGCCTAACTCAGTATCATGAGAACTCGGTATAGTTAATTATGAAAGATGATTCATTTTTCTTATGCATTGATTACCGCAACCCTAATTAGGCAACAATTAAGAATTTGCCATCAGCTGCCCAGGATCATCGATTTGTTCGACTAACTGAAAGGATTAGCTATTCCTTAAGATTAATTTTGGGCAATGGTTGGAATAACCATCTCGCCTTAAGATAAGCTTTTCTATAATAGCTGTTATATAAGTATCATGGTGGCTCTTTTGGAGACCTTGTATAGATGAAATATCAAAACATCCGTTGGATGGACGGGACTTTGGGAAGTCCACTTATCGGGATCTGAACGTTGCATTGGAAACAACGAATAAGATCATACAAATCCCTAATCATCTGTAAGTTGCCAGTATTCGGCAGAAAATCAAGAATTTGTGAAAGTAGCAACCCTCCTAAAATTCTTGTTAAGGAGTAAGGTTCAACAAAAGATATCACCCAGGAAGGGTGTACCAAATTTGTTAAATTATCAGGCTAGTTAAGCTCTGAATATATAGAATCATTCAAAGGAAATCGAATGTATCAAGATCAAGTAGCTTATAAGCTAAAACCTATTTAAGGAGCTTAGCGGAGCTCGCAATACATTGCACACTAGTGACTGAAGGATGTGTTTCGCTAATAAGTCAAGAAGCACTATCACATAATGATATGCAGATTTATGATGTGATAAGCATCCAGTATCGATTGAGGATCGACAGGTTAAGAAGCCCCAAAAGGATACATGTACCTAATATAGGGGTCACTTTGGGAGCTTGGAAAGTCTCCGAATAGGTTATGGAAGTTAGGTCCATTACGCGACAAAATGTACTTCCAGCATTTTAACAAATCTCGAGGTCGAGATTTCTTTTAAGGGGGTGAGGATGTAACACCTCGAAAAATTCACGTCCTATAATGTATTGACACGTGTCATAAGCTGGAACGTGTGAAAGAATGTTCTAGAAGGACTAAAGTTGACAAACATGAAAAGTATGTGAATATAAGGGTTCAAAATGTCAACAATGAATAAATATACCTTACAGTAACCCTACATGATGTTTGTACCCTTAAACGAATAAATCATGGATCATACGAAGCTAATTGTGAAAGAAAGTGAGAGATTACAAACTACAGGGGTTAAATGTGTCAACATGTTTAAAGTATACCTCTGAGTGACCTTTTAGCAAACCCGAAGCTTTGTAACGATTAAATATGCTCACTAGAATACATGATAAAAATTTCACCAAGTTTCGTTATCGTATGAGAAAGTTATGATCAAATTCGTATAAGAGGGGTTAAAAGCGTCAACGATGAAGTTTATGACTTTTCGGGTAAACATGACTTGACCAAGGACTTAACAAAGTGGGTATAAGTCTCAAGGCCCTTATAGGTAATATTGAGGGGCTCAAAATACAAGAAATAAGTTTAGTTGACCCTTCGAAAGGCCAAGGGACAATATGCAACAACTTGAAAATGTTTAATCCTGAACAAAAGGCCCAAGCGGGCCGCGTAACCCTTTGAAGACCCTTACGCGGGCCGCCTTCGATGCCCAGTACCAGAAAACTTTGGACAGCAGCCTGTTTTCACGCATAACCGACTTTAATCAGATATTTTCACTACTTGGGCGACCCCTAAATGACTCCTAGGCCCTAGGGATATCTGTGGATGATCCATGGCCATTGCTAGGCTTGTGTGTCAATGATCCATGAGATTTTGAACACTATATAAAGGCCTCTTGTTGCAACATTGTAACCACACCTTCCATCTGCATTTCTGGAGCTTCCTGGAGCTTAAGAGCAAACCCTAAGCTTTCCTAATCGTGCATAGGACTTCAGTAAGTATGCTTAACCTTTCTTAGTTGAGTTTTTACTTAGTTTTAGCTTAAAAGTCAAACTGTCATAATTAACGGTTGACTTAGCGATTAATCATTAATGGTCCAGTGATTAGTCGAATTGAAAGTAGTTATAAGTTGGTAATTATGTGGGCATTAAACCCTTAAAAGGGCACCCTCTGATTTCCGTTCTAACTAGATCAAATGTCCGGTCAAAGTTGTTTATAAAAAGTCAACAGGATCCTAATTTGCTATTTAAAACATAATTAACAATGTAGAAGCTTTGCAACCTGTTTTATTACTCTTATAACTTAGTAATTAATGTAAGAACATGTCTAAGCATGTTCGACCCGACAATTTTCTGTTTAGACCCGGTTCGGAACCGAAAGTCGCAAAACTTTGACTTTTGCTTTGACTTCAGTTCTGACCCGATTTAGATAAGTTTAGAAATGCTTTAGAGCTTCCTTAGGACCAGGTTACATGATGGTATAACCCTCTGGGGTTGGATCGTTGATTGTCCGATTCATTTACAAGTTTCCGTTAAATGCCTAATGTTGACCAATGTGCCCTTTTGACCTTAAAACGAGGGTTTTAGAAATATGAAAGGACAATAATCTTTGCTACTGATTTATAAATGTGTCCCTAAAATTTCACATCAGTTGGAGGTCTAGATTAGGAGTTATGCTCATTAGCGTAATTATAACGCCTTTTAATAATTAAACGGCGCAATTAGCATAAAGCCTATCTAAACCCAAAGTTTTGACACCAAACCTTTTACCCACTGATGTAATATAATATTTTGGGATTTTTAAAGATTTTTAATTATTTTTAACCTGCCCATAACTGAAGGTTATGGCCTTAATTCGGTAAATACCGATTATGCCCTTTTAGGCCATAAAATGAGTTTTACAAGCCCTTTTGATACCCATCCAATTGCTACTGATTTTATATAATAAATAAAGTATGTTGAACTTTATAACCTGATCAGAAAACTCAGATTTCCTGTATAACCCGGAAATCGCTTAAAATAGCTTTTTTACGCGTATTAAATGCATAGTTTGGGTTTAAAACCATTTTGTCACATAAGACCTATTACCAACTGATATGACCTAATAAAATAAGTTATTTTACTGATGTATTTGGACCCGAATCTCAGAATTTCAATTAACCTCTTTTATAATCTTTAAAATGACCAAAATACCCCTACGGGGCTTAAATTGAGATTAAACTCGTTTTGGGCATAATGGAAGGTATCCTACTGATATTACAACATAATTAAAGCATATTAACTTAGGAAACCTGTATATGATTCAGTTGGTTACTCGTTACGCACTTTTCGCGTTCGGATCGGCTTATGTAACTAGTTTGCATATATTAGCCGAAACGGGTCAAACCATATCATTTTTGTCTCAAAATCCAGAATGTGTTTAAGTTACCCATATTAAACAAGCATACAAGCTTGTCGGGTCAAAACCACATTCTAAACCGGTCTTCGCCTTATCGTGCGTTTGAACCGTATCTTTCTTTAAAAACTAACCGGTCTAAGTTTAGGCTTAATTGAAGACCCGTTAGTATTCTAATTGGTTATTTATACCATCATTCCAGACTAGAGCCTTCTGGTAAATTGTACCTACGCTTACTTAAGTGAATACGGCTGAGTTATAATAATTGTTGCTATTTAAGACAGGAGCTAGCTCAGGTAAATACTCTTAACTTATTTTCCCTATACGGGCTTGGGATACGGTATTATAATAATACCGCTTGGTCGGGTATTAAATTTTAGTCGTATTGTGATTAAATTATTGAGGTAACCCGCTTTAATCTGTATTGTTTGAAATAAAAGCCTTTAGGGGTTAATGACCATGTCCCGGATATCCTTGACATCATTGTATTATAAAATGGCCACGACTTATGCACGGGATGTAGGCATACACCTGACAGTGCATAAGGGAAACGGTATCCGACTCTCTTGTGGGCCTATACTGTGGTGTGTCTGTTAACTTTGACTCGGTTTCTACATCGGGCCCTGAACGTACAACGAACATGTAAATCTGTATACAAGATTATAAATATGATTGTCCCAAGTATAAAAGATTAATTTTGCCTTGTGTATTTTAATCAAAGTGCCAAAATACTTTCGTGCCTTGTGCACCTAAACCAATTTTCATAAACATTTCCAAATGAGTCGGTTGAGTGTATTTACCAGTGAAAACTGACGTATTTTCAAAAGTCTAAGTGACAGGTACAAGTACGTAATAGGCTGGAAGCTGCTCAGGACGTTAATAAGGAATCTTGCAAGCTCTAGGCGTCTAAAGTCTGTTGAACAATGTTTATGTTTTATGATCCGCCTGTGGATCCTTTACTTTCCGTTGTAATACTTTGATATTACTTTATATTCGGATTATAATATATTTATCTTTTGCTTCCGCTGTGCATTTATATATTGTGTTGTTTGACTATGATGATATCAACTACGTCACGATACTCCCCTACCGGGCCCACCAGTGAAACGTGGAAATATCGGGGTGTGACAGATAAGCACAATAGGTGTGTAGCCAGGAGTTCCTAATTCTTGATTGATTCTTTCGGAGTTGGATCTTATCTCCGCCTCGATCTCTGCCACATCAAATTTGGTATAAACTAATCAAAATTACATTAACTGGAGCATACACGAGACTTTAATTACATAAATCATGATTATTTATAAACTATTTATGAACATAAATTTACGAGAAATTGACATGTAAAACCCTAAATTCATATAAAGATGTTGAAAAAGATGATTACCCAATTCGATTCGAAGATTTTGGAATGGTGAATTGTGATTGATTGATGAGGATTGAAGGGTTAGAAGATTATTATTGAACATAACAGAATTTCGTGTTTGATCCTATTGGCGTGAAATGGGATAAGTGTAAGGCCCTGCGTTTAGATGTTTTTATAATTCTAGGCAAGTCTTGCTGTACTTCCTATTCTGTTATGCTTTTTACACTCGAGACGATCAGTCATAATGAGGAATGAACTATTTGAATCTTAATCATGTCAAACTATGTAAACTCCATGTGACGCTTTTGTGATATGAATAATGTGAATCTTGACTCATGTGATACTTTTATATATATAAAATATGATTCTTGACTCTTGTGATGCCTTATATGTGAACGATGAGTATATTCTAGAAACTTGACACTTGTTATGCTTTGATACTTACTGAACGAGAAACTAGCTTGAACGCGAACGGGAAACACGGAAACTTTTGTGATATTTATGTAATAATACCACGTAATGGTTACTCACAATAATAGGCAACACAACACTTAACGTAGCTTGAAAAATGAACCAAAGTCGGAAAACTAACAAACGCGAATCGGTTGTCCGAATGGACATCCGATCGGATGACCATCCGGTCGGATGGATGGCCATTCGGCAGGAACACCGTCCGATCGATTGCCACACACTAGCACCGACTTAACCCCATTCGATCGCACCCATTCGATTGGAGCTGTCACTGTCACCTATAAATAGGAAACTTGACCATTCATTCTCACCCTTCACTCTACCATCCGGCCACCTGCACTCAAGGCACTCTCAGTCACTTTAATCGCGATTAAAGGCCATTTCGTAAGTATTTCTCCTCAAATCTTGTACAACCTTCATCTTTAATCACTTCTACACTATATTCTTCATCAAAATCAAACGAACCCTTCATGTTTTTCCCGAAAACCAACTGATTTAGGCTTCTTGAAGGTGGTTTCCACGCGGTTGCTTATGCAAGCTGTGGTGGAGCACCATACCAAGATTGGTGCTAGATCTAGTGGATTTTCACAACCTTTATACAAAATCTAAAGGATTATCACACTTTTATACCAGATTTGACGGAATTTCACATGTTAGCGGCTCGGATCTGATATACTTCACGTTTTACAACTGATTTTTCCGAACTTTCCTTCTGATTTATGCAAAACCTTGGTGAAATCAGACTCAAATAGACTCTCGACTCGATCCTTAGTCAAGAGTCGGCTTGAAAACTGAATTCCACCGGAAAACGGGCCTATTGACGGGTCCAAACATGAAATTCCATCAGAAACAACTCGTCGGTTCGAAAGGGGTGATGCCCATCTGATCGAACGAGCTGGGTTTGGTATGTTTCCGTTGTTTAACACGTCGTCACACTGTCTCCGTTAGCTCAAAACTTAGAAATTTTACAAAAACTTCACACACTGACCATCTGTTCCAATGGTCATCCGATCGGATGACCATATTTTCCAGATGATCTGATTATGATAACACTTGTTGTTTATTTTACAGACATTATGATCAAAACATCGAAAACTTTAACAGTTCGCAAACACCCACTGTTCGAATGGCCATCTGTTCGAATGATCATCCGTCCGGATGACCATCCGTTTGGGTGACCATACGCTCAGGTAGTCTGTCAGACACTTTAACTCGATTTTCGCACTATTCAACACTATGTTCCCAACCGGGTCAGCACTTAAAGGACTTATGCTCTGTTCCCCACACGCAGGCTGATCCAACGCTCCCTTCGATCCAATTAGGCAGTGTTTGGTTCTAAGCACCCACTATGAGTATACTCGATCCCTTTTTGTTTTAAACACTTTTGGGATGCAACATGTATTCTATATCAAGACACTTGATACTTGAAACTTATTTGAAACATACTCTATCCGCATTAAACATGAAAACATTATGCTTGTGATACTTGAGACTTTTATGCTACGTGAACGTTTGATTCTTATGTGTAGCTCGCCTTAACAATTATAGCGCTATAGGGGTAACGCACCGCTCTTTGACTCTTTGGGAGTATTGTTACGTTTTTGATTCTTTTACCTCCTTTTCGATGCGTCGAAGTAGGAAAGGCACGTTAACGCGTTGGAGACTTTAGTTATCATATGAACCACGTTAACTAGCATGTTGAAACTTGTGATATGTTTTTCATGTTGGATATTAGTTTTATTCGTAAACTATTATGCTATGTATTCAAACTTGTATGCTCGCCAACATTTTTGTTGATTGTATTTTAATACATGTTGCATGTTGATAGTAGCTGGGAATCAAGAAATCAAGCTAGGATGAACTTAGAAACTCATCTTAGATAATTAGACAATTTTGAACAATATTTGAATGTTTGTGTTATTTTGATACATTATGTTAGTTGTGGAATGTGTTTGACATTTTAGACATATTTATGAAATTTTGATTAATCTATATCGAAACAATTAGTGTTATGGATTCTCTTGAGTAATCTGATTCACTTAATGCCTCGCCCCGATGTTTCCGCCATCGGTTCGGGTGTGACAGATTGGTATCAGAGCCATAACTATAGGGAATTAGGAATAAGTAGGAATGCTTTGCCCTAGTCTATATTTCTAGGAACCTTGACTCTTATTTGTTGTTTAAAACCTATGCATTCTACCTTACATGCTTCCTAGCAAATACTTCCTTGTTAAACTTACATGCCCTTCCTAAGGCTAACACAATGCACACTTGGACGCTTTGAAGACACTCTTGTAACACGATCGAAACGACTCATCAAAATAGGGGTGATTCCCGCCTTTGATGACGACTTTCACTCAGTTATACTAGGTATATTGCACGAAATTTACCCTCAAGATAGGAGTGATATCCAAACCTTGAAGGAAATTTCCATTTCATATTTTAGTGGATCTTATCTTTTGATAAGTACCAACAATATTAGGGTACGATAGGTGAAACTCGCATCTTGATAACTAGTCCCACTCTTTGATTTTCAGTCTCGTCAAAGTCTCGAATCTTCCCAATTGATTAAGGACGTGTAGTAACCGAAAGGACAAATATCTTAGGCCTAACATCGATGAACGTATTTGTCTAGTAGGCCAAAGCACGATACATTAATTCAAAACGGGGGCTCAATTTACTTTGGTTAGTCGACGTTTCTCTACCCGAAATAATCCTATGTTTTAAAAGCCTATCTTTTATGTCATCTCGATTTACATGTGGTTTTTATACTTGATACTTTATTTTTGAGACTGTCACATGAATCGCACTATCTCCGCAATCTAAAACAGTAATAATAATCTCTCAGGAACAAACTAAATTTACGATGCTTTATTCATTCATGTTATACTACGTGGAAATCCTGATAAAACTATGAGGAACATGTTGAACATTTTTATGCTATGTGAAACAACTTGATTAAACTATGTGAAACATGATGAACGTTTTGTGATGTGCGAAACAACCTGAGTCTTTTATGTGATCATGTGAAACTCTATGCTATATTACGAAATCGTAAAACTATATTTAAACATTATGATCGAGTCTCACCCGATCCTTATACTGACTCTTTAGATGTCATCAAGTCGTCTCTCCAACCCACACAAGAGGTCAAAGGCCAACACTCAGAAGAAGATGATGTCTTTTATGGCCGACCAGATTGCACGCATTGTTCCCAAGATTGTCACTGAAATCCAGGGATCAAACACTCTTCCCTCCTCTGTTGACTCGAAAGCGATCCAGCCTAAGCCTGTGAGCTTCAACTACAAACACTTTGTCTCTTGCAACCCTAAGCCTTTCACGCGCAGTGATGGGGTGACCGCAATGTTGGAATGGTTCGACAACATTGAGGTTACTTTCATTAACAGCGAGTGCCCTGAACATCTCAAGACTAGGAGTGCAACTGGCGTGTTTCAAGGCAGAGCTTTGGAATGGTGGACCAATGAGAGAAACATCCACTCCAATGATGAAGCTTATGCTTTACCATGGGCCGAGGTCAGGGAACTGATGATGCTCGAATTTTGCCCTCCTCACGAGCAGCAGAAACTTGAGGATGAATTCTGGCATCTAAAACAAGTTGGAGATGACAATCTGGCTTATACTACCCGCTTTAAGAAACTTAGCATCATCGTGCCACATTTGGTGTCTACTCCCAAGCGCATGATCACGCAGTAAATCCATGGGTTGCCTCCTGCTATGCGTGACGCCATTGAAGCAGCTTAGCTCGACTCTATTGAAGAAGTTTACCGTCTCGCGGCTAGTTTGAACAACAACCGCGTTCGTGAAAAAAAAATTGGTACACCTGCTCCCCCGAAACCAGCTAACCCGATTACCCAGCAACCAAGTGGCAGCAAGAACAAGAAACGAAAATCTCAAAATTCTGGCTGCAATGGAATTGTGCCTGCTGCTACTCCAAACCCTCCTGCTCCAGAAAACACCAAGAAGTCATACATTAGGATTCATCCCAAGTGTGCCACTTGCAACTATCACCACCCTATTAACACGACTTGTCGCCAGTGTACCACCTGCCGTCGTTATGGTCACACAGCCCCTTACTGCCATCAAGCCAATCAAGTTCAGCAAGCACCGCCAGCTCAGCCAGCTCAGCAGAACCCCAAACCCGCAAAGAACGTGCGAGCATGCTACAAGTGTGGGGACACCACTCATCTCTGTCCCCAATGCCCCCAGCTGATTAAGGAGCAACAACAAGCCGCATGAGGACGAGCGTTCAACATCAACGCGAATCAGGCGCGAAATGACAATGATGTCGTTAATGGTACGTTTCTCGTTAATAATCTTTGTGCTTCGACACTATTTGATATTGGTGCCGACAGAAGCTTTGTGTTCGTAGAGTTTGAATCTTGGTTAAACTGTGCACACTCTAAACTACCAAAGTCGTTCTCTGTTGAGATTGCCGATGGTAAGATTCTAGTTGATTCTATCCTCCGTGATTGTTCCCTGACTCTTAACGATCACGTTTTCACTATTGATCTCATACCCATGCAATTGGGTAGCTTTGATATCATAGTCGGCATGGAGTGGTTGCGTAAGAACCATGCCGAAATCACTTGTCACGAGAAGTACGTTCGTTTACCTCTCTCGTCTGGTGATACTTTGCATGTCTATGGAGATCGACCTTCTAAAGGACTGAAGTTGATGTCATGCACTCATGCGAATAAATGCTTACGTGAACAGTATTTTGCCTTCTTGGCCCACATAGTGGAACAAAAGGGCAAGGGAAAGAGCGTATGTGATGTTCCAGTAGTGTGTGATTTCCCCGATGTCTTTCCTGAAGATCTTTCTGGTCTTCCTCCTCCTCGATCTGTTGATTTTCGTATCGATCTCATACCTGGTTCGACTCCTGTTGCCAAAGCTCCTTACCGACTTGTACCCTCTGAGATGCAAGAATTATCTAGTCAACTGCAAGAACTGCTCGATAAAGGCTTTATACGTCCAAGTACCTCCCCTTGGGGTGCTCCTGTGCTATTCGTCAAGAAGAAAGATGGATCATTTCGCATGTGCGTCGACTACCGTGAACTTAACAAAATCGCCGTCAAGAATCGTTATCCTCTCCCTCGTATCGACGATCTTTTTGACCAGTTACAAGGCGCAAGTTGTTTCTCTAAAATCGACCTTCGATCTGGTTATCATCAGCACCGTGTTCTCAAAGAAGATATCCTCAAAACTACTTTTCGCACCCGTTATGGACACTACGAGTTCGTGGTTATGCCTTTTGGTTTGACCAACGCACCCGCTATGTTCATGGACCTTATGAATCGTGTTTGTAAACCTTATTTGGATCGTTTTGTGATAGTCTTTATTGATGATATTCTTAGAAAGGCTTAGTTGGCTTCTTAAGGAGGTTGTTGAGTCAAACAATCGAATAAATAACAAACTTAATGAGCTAACTGGAAGAGTTAGCAACATACGCCAACAACATGCCAAGCTACAACTTGAATTAGACGCGCTTATTGCGCATGTTACTAGGCCTAATGATGTTAAGAAAAATAAATATACTTTGTAGTTAGGTAAACAATCAACATTAGTAAAGATACTTTGTAGTTTATCCTATCTAATTTGATATAAAATAAGTATGTGTTAAGGGTGGAGGGAGTGGTCACCAAATGGTGAGTGTTTAAGTTATTTTATAGCCAATAATGTGATGCCATGTCAAGTCCCCACTTCACTCCCTATTTTGCACTCAATCACTAGCAATGGTCAAACACATGGGTAATCTATTTTATTTTTTTATATATTATTTTATATATTTTTTATTGAGAGTTTGGTGAATATCCGTATGGAGTTTGAACCGGTGCACTCGGACCTCTAGAATTGCCTCGTCTCATTTGCGAAACCTGTTTTCTTGAATCCGACCCTCGGCTAGCGGAACTTTTTTCTTGGGTTCACCTTTGTTTTGTTTATCCATGATGTGGTGTGGGTGTAGAATTTTTTTTTTGTTTAGAAAAAGTGGTGTGTAAAATGAGTTAAATGTGTAGGTTAAATAAAGAATTTTTTTTTATTTAATGACAAACGGTCAAAAAATTGTTAAAGGCTCCCACTTTTTGTCCCTCTTTCACTCGATGAGTACACACCGCCATACCCACTCCCCGATCACAGAACACCCCGGCACCACATCACCCCTCGGTAAACTACCCTCTCCGCTTCACTCACCAAACCCACTCCGCTCACCCTAACGCATTTTAACACCTCGCTACATCACGATGGGGCTCCCAACTAGTTAATACAAAAAAGTTTCACATGTAAAACTTTCTTCTTCTTTTTCATAATACGTCCTTTTACATTGCATTTTATACAATATCATAAATGTATAATTACACAATGATACTTAAAAATTATTGAAAATATTGTGTCGACCCAAAATGTCAAAAAAAAAAAAAAAACATTAATTGTATTGTAGTTATAAGTTATACATATTCATCAACTTTAAATAAACAACAAGAAACTTTATGGCAATATATGTTCAATTTAATTAGTAACATTTATAATATAGTATGTGCCAGTTTTACTATAGGTTATAAAATACACTTAGTATTAAGAGTAAACTTCCGATTTGCTCCTTGTGGTTTGGTCACTTTAACGGTTTTGCCCCAAACCTTTCAAAATAGCCATTTTATTCCCTGATCTATGAAGCTTATCTCTATTTCACTCCCCGTCCCTAACGCCATCCAATTCAACTGTTAAATCTTGGTCACATGCCCCTCACATGAGGGGCATTTTAGTCTTTTCACATCCCATATAATTTCTTTGTCTCTCTTAACACTATCCTCTCCAACGTTCTCTCTCTCAAAACCCATTGTGCCCTAATACCTCACCAGTAGTCACCACTGTGACCTGTGACCTGATGTTAATCCTCCTCTCTCTCTCTCTCTCTCTCTCTCTCACTACTACCACTCCGGCAACCACCCAAACGCCTCACCACCACCGCCCAGGCCACCGACACCGGAACCACCCTCACAGTTTTGACCGGAAGTCTTCCACCCATGAAACCTTCCCACAGATCTGAAACCTCGCAGATCTCAATCATCAATTCACGTATATGAGTGCTCACTAAGTTAATTTCATCTCTCTCAACACTCTCTCTAACCCTGTAACCTAAACTCTTAGGTGCGAAGGAAATGAAACAAGTGGGATGGGGGCTTTTAATGGTTGTTCACAGATCTGGAACCCTAGCCGATAGTGGTGGTGGGGTTTAAAGGCAACGGTGGTGTAAGAGCTCCGATTTGATGGTAGCAATGGTGAAGATGACAACTCAACCATCAATGATGTTTATGAGTGCTGGTAATTTTTGGTTTTTTGATCTCTCAGTTGCCTTTTGTTTATAGAAATAGAAAAAAAGAAAAAAGAAAAAAGAGCACTCTGAATACGATTTATGGAAGAGATTGAGTAACAAGTGCTAAAAATACAATGGTTAGAATAGCTTTAATTTGTGGTAAGATTGCATAATTTTTATCTTCCTCCAACCTTTCTGTTCATCCATTTATGCGTTATGAGTATGTAGCTTTATGAGTATGCAGTCTGTATTTTAAGGTGAACCTAGATCTTTTAATGTGTTTTGTATCGTATATAATTGTTTCAATGATTTAAATGGTGCGATGTTATTGTGGATGATTGCCAGCAATAACTTAAAAAGGTTAACATCAGGTGTTTTTTTTGGGCTAGGGTGGTGATTCTTGGCGGTGGTGATGATTGCCGGGGGCGGCACTTGCAGGAGAAGAGTTGGCGGTGGTGCAGGAGAAAAGGATGGTCAATAAAAAAGATGTTAAAATACATGGGATGGGAAAAGACTAAAATGCCCCTCATGTGAGGGGCATGTGACCAGGATTTAACAGTTGAATTGGATGGTGTTAGGGGCGGGGAGTGAAATAGAGATAAGCTTTATAGATCAGGGAGTAAAATGGCTATTTTAAAAGGTTTGGGGCAAAACCGTTAAAGTGACCAAACCACAGGGAGCAAAACGGAAGTTTACTCTAGTATTAATTATATGAAAGAAGTAAATGAGTTTTTAAAACTATTACTTGAGAACAAATAAGATAACATGTGGTATTGTTAAAGAAAAAAGATTTATAATTAGATAAAACAAAAATTAAATATAAAACGATAATAAAGAAATAAAATTATAAAAGATAACAAAATATAAATGTTTTTTTTTTGTACTGTATGATTTTAAAAATAATATCTAGAAAAAATATCTAGAAAAAAAATGATAAAAGATCTTAACAAAAAATATAGAGAAAAGCTAAATAAAATGATTATTGTGATTGATTGATTAGTGAGCGGGTAAACAAACCAACCATATTCGGAAGTCTTAAGTAAGGCTACTCGGTGTGACAGGAGGGTAGTCCTCAAATAATGTTTCGTCATGTAGGATGTGTGTGAGGATGAGGTAAGGGGATGGACCTAAGTAAATGGAGGATGAGCCTAATATATATATATATATATATATATAGGTAAAGAGTACGGTACAAATTACCTTATCGTACATTATATACGCGAGCATAATAGCCATACACGTGTCCTGATTGGTTTTTTCATATATAAGGTTAAATGAGACAATCAATTCAATCATTTGAGGGTAAATTCGTCTCTTCATTCAATCAGCGAGCGAGAAGTTCGTTACACTAATATCCCGGTATTTATCATTCGAATCAATTTCAAATTTTTCATAATTCTCAATTTGCAGTTATCGTTCTTCTGTGTTAGGGTTTTATTTAGTTGTTTTTTTTCGATGGATCCACAGAGCAGCGCTGGACGTGCAAATGTTGTTGATGTTGAAGAAAGTCGACCTATCGGTGATCATGATCAATTATCTGCATATCAGAGAGTTTCTATTGAGGATGTTTTAAATCCGCCATCTGCAAATTCAAATCCAATTGCAAGTTCAAGTGCTCTAAACGATTGTTTTAATGGTAATTATGTTAATTCAGATCTCTAAAATGTTCTATACCTGTTTTTTGTTTAATCGGTCCTCTGATTTTACATTTTTGTAACTGTTTTTGAAGTTTGAATGTTGAGTATATTTTTTGACATGAAAGCAACATGTACAAATTCGCATGTTATTAGTCTTTTCAATTCGCATTTGATGTTTTTTTCCTTAACTATTTCGCATGCTATGGTATATTAAATCGCATAGATAACTCACATTAATCAAAATCATCAATTTCGCATGTTTTCTTTATAGATTTCGCATGTTTTTTGATTTTTCTGATTTGATTCATTTAGATGAAAGTGTATACACTTCGGAGGTTCAAGCATCAGCTACACCTGTGGTTGGAATGCAATTTATCTCTATTGAACAAGCATATGCGTTTTACCAATCATATGCTAAGTTAGCTGGTTTTTCTATTCGGAAAGGTGGTGAAGTACACAGTGGTGGTATAATCAAAACTAAGTATTTTGTTTGTTCTAAAGAGGGACATAAGCCACTGTGTATTGACGATCATTCGAAGTCAAAAAAGCAATTCAAAACAAGGAACAGGGGGACTATTAGAACTGGATGCAAAGCTCAACTTATGATTTGCACTGTGGATGGTAGATTATATACAGTAAAGAGATTTGTTGATGACCATAATTATAAGTTTGTATGCCAAGATGATATTCACATGTTGCCAGCTTACAGACAATTGTCAGATGTCCAGGAGGAGATGGTATGGGAACTAGGCACTTTAAACCTTGGTCCTGTCAAAGCTTTCCATATAATGAGGAAACGTTATGGTGGTTTCGAGAACGTTGGTGCCACGGTTGATGATTGCAAAAATTTTAGGAAGCGAATTAACAGCTATATAGGAGAATATGATGCTGACATGGTGATTAATAGGATGACTGACAAAAAACAGTATTTAGCTGATTATTCGTTTGAATATTCTGTTGATGATGGCAAACGTTTAACTGGTTTGTTCTGGGCTGATGGTTTATGTAAGCTTAACTATATGGAATTTGGGGATGTGATATCCTTTGATGCAACTTTCAAGACAAACAGGTTAGTGTTTGAAGACAAACATGTTTTTTTTTTACTATTTTCGCATGTTATATGTCTTCATGAGCGGTGTATATCGCATGTGTAAAATTTGTGTTAACTATATCGCATGTTTTACTTTTGTTTTCGCATGTGGTTTTTTGTTATTCGCATGTTTTCAACGTATTTTCGCATGTGTTGTGCAGGTACAAGATGGTGTTTGTCCCGTTCACTGGCATTGACAACCACTGTCGAAATGTAACATTTGGAGCTGGGTTGTTGGCATCGGAGAGCATTGAATCATATAAATGGCTTTTGAATTCATTTTTAAAGTCATTTGGTCAGCAGCCAAAGGTTGTAGTGACTGATCAAGACACTGCTATAAAACAGGCTATTGAGGAGGTTTTCTGTCAGCAGACACAGATTGTGCATGTGGCACATAATGAAAAAAGTGGCAGATAAGGTATAGTATGCTATATTGTCTTCTGTTAGTGTTATTTTTTTGTATATTATACATTTTTTTATAGGTTGATATAAAGAGAATTTATTTGTCATAGGTTGGACACGAGTTGTGCAATAACGATGAGTTTAAAAGGAGGATGTGCGACATTGTATGGACTGATTCGATTGAGCCTGAAGAATTCGAGAGACAGTGGAAGTTGGTGATGATTGATTTTGGTCTCACAGAAAACAAATGGATCGATGATATGTTTGTGATGAGATCCATGTGGATTCCTGCTTTTTACCGACACAAGCCAATGTCGGGACTTATGAGAACAACATCAAGATCAGAGAGTGAGAACCATTTTTTCTGCCAGGTGTCTAATTCACAACTCACTCTCGTAGAGTTTATGAATCATTTCGACGGTGCAATGGATGTCCAACGTTTTAATCATAGAAAGAATGATCATATTTCAAGATATACGGAGCCTGCTGATTTGACCAGAACTTCTTTGGAAGAAGATGCTGCTAAGAGATTCACCAGGTCTATATTCTTTGATCAGCAAATAGAGATTTGTGGTACAATTTCTGAATGTCTGCCGATGGACACCAAAGTAGAGGGTCCACAGATCAGGATAATGTTGAAGGACTTTAAAGCACATGGAAATGGTTTATGGAGGTATTATAAGACATGCAAATTTATTATGTTACACATGCGATTTTAAAGTTATCCCTTTACATGTTTGTAAGACATGCGAATTTAATATGTTACACATGCGATTTTAAAACTGATTCATTTACATGTTTTTTAAGACATGCGAAATTGTCATGTTTCACATGCGAATTTAATTTTGAATATATATTTTTTTTGTTGGTTTTTCCTAGGTGTGGTTCAAGAACCTTGAAAATGATGTAACTGCACAATGTATCTGTTTGCGTTTTGAGCAGTATAGGCTGCTTTGCAAACACATCTATTTCCTTTTCAAGATGTTTGGTGTTAAAGAAATACCAAACAATTATGTTACGAAGAGATGGACGAAGGATGTTGTTCCGAGTGAGTTAAATGTGAAGTACAATCTAAATGTGGGTGGCAAGGATGTGCAACACAAGGCTAAACGGATTGCTCGTGAAATCATCCACACAGGGGAGTATTTGGTTAGCAATTTGATTTCCGACCTCGATCAACTTGTTTTAGTCAGGGATCAAATGATGCAGCTTAAAGAGAGAGTTGATCAGAGTTGAATAACCAAGCAACTTTGTCCAAAATTTGACCGATTTTCAAAGTTGATTGGTTATCAACAACCCGTAACTAATGCTCCTCCTACTGTCCGTGTGCCGGCTGGTATAAGAAACAAAGGTTGAGGCTCGCATAAAAGGATTAAATCTAAGAAAGAACAAATAATCAGCCGCAAGGGGAAAAGGTCAAGGACATGTAGCGTATGTAATGTAAAAGGTCATGACATTCGGACTTGCGAGGAGCTGAAAGCCAAACTACAAGGTAAACAGCAAAAAAAAAAGAAGAAGGGCATCCAGATCGAAAATGTTGCTAGAGACAAAGACAATGAGGTTGAAGATGATGAAGAGGAAGATGAGTTTGAAGATTACAGTAGTGATGATGGATCTGAAGAAGAAGATCAGTGGGAGGAGGTTTCGGAAGATGATGAGGATGAGTAGTTTTTTCTGAATGGACATGCGAATTTATACGAAACACTTGCGATTTTTTATATTCATCTGTTATATCTTGTTTCACATGCGATTTATAATGTATAAACATGCGATTTTATATGATTCAGTTTATAATAACTCTAACATGCGATTTCACTTTTATTACATGCGATATTTTGAGTTTTTTTTTTTTTTTTTTTTTTATGTGACAAACAGGGCAATATCATTCATGCGATTTAATATTTTTTTAAGCAAGCATAATATGTGTTCTAAATATATAATACTAGGTTAATGCCCGCGTAATACGCGGGCTTCAACCAAAACAATATTATTTACTTTGAAATGAAAAGTTCTGTACAAACGCATACATTGGAAAAAATAAACAGAAAATTATTCAATCTCGGATAAAACTTCCTTGTATACTACATATGAAGATTGTCATTGCTTACAAAACTACCTAAGAGTGATGACATCTTTCAAATAAAATAACATAATTTTATTGCAAAAATATGAAGATTGTGAATGGTTAGAAGAATCGATACCTAATTTATACAAAAGAATATCATCTAACTATTGTATAACTCAAGAACGTAACATTATAAACATAAGAAAACGTTAACCTAGCCGGAAGTTAAAAATGGCCATATGAGAAAAACAAAAGTACTTGATAAACTATTGTAAACATATATAAAAACAATGATAATAACATCAAACAGTAACACCATTCAACCATATATTTAACTAAGTTATTTGTACCATTACAAAACATCAACATAAACTAAACCATAATAAAGTAAGCAAAGTTTTCATGTCCATCAACCCAACATCCAAAATGTACATATCAAATATACTAACCAACAACTTAACAAACCATACCTGTTATAAACAAAATGCATACCAGTCTTGCTTAGATCGAGGTTACATCATTCAACACAATCTTCTTCTGGGATGTTACATAAGTGAAGTGTAACATATGACCAAACTCCAACTGATTATCTGCCATGAACTTTCTCCAACCACCAACGGCGTAACGTAATGTACCACCGTTTAACTCCGTCTTCGTCTCATAAACCTCCACATCCCCAGTCATGTTTTGAACATATAAAGGTTCCAAGTTATCAGACAGGCCTGCTCTGTTTACAACTTCAACAGGAAGACGCTAAATGCGTTTAAAGAAAAACAAATAAAAGTCAATAGAAAAAATGAAATAAATATGATGGTAAATGATGTAAAAAACATACAAGCCGATTGTGACACTCCGGGTTTTACCCGCACATCCTACTTCCTTGAAAATCTCATTATTTAATTTATGTGAACTAATTGTTAGATTGGTGTTTATTATATTACAAATATGGCTATTGGTATAAATCACAAAATTTCCTACATGAATTTGTTATCAGCGATCTCATCAATATATTGGTGCGAATTTATTCTAAAGGAATTTAAGGCTAATGGACACATTAACCAAATATTCAAACTTCCACAACACAACCCCTGTTAGTCGGCCCAGGGAAAAGCCCAAAACAAAATTTGTGTGCCCTAATCCTGATCGACGTTTAATTGGAGGGTATAACAACTCACAGCCGACAACATAGGTCAGCTGCAATCCCAAAAAGAATTCCCCACTGTTCTCTCTCTCTTCCTAATATTCCTTCTTCTCCAAACAAAACCTGCGACCATGACATCGGCGCCTCCGATCAAATCCCGATTATACAATGACACCTCTTCTTAACACACTTAACCTCGTCATCTCCGGCAAATCCCACTCCATTCCGATCAGTCTTTGGCAGCTTACGTTCTCGGAACTCGGAACTCCGCTTCGATCTATTTAGCTTACAACCGGTCACAAACTTCGAATCCAGGTTAGTCGCTTTATTGTGCTTGACTAAGTGAGCTCGTTGAATGATTATATGTGAAAAGTATGAAGGTGTGTGAATCGGTTCTTGTCATGTGCCCAGATCTGAAGTACTGATGGTAATAAATGATAGTTTGCGAACTTGTGTGATAAACATGAAAGAATGGATTCTTGTTAACAAAACAGTGAATGATTAAAGATGAGAAATTATCTGCTGAATCTGTTATTAATGATACTTCTTATATGAACCCGTTTAACATCAGATACTCGATAACTAGCTCTGTTCATGATAATATTCGTTTGGTTCATATGGATATTTCTGTTCATTCAAAAAGATCATGTTTAGGTGATAGTGGTAACCTGTTGCTTAATGTTTGAATCCAACGACTGTGTAAGTGATGAAAGGTGTCGATTTCTGTTCGAAATAGTTATGATAATATATGATTCGTTGTTCCATGCGATGATGATGAGTGTTGATAAGTCGTTAAGGATGATAATCATGTTGTCAAATAAGAGAGTCCGATGATTCACAAACATGGATATGGGTCGTAGTTAGAGATATGGGTTTTTGGAATGATTTAGGGATGATGAAGAAGGAACTTTTGTCTTATCTGTTTTAATTCAAATGTGTGTGTCTGCCATTTATAAATTGTATCTGGATTTTCATAAAATGTACAAGTTTATAAGCTTAGAGTACAACCTACCTAAAAATGATTTGAAATTGTGGGAATGCCAGTTGTTTGTCTTTTATGATTTGATTTAATTAGGAGAATGATATATGTAGAAGTTGTAGAATGAATTGCACAAACTGACATGAGGACCCACACCCTTTTTGTATTTGGAACCACCATGTCGCACATTTCCACAGACCACACACACTCCAATTAAGTTGGGCTGCAATATGCTGCTGGGCCACACAATATTTGAGAATCACAAACGACCATGGGCTGGGTTGATTCTATTCTATATACAAGAATTGGGGTTGGTTGATCATGACCCACTTGTAGCTATTAGATATGTAAGGTCTAAATGTGATGTATTAAACATGTAATGTTTAAAGGTAATAAATACGTGATGATATGTATGCCATTGGTTAGAACTGTGGTGATAGGCTAATAAGATTATGTT
The DNA here is from genome assembly GCA_030545235.1 of Helianthus tuberosus. Classification (NCBI taxonomy): domain Eukaryota; kingdom Viridiplantae; phylum Streptophyta; class Magnoliopsida; order Asterales; family Asteraceae; genus Helianthus; species Helianthus tuberosus. The sequence goes on along the minus strand of CM060360.1, from coordinate 40,410,409 downwards.
TAGATGATAAATGTAGTGCCATGCTTTAATAAAACAGTGATGAAGTGAAAAATCCTACGTGATCAACTGATTGAAGATCATTGAAAATATTTGAAATTTTGTTGTTTTGATCTAATTTGGTTTTCGCACGGAAGAATGAAACATGTTAAGGAATTATGATTGGTTCGTACATCTGGATAAGGGTTCTAGAAAGATCCCATCTGTGGTTGCGACTCGGCATCAAGTGGTTTCGAGTCGAGACCACTTAGCGACTACTCGAGACCAGGATGTACACTTCAGGGAACTTGAGACTGGACAGGTTGCGACTCGAGACCTTCTGATCTCGACTCAATGCCTGACTCGAGACCTCTACGGTTGCGACTCAAATGTTCACAACTCGAGACGAGCTGTTGCAACTTAGAATCCAGTGGTTGCGACTCGAGACCTCATAGTCTCGAGTCGAGACCACCTGGTTTCGACTGGACCACTCTACTTAGTTATTGGGCCGCACAATGTAATATCATGTTTTGGACTGTGTACTGTTTAACTGCTAGAATCTGTTAACTGTTTAACTGCTAGTATGTTAGGATAGGCCCAATAACGTATAGGGCACCGGTTTAACATTCGTGCTATGTGCTAGATACGTGTGAATTATACGTGACATTTCTTGCATGCGAACCTAATTAATATTTAATAACCATAATAGGGTATGGTTGACCAACATAACACAAGTAAATTGTCAACCGAGCAAAGCAAAGGTGAGTTCACTACTTTTTACTTAAAGCATGCATTCCCGGTGGTTGGGAAACGGAACGAAACACTTTTCCTGGTTTGGGATTGCTTACTATCTCCTTGTGCGGGATACGGTATTTCTATCTCCTTGTGTGGGATACGGGTAACAACACTATTCCCTTGTTACTGGGAACAAACTTACTTACTTCCCTTGTTACTGGGAACAAACTTACTTACTTCCCTTGTTACTGGGAACTTTTAGTTAATTACTGTTTATACTGGATGCAACAAGCAACACTAAACAAAACTCTATCACTCAAGTCCTCACTTCTTAATACCGATTAGTCGCCGGGGTCAGGCGAACGGGTTATTAGTTGATAGCGCTATTTAGGTCTCACCAACCTCACACCGTGCCCGCGTATGGGATCGGGCGTGAACTAATGTACTCTGGCAACCGTCAATGATGATAGAACATTGACAAACGGGGCACTCTACGGAAACGTACGGATGAATAGTATTCGGTATTGTAAAAACAGTTTAGTCGCTTACTTATGGGGTAGCTCCCCATCGCATGTATAAACGGATAAATTAACTGGTTAAAACAAGTTTTTGGAATTAAAAACTGGAAAACTACAAACACGTGAACTCGCCAACTTTATGTTGACACTCTACTGCATGCTTTGCAGGTTGCTCAATACAGCTCTGGACGGACGTTGCAATCGGATGGAGTACGTGGTTCGTAAGTAATATGATAATAAACTTGTGGTTTTGAATTACGATATGAATATCTTTCCTTTCCGCTGCAAAACCTAAAACCATGTTTTGAAAAATTTAAATTGGCCGCTAATTACACCATTATTTGTAATAATAACTAAACGGTTCAAAATAATTAGTGGCTAAGATCCTGGTTGTCACACGCCTCGCGGTAATACTCCGCGTGTGGATTTTGAGGGTGTGACACCGATAGTCTCCTTTACGACTAAAGTTGAAGAATTCAGGATCCATGCCAACACCAGAAACTTTGCGTGCATTCCTTGTAATCTTCTTACAATGTTTCACTTTTTGAACATCATTTAACCGTTTCTTTCCCTTGTTTATGAAAAAAAAAATATAAAAGTGGTTAACAGCAAATATAGTATATACTGTACAATTAAAGTTTTCTTGTATAAAGAGTATTTATGAAATTGAATAAAACACTGCTTTGGCTTAAATTCAATTTTATTGTTAATGTTAATGTATGTATAAACTATTATATTAGGGAAACAATTGTATATTAACTAATAATCAATAATCTGAAATCTTTTAATAAAAAATCACTTAAAGAATTTTACTCATACTATCTAGACTTTGTATGACTTATAAACCATTTACACCATTGAATCTAAACCTATTCACTTTTTACTAATTAAGACTCGTTTCATTCTACTTGAAAATGAACCTCAACAGATTCAACTTGACGACCAAAAAATAAATAATGAAAGATTCTAGAATTTGAATTTTAAACATGTTATTCAGCAAGAATTATCAAATTTCTATGAAACCTAATGAATATGACTAACCAGACAATCACAATAAAAAACGGATATTAGTGACATTAATAAAAATATATTAAATATTTAATACCTTGACGTAATCAGCAGACGGACGATACGGAATCGAATCAGATTTTTGACTACATTGTAGGCCTTTGCATTCTTTCTTCAAATTCTCGACTGTCTCGGATATGTCAGCAAAAACTTTAGCTTTTCCTTTTCGTTTAACCTGTTGTGAAATAATAATATTAGTACATCCATTATTTTAATCTTAAATGTTTTTAGAAATCTATAAATAAAACAATACCGCATCATATTTCATATACAAAAGGTAATCGATTAAGTAACATCTATTCATCAATAACACATATATTTTTAGATTAATAGCAAAAAACCAAAGATGTTACAAATCCAGTACATACTTAAACATCAAAATGAACAGTCTGGTTGTTAAACATCTAATACAACCAATGTCATTATTGAACCTATTTCATATACCTTATGTATAAATCACATTGATTTAACAATGTGTTTGTAGAACCAAACGACCAAAAAGAGACTATAACACTAAGGATCTAGATGCAAGCTCAGGTTTCAACTCAGTAATCAACTTAGTATCGTTTCATTCAAGCTTGAGTTTCTAAACATGACTTTTAATAAACATTAATCATAAATAAATTAATATAAATATATGTTAGTAGTGGTAAACTTACATCTTGAATTGTCTTGAAATGCGAAGCATTACCTTTCTTCAACGTCTCTTGAACATGAACCTTCTTCGGTGTAGGTGACCGGATTGTTCCTGCTGGTAGGCTTGTTGATATCTTATACAAAGTAAGAAAATCTTTAACAACATGAATTTTAAAAATCAAAAAAATTAATGCAATTTAAAAAGAACTATTGTTTGGATATAATTAATTAACTACCTTACTGAAATATGGATTTTCTTCAGTAATATTAATGTTATCATCCTCCTCTATGTCCTGGAAAACATCATTATGAAAACAAATAAAACACGGGTAAAATGGATACAAAATGTAATAGTTAATAGATATGCACCTTCAAAAGCGTTTCCAAGTAATCAGTCTTAGAGATCTCCAACAAATCATCATCATCAGATTCAATCTTCTTGCTCAACCTCATTTCTATCTCGTCTCGAGACATCATGAAAAAACCTAACGTAAATGGTTCAGAAATCAAGAATTTCTATAATCGTACAGTTAGTATAACTAAGTTTAATGGTTCGGAATCTAACTGTTCTTTTAACGGTGTTTAACAAATTTTAACTGAATCATTCAATATCAAATCGTCATTGTCCGTTTATGACTACATTACGATAAGCAAATACACACATGTTGAACAGAGCATAAAAAAAAATAAACTCAAAAGACTAACTTTTTAACCTTTAAACAGTCAATATTAGTAACACATTAGTATAACCGGATCATCTCTCAAATACATCAATGTAGTGTTAAATCAACGATTGGAAGTGATTAACTCAAAGATAATGTTAAAACTAAAGGAAGATTACGGTTATTATTTGCAAATAAGGATTTCAACATCAACGATTGTAACTGATTAAATCCAAATTCATGATAAAAGTAAAGAACGAAGACTATCGCAAACCTGTTAGTGACAATTCCGACAACAAAATCGGCGCCGACTGTTGTTCCGACGAAGGTTCCGGCGAAATTTTGGAGCCCTAGATACTGTCTTCAAAGAGTTAGAATGATGATTTGAGAGATGATACGATATAATAGCATGTATGTAATGATACAATCTATTGAATCAACCGTCATTTTAGAATTTTACATTTACACCCCCTTTAATCTCAAATGTGACAAAATTGACAATAATCTAACCATCACTTACAACAACACCATTCTATTTACTAAATATTTATATAATTTTAACCAAGTGTGAAATTATAAATACATATTTAAGAGAAGTTGTAAATTGTTAAATGTTTTTTAATTAACCCAAAGTTTTCTGTAACATCTCAACTGATTTCCAACTTATCAACCGTGAATACTTGCGGGTTGTCAATGTATCTTTATATAGAAAAAAATATATACATATATATTTATAAACTAACTTTGCATGATGAATAAGGAGGATTAGTAAACGATAAGAACGTGTGTATGAGTAATACTAAGAAAAACAAAGTTTTTTTATTCTTTTTATATCATATGATAAAAAATGGTAAACAATTTAAGCAACATCTTCTTCTTTAACCTCTACTTTAACATGTGCAAGACGTCCTTCAGGAATACGGACCAAATCTTCTGTGCCTCTAAAAACCATCATATCAAATTTTGACTCCGAAATCATGTCAAATATAATATAGTGTTCGTCTTGAATTTTCATGTCTTCTTTAATTTGATTCCATCCAGTAGTCATATACAAATTTTGACCATGTTTCTCCATAAAAACCAACCATGTACGGTTAGGATAAGCAGTTATAGTAACATGGTTGGTAGGTATTATGTTCTTCAACTTATGATGAACAAAAACTCTATCAATAAGCTGCAAGTAAAAAAAAAATATGTTAAAAAATGTTTTATAAACTTAGTAAAACACTGATATAGTACAAACATAAAAAAAATGAATTACCAAATGATCTTTATATTCAGATAACTGTGATGTTTGACAATATAAGAAATCATTTTGAGCAAGTGCCAAATCTTGATAGAAGTATATCAGGCGAAAACTAAGACGACCTTGGTACTGAAATAAAAGCAATGACTTATTTGGTAATAGAAGTGATTGAATCATGTTGAACCATCCGTCGTGAAAAAAATATAAGAGCCTTGTTTCCTAACTCTGACAGTAAAAACTCTTCGATCAGTGGTAATGATTTTAACCATCCCATCAGGAGCTAACTTGAAATCAGCTACCCAATTGTGGTAATTCCTTGGTAAAATCTGTATACAAAGTAAAAAATAAAAACAACATATTATAAAAAAAAAAAAAATTTGAAGATAACATCAACATACACGAGACTTCATCTTGGTGTCTGATAGATAAACTAAAAAACAATTTAACAACTCCATTGATATATGAAATTTGAAGAGGATGAAGATGATTATGTGTTATGTATATTTATAAGATAAGGTTATTTAATATTATAGTAATAGTCTGAATTATGGAAACATTATTTGTCTATTTTGTGCAAAAATATATTATGGTTATATAAAAAAAAGATATAATAGTAAAGTTTATTGCTTAGAAAGTGGATTATAGAAAAATAAAAATATAAAGACATTTATTGACAAAATTAAAAGAGTATATTTAAAGATAAAAATAAAAAAACGGAAATACTTTTTTTTTATTTTTTAAAAAATGAAAACATTAAGAATTATTTAAAATTAGTATTTAATATATGCTATAGATTGATATATATATATATATATATATAGATTTATAAACAATCTTAGTAAATATATAAAATAAAATTTGATTATGTATTACATAATTTCCATAACAATAATTATAGTAAAACCGATTAGATCTATAGTTTGATTGTATTTTAGTAACTAATTTTTATATGATTTTGAGTTTCCAAAGTTAGATTATGTCTTTCCGTTTTAGTAACGTTTTAAAATGTAAAGAAATTTATTGACAAAATTAAAAGAGTATATTTAAATTTAGAATTAAAAAAACGGAATATGTTTTTTTTTTTTTGGAAACAAAAATTCAATAAACGAACCAAATCAATAAAAAACAATTGTTATTCGAATAAAAAAACTGAACCACAAAATCTAGATGTTCGGATAAAGCATCCACACACGTTAAAACAATTGTCAATTAAAAATAAAAACACAAATATCCAAAGACGGAAAAAAATATTCGATGATATCAACAGTTTGTACTAAAGCTGAACTACTCTTCGATCTTTGGATTTTGAAGCAATGTATCGACAGCATCATTGTCTTCATGCCCAATATGAAGTTGAACCTGCAATTTTTATGACGACAGGAAAGAAACATAATCAACATCATAAACGGTGGTGTAAAATTGCGCTTCAAGCCAACTTCGCACATCGTATCGGAATTAGTATCCTTCGGATCAAACGATGTTGTAAATCAAATTTTAAAAACTATACATCAGGGGGTTACATCGTCTCTCATTTTGGATATAGAAACCTAAAAAAAAATAGTAAATAATAGTTATTTATAAATATACATTTAACAAATCATGAATAAAACTTAAATCATATATTAACTAAATTGATAGTAAACCTAAACATATAAAATATTTATTTGTACTAATTCAATTAATTTCAAATTTCCAAGACATCACATCAAGTTTGAAGTCAGAAAACGATAGTTTGACCACAAAAGTCAAACGCACCTCAACCTCGCACAAACTGAAGTAAAATATGCCATCTTCACTTGTTTGGTGTTGAGAAGACTCCTCTTCTGAACTCGAACAATGACACGTGAGAGCACGAGGAATCAGACACAAAACAGCCATTAAACAAGACAGTGACAACGTGGCTTTTACGGTTTTAGACCTCTCATCATTCGCGTCTTTAGTTAGAGATTCTCCACCATGGTTTGGCCCTTCTTTTCTAGCATTTGTTTGGCTGTTGGGGGTTTTACAATACTTTCTGGACTTGAAAACCCCTGCATCTGCTGGATCAGCTCCAGCACACCAAATATACAAGCCAAATGCACATGTAATCTGGTAAGAAGATAAACAAGTGACTCGAGTTTTATATATAGTATTACGATCTATTACACTAACTATTGAACACGTATAAAACATGTGACATGACAAATGTAGAACAAGCATTAAAACATGTGACATGAATGCAGTCTGTGATCACATACCTATAGGTCTATATAGAGTATACCGATCATGTGAGAATTAGTAAATATAAACAACATTATGAAGCACTTTAACCAACAAGTAGCCAAGAACAATTAATTAAAGTTTAATTGCTAAACCTGTTCATTAAGGCAATTTATCAAACACTTGGCAGGCGTATGCACATGATGCGAAATTACATCAAACTCAAATAGTCTAAAACAATTAGACCTAAAAACAACACAAAATCAAGACATAAAATTCATTTGACAAAATTTAACATGTTAAAAAAAAGTTTTTACATAAGACAAAGTAAAATATAGAATCCGCATCACTAAAACTCATTTTGACAAAATTTAACATGTTAAAAAAAAGTTTTTACATAAAACAAATTGGCAATTCACGTAAAACAACTATGAATGCTTATTAACTAGAAAACTCATTGGATATTCAATCAGAATTATGATGAATTCGTTATAAACTACAAAATCCAGATAAGGTAATTTGAAATCAATATTAAAACTAAAACGAGCAAGATCAAGTGTAGAATGAACCTCACCGATTCACAGGCGACATTCACAAAGAGCATAATCCTTCGTTGTGTAATTGTTATGGCTATACATATCGTGATTTCTGTGGTGCAGATCAGGTTTTAAATACACACAACATGTGTATTTGAACAGATAACGTGAAGGACGGACGGCGGCGAGAGGTGGTGGCGGCGGCGGTGGGGAAGGCAAAGGGGAAAGGGACGGTGGAGGAGATGTGAACGACCTAATTGAAACTTTTCAAAATGCAATAATGCCCCTCCGCGTTTTTTAGACTTAAAAAATTTGATCTATAATCTCAGCCCTTGATTAACTTAATCCAAGGGTGTTCCCCTGTTCCCCACTTTTTTGGTGTTCCCCAATGAACCCCACACTATATATATATATATAGGGAAGGTCATCATTCAAAGAGGAAACCATTGACTAGTGAAACATGCTTGCAGTGGGGGACTTACCCTTTTGGGGGTTGAAGCGTTTTGACCCGCGGGTAAAAGACTAAACTCTGTGCATTCGTCTTACTTTTGCGGCTAGAAGAGTTGTTGAAGTAATCAGAGACATGACTGATTACTGTACACATGCTGCTGTATCCTAGCTCCCGGGTTTTTAACCTTTGAACATTTTAAGCATTCATGTGTTTAAGTATTTTTATTTGGTCTTGGGCTACCCCGTCATCAGGGCTCAACATGCAGTTTGATAAAAACAATCAGGGACTCAAATTGTAGCTTTTTGCTACAAATAAAAGTACATACTAACGGTTTCCTCTATACCGTAATGCTTATTTGTTGATGCATACCTATAAATATTTTATAGATAACAGTAATAATAAAGAAAATTATAAGAAACATGTAAAATAAGTTCTTGATTATAGTTGTATATTAAAAAGCAAGTCTTTTGACGAAATGAACACTCGGTTGTATCATATATTGATCTAACATCCATTTTCAACTTTCAAGATGTGAAGTCACTCATTTTAAAAGTCTAAAGTTTGTGCGATTATTAATTGAATAACGTTTTGCATGACTTTCGTAAATTAGTTCCCAATCGAGAAAGCTCTGCAAACAATTTGTTAAATAATAATAATAAAAAAAGACAGTGAAATGAAATCATTATCGTTAAGAAAAGTCAGATAATTTAGATACACGATATCTAAATATATATTCTGTTGATTATGCACTTCCTCTTTTATTTTTTCCTCTTTTATTTTTTTGAAGGGTGACTTTCAATATGTAAAATGTAAATGGACCATTGGTCACCGGGTCCCCGTCAAAGACGGTTACCCGTCAGCCCAGCATTCGCAGACGCGATGTTCGATCGGGCCCTGGCTGCCGCTCTGACTGACCTTCGCCCGGAAAACATACTGCCCCCACACGAGAGACTCGCTGGGGTAACAGCTGGATGAAAACCGGGTTGCCCTCAGGACCGCACCATGCCTCGGTAGGAACGATCCATCATTGGAACGTCCCCCCCCCCCCCCCCCATAACGCCGCAGCCGAGGATCGAACCGGTGACCTCCAAGGAGGAACCGGCCCAACCCCACCACATGGGACCAACTGGGCTAGGGGTTCGGATATGTTTATCAAGTGATAAGGTATATTTTGTCCATTTTTCATGGCCTATATATATATATATATTTTTTTTTTTTTGAATGGCTAACGTTACTCTCCCAAACTCCTATATTTACAAATAACTCACCTTTGCTTGGGATTGAACCCAAGAACTCCCACTAAGAGGCAAGAGCCTCTACCAAGTGAGCTAGCCCCACTTGGCTTCATGGCCTATATATACATCTCCACAATAAGCATCTTATGACACATTTCTCTTACCTTCAATTATAAAGAGTGACATACCATTCAACATGAAACCATTAGTCTTCCTTATGCTGCTAGTGGTTACATTCTTCTTCACTACAACTCAAGGAAGATCGCTAAGAATCAAGAGTACACAGCTCCTTATCAGCACACCAACTCGACAACAAGTTGATACAAGTATTAGAAGTGATAGCCGAATCCTGATAGACAGAAGTCAAGGACAAGATTTCACAACCCAAGGAGATAATCCGGGCCATAGCCCTGGTGTTGGGCATCGATCATAGTAAATCTTCTCGATTATTAGTCTATCTTTATTGCTTTTAGTTGTTCATTATGAAAGCGATCATATAGATTGGTATTTAGCTCGCACCCTCTATTTTGGGTTACAATTTCCTCTCTACTTAAATTTGTAAAATATAAATATTCACAATATTGTTTTGGTTTGTTTAACTTTTTGCTATAGTAGAAAATTTGTAAACCAGATATGGTATCGCTACGTTACAGGTATTTGGTGCGAAATTTCTCATCCCTAGTGTACGCCAGCATTGGGCTTCCCCCATCGACCTGTCTCACGGCCAACATGAGGGAGGTAACTATGTGTCATAGAGTAAATCAGGTGATTCTGGGGTTTGATCCCCAAACATCCACAATACATTCCCACCTCCATACCACTGAGACATCATCGTGGGACTTAGTTTTACATTTCAGGACGTTGTATAAATAACCCGGTTATTTTTATATGATGACAACTTATACTTTCGGACCATGAGACATTCAAACAAAGTTCTTTGTCAATAGTTATTCAACTTGAATGATATATTCGGTCTCGTAATATTGATGATGGGAACAAGAAAAAACATATATTTCATACTAAGGCTTTCCTTGTTTTATAGGTTACAACTTATATATTTTTGATACATGTTCTAAAAGAAACTTAATATACGTAACTGGGTTTGGTGATGGTTTTATCAACGATTATTGTATTTATTTTGTAGAAAAACATGTACTATTGGTGTTTGAATTAAGATGTAATAATTCACTTCTCAAAAGACGAAAGTTGGTGGAGAACAATTATAGAATGTGATTTTTAGTTTTTTTTTTTTCAATAACAAATGTATTTTTTTTATTGAAGTTTTAGTTTACTTAATAGGCGTCTAATTGAAACATGATAGCACCAATAAAAGTAATTCATGAATTCATAACAATTAGGCTAAAGGGTATGATATGGAGCCTCTAGGGGCTCCATTGCGTCACGTCTGCGCCACATAGATAAAGGGCCTCCAATCCGTTGCCTTTACCGAATAACATCAATGCAATGGAATAAAGCCTCATACTAAAAAAAGAAAAAAGAGAAATAATAAAATAAAAAGTTGTGGTTGGTTGAAAACATGAGCCACACCACCACCATCTCGTTATTCTCTGCTATTGCACTCGCGAGCCATAAATACCCTCTCCCCCAACCCAATAGCGCTCATCGTATGGGAAGGGGGCGGTATTGATTAAAATTTTTACTGAGATAGATGGGCAATTTTTCCCCAGACCACCTAGTGTTATCGTAGTATATATGTTTTAATCGAAATTTATTGAAAAGAGATAGTCTTCTATGAAATTTAAAAACATTCCCATTCAATTATGTATTTCAAACTCATTCTTGTAATATGAGGAAAAATTTATAGTTTTCATCTTTTTTTTTTCACTTAATTTCATTCCTCGAGATGGGGATGAAATTTAGGTGCCCACTTCATATTTAGAGACTCATCCATCTTCCTTCTATCAAGGGTGCAACTTTGTGGGAGTAGGAAGGGGCGACCGACCTCCCGAACTTTTCACTCAGTAGTGGAGGGTATGTAGTTTTCGTATAGAAATTTTTTTGTATATATGTTTTTCACCCCCCCCCCCCCCCCCGTTTTTATAGAAATTTTTGATATATTCGTCTTCGACCCCTCAGTCAGAAATCTCAAGCTTCGACATATTTTATTCATCTTGTAAATGGAAGAAATTAAAATTATCTAACTGAATGGATAGAGATGGAAAATTTGATTGAAGAGGTTTTTAGAAGAGAAATAAATTTAGAGGCCATTCAGATATAATTTAGGTGTAACGTATAACAGGAATACCAACTTCGCCTTTGTTGTGATACGTGTTCCTTTCATGTCTACGTATTTCTTTTTTACTTAAAAAAGTACCTCAAAACATATATAATAATAAAAAAAAGTTAGAGATTAATCTATCTTCTTTTAAGTATAGATTAACATGTTTTAAATTACTATTTATTATACATCGAGTAAAACTGAAATAATATTATAATTTACTTTATAGTGGTTGGTGGTGTTTTTGACGGTGGCTGTGATGGTAATAAACAAAAGGTTTTACCGAAGTTAATTTTTTATTCAATAAAAGAGTTGTTGCTTACCTATATGTATAAACATCCATAGTTACCCACTATATTTATCTCTCCCTATAACCTTCCTCTATTTCTCACTCTCTTAAACTCAATTTTTCCTTCAATATTTGATTTCATAAATGTTGTATAACATATCCTCAAGTCTTCCAAGAATCTTTACATAAATATTTTATTATGAGGTTATACTTACGTACATATATAATATGTATCTGTATATGTAACCCCCTCAACTGTGTCAAAATTCTTGAAAGTTATTTCCAACCCCCACCATCTCAAAACCTCATCATCAGAGCACTTAAGCACCGGCACCGCCTCGCCAGAAAACTGGTTAAAGGTTGTTGTTGCCTCCTAGGACCACCCCCTCTCTCATTATTCACTCAACATCTCCTTATTTCTGATTCGACGGTTCGGTTTTTTGATTTTTAATAACCGAAAATTTTGGTTCGGTTTTCGGATAACCATTTTCAATAACCGAAAATAATCGAACCGAACTGATAAGTTATAATAGTATGTCAAATCCATATATTTTTATGTTTAAGTGTTTAATCCATGATACTAAGAATTATTATTAATTTTATTCTTGATTGTCAAATATTTATAATAAGAACATAACATGTATATGTATCATTAAAATGATTTACCCATTGTTTACAAGAAATAACTAAATTTAACATAAAAATTAAATGATTTTCAAAGTATTATAAAAGAAAACGTCTTAATAAAAACATTAAAATGGATTACAAGGTTATGTTTATATGAACACTATTAATTAAAAAGACTACATATATTAACTTAAATGTAAACATTTTTAAACTTTGAATTATACTTTTAATTTTTGAATCTAACTTAATTTGTTTAATAAACCGAAAAACCGAACCGAACCGTTGTTAAAACCGTAATAACCGAAACCGAAAACACCGAACCCGAACGGTTTTCAAAAACCGAATTTCGGTTACGGTTTTGATTTTACCCAAAAACCGAACCGAACCGAACCGTACACACCTCTAGCCACAACCCAAGAAACCAATAAAAGAATAAATGGAAAATAACTTGTACAATATATCTGGCACAACTTACAAGTAATGATGCCTAACATTCTTATAAATTAATAGTATATAAATTGCCGTTTGGGATCTAGTATATTTCTTATATTTTTACGATCATTGGCGTTTTACACCTGATTTGTTTTGAATATTATTTAATAGTATTTGTAAACATCAGTTATTACTATTTTCAGATTAGTATTTAGTAGTATTTGTAAACATCAGTTATTACTATTTGTGGGAGTATGAGGGGGCGACCGACCTCCCGAACTTTTCACTCAGTAGTGGAGAGTATGTAGTTTTTGTATAGAAATTTTTTTGTATATATGTTTTTAACCCACCCCCCCCCCCCCCTCCCGATTTTATAGAAATTTTTGATATACTCGTCTTCGACCCCTCAGTCAGAAATCTCAAGCTTCGCCATATTTTATTCATCTTGTAAATGGAAGAAATTAAAATTATCTAACTGAATGGATAGAGATGGAAAATTTGATTGAAGATGTTTTTAGAAGAGAAATAAATTTGGAGGCCATTCAGATATAATAAAAATAAATAAATTTGGAGATCGAGAAATGACAAAGTGTAATTTTAAGTTATATATGGAAGTGGATGAGAAATTGCATGACAATCTTCAAAAGACCACATGTGTTTTCGTCTAAAATCTGAAAATGAAACCGGACATGAAGTCAACCATGTAGTCACGAATTCTCAATAATGCTACTTTACATTTTTGTCCTTTTATCAAAGGAAAAAAAAATATTTTTATTTTGTTTTATGATTGAAACCAAAGTTGAAACCAGAAACCAACATTAAAACCAGAAACCAAAGTTAAAACCACGTGTAGTCAATATCTATGGAAAAAAACGAATCATAGTATCAATACATAATCTGCTCCATTGACATTTTAATGATATTTAAAATTTAAAATTTAAAATTACATCTTTATATATAAGTTGATATATTCAGGTACGGGATCAGGAGAAAACAACCTAAAGTGTGAAAACGCTGAGAACGGATCCTAGCCTAACACGTGGCAGGGGACGCTAAATGATATGCAGGGGTACGATTGTCCTTTTGTACGCTCCCTCCTTATTCGCGTTATAAATCTGTTTCAAATTAAAACTCCAAAGATTTCATATTAGTTGTTACCTCCTTTCCAAGCTTTCTTAGATCTATGGCATCTAACGTGGATTTTGTTCGACAAAGTAATATTCGATGACGTTTCATATTTTTGTTTCAGCAAATCATGCAACACATATACAACAGATATGGCGTTTTGTTATTTTATGCTTGTTTTATTGTTTTTTTTTTTCAAATTAATATTTCATAATGTGTTGTATGCTTTCAATGGCGTAGTTCATGTACCCAATTTATTCGTGTTTTAGTTGGTAGTTAAACAATTAGTAAGAACGGATAATGGAGCTTTCATTATTAATTTTAATTGCCGTTTGGGATCTAGTATATTTCTTATATTTTTACGATCATTGGCGTTTTACACCTGATTAGTTTTGAATATTATTTAGTAGTATTTGTAAACATCAGTTATTACTATTTTCAGATTAGTATTTAGTAGTATTTGTAAACATCAGTTATTACTATTTGTTGGAGTAAGAGGGGGCGACCGACCTCCCGAACTTTTCACTCAGTATGTAGTTTTCGTATAGAAATTTTTTTGTATATATGTTTTTAACCCCCCCCCCCCCTCCCGATTTTATAGAAATTTTTGATATACTCGTCTTCGACCCCTCAGTCAGAAATCTCAAGCTTCGCCATATTTTATTCATCTTGTAAATGGAAGAAATTAAAATTATCTAACTGAATGGATAGAGATGGAAAATTTGATTGAAGATGTTTTTAGAAGAGAAATAAATTTGGAGGCCATTCAGATATAATAAAAATAAATAAATTTGGAGATCGAGAAATGACAAAGTGTAATTTTAAGTTATATATGGAAGTGGATGAGAAATTGCATGATAATCTTCAAAAGACCACATGTGTTTTCGTCTAAAATCTGAAAATGAAACCGGACATGTAGTCACGAATTCTCAATAATGCTACTTTACATTTTTGTCCTTTTATCACAAAGGAAAAAAAAATATTTTTATTTTGCTTTTATGATAGAAACCAAAGTTGAAACCAGAAACCAAAGTTAAAACCATGTGTAGTCAATATCTATGGAAAAAAACGAATCATAGTATCAACACATAATCTGCTCCATTGACATTTTAATGATATATAAAATTTAAAATTACATCTTTATATATAAGTTGATATATTCAGGTACGGGATCAGGAGAAACAACTAAAGTGTGAAAACGGTGAGAACGGATCATAGCCCAACACGTGGCAGGGGACGCTAAATGATATGCAGGGGTACGATTGTCCTTTTGTACGCTCCCTCCTTATTCGCGTTATGAATCTGTTTCAAATTAAATCTCCAAAGATTTCCTATTAGTTGTTACCTCATTTCCAAGCTTTCTCAGATCTATGGCATCTAACGTGGATTTTGTTCGACAAAGTAATATTCGATGACGTTTCGTATTTTTGTTTCAGCAAATCATGCAACACATATACAACAGATATGGCGTTTTGTTCTTTTATGCTTGTTTTATTGTTTTTTTTTTCAAATTAATATTTCATAATGTGTTGTATGCTTTCAATGGCGTTGTTCATGTACCCAATTTATTCGTGTTTTAGTTGGTAGTTAAACAATTAGTAAGAACGGATAATGGAGTTTTCATTATTAATTTTAATTGCCGTTTGGGATCTAGTATATTTCTTAGATTTTACGATCATTGGCGTTTTACACCTGATTAGTTTTGAATATTATTTAGTAGTATTTGTAAACATCAGTTATTACTATTTGTTAATTTGTGTAAACATCAGTTTTGTTAACTATGGCGTTTTCATTATCATGTTATATTTGTTAATTATTCATGTTGTTAACTGTTTTTAATTATTCATCTCATGGCGTTTTCATTATCACGTTGCATTAGTATTGTTAATTCATCATATTTGATAATCAATAAAGGTATGGTGTGTGTATTTTGGCGTTTTCAAATTATGTGTTTATTATGTCTTGTTTATTATTCAATTAATGGCATTTTCATCTATAATGTTATTACGAGACATTTTCTATTTTTAATGGCGTTTTTCTAAAATTTTGTTCCCCACTGTGTTTTCTCAGACGAAGTTGCTTCCTCGAGTGAAAGGTTCTGCCACAAAACTGGTTTACCATTTATCATTCCTGACGTTCGTGAAGAAATAAAGCCCATAATGGACATGACATTCACAAGCCTCGATGATTGTTATTCAATGTATGTTAGGTATACCAAGGCTTGTGGTTTTTCAGTCATGAAAGGGACTGAAAAGATAAACGCCAAATGTGTATTACATATTAAGTATTAAATGTGTACGAGAGCTAGGGTATATAAGGAGAAGAAGGTTGATACGTTGAACCCCAATCAAAAGGAACGTTTAGTGCGATCCAACTTTTCAAAGAGGACTGATTGTGGTGCACTGTTATGTGTAATTTTTGAGGCTGGATCATGGAAGGTCTATAAGTTTGTTGAGGAGCACAACCATGATCTTGTTGAACGTTCTGATAAGCATTTTCTTCCAACTGAACGACACCTCACTCAGCTCCAGAAGCATGTTATAAACGGCATGTCTAAGTTGAATTTGGGTCCAGTTAAGGCGTTTAATGTTATAAAGACTTGTTTTGACGGTTTTGAAGACGTTGGTGCAAGTAAAGTTGAATTTAAGAACTACAAGAGGCAAATTAATTTGTTTATAGGGGAATACGACGCCGAGATGGTTGTGAGACATTTGGATGAAAAAAAACAGTCCCAGCCTAATTTCTCGTATGATTACTTCACAGACGAAGACAATCGTTTGAAGGGACTCTTTTGGTGTGACAATCAAGCCAAACGTAATTACTATGTGTTTGGTGATGTGATTTCGTTTGACGCCACATATCACTCCAACAAGTAATATTTTATAATTCAACTTCTTCTGTTCTTTTGGCGTTTTCACTGGCGTTTTATGAGTTTACATGCAATGGTGTTTTATTATTGTTTATTTCTCATGGCATTTTCATATGCAGATACGCTATGGTGTTTGTACCGTTCTCTGGTATAGACAATAATCACTGCAATGTTACATTTGGTGCTGCATTATTGGCGCCAGAAACTGCTGATACGTATATTTGGTTGTTGAGAGTTTTTCTAAAAGCTGGTTGTGGCACCCGAGGAAAATCCACAGTCATCCTGGTCTATCACTTCACCCCTCTGAGTTGCTTATCAAATTTCGGGACAAAATTTCTTTCAAGTTGGTGATGATGTGACAACTCGTATTTTAGAACCTTTCATCGTGCTTTGATGTGACTTGTATGAACATTATGTGACTTAGTGATATGTTTGTTTGCAATGGAATGTTATGAGTTTGAATGTTACGTGTTATGTGAATGTATTTGTGAATATACATGTGTAATAAATTTTGGTCGCACAAATCTTTGGGCCACACACCTTGTTCTTGGCCGCACACTCCTTCTCCTCTTGTGCGTATGCTCTCGGCCCAATTCCTCAAGCCATTCGCAGCCCACGGGCAGCCCAAGGCTAGGCCCGGCTAGTATGTATGCGAATACATCAAGGGGGTGTATTAGATTCCTCATAATTTACAAAACAAGAAACACACAAACCCTAAAGCTATCTCTCTTCCTCTCCTCCTTGTGCGACGGCAACCCCTCTCACCCGAAGCCCTTCATCTCGAGCAAGCTAGTCTTTTCGGCCTTCTGGTTAGTGTTCATCATTGATAGTTTGCTATGCTCTTGATGCTGCATTGTTATGTGATAACTTGGGTTTCATGCTAGTGGTTTTATTAATGAGATTATATTTGTCAATTGGGAACATGTGCCTGATTATGATGTTAATAGGTGATAGGTCTTGGTGTTCATGTAAATCCACCCAAGGGTGTAAACCAAATAGATTGGTATAAGGCTTTGGTGATTAATGATTTCATGATTAAATGGTTGATATGTTTTGCATGATGTTGATGTGGTCAAGGAACGAATACATGCTACTAGAATCATAAGTCTTGAATATATGTTGTGTTGTATGGTTGGTTTGATGTTACACAAAGACTAGGGTTGCATGTTAGTATTTGAACCCACTAATCTGATGATCCGATTGTATGTCTTGTATCATGAGGATTGATTGTTCTTGATTAGATGATAATTAGGGTAGAATGAATATGCATGATTGTTGCTAGAATTGTTGTTTGATCTGATTGGAGAACTGCCAAAGTTGTTTGCTGATGTTACGGAATCAATGGGCTGAAAATTAGGAAGTTTGTTACATCCTTGGTCTCGACAAGGGTTGCGAGCCAAGACCTCACCGTCTCGACTCGAGACCTCACTCGCACAAAAACAACATGACTCGAGACCATTGGTTATGGGTCTTGTTGCGACTCGAGACATGACTCGAGACCACCTAGTCTTGAGTGAAAACTGTACAACCCGAGACCGCACAGTCCCAACTCGAGACAACCTGGTCGCACACCTCTCGTGGACTCGCACACCTGCAACAGGCCCAAGTAATTGGGCCGCACACTTGGGCTTTGTCCGCATACGTAGATGTTACTGTGAAACATGTTATGAATTGTTACCTAACTGCCATGATACTACGTGTATGCCATGAACATTCATTGTACGTAACCTGTAGTATACGTGTAGAACACATACGTGCATTACTTGAACCGAACCTGACTTGTATGACAGTCATAATAGGACATGATTGACCACATTAGTTCAAGTTACTTAACCTACCGAGCAAATCTAAGGTGAGTTCATTTCTCTTGAGCATGCGTCCCGGTGGGTGGGACAATCAAACGGGTATCCCTGAGAGGAATACATCTTTTTGAGTTAAACGAGGATGTTGGATAATACACTCATTCCTATCACTTTAAGTCCCATCTTATACCGAATTAGTTACCTGAGAGGTAACGGGGTATTAGTTGATAGCGCTATTAGGCTTGGTAACCTCACACCGTACCTGAGAGGACGGGCGTGAACTAATGACCTTAAATCACGACCAATGTTTTGATAGGGGCATTGGGGACGGGTAAACAATCTGACACCATCTTGCGGTACTCGAGTTATTATCAACATTGTTAATAAACTGAACTAAACACTTGGTAACTAAACGTTTTGGTAAAACTATGAACTCGCCAGCTTTGTGCTGATACACTTGTTGCATGCTCGCAGGTCGTTAGATTCTTGGATGTGGAACTTGCTGTCTGGAACTGCCGAAGTGGTCATGGGTCGAGAAGCTTGCGAATATGTGACAAGACCATTGGTTTTCATGAATTTACTTTTGAACGTTGAACAATGATTTACTTTTTGCTTCCGCTGAACGTGCTAAACTTTAAGTTATGTTTTGGGAATACTTTAACGCAATAAATGGAATCCTTTATATAATATCTTGCTAATAGTTCAATGTGATTGGTGGCTGGATCCTGGTACGTCACACGCCTAGTGGGGTTTCCGCATGTCGTATTTTGGGGGTGTGACACTGTTGGTTCTCAACCAAAAGTTGTTGTCACTGACCAAGATCCAGCAATGAAGAAGGCTATTTCTGCTGTATTTATTGACACGAGGCATCGGTTATGCATGTGGCATGTGATGCATAAACTTTCTTTGAAGGCTGATTTCCTTTTTTTATGTTTGCCGTTTTAAGATGTATGGCGTTCTTTAACCTTTTGTTACTGTTTTTCATGTAAGTTTGTCTGTGTGTAATATATATGTTTTTTCCCATGGGGTTTTCGTGTTATACATAGGTTGGTGTTAGGCTATGCAATTCCGCCAATTTCAAAGAACGCATTTGTGGTGTTGTGTGAACGGATATTCTTACACCCGAAGAGTTTGAATCAGAATGGGAAGTGGTTATCGGAGAGTTCAATTTAGCAGATAATGACTGGCTATCTGATATTTTTGCACTCAGGGAATCTTAGATCCCTGCATATTATAGAATGGAAGAGTTTTCGGGCCTTATGCGAATGACATTGAGGTCGGAGAGTGAGAATCATTTTTTTGGTCAAGTGTGCAATTCAAAAGCTACTCTGGTTGAGTTCATGACTCACTACGAAACTGCAATAGAAGCACAGCGTCACACGCACCGGAAAAATGATCATTAATCTCGATACAAACGCCCCCAGTTGAAGAGTAATTACCAAGTGTTGGAGGGCCAAGCTGCTGACATATACACGAAAAATATTTTTTGTGACGTTCAAGCTGAGCTAATCGGAATTGCGGATTGCATAAATCAACGTTACGAAGATCAGCCTGTTGGGTTTGTTAAGTTTTATATAAATGATTTCCAGCAGCCTTGTACATTCTTATTTGAGGTAAACAATGGCGTTTTAGTTTTTTATATGGCGTTTTCTGTTCATGGCGTTTATCATATTCTATTATAATATTTAATTTTTTTATCCGGTTTTTGTTTTTTGTTTTAATTTTTTTTATTCAAACATTCTCTATGTGGTGTTATAGAGATAGTGTTTTTGGCGTTTTTCAGGTAATGTATCGTAAGTCTGATTGCATATGGAGTTGCTCATGCAGGCGTTTTGAGCAGTTTGGTTTGCTATGTAGACATATATTCTATGTTTTGAGAAGTTTGGACATTAGGGAATTTCCAAAACAATACATTTTGAATAGATGGCGTAAAGAGGCTTCCCCAAACTGCTCTTCCGAATACTCAATTAGTCGTGAATATATGACCGAGCTTGATCCCGACATGCAAAGTATGATGCGAGAGATTATTTTTTCAACGGAGTATACTTTGAACCGTTTATCTGGTAATAAAGAGGAGCTATCCTTATACAAGGATCATGTTCAATCTTATATGAAGAAGGTTCAAGATATGCAGATTGTTGCTCCTCCTGCTAGTACTAGGGATAGATTTGCAGAGATAACCGGTCAATACAAAAACGACAAGAATCCGATAAGAGTTCCTGTTGGGTATAAATCCAAAGGTTCTGGATCTCAGAAGCGCCTGAAATCTAAACATGAGATAGCAATTGAGAAAAAGAAATCAAAGTCAAAACCCGGGGCCAAAGAAAGACAGTGTCAGAATGGCAAAGGCTATGGACACTACGCATCGACATGCAAACAGGCTGTAATTAAAACAAGATCGACAAGGTCTTCGAGAGCAAGTGAAGAGTAGTTTGGCGTTTTGTATTTTTCATTTTTACAGAACACACACAGATTTGAGTCTGGCGTTTTGCATCTCTTATACATCATTTTTTTCCATCTTTTTTTCTACTTATTTGTTCATAACATGTTACTTTGAAGTTACATAACAAACAATATAAGATCGGACAAGCAAACCAAACGCCAAAAAAAAAAAAAAAATACAACGCCACTAAATAAAAGTACCTTAAACCTCTAATTTTGGTCATGCTAAACTCAATAATGTTTTGCTAAACGAGATGGACACCATTGTTAATCCTCAGTTAAGAAAGATGTCTAACAATGTTGTCCACCCCATTCAGCTAAACTTTATTGAGAACAAAACTGAATCTTTGAGAAATGACGTTTTGCAATTTTGTGGTTTTTGTATGTTTTGGCATTTATATTGACGATAGACTCGATAAGATTTTGCTCAATGAGATAGACAATATCCCCAAATAAGGATTTTTCCCATCACATTGAGTAAAAGTTTACTGAGAAAATAGTGTATTTCAAAGAAACGTCGATTGGAATCTTTGATGTTTGGGTTTTTTGGCGTTTCTAAGATGAATGTTATGTAGTAAAATATGGCGTTTTGGGTTTAGTGTGGTTATTGGAAGGTCTGAGATGTTGTTTATATAGGACGTTTTTGGCGCGTATTTTACGTGAGATTTTATTATAATAAATGCTAGTAATTAAGTTCCGTTGTTTCAGTTACTGTTTGTTCAGCTTTATCGTTTAAAAACAAAGCTTGGTGTTTTATATATAATGGCGTTTAGATTAGGATGATGGTGTGCTTTGTATTTTAAGGCAGTAATTTAATGGCGTTTTATTCATGAGTTTTGGCGTTTTGTGTAAAGAAGTCAAAAGACTTTTTTACCCTTAATGAAGCGTGTCCACGTAATAAAATTGATGTTATTTACGAAAACGCCACCGCGCCATCTAGTCCATAGATTGTTTTGATCTAACGTTCCATAACCGTTCTTACTGTTCTCACACTTTTCACCGTTTTCCCTAAATCCTGACCTGATATATTGATATAAGTATAAATAATTGTCGGCATAATATTTACAAGAAATACAAACTGTATCAATGGTATAATAATTTTTTGATGAATATGTGTGATACAGTTACGGAAATAATCAAATGACTGAAGTACACTTGCTTAATTAAAGATGATAAAATAAACCAAAAGACTCAAAAACAAAATTCTTTATATTCAATCACTAACAAAAACTACAACTAAACAATCTTTAACCCTAACTTATACTAAACATAAGAAAAGATAATACGAGACAACATAATAAATAATAAAAGATAGGGTTGAGTTATAATACAAAAGATTTAAAAATAAGAAGGGTAAGAAGGCATCAGAGAGTGACAAGTGTCCTATGAGTAATTAAATAAAAAGGGTAATTTTGTCTACAAGTGGAAAGAGAATATGCACATGCAAGTCACATGTTATTTCCCCCCTAACTTTTAAACGTCCGTAACTTTTTTATACATCATTTGTTTTAAAAAAAAAATATACCATAAAATCGAGCGTTTTTTTATCTTTAATATGAGTACCATATTGTTATATTTTTCAAAAAAAATTCAAAAACCCAGTTGCATATTACACAATGGACGTGATGTAAAACACAATGTAAATTAGATTAAAAGCACAATCAATGACAACAGATAAAGACACAATGGACAACATACTAAAACACAATGAACATAACGTATAACACAATGAACATAACGTATAACACAATAAGAATCAGACTAAATAAAAACACAATTGATGACAACAGATAAAAGACACAATTAATGACAGCAAATAAAAGACACAATGGAGAGCAGATGAAGACACAATGAAAAACAAACTAAAAACACAATACTTAACAAACTAAAACACAATGAACAAGATAATAAAAAAAAAAAAATTGAACAAATTATTAAACCACAATGGACAACATATTAAAACACAATGAATAACATATTACACAATGGACATGATGTAAAACACAATGTAAATTAGATTAAAAACACAATCAATGACAACAGATAAAGACACAATGGACAACATACTAAAACACAATGAACATAACGTATAACACAATAAGAATCAGACTAAATAAAAACACAATTGATGACAACAGATAAAAGACACAATTAATGACAGCAAATAAAAGACACAATGGAGAGCAGATGAAGACACAATGAAAAACAAACTAAAAACACAATACATAACAAACCAAAACACAATGAACAAGATAATAAAAAAATTGAACAAATTATTAAACCACAATGGACAACATATTAAAACACAATGAATAACATATTACACAATGGACATGATGTAAAACACAATGTAAATTAGAATAAAAACACAATCAATGACAACAGATAAAGACACAATAGACAACATACTAAAACACAATGACCATAATGAATAACACAATGGCGATAACATATAACACAATAAGAATCAGACTAAATAAAAACACAATTGATGACAACAGATAAAAAAGACAATTAATGACAGCAGATAAAAGACACAATGGAGAGCAGATGAAGACACAATGAAAAACAAACAAAAAACACAATACATAACAAACCAAAACACAATGAACAAGATAATAAAAAAATTGAACAAATTATTAAAACACAATGGACAATATATTAAAACACAATGAATAACATATTAAACACAATGACCTGAACTAATAACACAATTTATAGAAAACCCAGATATAACAAAATCTTCATTGTGTCATAGGTTTTTATAAAAACGCAATGGATAGAACTCAAATTAACATTGTGTTATAGGTTTTGATAATAACACAATGTATAGAAACTCTACTGACCAAAAACCAGTTAAAAGACACAATGACCTGAACATTTAACACAATGCCAAAAAACCCAGTAAAAATGAAAATTTTTATTTTATTTTTATATGATAATATGGTACTCATATTAAAGATAAAAAACGCTCGTTATTATGGTGAAATTTTTTTTGAAAAAAAGTGTCGTATGAAAAAGTTATGGACGTTTTAAATCGATGGGGGGATTGACATGTGCCTTGCATGTGGAGAGAGAAAATCCATAAATATAAGATTCCTTTTATGCCCTTCTATTATCTTCTTTTCCCTACAACCAATCTCAATCCTTCAAATTTAAGATCAATGGACTAGAATCCTTCTTACACTTCTTATTTATTTTATCCTTTGTATTTGATCCTAACCCATAAAAGATAAAATACATGTAAACTTTTTAAATTTCAATTTAGAAATAATCATCGATCAATGTATGTCACTAAACTTTAGTTACTAACTTGAGCATAGCAATATCTATATCTATATTTCTATATCTATCTACACACTAAATAATAAATGAAAACTATTGAGTATACATGTTATTTTCTTTGACGTCTCACCCTTATTTTATCATTCTCTCTCCTATTAAATGGTAACAAAACCATGTTTTTTTCTATCTTTTTACTCCTATCTATAATACTATATAATACATTTTTAATGTACTAAATTGTAATTTTCCCACACAATTTTAAGACGCTCATCCAAACTCATGCTTTGTCTCCCTAATTTTTCGTCTAGACTCCCAAATCTACCCCCATTCAATGTCATCTCAACCTGTGTAAATTGAAGACGCATATGAAATGGTCCAACCACCTTCTCCTCTTCCACATCCCCTCATCGCCCTCATCAATTGTAGGACTTTGAAGGCGAATATTAATATCTGATTGAAGGGTCGTGCTTTTATGAATGCGAGTATTAATATCTGTTGTTCCATTTTAAGATGCTGAAGGAGTCCTGAGGTTTCCTGCTCCTGAAACAACCCTTCTTCATCTCGCCAAAACCCTAATCGGATTCGTCAGCCACCACATCTGCAGGTTTCTCTTTCCCTCTCGGCTGGTTTTGTTTATAATTTCTTGTAATACCACCACATCTTTTGTTTATATTTTTTGGATTCTGATGATTTTAGTTCTATGGATTTATGTGATCAATTTGGGTTGGGTGTTCCATAATGGGGTTGGTCATTTGGAGCAACAAGAGCTAACCCTACATTTTCTGACCCGTTGGACAAGTATCTTGGATAAGTTTTTTAGCATGCTCATCTTGGAAGAAGATGCTGGGTGAGCTCATCATAAATAGTCTTGTGTAAGCATCTTCCTTTTATGAATCTAATTTTAGGTAAACTGGGCTTTTTTTTATAAATTTCATGGTGTTTGGTTATGATTTTAGGTTGATTCTTGGATATGCATATCCAGCTTTTGAGTGTTTTAAAACCATTGAGAAGCATAGTGCAGTGAATGCAAAATTGAGATTTTGGTGTCAATATTGGTAAGAGAAGCATAGTGAAGCAAATCGTTTGTGCTTCCCACATACATATACAAGAGTCTCTGCCTCTCTTCGTTTTCAATTTGACGATAACTGAGCATATTGATCAAGTAGGTTACAAAGTAGCAGATTTTTAGGGTTCATGTCGGTCAAAGGTTTCATGGTAAGTCAATTCTATGCCTGAAATTGGTTTCCGATATTTCACGTTTTTGTTTGTGTGCAAATGTTTTGCTCTCATTTATCGCTATTATATGCATAAGTCATTATAGGTTTGGTACACATCTTGGAGATACAGGCATTATAATATTGCATGAATGAACCAGAGAATGATGAGGAGCTTCGTGAGTATAGCTTGCAGGTATAATTTTTTTACACATCATTCTTTGAGTTGAATTGCCACATTTGCGAGTCCACACGGTAATTATTAGATCTCAGTTTTTTCCCACTGCTCCAGAAAGTAAGATACATAAATATGTCATCACATGGACAAGCAAATTGATAGAAAAACACTAATTGGGAGTTATGTTTGTGCCGAACAACCAGGTGAGTTTAGGTGCATGCTGGTTCCCTTACTCCGGTTTGTTATTCTCTTTTAGATTATTCTTTTGCTTTGATAGAAGTTATTATCTCGGTTCTTGATTACGTGCTTTTGTTATTAGTAGGCTATTCTTAATAGACTTTTGGTGTGAAATCCCCTTAACCAAATATGTTCTTGATTACGTGCTTCTGTTATCAGCAGGATAATCTTAATAGACTTTTGGTGTGAAATCCCCTTAACCAAATATGCATGCCACCTGTTTGATGAAAGTCCCCAATGAATAAATAGTCTCATATACAATTGTCGTGTTTCCATGGATGATCTTGTGTTGAAATATGAGTACTTATAACCCGAAATATATCTATTACTATATGTAATGGATATAAGAGAGAGAAAGTTGGGATGTTGAAAATTTAAGAGGTTTATATGACTTTATCTATGACACATTGCACAACTCTCAATTATCACCTTTGATGGATAACATTTGACTCCATCTTCTTGAACATTTGAATTTTGAATGTACATTTGGCTCCATCATCTTGAACTTTTGAAATAGGTTTGAACATCTGAATTTTGAATGTACATTTCTCTCGATCTGTCATTTTTATGTTCTTGTGTAACAGAGCCGTCACCATACCATCTAAAGCTGCCGCAACCACCACGAACGAGCCTTAGGAATGGGAGATTGATCATTCTAAGATCTTAATCAAAGGGTTTTTTTTTTTGTTAAAGGTTAGTTTGTTTCCTCCTTTAATAAGATTAGGTTTATTTGGTATTGAACATTTGTTTTGCAAGTGTTTGTATGGATGTATTTTCTTTTCCCCTCTCTTTTTTACGGAAGCTTGCATAGAATTGATGTATGTAAAGTTGGCCATTTTCATTGATTTTGTTTGAAATATAAATTGACTAATTCCTAGATAATTGATTTTGTAAAAATGTCTGGGTGAGGATTCTCCTTTGGTTGCTGTCAAATTCAAAATAAACCATTGTGGTTGTTTTTTGTCATCCGATAGCTCATGTCTTTATGAGATTTTAGTGTTGTTTTCTATTTTTTTTGGACCCTTTGATCTTATTATCTTGTTTCCCAAATACAAATTACAATTTGTGTGAATTAAATATGTATGTTTAAACCAATGTTTTTTGAGTTTTTTTAAATGAACATACCAGGAAACAACAACACATTGGTTTATTCTATTTAAAAAAACATACCAAACCAGATAAAAATGAATCGGTTTAGTGATCTTATAGGCCACTGAGTTTGGGTTGAAACTGTTACTAGCTACATTTCAGTTTCAGGTTGGTCGAATCAAAGTTTGGGTTGAAACTGTTACTAGCTCCTTCCACATTCAAGCAACAAATGTTTTGCTTCTTTAATGCATTTTATTATCTGACTCTAATCGCATAATAAGGCTAGATCAGACAACTATTGGAGTTTAGAGATAGAACCGTTACATATAACATGTGGATCCTGATGTATCTTATGAGCTTCCTAAGATAGAACCATTAGATATAAACACTCGTTCGATCCTGACTGCATACTAAGCCGAATCGTTCACTTATTCAGCTTCCCTATCGGGTTCTCCTGGTTTGGTTCATAACCGAGATGGGAGGATTAGCTCAAAGGGGTGGGGTTGGTGTAGGCTAACTCTTTGGACTGTACTCTACCTGCAGGATTGAAGTCAAACGGGGGCAAGATGTGCTTGATGACTGCACTTATCAAAACGATTATGACAAACAATGGGTACGAATCAAAACATGTTGTTTTGAAAATGGTCAAAAGGTGTTCTAAAAGAGCATAATCATCGGATTGTTCAGCCTTCTATCCTTTCTTTGACTCGTTGCGGATGCAATGACTCGGTTTTCTTTTAAATGGTTACATAGTTTTGAATCTGGATTATGGACTATGGAAAAAAATTAGATCAACTTTTTTAACCGCCAACTCTGTGTTCTTGATTTTCTTATGATTTGATTTTCAATCAAGAAACTTTTAGTTACATCGAAGTATGTTGGGTTGCGGATCAGACTGAGCTGCATTGAAAGCCAGCCTTCAATATTTGATGTGGTCACGGGACAACATGTGTACTTGACTATTGGGGATTGCTTCATAAAAGCTTTGTCATAATGCCTTGATTCATTTTTTTGAAAAGAGATTGTTTGGACTTTGAGGAATATCAAAGGGAAAATAAATTCCATATGATTACAAGTTATTCACTTAAACTCCCCAACATTGATTTGTTTTTTGGCCTGCTTTGTGAAACGTTTGAGCGAGTAAATTATATATATTAATAAAAACTATTATCTTTTTTGTTTGGCTTCCCGTATTGTCACCCCGCCGCAACGCGCGGGTTCCCCACTAGTATATAATAACTTGTAACCTTTTGAAACAAATGAAGAATTCTTTTGATGCTCAAGATTTAAACAAAAGGCTCAAGTCGAGCCATTCACGATCTAGGATACTTCTAATTTAAACGAATCAAGCCGAGATTAAACCAAAGTTATTGAAATTTAAGTAAGTGAGAGCCATTCACAAATGTCATTTTATTAATTTCATATTTAGTTAGTTTTATAAAAAAAAAAAGCAATATCTATGTTTGGGTCTTTTTTCTTTTCTATTTTAGACAATAGCAAAACCATCATTAAAAAAAACCAAACATATGCATATGTTTGCTAATAAGACTAACTAAAATTGGAACTAACCAAAACGACATAACATATTTGAATCTATGTTTTGTGAGCACACTTGTTGGATTGGACCACCAAACCCATGTGTGGATCAGTCACAAAAGCATGGTGCTTTTCTTTTGATTTCAAACTCAATCACTTTCACTTGAAAGTTGAGCTTCACTATAACCTTACCTCCGGTCATCATCCATACACCGTTGGCGGCTCTCAACATCGTCTCCCTACCCCACCAGCCACTTCACAAACTTTCATTATTGAGTTTAATTTCGTAGCCAACTTGTAAACATTGTTCCTCATTGTGTTCAAGTTCTGAAGTACCTTTTGATGGATTTGTGGTGTCTTCAAAGGTTTAAATGTTTATTATGTGGTATCAAGAAGGGTTTATGAGCTAAGTTAGTCATGTGGGTCGATATTCCCCATTCCCCTCTTCGTCGTTTATGTTTATATACGGTGGTTTCATGAATTTGACCATGAGTTACCGAAACTTCTCGGATTTGAGGTTCATGTTTCTGTTGATATCTTTTTAAAGAGGGTTAATGGGCTCTATCATTTCCCAACAGCTAGTCCACAAATAGTAAGTATACAAATATTTGGGTAATTATATACTTGAGCTAGTAAACAATCAACCATTAACGTCATATGTGTAAAACACTTTGGCAGGTTTATGTTATGACTAGACAACTGACAACAACTAACCTTCTAAATCGCCATATGTGATTACAATTTACATTTGTAAAATTTACTTTTGGGCCGGTAAAAGAACCCTTGTATAATTTGAGTTCATCTTTCTAATATGAACTCCCACTTACGAAAATTGACTATGTGTTTAGCTTTATCAAGTATTCAACCCCTCCACTCTAATATCCTCCAATAATTTTTCTTTTAAAAAAAATAAAAAATAAATTCTTAAATATCATTAAATGGCAAAAACAACAAATTACAAACAAATGACAAGTAACCGGGCAACAAGTTGCGCTACAAACCCCTTTTGAATTGCAAAACTGATCCTACTAAAGACGAAGCAAATCTTAAGGGTCGAAAGATTACTATTCACGACCCGTTGGAACCTGTTCAGGAATTCCACGGCCTCTGGGGCTAGGGAACCAAATATATCAAAAGTAAATAGGATAAACACGTGTTGATTGTCTAAACAATCTTTCTCTTGTTTAATGACCTTACCTGATTCCACGTTCAACACTGTCCGGCCAACAACAAACCCATTATCCCTCGGCCCAACAAGAGAGGACACTCCTGTAAGGTCCACACAAGTGTGTTTTCCCCTGGCCTACCCAAACACAAGAATATCAGTTGGCCGAAGAGTATACCTCCCATCGAGCGGATCCGTCAGAAAGTTCACCAGAGCCTCCTTTCTTTGATGTTTAACTCTACAGGGTCACACCCCGATATTTATAGCACATCCCGGTGGGCCCAGTTGGGGAGTATTGTAACGTAAGATTGGTATCATCATAGGCAAACACACAGATAGCATAGCGGAAGTCTTGGAGTTTAAATATTATTACAAACGTAAATATCCGAAAGTTCAAAAATAATAATTACAGACGGTTTGTAATAAAGATCCACAGGCGGATCGAAAAATGTACAAAACGAGATCAACAGACTACTAGGCTTTATGCAAAGGAGTTGCAAATTCCTCTTCTAGCATTACCCAGCAACTTCCAGCCTACTTACGTATCCTTGCAACCTGTAACTTAGTCTTTAAAAAATACGTCAGTTTACACAATACAATCAATCGACTCATTTTGAAAACATTTCAAAAGTGTTTTAAGTGCACATGGCACATGATTTTCATAAATAACTTGGGCCAATTCAAAATGATCTTGTATATAGTTTTACATGTTTGTCAATACGTATGGGGCGTAGTACTAAACACCGAGATCATGATTAATCGACACGCCACTTAAACTCACAAAGGGGTATCCCCAATGTCACACCCTGAATTTCATACCACAATCTCGGTGGGCCGGGGGGGGGGGGGGAGTATCATGACGTAAGATTGGTATGGTCATAGTCAAACAATCACAGATAACACAGCGGAAGTCTTGGAGTATAAAATATTATTACAAACGTAAACGTTCAAATGTTCAAAAAAATAATTATACAGACTTGTTTGTAATAAAATCCACAGGCAGATCAATAAATGAACAAAAGGGAGAACATCAGACTACTAGGCTTTATGCAAAGGAGTTGCAAATTCCTCTTCTAGCATTACCGAGCAACTTCCAGCCTATTTACGTATTTGCACCTGTCACTTAGTCTTTGAAAATACGTTAATTTACATTGGTAAATACAATCAGCTGACACATTTTAAAAATATTTTAAAATTGTTTTCATGTACACAATGGTACATATAATTTTCATAAATAACTTGGGATAAACTATTTCTCATGTTATCAGTTTTACAAGCTTGACATACATGTGGGGCCCGTAAACTATGTCGAGACATGATTAACCGATACACCACTTATTTCCTTGTTGGGAATACCCATATCTGGCAAAACTCGTATTGGGTTATAAAAACATTTTTAATATAGCATTAGCATCTGTTAGGTGTATGCCTACACCCCGCGCTTAGGTCGTGCCCACTTACAATTAAATGAGCCGAGGATATCTAGGACACGGTTGTATTAACCCCCAATGTTTAAATCAAAGCAATACGAATTAAAACGGGTTATTTGGATTTCCCGACACATTGGTCTTTGAATCCCATACCTGACCATGCAGTAATAATATACCGTACCCCAAGCAAGTATAGGGAAAATAAGTCAAGAGTATTTACCTGAGCTAATACTTGTCTTATAAATGCAAGGTTTATAAATAACTTAGTCGTTTAATCAATTGAAAAGAGTAGGTAGCAATTTACTGAAAGGCACTTGATATGTGCAAAATGCAACATATAAATTACATCAATTGTGGCATAAAACAAACCCTTTTTAGTACTAATGTTGGAAAAAGTGTGCTTTTGTCTTCCTTTTGTATTTTCAGGATTAAATGAGCTCAAATTAACAAAAGAAGCAAAAAGACAGCAAAATCTAACATAAATACAAGAAAAGGAACAAATGTGACATGCCCGACCCCACGACAACATCTTCCTAAGCAAAACAAGAAGACAGAAGACTGAACACGCCCCGTGCTCAGCCAGCACGGGGGCGTGCCCAAGCGTCAGCAGAAAAGACAAAGTGGTAGAAACTTCTATTGCCCACCACGGGGCCGTGCTCAGCGGACACGGGGCCGTGGTCAACTATAAGATTCGCACAATCCAGGCAAATCTTCATAATACAAAGATTCTTCTGCACACGGGGTCGTGCTCAGCGGACACGGGGGCGTGGTCAACTAATAAAGACAAGCTGCATTAAATGAAGAAAGAGAGGATGTGGACATGGGGCCGTGCCCACTGGACACGGGGCCGTGCCCGAGCTTCTGTTCAGCCTATAAATAGGAGTGCTTGGCTCAAGCTCAAACCATCCCTTGGCACACCACCTCTCTCACACTTCACCCACCACCCACCACCACCATAACACCATCATCCACCACCATCATCTATTGTCCATCATAGAGTGTGTGAGTCGTCTCGGGATCCAAGATTGATCGTAAGAGTTCTTGACAATCAAGGCCATGTTTGCCTAAGTCTCTTACATCACTTGGTGAAGACAAGTGTCTAGTGTAATACTTTTTATTTCTAATCTTTTCGCACTTTTTACTTGGTTTTGTATTCATGACTTTAATAACTAGTTTCTTATGTTGAAGGTGATTCTTCCTTATCATTTGTCCGTGGTGTCTTGACATTATTTTACTGTCTATATAAAATAAAAGATTTTCACCATTCGTATCTCCACGGTCTATATGGAGGTATGTTGGCTACCTGGTCGGGGGTTAAGGGAACGGTTTGGTAAGAGTCTTGCCATTGTTCAGCGTTTAGAGGTTCTGCAATGGACCTAGGTCAAATTTAGTAGGACCTCCTTCAATACTTAACGGTATTGGATGACGGGGGTCCAAACTCTTTGATCCCCTCATAAGTTAAACTACTATTAATACTATAACCCGACTATTTAGGACTGTATCCCTGCTGACTCAGACTACTTAGTCGAGGGTAACTTCACCTCCAAAAGAGGGGCCTACCATAATTTGCATTAATAACTTAATTCATTATCTTTCAATAATCCGACCCTTTAGGATTGTATCCTTGCTGACTCAAACTACTGGGTTGAGGGTAACGTCACCTTCAAAAGAGGGGCCTACTACAATAACTAAGATAATCTCTTAAATAAGTGCAAAAGTGCGGAAATAATCAAAGGTTACACTATACACGAGTCGGAACGAAGTGATTCATCTTGTCTATCTGTGTTTCTTTTATTTTTATTTTTTTAGCATTTTAATTAGTTTTTATTTTTCTTTGCTTAAAACATTTTTCTAAACTTTTTGATTTGATTAGACGTTGAGGATAAACCGGTACTAAAAGCTCTTGTGTCCTTGGACGACCTCGGTATCTTACCAACACTATACTACGCTCACGATGGGTGCACTTTCCCATATGTGTGTTTAGTGTTAGTAAATATCGTGTTTTATAAATTTAAAACTTGGCTAAAGAAAGTGTAAAAGGGCTTAAAATATACTTAAATTCATATACACACTTCACACGCATCAAGTTTTTGGCGCCGTTGCCGGGGACACAAGGATTTTAAGAAAGTTAGGAATCAGCGGCCTAATCGTTTTTCTTATTTTTCAATTTTTTTAGGATTTTTCTTAGTTTTTCAGCTTCTGCAGAACTCAGCACGGGCCGTGCCCGCTGAACACGCCCCGTGCCCAATCATTGGAACTGGCAATCCTGTTTTAAGTCAGACAGTAGCTGAACACGGGGCCGTGCCCACTCAACACGCCCCCGTGCCCAAGTTTCAGTTACTGAAAACAGAACCGTAAGATCCCGACAGTTGGTAATTTCTGACACAAACATGAGTGATACTGATACTTTTTACTTTCGGCACTCTTATGGTACTACGTGGTGTCAATTATGTGGTGGTAACCATAAGGAATTAGAATGTTATTTTCTAACTTATAAGCCCCACTATATAGACCCATCGTTTCCTTGTATCCTTAAGAGGGGCGAAAGTAAAAATAATCCCTATCTCTCCCTTGAATGCTCCCAACCAGATTTTCTAGGAGAAATGCTTCTCGATGAATTATTTCAATTAGAAGATCTAATTCTTAATTGGTTAAAAGAACTTAGGAAAGATTTCAATGATCTTTTCCAGGACAATAGCCAAGAAGAAGTGTTGGAACCACATTCGAACAACTTCGTTGTTTCAGACGATACTTCTAACTCTAGTAAGGACTTGAGCGATAGTCGTCCCTGTGTCGATTGTGCCGTGAAGGACTCCCCATCGACTTCGTTCGATGCATACATAGACCTGAGCGATTCGACATACACCTTCTTTAACGAGAGCCTGGAAAAGGGTTGGACTTGTCCACCTACATATAGCATAAGAATCACCCTCACCGACAACCTCTTGCGTTCTCATCTTAATCTGGAGCAATTAAGGTATCTTAGGCACTTTGGGGTTGTTCCATCCAGTAAGGAACCGCCCGATCCGGAAAAGTTCCTTAAAAATAGACACACTTCAAAAAACAGCCTTCCGACACGGGGCCGTGCCCAGGTCAACACGCCCCCGTGTCCACCGAAAGATTCCCTTCTGACTTTTGTCAGAATACGGACAAAACGTGTAAGGATCTTGCCTGTATACGGGGCCGTGTCCAGCAGACACGGGGCCGTGTCCAGCAGACACGGGGCCGTGTCCAGCATGCTGTCGTTTTCTATAAATGCAGCCAAGAATCCTGCACATTTGGACCATCCAGGGACAGAGATTTGAAAGGATTTTCTAACTTACCATCCTAGGTATGTTCTAAAAGAAGGTTCTAACAAACATCTTGTCATTTCCTCTTTTATCCATTACCTTCTTCTTCTTCTTCATCTTTCTTGGAAAAACAACTCCATTAAAGCTTGATTTCAAGCTTTATTGTGATGTTTGTTGAATTTTTGTTCAAGGAATCTTGTTAAGAATAAGTTACACAACATTGTTTTAAGTTATTTTTGTTCTAAAATGCTTCATAAGTTGGGAAAATAATTTGAAACTCCAAGATTCCTTGTTCTAAAAAAACTACAGAAAGTTGAACACGGGGCCGTGCTCATTGAGCACGGGGCCGTGTCCGTGGTACTGTTTCATTAAAACGAACTATTTTTTGGTTTGTTTTCGTAGAACGTCTAGCCAAAACAGTGGAACCTCTTCTGCGCACTCCAGGAACAGTCGAAGGGAAAGGAGGCCATCGATTGAAGCAACTCTCGTAAGATACGTAATGGCGCTACGTGAAGCCCTTGACGAGATGACTTCGGTAGAGGAGGTCCTCATAGACCGTATAAATTATCTCTCAGTGGGGTTGGAAAACAGTTTTCAAGAAATAAACCTCTTGCACCAGAGGTTAAACATTCTTGTAACACCTCCCATGGAACCAATCCTCCCTCAAGAGGATTGGAACCTAGCACTTGGAATCCACAATCCTACCGGTTGGGACGACATTCCGGCGGAACCTCCTCTTGAAGAACTCCAAGAAATCCCGGTGGAAGTTGCACCTCCTCAAACCAATGCTAACGAGCCCGCTTTTCTTCTCCCTATGGAGATCGAAGAATGGCTCGCCGACGTGTGAGGAACCCATGCCCGGAGAAAGAAGTTTGTCAAGCCACATTTAACCGAAAGATTTACCTTTTCGGAAATTTTGCTAATAGAATAAGTAGTAGGCTAGAACTTCTTGGTTTAGATTTCTTGTGTTTCTTTGACCTAACTATCTAGTATTTTAATTTTTAGGACTATTATGTAATTCTCTCTATGACTTAATGAATGATGGTTTTAGTTAATTTGGTGTTTGGATGGTGTTGAAATGAATAAAACACACTTGAGATGACAAAGGATACAAGGGAAGTTTGAACCAGCACCCCATGCAGGAAAACAGGACCATCCGACAAAATTCTTCGTTTACAGTAGGTTCGGCACGGGCCGTGTCCGCCCAACACGGCCCCGTGCTGCACAGTCTGCAGAAATACCCAGTTCAGGTAAACTGGACACAGGCCGTGCTCACTAAACACGCCCCCCGTGTCCAGGCTTCTGTTTCCCTTGATTTAATTTTGTTACTGGCACTTGAACACGGGGCCGTGCCCGGACAACACGGGGCCGTGTTCAGCGCCCAGTAACACAAAATTTTTGCTTTTTCACACCTTTTTACACATTCAATCAACCTAAAACTTATTTTTGGGACACATTGAGGACAATGTGTAATTTAAGTGTGGGTGGGGGGGGGGGGGGGATGCTAAAACCTTGAATCTTGCAAGTCCTAAATACAAGCCTTACACAAAACTCTATTGGAACCGCTAATCACCCCAAATTTTTTTCAAAAAAAAAAAATTTCATTTTTTTTTTACTTGTCTAGGTTTAACTTGGGAATTTCAAGTTCTAAAAAGGTTATATTTTTACGAATTTACAACCGATAGCGTCGTGATAAAAAGAACCAACATAAGAAAATTATGAAAAGGCATGAAAAGCTTAGTTAAAATTTAATAATATATACTTGATCTCATAAAAACTCATTCCCACAAAAGGGAGTTTTGAGCCTTTATTGAGCATACAAATATATATCTTTAAATTAAATGCTCATTTTTCGTTTCTTGTCTGAATAGCCGCTTGGTTCTTACGACTCTAGAACTTGCCATGACGATATATTCCCGGTCCTTACCAACTTAAACCCGAGTAAGTAAATGATGGAGGCATTAGGACTAACCCTTTTTATTTCTACACCATTATTTTTTTCTTTTTTACCACCTACCCAAAATCCCCCTAGTTAGCCCCTTTGAGCCTAAACCTTTTCATTTCATAACCTAAACAAACACCCTTTCACCCACCAAAACATTTTTCATTTTTAACCCTTTGTTTTAGTAACTAGCTCGGTTCTTTATATGACTTTTCAAAAAAAAAAAAATGTTGATTATGAAGCAAAAAGATAATAAACAAACAAATTTATCAAAAATAACTTTGTTTGAATAATAGCTTCATCAAAATAAAAGTTACAAAAATAGAAAGTCCTACGAAAACCGACGCTTGTTACGCTTTTCGCCCTTTTTCTAATAACCACTAACCACTAACCCAACCACCTACCTTTAACCCAAGCCTAACCCTTCACCCAAGCCTAACCCTTCACCCAAAAAGTCCTCTTGATATTTACAAAGGTATATAAGTTAAAAAGGAGGAGGATTGATTGCTTGGCAAGCATATGGTAGGAGTAAGTTCCATGCCGCTCTCGAGTGATCCACAAAAATACATTTTCGGCCGAGTGTTGAGTGATCCCCGTGAGGTATGTGAACTTGTATATAAATAAAATTTTAAAGAGGCATGTTATGCCCTAATAAGTAATTTATCTTATGAAAAGTTTTAAATAAATCATGACGAAAAGGATTGTAAATAAATAAAAATAAAACTAAATAAAGAATCTTGGAAATCCCGACACTCTATGACAAGCCCAAAAAAAACATTCTTCTCTACCCATTCCATTTGGGAGTGTAAAGCCACATTATAAAGAGTTTAGCTTGAGGACAAGCAAAGATTCAAGTGTGGGGGTATTTGATATGTGCAAAATGCAACATATAAATTACATCAATTGTGGCATAAAACTAACCCTTTTTAGTACTAATGTTGGAAAAAGTGTGCTTTTGTCTTCCTTTTGTATTTTCAGGATTAAATGAACTCAAATTAACAAAAGAAGCAAAAAGACAGCAAAATCTAACATAAATACAAGAAAAGAAACAAATGTGACATGCCCGACCCCACGACAGCATCTTCCTAAGCAAAACAAGAAGACAGAAGACTGAACACGCCCCGTGCTTAGCCAGCACGGGGGCGTGCCCAAGCGTCAGCAGAAAAGACAAAGTGGTAGAAGCTACTATTGCCCACCCCGGGGCCGTGCTCAGCAGACACGGGGCCGTGGTCAACTATAAGATTCGCACAATCCAGGCAAATCTTCATAGTACAAAGATTCTTCTGCACACGGGGTCGTGCTCAGCGGACACGGGGGCGTGGTCAACTAATAAAGACAAGCTGCATTAAATGAAGAAAGAGAGGATGTGGACACGGGGCCGTGCCCACTGGACACGGGGCCGTGCCCGAGCTTCTGTTCAGCCTATAAATAGGAGTGCTTGGCTCAAGCTCAAACCATCCCTTGGCACACCACCTCTCTCACCCTTCACCCACCACCCACCACCACCATAACACCATCATCCACCACCATTATCCATTGTCCATCATAGAGTGTGTGAGTCGTCTCGGGATCCAAGATTGATCGTAAGAGTTCTTGACAATCAAGGCCATGTTTGCCTAAGTCTCTTACATCACTTGGTGAAGACAAGTGTCTAGTGTAATACTTTTTATTTCTAATCTTTTCGCACTTTTTACTTGGTTTTGTATTAATGACTTTAATAACTAGTTTCTTATGTTGAGGGTGATTCTTCCTTATCGTTTGTCCGTGGTGCCTTGACATTATTTTACTGTCTATATAAAATAAAAGATTTTCACCATTCGTATCTCCACGGTCTATATGGAGGTATGTTGGCTACCTGGTCAGGGGTTAAGGGAACGGTTTGGTAAGAGTCTTGCCATTGTTTAGCGTTTAGAGGTCCTGCAATGGACCTGGGTCAAATTTAGTAGGACCTCCTTCAATACTTAACGGTATTGGATGGCGGGGGTCCAAACTCTTTGATCCCCTCATAAGTTAAACTACTATTAATACTATAACCCGGCTATTTAGGACTGTATCCCTGCTGACTCAGACTACTTAGTCGAGGGTAACGTCACCTCCAAAAGAGGGGCCTACCATAATTTGCATTAATAACTTAATTCATTATCTTTCAATAATCCGACCCTTTAGGATTATATCCTTGCTGACTCAAACTACTGGGTTGAGGGTAACGTCACCTTCAAAAGAGTGGCCTACTACAATAACTAAGATAATCTCTTAAATAAGTGCAAAAGTGCGGAAATAATCAAAGGTTACACTATACACAATTCGGAACCAAGTGATTCATCTTGTCTATCTGTTTTTATTTTATTTTTATTTTTTTAGCATTTTAATTAGTTTTTATTTTTCTTTGCTTAAAACATTTTTCTAAACTTTTTGATATGATTAGACGTTGAGGATAAACCGGTACTAAAAGCTCTTGTGTCCTTGGACGACCTTGGTATCTTACCAACACTATACTACGCTCACGATGGGTGCACTTGCCCATATGTGTGTTTAGTGTTAGTAAATATCGTGTTTTATAAATTTAAAACTTGGCTAAAGAAAGTGTAAAAGGGCTTAAAATATACTTAAATTCATATACACACTTCACACGCATCAGCACTAGTCTGGAATGATGGTATAAATAACCAATTAGAATGCTAACGGTCTTATCAAGTCGTAGACGTAGACCGGTGAAGGGGTATGGTCCCAAAAACCTTGCGCAGGTGCATTGGAGCATACCACAATCTTATCCCAAAACCTCGTAGACAAAGACCCTGTGTGGCTGCGCAGTGGTTCTAAACAAAGAGATAAAAGAAAACAATCTTCGATGACCGTGCGCCGGAGAAAGGGCAGAGCTAACGTTCAACTAACACCCTTGCACGGGCTCACGCAAGGGTCAAGTTAGACTTGAAGACAAGATCCTAAACATCTCCGCATACCGGGAATGAAGAGTTATACAAAAGTGTTTTTTCTGTTACAACAGAATGAACACGTGGCAAGGGCATAAAGGACTACAACTGTAGATCTTCTAGAAGGTTGTCAATACTCATCGTGCACAGCCATTCAGTTACAACTGAAAGATGACGTGACCGGATCCTGGACACTCATCTAAATCACGATGATGACATCAACTTGGAGAAACGGTCTACCCAAAATCCACTTTCCACGTGGCAACTCCCTAGTCGTCTATCACACTCATGATCCGTGTGAGTAAACATGACGTTAACGATCGACGAAAAAGAAAATAACCGCTTACGGAAAATGCATTCCGTTACTTCGTCCGTCGCACCAATTTTCCCGCCAAAAACCGGTTATAAATAAGGCATTGTAGGTATGATCTCACAAGTTACATTCACTTCACTTTTACTACTTCTTCTTCTTCATCGAGATCTGTACTTATTCTCACGCCGGAGGGTGGTCACGGAGAGAACCCCCATTCTCCCCGTGACGAATCTAACGGCTTTCTGTTTTACAGAGGTCATCGGAGAAGAAGCTCAGTTAAATCCCCAAATCAAGCAAGAGGACTAACCATTTTATGCCGAAACCTGACCCGTGATCCGATTGATTCCGGTCATTTGGATCACTATTTCTTCATTGGCGCCCACCGATTCTTCAATTCCCATTCTCATCTTCTCTTTTGATTCATGTCTTTTCATTTTTTGTTTTCTATGGCAGAAACTCCGTCGAATCGTCCATCAGGCCCTCGATCGGAGAATTTTGCTCATGATCTTCGGGTCGAGGGGATTGTGGAAGAAGCATCCGATGATAACGATGTCCAGCACAACGTCAATCATCCGAATGATCCTGTTACACCAGGAGCACAACCTTAAATCCCGATAAGTTCGATTTTACCTCCTGATAAAACTCTGATTTCATAGTATGTAAGATCTCAGGGTTCATTAAACGCAGTTTATGCACAGTTCTGTGCACAGGCTGCTCAACCTGCAACTCAATCACGAAGATCTACACCTCAGGTGCGAGCCCTGTCTGCACCACGTGCATTACACTACGATGCACCATGACGAATGTCTGTGGACGATACGGAAGTCTACTCCAGATCTCCCACTAGGTACGAATCTACTCACTCTGAATCCAGGCGAAGAGATCACCGTGATGAACAGTATTCCCACGGACGTCAGTTAGTCCATTCTCGGTTGGGGCCTGCGTTCTTACCAGAAGCGGGACACCCAAACTGATGAATATGACAGGACGTATCAAGAAGGCGGCAACATAAGCGTTTCCAGTCGATTGCAGAGAGATCATGCAAACTACAAACCAAAAACCCGTGCAGTTTACAACCCAAACGCGGAGTATGATTACAATTTGATTTACCGACCAGCAGAAGCCATGAAAAACTCAAAGTTTGTCAGCAAGATTGCTCTAGCTCCCCTTGAGAGGGCGAAATTACCGTCAAATGTTGGGAAGTTCAATGGACTGTCAGATCTAGATGACCATCTACGCGTGTTCACCAGCGCAGTATTAGTCGGAGGATGGACACTACCCATGTGGTGCCATTTATTTGTCCAAACCTTGACAGGCGCAACACGATTGTGGTTTGAC
Source organism: Helianthus tuberosus (assembly GCA_030545235.1). Classification (NCBI taxonomy): domain Eukaryota; kingdom Viridiplantae; phylum Streptophyta; class Magnoliopsida; order Asterales; family Asteraceae; genus Helianthus; species Helianthus tuberosus. Next base: position 40,369,375 of record CM060360.1, on the reverse strand, counting down.
AACTTACTAGTGGGTAAGTTAACATCATGGGTAGATTTGAGGGAGAAGTTTCTGGTCCATTTCAGTCTATAGCGCAGATCCGTTAGAGACTCGGCAGATGTAATGAACATCTGGAGACGAGACGATGAAAGCTTGGAAGATTTCATAACAAGGTACAACAAAGAAGTGCTGGAAATCGGCGACGTACATGAGTATCTAATACGCGCGCAATTCAAATACGCGGTAAGGTGTGATGATATGATAAAAGTCTTGTCAGGAACTGAGGGCCTGCCAAAAAGTTGGGAAAAATTGATGGCCACTGCCAAAGTCTATGCACAAACAGAGCGTAATATAAGCTCCAACAGGCCACCATTACCACAGAACTGTCTGCAGGACATGAGTGGGAACAGTGGTAGAAAATTCAAGAAAAATTGGAAGGAGGCTAAACAAGAGAACCGTGAAAGGCAGTGAACTCCTCTTACTAAGACGCCGGCAGAAGTGCTTAGCACTGAAGATTACTAGTTCAAAACACCCCCACCGATGAAAAAAAAAGAGGACAAGACCCAAACCTGTACTGGAAATATCACAAAGACAATGGCCACATCACAAACAACTGCATAAGTCTCCGCACGGAAATAGAGAAGGCACTAAAGAGTGGAGAACTCACCCACCTGGTTCAAAACGTGCGCAAAGATATCAAGCAGATCACACGCAGGGAGGAAGGGCCGAACAACAAAAAAGCTAAACAAACTTAAGCCCAAGACAGATCAACGCGCTTGCAATCATAGCTTTCCTTCATATTTGGCTAAGTTCTTCAACTTACCAACTTATGGCACAGGACTGTTTGCATACGTAGTAAATTAAGTCTCACTATTTATCCTAAAACAACTTTTTAACTCACGGCCTCTGCACCCTATCCAATCAATAAAAAGTTCGTTACATTATTTCTATATTTATTACAAAATGCATGCAATTTCTTTTGGTAAGCGCAAAAACACTATGGTAACCTAATACAAGTCTCATGAATGGGCAACGGTCACAAGCAACTCGCAAGGTCCAGCCCTACGTTCACACATGAGCTTTATACCATCTTTATTTGCCTTACCTGAACAAAGTAATTTTCAAACAACATATATTCAAAACAGTACTTGCGCAGCAAGCACATTAACAAAAAATTACATGCACAACAGTGCATTAACAAGTTATTTGCGAAACAGCGCATTAACAAACCGCCAAAAGGGATCCACATCCCAAGCCTATTTAAACTACAAATGTTCAACAACCACGAAAGTACAAAGAACCTAATATAGGTCTTCATCATCATCCCCTTCATCTAGAAACACTTCCTTTAATTGCGCCACAAAGTCATCCGTCTGGAGCGCAGCAGTGACCAGGTCCATCACGGGAAGACGTAAGTTATTATATTCATTCTTGGCAGCAGCATGATTAGCTTCAGTTTCAACTCCATGCGTCGCAAACCTGCTGGTATCCCAATCAACCTTCAATGCATTAGTAACATGCTGGGTACATTCTGCGTATCCTGGGGCGTATCCATCATTACGCGCAGTAACCAGCAGATGCGCAACCGTTTGATCCAAATCATTGGAGTTAAGGACAGAATTTGCAACCTGGGCAAGGCAACAAATAAGAGGATGCACATCCAGATCAAAATGTAAAGAATTAACATACTTACACTTATAATCCCGTGATGTTTCATCCAGAGCATGTCATCCTTCAACGGTTCAACCAGGCTCTCCGCCATCACCCGAGCAGTTTCAGAGTTTTTTAACTTTTCTTCAGTTTCACTCAGGCGGCGGGAGGTCTCAGCTTTTTCAACTCGCTCAAGCTGCAAATCATTTTTGGTAGATTCGAGCTCCACCTTAATCTTTTCCTGATTAGATAATAAAGAGGTGAGTTCGTCTATCTCCTTATTCTTAAGGGCAAGAGTGGCGCAAGTTTATACCTCTCTTTGCTCACTCCTCTCTCGATGAGAACGGGCTTCATCGCGGGCCGCTTCAGCTTCTGTTTTCTCTTTCTTCAACCTCTCAATCTCCGCATCCTACTTCTTCAGCTTCTCAATCTCTGCCTTAAGATTATTGATGACATTACGAAGACCCATTTTTTCATTATTGTCCTTCTCACAAATTTCTCTCCAACGTTTACGCTCTTCTGAAAGTAGGGCGGTTTCAGCTTCCGCTTTTCTTCTCTATCCCGCAGCAGACCACTCTTAAGTTTTCTGCTCACTTTTAAACTTGGCTTGAAGAGCCTCCAACTTAGCCGTTAGCAGGGCAACTCGGGCCTCCTCTTCAGAAGCTTTTTGTTGGATGCTTCAAAAGTAGCCCATTCTTTATGCATACTGCGCCACTCGCGCACTATACGGTCAGTAGTGGAAGTAAAGCTAGCAGGTTCCTCAAGGTAAGCATGATAAGACTGATCGTGAGAATGATCTTCTTGAAACTTCACTTCACCGGGAGGAAAGGTACCCTGTAACCAATCACGGCAAACCTGCCAGTAAAAAAAAGTGTCTCCTTTCTTAAGTTTCCACACCGGCACATGTATCTCAGAAGCTTTCCTCTCTGAGTAAGATCTATAATAATAATCCCCCGGAGTTTCCTCTGGGTGGATGGGAGAGTCTTCTTCATCATGGGAAAAAAAGCCTTGATCACCATCTGGGCTTCTCTCAATATTTATAGGCGCAGAAGTAGCGGCAGAGGTAGGGATAGTTATCAAAGGGTCTTCATGAACGGATTTTCCTTTCTCTGGCTCACGCGCCACAACTTCAGGAGACTTGGGCTGAGTAACATTAACATCCGCAACCTCCGTTTCCACAACCTTCTCAGCTTCCAGCTCAACCTCAACAGGTTTCTCAACTTCTTCAGGATTTTCCACCTCAACAACCTTCTCCACCTCCGTTTCAGCAGCTTTTGTACCTTCTAGCTGCTCCCTAGTAGATGCGTGAGGTGACAAAGGCAGGAGATCATCATTAAAAACAGATGATGGCTCCGCGCGAGCAGACGGAATCGGCTTTTCTGCAAGAACAAAGGTTATATTAACATCCAATACGAGGAAACAACAAGCTAAAGAAGATACTCACCTGGCGGAGGCTTCGTAATAAAAGCATCCAAATTGCCTCTTTTGCCTATTTTCCTTTTTGGCACCTTCTTAGCAGGCTGCGCCGCAGCCTCAACTTCAATATGCTTCCTTTTCACCGCCTTCGTTCTCAGTAAAGGTTCCATACTTGACTCCAAATCAATGGGATCATCAGGATTCGACGTTGGGATATCCGTGGTATCCCGAGGCTCTGCTTTTGGTTTTCCTACAACTACAGGCGCAAGTCCTTCCAATTTATCAGACACCACTATATAATCACACTAGGAATCAGAGAAAGGGCGCGTACCTTTCTTCTCTATCCTAACATTCTTGGCCTTTGAAGATTGTGCCTTAGGCGCATCAATTTTCTTTGGCGCAATAGTAACAACTAGTACACGTTTTTTCTTCTTCTCAGGGCATATGCCCAGATTAGTCATCTCACCTATTTAAAAGGGAATATTGCAATATTACCCCACGCGCAAAGACAACAAAGAGTAATATTGCAATATCGATAAAAAATTTAAAGTGAACTTACTAGCACCAGTCGAAGGTTGCGCGGCCAGATCTTCATCCCGTGGAAGGTCAAAATTCTTTACTATCCGTAAATACCAGAGTTCTTCACCAGCACCCTTTGGGATGGTAGTCATCTTCCCTTTCTCCCTCTTGTATGCAACAACTTACAAGGAAACAACTACGAAGGAAGAAACAGCAACAAATTCATATTATTTATAGAAACAAAAGGGGGGGGGGTAAGAAAATCCCAAATCTTACTTTTATCATCCACCATGTACACCGGTTTGTGTTCGTGATCCATCTTCCAGTGAAGACTCATACCAGCAGCAACCAGGGCTCTCTCAGGAAGCTTAATAGACGGAACATCTTTTAGATCCTGGCACCAAATCTTCGATTCCGGAGTCTTCATAGTCTCCACCACAATGTCCTCGGTACCCCTAAAGGTCATCTTCATCGGGATCACCCCAGCCTTGATAATAAAAAATTTAGGTTTCCACTCATGAAACGATTTCGGGGGGACCAGTAAGATCTTCTTGGCCGATGAACATTGGGTAAAGGAATAAAATCCCTGGGAGCAATGGAGTTGATAAAACACCTGGAAATGATTAACCGTTGGCTCAGTATACATTGACCGGCAAAGGAATTGGAAGTGTCGAACCCGAACCATTCCGATGGGGTGTAGTTGAGAAATATGAAACTTATAATACTCAAGGATATGAAGAAAAAACCATGTCACCGGTAATCGGAAGTTTCCTTCAGTAAAGTAGTCCTAGAATAACGTAATGTAACCGGCCGGAGCCTGTGCCGCCATTTGCCCCTCCTCTGGCTAAGTTTCACCCAAACTGTCGGGGAACTTAAAGTTCTGGACTAAACCATTAAATGTTTCTTTGGACTACTTCAATGGTGGTACAGTGGTAGACATTTCTTATGAAGAATCCTCGTGAAGTTCTCCGGTAGACATAAAGGGGAAAATTTGCAGGTTTCTTCAAAGAAAAATAAGAGAAGACGAAAGGAATTCAAGAGGTTTATATACCCATCGCCATTAATGCCCTCGAAAACCGCAATACCCCTTTTTTTAGGAAAACACGGTTATCAGAGCATTCGAAGCAAGTGGGGAACAACAAACAACCTCACGTGGGTGTGAAGGCTTGTAACAGCTCGTAAAATTGTGTCCAATATGTAACTACACGTGTCCCTAATCCTAATTATGTCAAAAGTTGGTTAAGAGGGACTATTTTCGTCAAAAACGAAAACTATGTCTACAGAAGGACTAAAAGTGTCAACATGTTGATTCTTACCTCTGAATGACCTTTTAACGAACTGGGAGCTTTATGATGTTCAGTCATACTCTCGGGAATGCCTAATATCGGCCATCTAGGGCTTCGATGCCGTTAAACGATAAAACGCACAAGTTTGTGAATTAAAGGGTTAAAAGCGTCAACATGTTAATTCTTACCTCTGAATGACCTTTTAACGAACCGAGAGCTTTATGATCTTCAATCATACTCTCGGGAATGCCTAATGTTGGCCATGTAAGGTTTTGTGCCATTAAATGATAACGCGCACAAGTTTGCGAGTTAAAGGGGTTAAAAGCGTCAATATGTCAAACTATACCTTTGAGTGACCCTTTTAACGAACCGAGAGTTTAATGATGCTTGGTCATACTCTTGGGTGTGCCTAATATTGGCCAAGGAGGGCTTTTTGTACTAATTATAACAAAACATGCAAGTATGGAAGTCAAGGGGCCTGAAATGACAAAGTTTGAAACGTGTTGTGTGTGTGAGCTGGGCAGACCGTAGCCTACGCCCCGGCAGCGTAGCCTACGCCCAGGGTCTGGCATGTTCGTTTTTTTGGCTTGCAGCCCACTCCAAGCCATTCTAAACCTCCTAAACGAATCTATGGGCTTGTTGGATGTTTTGCACACATACTAGGACACTTGTTAACATCCTAGAAAGCTCCATAACACCTGGAATGATCTCAAGAACCCTTCAAACACTATATAAAGGTGTGAGTTTTCATTTCAAGACTTGCACCATTCCTTTCTTCTTCTCTATCTCTCAACATAGGAAGTTCCTGAGCAATTGGGAGCATCCTCTGAGTTTTATTAAGCCCTTAGGACCACTTGTAAGTATTCCTTTCATGGCTTACTCAGTTTATAGGCTTTTAAAGCCGAAAAGTCAAGCATTTTCGATAAACGCTTTGACTTTTAGTTAGACCTTAAACGGACAAGCCATTGTTCGCAACGTACATGGCTACGTGATCGTAATTATGTAGGTGTTAATCCCTCAAAAGCTACCTCCTAAGAATCACGTTTGCTTGGTCAATTAACGAGTCAACGTAATATTACTTTAAAAAGTCAACGGGTCAGATTTTAAAATAATTGCGATATGAGTTTAGAAATGTTCTAAAATATGTTTTATCACTTAAAAAACTCGGTAATAATTACTAGAACATGTGTAAACATGTTCGGCTCGTCAATTCCAGTTTTAGGGTCGGTTCGCAACCGAAAGTCGCGTAGTTTGACTTCTACGTTGACTTTTGGTTATAAACCGAATTAGACTAGTATGCTACTGATTTTAGGTTCCGATATGATCGTAATATAATATAGTATAACCCTATAAGGTTATATTACACGATCGGACTAGTAATCTGAGTTTATGCACATGTTCCGTTATTGCCGCACTTTGACTAATATGCCCTTTTGTTTAAAAATAAGGTTTTAAATATAAATGAGCATGCAAATGAGTTATATACTGATAAGTAAATATGTTTAGAATATTTTGATGATTATAATCTGGTCATAAACTGAGTTTACGCATATCAGCGTAAACTATGCTTTTAAAAGGACTAAAATGCCCTTTTTACACCTAAATTGAGTTTTAAACATAATTTTAACATAAAACTCATTACCCACTGATATGAGATTATAATTAGGATTATTTGGGATGCTAAGTCAGATTGTAAACTGAGTTTAACTTCAAATTCGTATACAATGCCGATAAATGACGATAATGCCCTTATGGCACATAAAATGCGTTTTAAGCATAATATTCAAACCAAACCTTTTGCATACTGATATGTTATTAAAAATAAAAATTTTTAACTATTCAAAGCTGGTCATAACATCATATTTCATAAGTCTTCGCATAAATCGTCATTTAACGACATTAACGCCGTTTAGGCGCGAAGTATGATTTTAAACCATATGTACGAACCAAGACTTGTTACCTACTGATTTTATAAACCATTTTAAATGTTTTTACAGTAGGTATAATTCATGAACTCAGAAGCCCAAATAAATTCTCAATACTATGTGTGAAATGACCAAAATGCCCTACGGTGCATAGCTTGGTCTTAAAGCATAAACCACACATATATTTGATATTCTACTGATATGATATCATAATTTAACCATTTTTACAGAATGTTTATGACCATGACATCAGTTTACTTGCAAGCTCTTTTTATAGGTTGTAAAATTACAAAAATGCCCTTATGAGGCATAGTTTGATTTTAAAACCTTAACGGGCATACAAGTTGATCTCCTACTGATATTATAACTTGTTTAAAGTACATTTGAATATGGAACTTGTTCATGACTCATCCGGTTACCCGATATCGCTTATACGTGTACGGTTAGACTTACGTAACTAGTTTACATAAGTTTCGGCCGTTCAAAAAAAAAAAAGTTTACATAAGTTTACCGAAAAGGGTTTAACCTTACCGTTTTGATCTTAAAATCCAGAATGTACAATGTTTACCCATATTATACAAGTCCTAGTACTTGTTGGGTTTAAACCACATTCTATTCAGTATACGCTTAATCTAGTGAATCTATTCTTAAGTATCGGGTTATATCTAAAGGAACTACCTTTGGCCCGTATACCTCCTAACAGATAATAAATCTGTTCATTCCAGACTATAGTACCCCCCCCCCCCAGATAATCGGACTTGGGTCAATAATACTTAGACATGCAGCTTTTGCCAAATATAGTCTTGTTGATTGGAAGCTAGCAATAAGGTAAATACTCTTGACTTATTTTAGCGTAAACTTGGGATGGAAAATATGCCTCTTGGGGCGGTTATTACACAAGTAAGTCGCCTATGATTGCGCAAAAGTGTAAGAATACGGTTTAATCCGTTTACTTGATAATTGATATAATTGGGGGTTAATGATACCATGTCCGGACAACCCAATGGGTTAATCAAGTATATAATCTCGTAACAAGAATAATCCCAAGATATATTAAAAAGATCACCTACGAGTTTTCTATATGTATAAACTTTTTTTCCAAAAAAACTATTTTTTTTCAAAGAGTCTGTTAATTGTATTTACCAGCTTTGGCTGACGTATTTTTAAAAGATTGAACAGCAGGTACCAAACCTTATAATAGGCAGGGAATATGGGTCGGCTAGAATGAAGGCTAAGGAATTTGCACTCCTGATGCTTAAGGCCTATGATGTCTAAAGCTCTGTTTATTTGGATCCTGCATGTGGGCTTGTATCGAACGCTTGTAATACTTTTATACATTCAAGCTTTATTTTAATAATTTTAATCCAATACTTCCGCTGCATATTATTATATTGTGATAACTGTTATCCAACCATCACGATTGTACCCATCCAGGCCCACCGGAAATCGGGGTGTGACAAGGCCACGGTTGACGATGCACGTTTAATGAATGACTAACAAGTGACAGCCTGTCATCAAAACCGTCACACGTCAACAGTCAGCACCGTACCTTTTATCTGCCGTAAAGCAAAATTTTCAAAATTTAAAATCATGAACACAATATCTTCCACAAGAAGATTCCCTATATTTCACGCCAAAAAAGCTTGTTACTTCTCAAAACAAAAAGCGCACATTTCATACAAGTCCAGTGCTCCACCTACTTGCATAGAAGCAACAATGGACTGGGGGGACTTGAAGGGGTATGGTCCCAAAAACCTTGCTCAGGCGCATTGGACCATACCACAATCTTATCCCAAAACATCATAGACAAAGACCCTGCGTGGCTGCGCAGCGGTTCTAAACAAAGAGATAAAAGAAAACAATCTTCAATGACTGTGTGCCGGAGAAAGGGCTGAGCTAACGTTCCGCTAACACCCTTGCACGGGCTCGCGCAAGGGTCAAGTTAGACTTGAAGACAAGATCCTAAACATCTCCACACACCGGGAATCAAGACTTAAACAAAAGTTTTTTCTCTGTTACAACAGAATGAACACGTGGCAAGGGCATAAAGGACTACAACTGTAGATCTTCTAGAAGGTTGTCAATACTCATCGTGCACAGCCATTCAGTTACAACTGAAAGATGACGTGGCCGGATCCTGGACACTCATCTAAATCACGATGATGGCATCAACTTGGAGAAAGGGTCTACCCAAAATCCACTTTCCACGTTGCAACTCCCTAGCCGTCGATCACACTCATGATCCGTGTGAGTAAACGTGACGTTAATGATCAACGGAAAAGAAAATAACCGCTTACGGAAAATGCTTTCCGTTACTTCCTCCGTCGCACCAATTTTCCCACCAAAAACCGGTTATAAATAAGGCATTGCAGGTATGATCTCACAAGCTACATTCACTTCACTTTTACTACTTCTTCTTCTTCATCGAGATCTGTACTTATTCTCACGCCGGAGGGTGGTAACGGAGAGAACCCCCATTCTCCCCGTGACGAGTCTAACGGCTTTCTGTTTTACAGAGGTCATCGGAGAAGAAGCTCAGTTAAATCCCCGAATCAAGCGAGAGGACTAACCATTTTATGCAGAAACCTGACCCGTGATCCGATTGATTCCGGTCATTTGGATCATTGTTTCTTCAACCGGTATTTGTTTCTAGTAGTTTTCTTATTCGTATAATATAGCATTATTGTGGTGGATATACATCATAAGTGAATTAATCGATTAGTCCATTTCATTGTGGTATGCATAGTTTAATCGGATGGAAAATGTTAATATCATAATGCAAAAAGTTTTGGTAGTCGATATGTTTACAAAAAATGGTTTTGTAATATTCAATAGGTTTGGCCATTAAATGAAGAAAACAAAGAACCACGCCAACTTTCCTAATATTTGTCAGGAAATGGTAAGCAGAAGAATTTCATCATTTCACTAAGAAACAAGCCCAACTTGTAATATTCAATAGGTTTGGCCATTAAATGAAGAAAACAAACAACCACGCCAACTTTCCAAATATTTGTCAGGAAATAGTAAGCAGAAGAATTTCATCATTTCACTAAGACACAAGCCCAACATAACATATAATGTAGTTCCTTTCTACTAATAACCTTGTTTTCTTTAACGGTCAACAAAATAAAAGGCTGGCAACCCAATGGCAAAAGGCGACCCCATTCGCCCGCGACTGTAGACAACGTTGGATAGCCCACACCCGCCATCTTCAGTTTCGAGGAGACACACCGCCAAAAGGCCCACTATGGTAAAGCCCGGTTGGGATTGGATTCGAACTTAGGACCTATGGCCTCAAACCCAAATCTTCACTTCCCCCCAATGTCAATTGAGCTATAGCTCATTAGTTCTACTGATAACATTGTGACCACAGTAATTTTATAAATTTTTGTATCAAGGATTTACCCTCTAGAGTACTCATGCAATGAGACTAAAGAATTATAACCAAAATTAGTAAGGTGTTTGTCAAAACAATAAGAAAGGTTTACAATTCCAAGAGAGTATGCACGTAATCAATGTTTTAAAAACCGGTAATTACCGGCCAGTATTTCCGGTATTGGATGGAAGAGCGGTACAAAACACCCCGGTATATTAGGGAAACGGTATAGGATTTATACCGACGGTATTATACGGTATACCGGTACGAACCATAAAACCGGTACCTGGCCATGGTAATTTTGATTGGGTTTTTACGTATTTGATAGAACCATCTTCTAACCGACTAACATTTAACCTAGCGGAGAAGATCAGAAGCGTGACTTTCAGCCTTCCTCGATCAAAACATCATCTCTAGGCAGGGGCGGATCTACTTGATCTTTAGCGGGTGCACAGGCACCCCCTAAGATTCAACTTTATAAATGAAAATTTTTAGTTTTTTAAGAAGGCCTGTGGCAACCTGAGATTTCAAGGCCTTTCCGTTTGCATATCATTGATCTCACAATCCTGTTTTGTAGTTCGCCTTCCATTGTATCATTTTATTAACCTTGAATGATTGAGAAATTATGTGTAGTTATTTATTGCTTAAAGCTTTAAGTTAAATGTTTAACAGAAACTTAGTGAGGCAATAACCTGAATAATAACCTTAGACGAAACATGGGCCTTTCACAAGGGATCTTTCGTCATCGTGAGGCTGATGAAACATGTGTTTCGTCGGTGGACTAGAGTTTCGTCGCAAGGGGCTTGGGCCCAGAACCGGTTGTGGCCCAATGGCCTGTTTTACCTATTTAAACGCGCTTAGGGATTACGAAACACTTTCTTATCAAACCCTAACTTATCTCTGGGAGTGCGACGGCAACTGATACGTGGTCAAAAACCGGTGATCGTAATTGCTTAATTTGATGTTTTTACACAAGTTTTAGTTTCGAATGGTCTACTTTTGATTAGATATGTGTTTTGCAGGTCTAGCAGAGTTTAAGGAGCTTTTCGGGAGCTTTATGGGTCACCGGAGCGAAAACGGAACCACCGGGACGCGAAACGGGTCAACCGGACTCAAGAAATGGACGAAACAGAAAATCAAACGTCTGGGCACCGTCGCCGACACCCATATGGGCCGTCGCCGACGGTTGACACAACTTTCTGTCGCCAGAATTGTCCGTAGACAGCGAGATAAAGCGTCGGCACCAAGTTAGTATCTTCGGACCGTCGCCGACTGGGCATTAGGCCGTCGGCGACGGCCCTCCAATGTTGTTTGGGAAGGAATTCGGGAGTTACACTTATTTTTTTTGAAGGTTTGAATATCATCTTGGAGCCTAATCTCACCATCTTTCACCTACCATTCATCTACCATCATTCCTACAAGCCGAATCAAGATCGATAGCAACATCATCTTCTTGAATCGAAACCCTAGTTCCATCAATCCATCAATCCACTCAACCACTCACCATCATCACTCATCCTAAACCCTAACCTTCATCATTGACCATTCTACAAGTTCCAAGATGATTCAATTCAAGCTTCCATCATCCGTTGATCATGCCATTTTCACCATGAGCGGCTAATTTCTTGGAGGTTCACCCCGGTGTAGGTTATTGTAAGTCTAGGGTTTAAACATTGTTCTTGGTTTGAGTTTGTGACAATTTTCTATTTGATTTTGAAGCTTATGACAATTGTCTTGCATTTGTATTGAATTCATAAATTTTTGAGTGAAGATTAAATTTGACTTTATGAAATGTTTATGTGCAATTATGCCTTGTCTAGGTTAGAGTTTACATGTTCTTGGTAACAAAGTGCATTGTGGTCCGTTATTTATAATGTTGATAGCTTTTGGCACCTAAGCCTCGCGACACTAAATCCGTTAATCATCTTTGCAATTGATTCAACCCTAAAACGTGTAGAAACCCTAGGATTTCAATTACCGAACCAGGTGTGATCCTTGTTTTCTTATCATTGTTCAATCAATCATTTTTAATTCTTGCAATTTGTTAATCACTAGTAGTTAATCCATTCAATCATTTTAGTAATTCTAAATCACATCTTTCAATTAAACAAAAATACAAAAACATATCATAGCAAGCTTCAAAAGTGTGACATCTTTTCATAATTCAATCGAATCCATTCGTAAGCCACATACTCTTCGTGGTTCGACCCCTTACTACCACTAACTATTTGTTAAGGGTAATTTGGGACTATAAATATTATCTTTGACCGGAGCGCGACACTCCGATCAAATTTTGGCTTGTTCCTGCTTGAAGCCTTTGCGTGTATTGTTATCTTTCTTTCGCTCTAGTCAATCTACGTGAACAACACTTCCCGGTTAGTCCTTGTTCTTACGATCCAGATATGATTTCCTGTGTGATCGATCTTGTTCTATTTTGAGGTTTGATGATATGAATGCTTTGCAATGACAAACTGATTGGATTTAAATCGTATGAATATAAGTTGGTTGTTAATTTAGGACTCGATAGATTGATACTGAATATGAGGAAATAGGAACAGATATGATGTGAGATGATCAGTGTACGTCTATATTCATTGTGTGGTTTGTTAAATGTGTATGATTAGTTTAATGATTGTTCATCTTCATGGTACATGTTTACGGTTTAAAGTATTAGTTGATCTGAATGAAGGAAATCGTCAAACTGTTAGCATCACATGAGTTAGTAACCGTCAGTTAGGGTTAGCGACGAAATATATTAACTTTCATCGCATGTCACTCAACGAAACCTGCACACTTTGGTCACTCACATCATGGACGAAACTTGGGAGGGTTTCGTCACTCACATAGACGAAACATATGAGAGTTTCGTCACATGTCTACTTGACGAAACACAAGGAGTTTCGTCATATAGGGAGTTTCGCCGGGAAAGTGTTGCATAGACAGTAGGTTTTGAAGTTTATATATGTTGTACGTATAACAGTGAATGATTATGATTATGTTAATAAAACCATGATGTCTACTGTTAATGATGTCTACTGCTAATGATGTTTACTTATGATCAAGTGATATAATCTGGTTCATACATCTAGTATAGTGCACATAACTGTTAAGCATTATTTCGGAACATATGCGTGAATTGTGGGATTATATGAGTTGTATAACAGCTGTGATAGCTTGTATGCACATTATGACTATACATGAACGCAAACTGATTACGAGTGCTTGAATACCATAGGGTGTGACTGTTTAAGTGCGAACAAGTAACAAATCATACCGAGCAAACCAAGGTGAGTTCACTGCTCTTTTTCCAAGCATGCGTCCCGGGTTGGGACATCTGGTATACGTTCCAGGAAGGGAATGTTGGGTAATGGGTTTGACTGGAATGTTAAACCTGGGTTGTTGGTTAATACACGTCTGTATCTATCATTCAAGTCCCTCCTACCGATCGTTGCTTGTAGGGCAACGGGGTACTAGTTAGTAGCGCTACTTAGGCTTGGCACCCTCACACCGCACCGAGGAGGTCGGGAGTGAACTAGTGACCCCCATCTTGACCATTACTTTGATAGAGGCAATGGGGTTTAGGGCTAATAATCTGGAGCCATCGGCGGTAAGCGTGTGATTAACAACATCGTATCTGTGAAACGTTTTAATCTGGTAACTGGTATCTAAACACGTTAACAAAACTTTGAACTCACCAGCGTCGTCTGACACACTTGTCTGCATGCTTGCAGGTCGTTAGATTCTTGATATGGACTTGCTATCTGGGAGTGCTGGAGTGGTCATGGGTCGAGACTCTTGGATACTTATTTGTTGACTATGAACATGTTTTGAAACAATTGATTTACTGATTACATTATGCTTTCGCTGAACATTTACTTTGGTTAAACTTATGACTTGGATTTATATTTTGAAATGAATGGAATGTTTTATTTAAATATTATGCGTGGTTCAATGTGATTGGTGGCTTGGATCCTGGTACGTCACACGTCCCGCGGTGAGTCCGCATGTGGTATTTTGGGGGTGTGACAGTTTGGTATCAGAGCCACTAGTTATAGTGAACTAGGTTTTAAAACGTTTTTATAAAACCAGACTATAACCGAACAACTTCGAAAATCGACCATGACACTCAGCTCTAGATTGCAAGGTTCGTCTTCCGTTTACTTTATGCATTACATGTTTAGTGGTCACACATTCACAGCTTGCATGAAACGATATATTGGATACTATTGTGATTTGATAGTGTGACATTACTATTCGACTCTTGTGATTCGTAATCCTGTAATACCTTCTGTTTTGCTACTTGAATGCGAGGGAAACTTTTAGCACAAGTTAAGAGGCACTGAGATGAGCATGCAAATTGCCTTATTATTATGGGTGCACATATAATAATTAGGTGAGGTGCATGTAAGTCCCAGTGAGGCTTAAGGAGTGTGAGAAGGGTTCTGCCCTATTGTGTGTAAACTTGGTAGTTGTAGATTTCAATGTGAGACTTGACTCTTACCTCATCTCGACTCTTAAATTTGTTATCTCCCCTTATATAGAATCATGAGTGGACGTGGTCACATCGCGATGACCCAAGCTGAGCTGACAAACTTAATCAATACACGTGTGGCTGAGGCTTTGGCAACCTACCAAGTTGGTAGGAAATGTGTCAAAACTTCTTTATACTTGTGTCGCGTACACAACTCTTACCCCTGTGTTGTATTTTCTTTCGTCCATTAGGTCAGCAAGCGAATTAGAACAACCCGCCTGCTTGCACGTTTAAAACATTCATGGATTGTAAGCCACAGACGTTCAGTTGGACTGAAGGGGCTGTGGGCTTACTGCGATGGTTTGAGAAAGCGGAGTCGGTGTTCGCCATGTGTAACTGTCCCGAGGGGGACCGTGTGAAGTATGCTATATGCACTCTGGAGGATGGTGCCTTAACTTGGTGGAATGCTCAGGTGCAGATGCTGGGTATCGAGATGGCTAACGCCACTACCTGGGATGACTTTAAGGAGTTAATGAGGGAGGAGTATTATCCTCGTGATGAGATTCAGAAACTGGAGAACGAGTACTATAACCTGAAAATGGAGGGATCTGAAATTGAAGCGTTCACGAAAAGGTCTCATGAGCTAGAAACTTTGTGCCCTAACCTGTCTAGACCTCCACCTCGACAAATTGAGTTGTATCTTAAGGGCTTAGCACCAGCTGTAAAGGGTATGTCACTGCTGCCAACCTAAACAATCTGCCCCAGATCATCTCTTTGGCACACAAGATTACTAGCCAAGAGGTTGAACGTGGCTCATTGCCGCCACGTGTTTCTGCTACTACCTCTGCTGCTACGGCTACCAAACCTGCTAGTGATAACAAGCGCAAGTGGAACGATACTGACAAAGCAACCAGTGCGGGTCAATCTCAGAAAAGGTGAGACAACAATAACAACCGTAGTTTCAGCCAGTCGTTCTCAGTTAACCAAGGCCAGGGCAGCAACCAGAGTCAAGGCTCCTATGTTGGTAGGAAGCCAAAATGCAACAAGTGTGGGTATCATCATCATGGGCCGTGTGTTCGAGCTTGCCATAGGTATGACAAGGTGGGTCATATGGCAAGGGACTATAGAGCTCCGCACCCAAAACAGCAGGAACAGCAAAACCAACAATAGAATCAGCAGCAGCAGCAGCAAAGGCAACGGCCCCATCAGAACCAAGGCTTTAAGAAGGGGTGCTATCAGTGTGGGGATAAGGGTCATATTAAACGGGATTGCCCTCAGCTGAATCAGAATGCCAACGACAACAACCGCCAGAACAACAACAATGCTAGGAACAACAATAACGGCAACAATGGGGGCAATGGAGCTCGTGGAAGGGTGTTTACGATTGGTACTGGTGATGCTAGGAACGACGGCAATGTCATGACTGGTACGTTTTCTGTAAACGATCTTTTTGCATCTGTATTATTTGATTCTGGTGCCGATTGGAGTTATGTGTCCCTAAAGTTTAGTCAGCTATTAGGGTTAACTCCAACGCCTTTAGAGGTTAAGCAAGTAGTAGAATTAGCCGATGGCAAAACGATTGGAGCTTCGCATGTTCTGTTTGGGTATAAATTAGATCTTGTAGGTCAAGTGTTTGATATTGATCTCCTTCTTGTTATCCTCGGTAGCTTTGACGTAGTGGTTGGTATGGATTGGTTATTTAATCATCAAGCTGAGATTCTATGCAAGGAGAAGGTTGTGCGTATTCCTCTCTCAGGTGGAGAGTGACGGGTGGTCCGTAGGACAACCCTTAAGTGCCTTAAAAAGATTAAAATCCCATGCTTTACACGTTTAACTGTTTGAACTTGGTAACTACTAGTTGTTTGGACGTGCATGTGCAAATAGAGCTTAAAAGGGAAGGAATTTGGAGCATCAATAAAAAATCAATTTTTGGAATTGAAGAATTAAGAGGATAGCATGATAGAGGACGAAATTATGAGAACGTAGGCGAAAACGGAGTTGAAACAAAAAAGTTATGTTGAAAACAAGTTTTCATGTTGAAGCCTGCCGTAGGCTACGGCAAGGGTCGTAGCTTACGGCGCCGACTGGCACTTTTTGTCACCGTATGACAGTTTAAAGCCACCGTAAGCCATTCCAAGCCACCGTAAGCTATGGTGGCCACCGTAGCTTACGGCGCTGACATGCGTAAATGTGTAACTTCCACCTTTTAATGCGGATTTATGGTGTCTTTTCATGTCCAATCAATCCCATTCGGTTACACATCATTTTGGAGACGATTTTGCTTGTTCTTGAGAGCTTGAAGACATCTTGAATCATTGTTTTTTATGTTTTTGATTGTGATGAACATTAAGACTTTTGTTATGATGATTGTCCAAGCCATGTGCGGCTAAACTTATGGTGGTCATCTTTAGTTGAAGGGTTGTTTGAGACGGTTGTGCTTTGATTTCGTATTTCTAGAATGGTAAACTTTATCTATGTTTTGTTTATTATGGTGTGTAATTATTTGCTTGTAAATTGTTGATTCTTATGTTATTCTAGTTTGAAACCATACGTTCTTGGTGCCGTTGGCAATCGAGATATCATGGGTAGAATTAGGATTGGGTATGGGTTAATTGGTCATCGGGTAACAACCTCACGTTCTAGGAATCTGAGTACTTCGTTCCCTTTTATCACAACAAGTAATTACACATGAACTATGTCTATGTAGTTCTTCTAGTGGATGATAGCACAAACGTTGAAGCAAACCGAAAACTAAAGATGGTCATTTGTCTCTAAATTGTTTACAAACCAACACTTTCATTTTGCAATTAGAATAGTAATTTGATTTTTAAAAATCAAATCAATCAAACCAACTCTTGAATTTTATTTTCATTGCATTTAGTTTAATTTTAGTTAACCTAGACAAACCTTTAAATAACACACATTCCACAAACTCCCTGTGTTCGATACCCACTTGCCACTAACTATTTAGTAGTAATTGGATTAAATTTGATTGTGACCACGACATCACGTCAAATTTTGGCGCCGTTGCCGGGGAGTAGTGCGCAACGTGTGTTATTTTTGATCTTTTTAGGTTTGTTATTTTTCTGGTTTACGCCGGGTGTGTTAGTGTGCAGGTATTTACAGGTGCATGCGTACTAGAAGCTCTCACAAGCTATCACCATTGGCATTTGATCCAGAGATTGAACGAACTTTAAGAGGAAACATAATTTTGTTAAGGGAAAACAAATTTAGCGGTTCACCAACAACACCAACTACGCCAATTACACCACTTAGATACATGGATCCACCGCCACCACCACCCACTACGGGTGAGCTTATACCACCTTTCATACCATCATCAACTCAACCCTCGCCAAATACCACCATGCCTAACACCACTACCGACCCTACTCCACCTCATGATGTTACACCAACCAACACTACACAACCTATTACCACCCAAGATGAACCTACACTCACTTTTAACCCTTCTACTACAATTCCACCATTCACCCATTTCTTCCCGGGTGCGGGTCAATCATCTTCAACCTATTCAATACCACCAAATTCAACCATTGTTCATGCTACTTCATCATTTAGACCATCGAACCAGTCGGGTTGTCAATATTCATCTCTTCCATTTGGGCAATCTTCAGGTATAGGAGGAGATGGATATGATGAAGGGTATGAGGATTTTGAGGGTTATGAGGAAGAAGGATATGCATATGGGGGTGATGGAGATCAAGGGGAATTTGCTTACGTACAAGGTCAAACACAAGGAATGCCAAGTGTTGATGGGATTCCACAACAACATAACAAGAACTTGTGTAATCTAAAGAAAAGTAGAAAATACGACCCTTTTAAGGTTATTGATATATGAAAAAATCAACAAAAACAATCAGTAAGATAAGTAGAAAACATACCCAAAGGCATTGCGCAAAACTCGACATTCATCAGTTATTTAAAACTCAATCGGGTATAAAAGCGACTCGAACGCCATGGGTTCGCGATCCTGATCGAGAAATTAGTGTGTACCCGAGTTTAAACAAAATCGACCCAAATCACTAGCGTAACATGTAAGAAAAATCAGTTTTGACCTATAGATTCCACTAATGAATAAGTGACTTATGATGTTGATAGCTTTGTTCTTTTATAGAAGCATCCGTGAACTAGCATTTACATCACCTTTCTAATCTCTGCACACAGCCATATCAACAAAATCACAATAAACCTAACTCAGATATTCTATCTAATACACCAAACACAATCAACCTTAACTAATATATTCTTTTTAATACCAAACACAACTACAAAAAAAGATAAAGCCAACTAACATGCTGCATTTAACATACTTAGAGCTAACATGAACAAACAACGAAGCCGGAGATTATACTGACTTATAATCATGAACAAAACACAACACTTTAATAAATAATCCAGCTTCTAGCTGACTAGTAAAGTGCCAAAATACGGGGAAAATACTACTGAACACTTTCTAAAGTGTTGGAAACAAGATGTGTCACTAAAAATAATATAACGACACTTTAAAGCTTTTGTAACGCTTTAACGGATTACTATCCAACCAAACAACCGGACTTTACCCGGAACGTGAAAATGTTATTATTTTCACTATTTATATTTTTCTGAGCCAGTTAGGGTCCCTGATTACCCTAACACCCGTCATAACACGCTATATATTACTAACGGAGTTTAATACTTAACTAACCTATTTAACATAACTAAACTTCCTAACCGCCTAGTTATGAACGAACTGGATACCCCCCCCCCCCCATTAGGCCGATCGGCCACCATGTAACTAGAGGGGACACCACTAGTACAATCTTGATTATTTTATTGTTTGTTGCCTAATATCTTGAAGGCATAGTAACCAATGGATTAAGGACTTGATTTTGTCTATAAATTAAACCTTATACACATAAGAACATTATCACTAATCACCACTCACCAAAACTCTCTCTTGCTCTCCCTTCACTCTCGGCCGAACCCCAATCCCACCCTCATCACACTTTCAAGTTTGATTCTTGCATTCCATCATCATACAAGTGTTAAAGGTCACGTATTAGGAGCCTCGGAGCAAGCGGAACATGAAGGACCTCTTTCGTTAGCTTTTATCCACGCGTTTTTCATCAAGAATCTTCCCTAGCCTTGAGCTAGAGGTATAACACTTAAAACTCTTGTTTGAACTTATCTAAAGTGGTTAAAAGGGTTTGTGTCGGTTAAATATCGTTAACATACATTTTGAAGCATTAAAGTCTACTAAAAGTGTGAAAAATGGTGGTTAATAGCATCTAACTTGTGTAAAAGTTGTAGTACTTGAAATATGTGATTATTGAGACCCGATCTATGATGTGGTAACTCGGATCACCATTTAACCCGGTTTGGTAAGATCATGGATCTTAACATAAGCTCGTTTTTGAATAATACAAGGGTTAAAAGGTGAAACTCTACCACACTTAAAGCATGAACTTGTGTAAAAGTATTTTATTTGTGTAAAAGTGATTTAACTCGTACTATGGTGTTTAAAACTAGCGGATCTACGTATCTACGAGTGGTATTTTCAAAGGACCAAGCGTTTAAGAAAACATGTAATACAAAGATGGATCTTACACTAACAAACATGATTTTATAAACCACAAGTGTGTAAACACTTGTGAAATGAAAAGATCCGACAAGGAACTAGTTTTGTCAAATGTGACTAGAAGTTGTAAAGACGGATTTCTCTAAAAACGAGGTTTTTACGAGGTTAAGATTACTTTATATGAGGATCCACAAAATATAATGGGATTTACACTATAGATTCGGAAAAACTACAAGTTCATGCGATTATGCGATTTACATACTTGTTGACTAGTTAAAATGTTGAAAAGTTGTTTGATAATGTTGAGAACATTGATTGATTGATTTGTTAAAAGAAAATGATACGCTTGAAAGCGTGGCCACCTCCAGTTACAGAGGAAACTCTGGCGAAATTTTTCTAAAAACCTAACACTTAGAATTATTTGCACAACAAGTGTTAGAATTATTTTTGCCATGTTTTCGAAACATAAATTTCGCCATGACTTTATTTACTAAATATACGGAGGTGGGATTTTCACAAAAATTAACGTGATAAATATATGTATTGTCACAACACTGTTTATGATTATTTTGTGAAAATACATAAATATTATTTTTAGAGTAAAAATAATATTTACAAACGTTAACGATTCCAAAATAATACAAACGCTTTCACATGAATATACAAGTTACACCGGTAATTATATTACCACTCGATTATTAAAACGTAACTTACGCACATGCATCGTATCCCCCATCCTTGGGAAGGAAATTAACTACCAAGTATATACAAAATATAAACACGAAATAGTTTTCTAACTATTTCCCAAAAACTTAAGCTATAAAGCTAAGGCACGGCCGTCCGTCTAATAGAATTAGCACTTGTAGGTCGTCGCACAGCTTTCTGATTTGGAGATACTTGGTAGAGATGCTTCACTGTGAGTTCATGTCCCCCTTTTCTCTAACTGTTTTCAGTTTTCTTAACTGCGGGGGTGAAATACATGTTACTTTGTTTACAAGTACTTTATATACGGTATGGTTAGCGTAAGGAGGTGTTTTATTCCGATCATGTGAGTGGGTAGGAGCAATATGAGGCCATTAGTCCTCATGTCGGGACCGAGGGACAGGAGCGGTAGATCTATCTGGGTGTAGCGAGCCCAGCCCCAGGCTAAACTAGAAACGGACCTTGGGGTGACTTTGTCCACATACAAATGCCGTGGCGAAATCTGCTAGGTTTGAGTCTCCCTATTTGCACTTCACATATATCAGTGGCCTTGCAAACCATTGGTGATCACAAGTCCCCTTATTGGCTACATACCACGATTATTACTATACTCACAAGTGTTTTACATACTCACTTACACATGAACTCGCTCAACATTATTGTTGATTTTTCAACTTACATGTATTTCAGGAAATTAACGAGATCTGGCACGGTATGGCATGTTTTCCGCTGCACTAGTTTCCGAGGTCATCCGGGGTTTAGGGGATGTGTCTCTTTCCTGGACAAGACACAATCCTTAAACCATATTTATGTTATGTTTCAAGTTTGTAATGTCTGTTGAACAAGGTTATGGTTGTTAGGGTATGTTCCCGTTAAAACAATGGTACTGTATTTGGTTTTCAAAACTTAATGGATGATCTTGCATGTTTTTAACTCATATAGCTTTGTTATGATTAAGCTATGGTATTAAGAAGTCACACCAAATTAACCACGCTTCCGCAAAGCCAGGGTGTGACAGCTTGGTATCAGAGCTCTGATCATAGCGAACTAGGATTCTTTCTCGAGTCTAGACTATGATCACTAGGGCTCTCACGAAAACATTTTTCTGCATACCACTTAAGTCCAGATCCAAACTTTTTACAAACAAATGTTGAGCACATTTTATTCTTTATTATAGGCTCGGTCTGAGAGGCCGAGGCTCGGTCTGAGAGAACGAGGTAATTGGCTAGTGGGACTAGGAGAATTGGCTAGTGGGACTAGGAAGAGCAGTCTGAGAGGCTGGGAGGCTAGTGGGACTAGGAAGAGCAGTCTGAGAGGCTGGGAGGCTAGTGGGACTAGGAAGAACAGTCTAAGAGGCTGGGAGGCTAGTGGGACTAGGAGAATGATTTGAATGCTTACTTGGTGACTTATGTGATTATTTGATTATATGATTGACTGTTTTGTGCATGTTTGTGTATATGTTACAGACACATGGATTCTACAGACACTGGTGGTTCAGGCACCACAGGCCCTAGGCCTATCGTATCAGACGACCTTGAGTCATCGGAGCACGAGGTTCATACGTCCGACGTCACGAGCACAGATGAGGACGATTTCCAGCCCTTCGCATTACCTGACGGTGCTGGCGAGCTCGCAGATGGTCCTTTAGCCGGGGATCTACCACTCGCATTGATCCCTGCCCCTATACCGCTTGCTTCGTACCCTGTTATGCCCATCGACGACGAGGAGGATGATGTCGATATGTTTGAGGAGGAGCCTTTCGAGGAGGATGCTCAGGGCGAGGCCCTACCTGCTGCTGATGGTCCCTTGTTGATCGCAGATGCTCCTGCCGCGGAGTCACCTGCTCACTCCCCAGTCCCAGACTCCTTTGAGTCTGTGGCCTCTGTACCCTCACACATCCAGAGTGCGCAGCACTTCTCTCATGAGTCAGATCCTGATCAGGCATCTTCTGTTGCCCCTATCCCCAGTTTTGTTTTTGACCACGATGATGAGGGGGATTCCGATCCTATGTTTCCCCCAGGGTTCGACCCAGATCGTGACTTAGAGTTTATTCCGATGGATCAGTTTATGGAGGATCCAGTAGACCCTGATGACCCATTTGATCCTATTGACCCAGATTTTGGTTTCGAGATGGCTTTTGATGACCTCGAGCCTGCCGTTGCTCCAGAGCAGGCAGCCGCTTTAGACCCCATACCTGAGCATGACCCAGTACATGCTGACATCCCTTTTGAGCCTGTTGCTGATGATCTCCCCGTGGATGTTCCTTTGATGGAGGGCGATCATGTCATTGATGATCCTGTTGATCCTTTACCCGTTGTCGCTATACCTGTTGACCCTCCCGTTGAGCACATTGCACCTGTTCACCCTGTTGTTGCTCCCCCACTTGATCCCGTTCCACTAGAGCCCGAGCATGCACTGTTCGCGGCACGCATGGATCCACCAGATGAGCATGCTCAGCACGGTTGGATACCTGCTGATGAGGATGTACCGCCTTTTCCCCCACAGATCCCTGTTACGCGACATGTTGATTTTTCCTTTCAGGTTCCACAGTTTGTACCTCCAGCGAGGCCTGGAGAGGGTTCTTCAGCCCATCCTGTTGGGCATGTACCGATGCCTATCCCTTTCATGCCACAGATGTCATCTGTTCCACCCACTGTTGCTCCATTTCACGTGGCACCTTTCGACCCTACTAGTGAGCCGTTTCTATGGGCACCAGACTCCGGTATGCCACCTACTGATCCCTACCATGCTTTTCACATGGGACACACTATCGAGGACGTCTTGATGTCTTTTGTAGCTCAGCATGAGTCACATACGCAGCGCATCCAGGAGCTCGAGAGAGCTCAGCTGCTACCGTGTCCATGCCATGGTCAGACACACTCCCCTCTGCAGCCATTTCGACCCTTACCTCCAGATTATGCTGCCCGTCTCTCTACATTAGAGCAGCAGATTGCTTCCATCATTCGTACTCAGCAGGCTATGGAGGCAGACTGGCTACAGTTACGCCGTTTGTTTTACACCCACTTTCCCCCTCCTCCACCACCATCTGTATAGAGCTCATCAGTACTGTTTGGGTAGACGAGGATGAGAAGACGGCGATTGTTGGATTGCACAGTATTTTTGGAGACCACAGTTGATTCTGACTTTTGTTGACTGGTATTTGATGTATTGACACTGATTGATGTAGCTTTTTGACAGGGGTGATGTAGCCCCTAGTTGATGGATGATTGTATGACACTATGATGTACCGATACACTTACTATGTGGTCTTGATATATGGAAATCGCAGTATTCTCATCATATCTGATTCGCTTGATTGCTTATTTGTATTTTTATGACATGGGATGTTGTGTAATGGATATTTGTGATGTGTTGATAACATGAGATGTTATGTGTTATTACTATTACTATTATAGTAAGACGTACGTATTATAACATGGGATTCTTACTATGACCTGACCAACGTAAACCATCTTTTAGAAAGATGCCGCCGAGACGTGAGCCACACATGCCAACCAATGAGGCAGAACTCCAGCAGATTATTGCTGCTGCCATAGCACAGTATGCAGCATCTCAGCCCGGAACGAGCGGAAGTATTAACCAAGGCAATAACAATCCACCTCACGGTAATACTAAGCCATTAAGACCTACCGTGACCTAATTGGATATCTCTGGCAAGGATGCTAATACCATTCATATGTTATAACGTATGTGAAGGGTGCACCTACAAGCAGTTTCTAGACTGCAAACCGGTCAACTTTGATGGCACAGGAGGTGCTGTTGCCTTTGTTCGTTGGGCTGAGAAAACCGAATCTGTACTTCGCATGAGCAAGTGTGCGCTGGATCAGCGAGTCACCTATATCTCAGGGCTGTTTCTAGATGGAGCCCTCTCTTGGTGGAATCTACAAGTACAGACACTAGGCGAAGCTGCTGCCTACGCGCTGACCTGGACCGAACTGAAAGAACTTATGCGCAAAAAGTACTGTTCCCGCGCAGAGATCCAGCGATTGGAGACCGAGTTCTGGCACTTGAAAATGGACGGTCCAAAGGTAGCGGAGTACGTTCAAAGATTCCATGACTTATCTCAAGTGGTTCCTTACATGGTCACACCAGAATACAAGCGAATCGAGCGCTTCATTTGGGGTTTGGCTCCCCAAATCATAAGCATGGTGACCTCATCCAAGCCTGCAACTATTACTGAGGCGATTGATTTGAGCATAGCCCTCACTGAGGAGGCGATTCGCCTGAACAAGTTTGATGAGATCAAGACGAAGAAGACAGAGACTCACGTCGAGTCCTTAGGGGGTAACAAACGAAAGTTCTCAAACTTCAAGCAGGGCGCCAGTGTGGCGGTTAAGAAAGGAGGATCAGCTAGCAGTGGGAAGAAAGGAAAAGGATACCAGGGCACCCAGCCCAAGTGTAATGTCTGTCAACGCCATCATACGGGGCATTGTAATGTGAAAGTTTGTGAAGCATGTGGAAAGCTGGGCCACTCGAAAGATTCTTGTTGGGCTAGTGCTGGCCGGGGAGGCCAGGGGGGATATGGAAACAGAAACTACAATCGTGGCGGTACTGGAAATCGCCCACAAGGAAATAATGGAGGGAACGGAGCCAACAATGCGAACCAAAACAACCAGCAAGTTGGGGATGGCGCCGGAAGCGGTCGAAAACTTGGGTGTTTTAACTGCGGTGATGTTGGGCATTTTAAGAAGAACTGCCCAGATTTAAACCAAGCCCGTGGAAGGGTGTTCCAACTCGAAGCTAGGGAAGCGCGCCAGGATCCCAATGTTGTTACTGGTACGTTCCCTATCAATCAACGCTATGCATCCGTTTTATTTGATACTGGTGTCGATTATAGCTTCGTATCATTAGAGTTTAAGAATATGCTTGGTTTAGCCGCTAATAAGTTAGACATACCGTATTCAATCGAAATAGCTAATGGGAAGTTAGTAGAAGCCAATGAAGTGATCAGAGGTTGTGTGATTGAATTGGGAGAACGTGAGTTCACTCTAGGTCTACTACCCGTCCAGTTGGGAAGCTTCGACGTGGTGGTAGGAATGGATTGGTTATCAAGCAACAAAGCTGAGATAGTATGTCACGAGAAGGTTGTTCGTATCCCAACCGATGATGGTGAGACCATTGTTGTTCATGGAGAAAAGCGTGAGACGCCATTGAGGATTATCAGTTGCTTGAAAGCAAGGAAGTGTTTACAGAAAGGAGGTGTTGCCTTCCTGGCACACATTGTGGATAAGAAGGCTGCTGAGCCAAGAATCGAAGACATCCCTGTTGTGAGGGAGTATCCAGAAGTCTTCCCGGAAGACTTACCCGGACTGCCACCTCAGAGACAAGTAGAGTTTCACATCGACTTAGTTCCAGGCGCCGCGCCTGTGGCTAAGGCACCTTACAGACTTGCTCCGTCTGAGATGCAGGAACTGTCGACACAACTTCAAGAGTTGTTAGACAAGGGTTTTATCCGACCAAGCTTCTCGCCTTGGGGAGCTCCGGTCCTGTTCGTCAAAAAGAAGGACGGTAGTTTCCGAATGTGCATTGACTACAAAGAATTGAACAAGCTAACGATCAAGAATAGGTATCCACTGCCAAGAATCGACGATCTGTTCGACCAACTGCAAGGCTCAAGCTTTTACTCTAAGATCGATCTTCGATCTGGATACCACCAGTTGAGGATTCAAGAAGAAAGTATCCCAAAGACAGCCTTCAGAACTCGTTATGGACACTACGAGTTCCTTGTCATGCCGTTTGGTTTGACAAACGCACCTGCAGTCTTTATGGACTTGATGAATAGAGTTTGCAAGCCGTACTTGGACAAGTTCGTGATTGTGTTTATCGACGACATCTTGATCTATTCACGAACAATGGCTGAACACGAACAACATCTTAGAACCATTTTGGAGCTACTAAGGAAGGAACAGCTGTATGCTAAATTCTCCAAGTGCGAGTTTTGGCTACGTGAAGTCCAATTCCTTGGGCACGTGGTAAATGGAGATGGAATCCACGTGGATCCAACAAAGATCGAGGCAATCAAGGATTGGGAAACACCAAAGACGCCAACCGAGATTCGGCAATTCTTGGGTTTGGCTGGCTACTATCGAAGGTTCATTGAGGACTTTTCGAAGATCGCTCAACCATTGACGCTACTCACCCAGAAAGATAAGACGTTTGATTGGGGAATCAAACAGGATGAAGCGTTTCAGGTATTAAAAGACAAGCTCTGCAATGCGCCAATATTAGCTCTACCGGAAGGTACTGACGATTTTGTGGTATACTGCGACGCATCGCGACAAGGATTGGGTTGCGTGTTGATGCAACGCCAGAAGGTTATTGCTTACGCATCGCGTCAGTTGAAAATGCACGAAAAGAACTATACCACACACGATTTAGAGCTTGGCGCAGTGGTATTTGCTTTAAAGATCTGGAGACACTACCTATATGGTACGAAGTGCACAATCTTCACAGATCACAAGAGCCTACAGCATATATTCAACCAGAAGGAGTTGAATATGAGGCAGAGACGATGGGTTGAGTTGCTAAACGACTACGACTGCGAGATAAAGTATCACCCAGGGAAGGCGAATGTAGTCGCCGATGCCCTAAGTCGTAAAGAGAGAATCAAGCCCATAAGGGTTAGAGCTTTGGAAATGATTATTCGAACCGATCTTTCCTTGCGCATTCGTGCTGCACAAAAGGAAGCTCTCAAGGAAAGGAATCTTGAAGAAGAATATCTCCGTGGGATGGAGAAGCTACTGGTACCAAACGAGGAAGGAACGTTATGTTTTGAGAAAAGGATTTGGGTCCCTCTGTTTGGTGATTTAAGGAAGGTTATTTTCGATGAAGCTCACAAGTCGCGGTACTCTATCCACCCTGGATCGGATAAGATGTACCAGGATCTCAAAGATTATTATTGGTGGCCTAGGATGAAAGGCGATGTTGCTGTCTACGTGAGCAAATGTTTAACTTGCGCGAAGGTTAAGGCGGAATACCAGAAGCCTTCAGGGCTGCTGCAACAACCTGAGATTCCCAAGTGGAAATGGGAACAAATCTCAATGGATTTTGTTACAAAATTGCCAAGAACGCCAAGAGGCCATGATATGATTTGGGTGATAGTTGACCGCCTAACAAAATCCGCGCACTTTCTGCCAATCAAAGAAAAAGACAGCACTAGTAAACTCGCGGAAATTTACATGAGAGAGATCGTCGCACGTCATGGAGTGCCTCTCTCAATCATCTCTGATAGAGACGGAAGGTTTGTGTCAAGGATATGACAATCCTTCCAAGAAGCCTTTGGCTCACAGTTGAATCTGAGCACTGCGTTTCATCCGCAAACTGACGGCCAGAGCGAGCGAACGATACAGACTTTGGAAGACATGCTGAGAGCATGTGTTATGGATTTGGGCGGTAGCTGGGACAAACATTTACCTTTGGTCGAATTTTCATACAACAACAGCTACCACACCAGTATTGGTGTCGCGCCATTTGAAGCCCTTTACGGACGCAAGTGCCGATCACCCCTCTGTTGGTCTGACGCAGGTGATAGGCAGCTTGCTGGTCCCGAGATCGTCCAAGAGACGACAGACAAGATCGCGCAAATTCTTAAACGCATCGAAGCAGCTCGCCACAGACAAAAGGCCTACGCGGATCCAAACCGAAAACATGTGGATTTCCAAGTTGGAGAGATGGTGTTATTGAAAGTTTCACCCTGGAAGGGGGTGGCACGCTTTGGAAAGCGTGGGAAGCTAAATTCGCGCTACATTGGTCCCTTCAGAATTTTGGACAAAATAGGACAAGTAGCATACAAGTTGGACCTACCTGCCGAACTAAATGGCGTTCACGATACATTTCATGTATCCAATCTAAAGAAAAGTCCAACTCAAGTTGACGTTGCCATTCCCATCGACGAGATTCATATTGACGACACGCTCCACTTCGTTGAAGAACCTGTTGAGGTCACGGATTGGAAAGTTAACAAGACCCGCCGGAGCAGTGTCAAGCTCGTCAAGGTTCGTTGGAATGCCAGACATGGTCCTGAGTTCACCTGGGAGCGTGAGGACCGGATGAAAGAGAAATACCCCCACCTTTTTCCTAAGAACCCTGCTTCTACAAGCAGAACTTAAATTTCGGGACGAAATTTATTTAACGGGGGGAGAATGTGACAACCCGCACTAAACCAGGTATCCGTACGACTTAATTAATGATTAATTACTGCTTAATTACTGTGCTTGCTTGTACTAGCTGATGAACTGCTACTTGAATACTGATACATGTACTTACTTGCATCATACTTGCTTGCTGTCACTACATTATTTACATACGGCACCTTAGTGACAAACATGATGCACAAAGAGCACAGTAGCACAATACACGGATAACCTATTGAACATGCTGATAAAGCCAGCATCAGGCAAACACTGCCTCCAAGGCCTATAAGAGCCTGAGATATTTTGCTACACTAGTAGTGAGTGTAGGGATACAAGGGTTGTAGAACTGCGTCTCTAGGAATAAGATACACTGATTGGATGTGCCTAAAATGTACTCTAAGTACAAAACACAGCACTTTAATAAATAATCCAGCTTCTAGCTGACTAGTAAAGTGCCAAAATACGGGGAAAATACTACTGAACACTTTCTAAAGTGTTGGAAACAAGATGTGTCACTAAAAATAATATAACGACACTTTAAAGCTTTTGTAACGCTTTAACGGATTACTATCCAACCAAACAACCGGACTTTACCCGGAACGTGAAAATGTTATTATTTTCACTATTTATATTTTTCTGAGCCAGTTAGGGTCCCTGATTACCCTAACACCCGTCATAACACGCTATATATTACTAACGGAGTTTAATACTTAACTAACCTATTTAACATAACTAAACTTCCTAACCGCCTAGTTATGAACGAACTGGATACCCCCCCCATTAGGCCGATCGGCCACCATGTAACTAGAGGGGACACCACTAGTACAATCTTGATTATTTTATTGTTTGTTGCCTAATATCTTGAAGGCATAGTAACCAATGGATTAAGGACTTGATTTTGTCTATAAATTAAACCTTATACACATAAGAACATTATCACTAATCACCACTCACCAAAACTCTCTCTTGCTCTCCCTTCACTCTCGGCCGAACCCCAATCCCACCCTCATCACACTTTCAAGTTTGATTCTTGCATTCCATCATCATACAAGTGTTAAAGGTCACGTATTAGGAGCCTCGGAGCAAGCGGAACACGAAGGACCTCTTTCGTTAGCTTTTATCCACGCGTTTTTCATCAAGAATCTTCCCTAGCCTTGAGCTAGAGGTATAACACTTAAAACTCTTGTTTGAACTTATCTAAAGTGGTTAAAAGGGTTTGTGTCGGTTAAATATCGTTAACATACATTTTGAAGCATTAAAGTCTACTAAAAGTGTGAAAAATGGTGGTTAATAGCATCTAACTTGTGTAAAAGTTGTAGTACTTGAAATATGTGATTATTGAGACCCGATCTATGATGTGGTAACTCGGATCACCATTTAACCCGGTTTGGTAAGATCATGGATCTTAACATAAGCTCGTTTTTGAATAATACAAGGGTTAAAAGGTGAAACTCTACCACACTTAAAGCATGAACTTGTGTAAAAGTATTTTATTTGTGTAAAAGTGATTTAACTCGTACTATGGTGTTTAAAACTAGCGGATCTACGTATCTACGAGTGGTATTTTCAAAGGACCAAGCGTTTAAGAAAACATGTAATACAAAGATGGATCTTACACTAACAAACATGATTTTATAAACCACAAGTGTGTAAACACTTGTGAAATGAAAAGATCCGACAAGGAACTAGTTTTGTCAAATGTGACTAGAAGTTGTAAAGACGGATTTCTCTAAAAACGAGGTTTTTACGAGGTTAAGATTACTTTATATGAGGATCCACAAAATATAATGGGATTTACACTATAGATTCGGAAAAACTACAAGTTCATGCGATTATGCGATTTACATACTTGTTGACTAGTTAAAATGTTGAAAAGTTGTTTGATAATGTTGAGAACATTGATTGATTGATTTGTTAAAAGAAAATGATACGCTTGAAAGCGTGGCCACCTCCAGTTACAGAGGAAACTCTGGCGAAATTTTTCTAAAAACCTAACACTTAGAATTATTTGCACAACAAGTGTTAGAATTATTTTTGCCATGTTTTCGAAACATAAATTTCGCCATGACTTTATTTACTAAATATACGGAGGTGGGATTTTCACAAAAATTAACGTGATAAATATATGTATTGTCACAACACTGTTTATGATTATTTTGTGAAAATACATAAATATTATTTTTAGAGTAAAAATAATATTTACAAACGTTAACGATTCCAAAATAATACAAACGCTTTCACATGAATATACAAGTTACACCGGTAATTATATTACCACTCGATTATTAAAACGTAACTTACGCACATGCATCGTATCCCCCATCCTTGGGAAGGAAATTAACTACCAAGTATATACAAAATATAAACACGAAATAGTTTTCTAACTATTTCCCAAAAACTTAAGCTATAAAGCTAAGGCACGGCCGTCCGTCTAATAGAATTAGCACTTGTAGGTCGTCGCACAGCTTTCTGATTTGGAGATACTTGGTAGAGACGCTTCACTGTGAGTTCATGTCCCCCTTTTCTCTAACTGTTTTCAGTTTTCTTAACTGCGGGGGTGAAATACATGTTACTTTGTTTACAAGTACTTTATATACGGTATGGTTAGCGTAAGGAGGTGTTTTATTCCGATCATGTGAGTGGGTAGGAGCAATATGAGGCCATTAGTCCTCATGTCGGGACCGAGGGACAGGAGCGGTAGATCTATCTGGGTGTAGCGAGCCCAGCCCCAGGCCAAACTAGAAACGGACCTTGGGGTGACTTTGTCCACATACAAATGCCGTGGCGAAATCTGCTAGGTTTGAGTCTCCCTATTTGCACTTCACATATATCAGTGGCCTTGCAAACCATTGGTGATCACAAGTCCCCTTATTGGCTACATACCACGATTATTACTATACTCACAAGTGTTTTACATACTCACTTACACATGAACTCGCTCAACATTATTGTTGATTTTTCAACTTACATGTATTTCAGGAAATTAACGAGATCTGGCACGGTATGGCATGTTTTCCGCTGCACTAGTTTCCGAGGTCATCCGGGGTTTAGGGGATGTGTCTCTTTCCTGGACAAGACACAATCCTTAAACCATATTTATGTTATGTTTCAAGTTTGTAATGTCTGTTGAACAAGGTTATGGTTGTTAGGGTATGTTCCCGTTAAAACAATGGTACTGTATTTGGTTTTCAAAACTTAATGGATGATCTTGCATGTTTTTAACTCATATAGCTTTGTTATGATTAAGCTATGGTATTAAGAAGTCACACCAAATTAACCACGCTTCCGCAAAGCCAGGGTGTGACATGTGCGATCGGTATTGTGTGATCAGTTATAGCAATCTCTAAATTTAAGGAAATCAGTTACATTCTTTATTTGTCACAATCAATTCTAACAATTTCAATCTTAACAAATACTCGATCAAACCAAGTAATTATCATCTAATTCATAAGAACCCTAATCATTTATCAAGCATAACATTAAGCACCACAACTAAATATATTAACATAGTTCATGTTCTTGATTACTAACATGCATTCTAACCATGACAACTCAACAATCATTCGAGCCTGATACATCACAGCCGAATATCATCATTCGAACATAACATCACAACAATTCGTCTAACATAAACACATCACAGTCGAGTAATGCTCATATTACATACATACGTGTATTACACAAAGTCACAAAACATAACAACATAACATTCCATTTAATCATCAAATTCACATAGTCACATAATGTTCACATACGTTACATAAGTTCAAAACATGCTACACTTAGCACAAAGATAGGTTCTGAAATACGAGTTGTCACACAATGATCTTTTAAATTTTATCATCCTTTAAACAAATGATCTAAAGAATGCCACTGAGGGGCTGTTTGGCTAAGCTTATTTTAGTGACTTATTTACTTTTTGAAAAGTTAAAAGGTGTTTGGGTTAGCTTATTATGTGAGAGGAATAAGTAAATAAGTCACTCCATTATGACTTATTTACTTTTCCAAAAAGTCAATAAGTCATAAGTCACTCCAAAATACGCTTAGCCAAACAGCCCCTGAAAATAATAAACTAGAGAATACTTTCAAAAGATGCATACAAATCATATGTCAATAACCCAATGGAAAGCAAATAGTTACCCTTCAGGCCTCACCCCAAAAAACTTTTACCCAATTTTTTTAATTTTTGATCAAAAGTTACCCTTTTTTGTCCAACCGAAATAGCTAAGGTACTAGTAGCTTTGAATTTTATCTAACTTTCTTTTTATCCAGTTTTGTAATTTGTCCATGTTAAAAGCAATTTTCAGATTTGATCAACAGTCATCATTTAAATTAAATATGAGCCAAACTAATAAATCCTAAAAACAATAAGTTTCTATTCTGTATTAAACACAAAGAATTCGAAACAACGAACGAAACCATGTGCTCGTTGTTCAATCATAAGAGATAACACGTGTACTGTTTAGAAAGTGACTGTTCAAACTAATTGTGAGAGCATTCACATCCAATCCACTAAAAATATACATACATTCCACTAAAAAACAACTCATATATCAATATATTTCCACTAAAAAGAAATATTTTTTCTCTCTCCTTTTCAATATATATTACATTTTCTCTCCCCTCCACTCACAACCACTTTCAATATATATTAAAAAAGTATAGGGGGTGAACAGTGTCCCCCCAAATATACAATGAACAGTAACATTTTCTCTCTCCTCCACTCACAACCACTTTTTATACTTCTTACCACACCGATTTTGGTGATTTGGATGAGAATGCTCTGAGGCACCAAAAGCAATAAAATTATACAAATTGCTTACCTGAGTAGAAGTGGTGAGGCGTGGAACTACTGAACTGGAGCCCTAATCGGAGATTGGCCATCCTAATCTAAGATTCAGCCCTAATCGGAAGTTGACGGAAGCAAGGAGGCCCGGTACTAGAACGAGGGAGCAAGTATAGAGAATGAGAGGAAACGTGTTGCGAGAAGAGGGTTAGTCAGTTACTAGAGTGAAGGCGTCAATTGGGGAGGGAGGGAATTAGGGTTTAGAATCTTTATATTGGGAGGGAAATATAAATTTTGAGATGAAGAAAATAACTAAAAATACAAGAGGGAAACTGAAAAGTTTTAACGAGGGGAATTTTTAGAGGAAGTTTAATTACATTAGTGTCATAAAAATTAAATGCCACTAAAAATATGTGTTACTTGTATATATATATAGATACTTAAAGTGCCACTAAAAATCTAAATTAGTGACAAAAAACATAAATGCCATTAAAAATGTATGCCACTAAATGACATTTTTTTGTAGTGCATGATGTACTGTTGGGAAGACATTCACAAAAGGGAGTTTAGCATGATTACCTCCATACCACACGCTGCTTGCGGTTTTCCGACAGAAACCGGAGTAGCAATTTTATATTCAAGGAAAGAAGTAATGTATGTAAACGACGAGCCACCAGTAAAAGCCGCGAAGCCATCTCCATTTAACGAACCAGAGAAATGGGTACTCAACAATCAATACCCTGAGCAAACCATTCTATTAGGGCACGCCATCTCACCAGCAATCCGCGCAAGATTGAAAGAACTTTTATTTGAAAATATGGATATTTTCGCATGGTCCCCAGCAGACATTAACATTGCTTGAAAATAAGGAAAGCGTAGTCTTGGTCAAGAAAAGGCTCGCGCAATGAATGAGCAAGTAGCAGAATTACTTCAGGCTGGGATTCTGCGCGAAGTTCGATATCAAACCTGGGTAGCTAACCCAGTAATGGTGTAGAAGCACAACGGTGGGTGGCGCATGTGCGTTGATTTCAAAGACCTCAACAAAGCCTGCCCAAAAGACTGTTACGCTCTCCCAGAGATCGACAAGAAGGTGGATTCCTTAGCATCCTTCCACTGGAAATGCTTCATGGATTGTTACAAAGTGTCTTACCAAGTACAATTGAAGGAAGAAGACGAAGACAAGACAGCTTTCCGCACGGACAAAGGTATATTTTGTTATACAAAAATGTCTTTCGGTCTCCGCAACGCGGGAGCTACTTACCAACGCCTAATGGATAGAGTCTTCGGGGAAGATATCGGCCTAACAATAGAAGTCTATATGGACGACCTTGTCATCATGAGTCGCGTAGAAGAATTAATACTCACGAATATCCAGCGCACTTTCGATTCTCTGCGCAAAGTTAACCTAAAGATAAATCCTGTGAAGTGTTCGTTCGGAATGGAAGAAGAAAAATTCTTAGGATTTATCGTAACCAAAGATGGTTTCAAAGTCAATCCAGAAAAGGTAGAGGCTATTCAGCTCATGCCGTCACCAGCATCTATCAAAGAGATGCAACGTCTAGCCGGTCGGCTAGCTGCGTTCAACCAATTTTTAGCAAATCATGCTACCAAATCATATACATTCATCAGCACATTACGCAACTCTGTAAAGAAGAGCCAATTTCAATGGACTCTGGAGGCAGAAAAAGCTTTTAAGGAAATGAAAGAATGCTTAATTCAATTACCTACTTTAACAGCTCCGCGAAAAGAAGAACCATTAATCTTGTACCTCTACGCATCAGAGGTGGCAGTTGGCGTAGTGTTGATGGTCGAAAGGGACGGAGTCCAAACTCCAATTTACTACATTAGCAAAATGTTGCCTGGTCCAGAAACGCGTTATTCAATCATGGAAAAACTTGTTCTCATGCTAGTTCACACTTCGCGCAGAATACGAAGGTACTTTTCTGGCCACATTATAACTGTCCTTACCAACTAACATTTGGGACAAATCTTGTCTAAGCCAGACGTCACGGGCAGATTAGCAAAATGAGCCATTGAACTGGGCGGATATAACATTTTGTATAAGCCGCGCCCAGCTATCAAGGGCCAAGTCCTTGCAGATGTTGTTACTGAAGTCCCTGTCGATAAGATCCAGGAATGAGAAGGCATACACAATCCTACCCCAGTCTTCGACGACAGGGTCTGGATCCTGTATACAGATGGTGCTTCCAACGATGACAGCGCAGGAGCTGGTCTTCGCCTGGTTAGCCCTGACAACCACAAACTTACCTACGCCATTCGACTAGATTTTAAAAGCACCAACAACGAAGCAGAGTATGAGGCATTCCTGCGGGTAGCCGAGCAAATTAACAGTCGCTACGATGCAAAAGGCGAAACAATGGCCTTATAACTTGAGCAGGCAAGAACACCGATCAATCAGTTTCAGACCTTCAAAATAATTCACAATAACAGAAGCGAGAACAAGCACGCGGATGCGCTAAGTAAGCTAGCCGCTACAAGTTTCAAGCATATGGCAAAAGAGGTCCGCATTGAAGTTCTCTCAAATCTATCCATTCCTCTGCGACACGTAAACATGATAGAAGTTGGGAATCCATCTTGGATGTCCCCAATTATTATGTATTTGCAACATGGAACCCTTCCGGAGGGAAAAGTAGAAGCAAGAAAAATTCAAAACAAAGCGCTAAATTATTAGATGGCGGATGGAATTTTGTATCACAAGTCTTATATGGGTCCTCTCCTAAGATGTGTTGACAAACATGACGCGAAGTATCTGGTCCGGGAAATCCATGAAGGACTATGCGGAATCCACGCTGGTCCGCGCATGGTAGTGGCAAAAGTCATGAGTGTGGGCTATTACTGGCCCGGCATGCATCTAGACGCCGTAGAGATCCTGCACAAGTGTACATCGTGCCAACATCATGCTCCAAAGGCACTTCGCCCAAAGAACCCTTTGGTTCAAGTAACCACAGCATGGCCCTTCCAGCAATGAGGAATTGACCTAGTAGGCCCTTTTCCCGACGCACCTGGTGCAGTAAAATTTATAATAGTTGTTGTGGATTACTTCACCAAATGGGTAGAAGCCAAAGCTCTAGCATCAACCACCGCAATGGTAATCAGGAAATTTATCTGGGAACACATCATATGCCTGTTCGGATTGCCACTGCGCATTATCACAGACAATGGTACTAATTTTGCGTCTGACGATCCACAAAAGTGGATGAAAGAAATGCACATCGAACATAGTTTCGCCTCCGTGGCGCACCCATAGGCAAACAGTCAAATCGAAAGCGTGAACAAACATATTGTAGATAGCATTAAAGCAAGGTTGGGAACCGCAAGGAGGGGTGGGTTGATGAACTCCCAAGCATCCTATGGGCTCACCTCACTATGCCGAAGACTAGCACGGGGGAAACGCCATTTAGCCTCGTTTACGGCTCAGAAGCAGTAATTCCGGCGGAATTTGGCCTCCCGTCACCTCGAATGCTAGCCATGGAGAAACAAAATAACGAACGCGAACTTGACCTGGACCTCCTCGAAGAAAGACGAGAAAACGCAGCCATCAATGAGGCCAGGTATAAGTCGAAACTAGAAAAATATTACAACGCTCGAGTACACATGTGCACTTCCGTGCTGGGAGATTTTGTCCTAAGAGACAACGACGCATCAAATGCTGAAAACCCGGGAAAGCTCGCGCCTAAATGGGAAGGGCCCTATGTTATTAATGAGGTTCTAGGAAAGGGTGCATACACTCTACGACGGCTCGACAGAACAGACGTTCCGAGCACATGGAATGCGCAACAGCTGCGCAGGTGCTATATGTAACCCCAAGACCATTCATACTTGGACAACACACTACGCTAAGCAACGTACAGTACAACGGTCATCACTAATTATCTTATTTATTAACCGCTTTGTATCTACCGGCCTCAGCGCCTTATCCAAATCAATGCAAAGTTTTGCTTACACAATGCTTCTATGTTTTATTACAAATGCTTGCAATTCCTTTTCGTAAGCGCAAAAACACTATGGTAACATAACACAAGTCTCATGAACGGTCGGCGGTCACAGGTACCGCGCAAGGTCCCGCCCTACGTTCACACATGAGCTTTATACCATCTTCATTTGTCTTACCTAAACAAAGGAATTGTATTCATGCAGACATTGTAACTAAAACAGACAGAAACATAAGTCACTTGTGCAATAGCACATTAACAAGTCGTGCGACAGCACATTAATATAGTTACTCGCGCGACAGCACCGCAATAAAGACTGTGCAATAAGCACAGTTGCGCGACAACACATTAATACAAGTTACTCGTGCGGTAGCGCAGTAACAAAAACCGTGCAATAAGCATAGTTGTGCGACAGCACATTAATAGTTACTTGTGTGGCAGCGCAATCACAAGGATACTTGCGCAATAGCACAGTAACAAAGTCATGCCATAGCATAATAGTGACACAATTACTAGCGCTGCAGAGCAGTAACAAAGTTGCACAACACTATATAAACAAAGATGTATGGCGGCACATTAACAAAGTTACTAACGCAACAGCGCAATACTATTAGCGCAACAACGCACTGTAATTAAAAACGGGTTCAACATCCCAAATAAACTAACCGGGACAACTTTTACATTCGTTAAAGTATCCACCACGTTAGGTGGAGGACGCAATTACACTTCGTTAACAACAAATTAAGGAAACAGTTGTATCCACGCGCGTATAGCCAGTTAACCTCACAAACTAAGCGTTTACTTTGCGCCGAACAAACCTTGCTACTTCTCAAACAACAAAAGCACATATTTCATCTTTATGGTCCTAAAAACCTCGCGCAAGCGCATAGACCATACCCTAACTTCATTCCAAAGAACATCTCAAACAGAACCTTGCATGGCTGCATAACGGTTCTAAAACAAGAATAGGGAAAGAACAGTCTTCGATAACCGTGCGCTGGAAGAGAAGAGAGATAAACATTCAACTAACACCCTTGCATGGACCCGCACAAGAGTACAGCTAGGTTTGAAGACAAACCCCTGAACATCTCTGCGCGCATGAAATCAAGACTTGAACAAAGGAATCTTTTCTGTTATAACAGAATGAACACGTGGCAAAAAGCACAATGGCTTACAGCTGTAGATCATCTAGAAGGACTTAAATGCTCATCGTGCATGGCCATTCGGTTATAACCAAAGGTGACGTGGCATAATCCTGGACACTCATCTAAATCAAAACGATGACGCTAACTTGGGGAAGAATCTACCAAAAACCACTTTCCACGTGGCAATTCCCACACCGTTGATCAAGACTCACGATCCGTGTGAAGATTAACAGAAGAAAAACGGAAAAGCACTTTCCATTACTATCTCCGTCGCACCAGTTTCCCGCCAAAATCCGGTTATAAATAAGTCATTGCAGGTATGATCTCACAGGTTACTTTCACTTCACTCTCACTTTTACTACTCTATCTTCTTCCTCCAGATCACTATACTTATTCTCACGCTGGAGGGTGGTCACGGAGAGAACCCCCATCCTCCATGTGGCGAGTCTAACGATTTTCTGTTTTGCAGTGTTCACCGGAGAAGGAAACTAGCCAAACCCATGAATCAACAAGATGATTAACCCCTTTTTATGCAGAGACTAAACCCCTGATCCGATTGACTCCGGTCCAATTAGATCATTGTTTCTTCATCTGGCAATATAAAGAGAAAATTGACATGCGTATTAGAAATGTTATGTATCATTTTGATACTGAAAGTTTACATGAAAGTGCTTTGATGGATTTAAATTGTCAAATTCATGTATATACTATCGAATTGAATATAACTTGAACTCTGCATGAGTATCATAAAGCAATTGAGTGCTTAGTAGGTTAACAGAAACATCTTATGGATGTAATTCTTGTGCACCAATAAACATACATAGAAAACTTGTACCTTGTGATTATACCATTTCAATGTACAATGTACAAGAATGGTACAATATGGATTTTACAAATGAAGCAAGTGTTCAAGACATCCTTGCATATAATATAGAAATCAATAAGGAGGATTATGTACCAGAATCCTAAAAAAAGTATATGCACATATGTTGTTCAAAGTGAAAAGAAGTATGTGAATGATGGTAAATTTCTAAAGCATTGGTTTCAAAACCTCATGAATGTATCTTTATAAACTTAAAAAGATAGTATGGATAAAATAGTCGGGTTGGGTGTTGTACAATTTATGAGATATTTTGAGATAAAATAATCGGGTTGGGTGTTGTACAATTGATAAGATATTCTGATAAAGAGCAATATGAGTTTGATAATATTATCCATCTTTATC
This sequence comes from Helianthus tuberosus, assembly GCA_030545235.1. NCBI lineage: Eukaryota > Viridiplantae > Streptophyta > Magnoliopsida > Asterales > Asteraceae > Helianthus > Helianthus tuberosus. The sequence goes on along the minus strand of CM060360.1, from coordinate 40,329,208 downwards.
AAAAGTCCTCTCCTAAAGTTCACTATAATCGCAGTTTATAGTGATGATGTCTAGGCACCATCGACAGAAACTGTCAAGCTTTTAGAGGGGGGAATTTTGAATGAGCTTGGCGCAACCTACTTACTACTCAACCTGCAGTATGAGTATATTTATGATCATATTTTTATCCATCAATCAAACTACATCTAGAAGATGCCGGGACATTTTAGTATGGACAAAGCTTAACCTTAAAGTATGTTAAAGATTGTTCAGTCACTTGTTATAAGAATGACTATTATCATCTCGTACCAAAGTAGAAATTTTCAGTCTAGAATTACCATGTGCATTAATATGTTTTGCAAGATATGTATGGTTATAATATCTTTCACTTGAGCTTATTATCATGATATAACCTTTGTCAAGCGAAGAGACATTGGAATGAGTTCAAAGAAATATTTCAGGTATAAACGATATTTGATTATATTTTACTAACCCATCAAAACAAGTTTGGTTAGTCTTGTAGATGCAGTAATGTAACAAAACACAGTGGTGGACATATGATATTTTCTGAAAGGAGGCACCTAAAATCTCGTTAGAAGATTATACAACATTGTTCAACATAAAGGAATGCACACTAAGGGATCGAGCGACAAATCATTTGCTACAAAAGCTTTGTTCGACTTTCAAGAAAGATGGACACATGTCATTTAAAGGATACATGTTAAAATAAGGGGGAAACTTATTCAAGTTGCACTCTTTTTCCCTTGACTAAGTTTTGTCCCATTGGATTTTTTTAGTAAGGTGTTTAATGAGCCAACATACCTGATCCAGAAATATCAGAGAGATATAATGCGCATTACACGTTGCACTTTTTTTCCCTTAGCAATGGTTTTGTGTCACCGAGTTTTTCTAGCAAAGTTTTTAACGAACCAACATCAATGGTATTATATTGATAACCAATGGGGAGTGTTATGAATATATTTATTATTAATGTAGTTATCAACACCTAAAATAGATTTGGCTTGTTACACAAGTTTTCTTCTATTATATATAGTCTCTTGTATCTCTTGTAATATACACCTCAATCAATAAGATCAATCGCTTTCTCTATATTGTTCTTTATATTACTTTTGCTATTAGGCTAGTTTCACAACAATTAGGTATTATTTTTTTATTATTGTACTTATTATCTTTTTTTTATTGTATGAATGCACCCTAATTTGTTTTGGATACCCTGATTTTAAGGTCTAGTTCCGCCATTGCTAGTGTTTCCTTAGTGTACAAAACACCTTAAGATTGACTTGCATTTTATTAAAGATATGGCGTCAACTCAGAGACTCAAACTTCTCTAAGTTGCTACTATCATGAAGATTACGTATCTTCTAACCAAAGAGTTATCTTGCACATTGTTTGACATTCTTCTATCCAAGCTTCGTATCCTTAATCACGTTTAGTTTTACATAAGGCAAATTAGAGCTGTTATGATTGATTCTTGGGTTACCTTTAGCTTTTATATAGTTATTACGGCATGTTTTGATTTTCTTGTGACATTTATGTTTTTCTTTTTGTTTCTTTCATAGATGATCGATAATATAGAAACACTTTGTATTTTTTTCATCTGTCTTCTTATAAATCTTTTAGTAGCCAACATAACGAACACCAATCACATAACAGATAGAGAAATAAACTAGAAGAACAATACACACCATGAACCGTGATCGGTCTCATGAGAACTCCCAAGCCGAAAGACACACGATCGGTGTTCCTTTCCACCCAATAATGACGGATATACCAAATCGGTCCATATCTAACGTACAAGAATTTCCACAAGAAAACTTTCCGGCCACCAACTTTGCTTGATATAAAGTTGACATAGTTAATTCAATCTCCTTCATCCCAAATCGCACAAAAAACTTCCTCCAAACATCCATATTCACATGCCTAATTGCTCTTTCAGCTACATCGGCTGCCACAATGCTCCTTATCGCTTCACCTTGAAACATAGATTCAATCTTGCTGCGGTTTTCATCTTCTCGGTCCATACACTCCTCTAAAGAATCAAACACCGTCCCGTAGTAGAACAATGCTTCGATCAAGCGATTCACAAAGTTAGGTGAGTTAAGATTCGCCGCAACTTCACACACCACCATAACACGAGGTTTAATACTCTTTATAACTTTCATTAACGATTCTAAACGGTCTTGTTGTGTGATCAGGCTCCATAAAGCGTGCGCTGAGTAAACAACCACAGCTTCCCTTGGATCTAAACGAAGAAGCCCTTTGTTAAAATCTAGCATATCTTCAACTATGACTATATTAAAAGAAAAGGACAAATTCATAGATTCTGAAAAACTCTTTAATCGAACACCGGTTTGCTTGATTTTATCTTCGACACCTGTCCCAACCGCGGTTACTTTAAGATGCTTAATACGAAAATCGTGTTGAGATGCAAGTGCGTGCATTAGAATCATAATCTGTACGCCATATCGTATTGAGAGATCGATTACATGAACTCTTCTCGACCTGGATACCTGGTCCAGCAAAGTCTGCACGCCCGAAAAATGACACACTTGATAAAAGGGTAATTTTTGATAAAGCGCCATTAGATTTGTAGTAGTGTTCATTATTCTCCCTTCAATGTCATAAGCATGTTTCTCTGCCGGCCCGTTGAACAAGCTGATTCTCCGGGTTTCTTTATCTATCTTCTCCCGTAAAGCTTTCGAAAAATAATATATGACTCTTTGAATCGGGTTTCCCAAGCTAGATGACAACGCGTCGCACCAGTCGAGAAGCTTACTCGATCTTTCAAATTGTTGTTGGGTGACTTTCTCCGACGAAAGTAAAAAAAAAATCAATGAGTTGAATAACTTTGAGTTCTGGATCGGAAAAACCCGAGAATGAATCCACGTATGGGTGGGCCGATATCCACATATCATTCGTGGAACTCGATGAACGCGATTGTATGAACCGTTCTCCACCTAACCGAATAACCTCATCAGTTGATAACTTCCTGCCACTCTCTTCTTAGCTAGCCACACGGTCATGACTTCGCCCTCGTGGTTTGAGGAGCTCGGAATATTGAGATTCGATGTCTACGAGCTCTTGCATCTTATGCTCGTATGAACCAAACCGCGTTGTAGTGTCTTGAAACTAGGCATCGAACTGCTGGAAGCTTTTAAGTGGTTCATGTTCTACCTGATCATGTTCTGTTGGAAACGAAATTTGACAAGATTTATTTTTGGAATCGTCTGTAACATCTCCCTTTGAGTAGTTGCAGATTTCATTCAGTTTCTCCATGATTTTGGGAACTCAGAGGTATATGCAATCACTACGGAAGATGTATACAAACTGGTGAAAATGAAAACATACAACATTAAGTTTCCTATGTCATCTCTATTGGAGACATTGATGTTATCATTGTCGGTCTGTTCAATGTTTAACAAAGTTTGGTTTGATTTGTTCAAAGGATACCACTGCCACCACAATCTGCCTTCAAAATCACCACATTTAGCAATACGAAAGACGTATACAAACAGGATAAGAAAAAAAAAGTACAACATTCAGTTTCCTATATTATCTCGAAGGGAGACATTGATGTTATCGGTGTTGATATGTTCAATGTTGCTTAACAATGTTTAGTTTGATTTGTTCAAAGGAAACTCCCCTACCACCACGGGCTCTCTTCGTGATCACCACATTTAGAGCGTTCTATTGACTCGAAATCACTGGAAAGTTACTCGAAATTGGCTCTCATATGCAATACTAACCAAGTTCAAACCAAGATTTACGCTATGATTGATTGTGCGTTGTGTGATTCTTCGAATCAAAACAGTAGCATCAAAACTGATAACATGGACAATTCAAGCTTTGTTTAATTCAAGACATAAAGCAAGCTTGACTTTTAATAGACCGAAAACTAAAAAACACCTTAACATAAGACTTTAGGGTATACTTTAACTCTTTCCAACTCCACCTAGAAAACATATCACTCACTTTTCCTCATTTCATTTCATTTCACTCACCCCAAGGAAATAGCTTAATCTTGTTAACTCCACCCAATCTTATTTTCAGTGGTTTAACAAAGGAAAGAAAATCAATTCAATCTCTTAACATCTAGTTAACATGTAACCTCTTTAACGTCTCTTAACACAAGAAAGGAGTAGTACACAACGCCGGTTAACATGTCATGTCACTTTTAACGCCCCATGTGTTAGGATACACCCAAAGCCTCAGAAACTATCATAATCTAGCTAACATGATTGACAGATCCATATATATTTTGACTTAAATGATTTTAAGGGGATATCCCCTTCTTTTTATATTTTTTTTCTCAAATTCATTTAATTTAAAAAAAAATAAAAAAATTTCATTAGCATTTAAAAAAATGCATAATTTAAAGCAAAAAAAACCTCAACACATTTTTTTTAAAAAGCTACATAAAAAAATAGGGTGAGGGTATTGATACATCCTTACTTTTTATGTGAACATCCCCCTAGAGGTGGCGTATAGGGCAATAAGGGGAGTATAGAGTGTGAAAGCATTAAATGTGTCAGAAAAGGGTTTTGATACGTCTCTCATTGCCCTATGAGAGGCGTATAATGTTGTGGTAGTTGGAGCATTAAACCCTATACGCCTCTCATTGAGCAATGAGAGGCTTATCGGCACGGCTTTTGATGAATTTAAGGTATAATTACTGACATGCAGTGAGTTCAGTCTGAAAAAGAGTGAAAGTGACCCATACGACCCTTATCGACCTATACGACCCTTATTGACCAAGAATGTTTATTTACCCAAGCTTACGGGATTTATTTGATTCAAAATTTTTCAGACTCACAAAATACCGATAAAACTGAAGAAATTCTCAAATAAAAATATTGGTTGAGACCGTAAAGCATAAAGATGTCGTTTTGGGACATTGGTAATTTTTTTGGGGAAGATTCGAACCAGTCGTACGTATCCGAAAGCGTTTGGTTATCCGGCGTTGATCGAGGTGAGGAGGAGGTTGTGTCCGTGTCTCGTTGTGATGACGGGGTGTGTGTCCCGTGTTACCTGACTTGAACCAGGTGTTTGTAGATGAGGCAGAACCATCTTACATTGCCCAAAGTTATCCGCGACACGAATACGTGACTTACCATTCGTATACGGAAAACCAACACAACTTAGAGTATGAGGAAGGTGCTAAGAAGTTTGAGGAAAATGATAACGAAGTCGAAGAAGGTGCTAACGACTTTGGGGAAAATGATAACGAAGTCGAGGAATGTGCTAAGGACTTTGAGGAAAATGATAACGAAATCGAGGAAGGTGTAATGCACTTTGAGGAAGGTGTTGACGACAACGAACCTGCTAACGAGGAATGTGTTGACGACGACGAACGTGCTAACGAGAAACGTGCTAATGAGGAAGGTGCTAATGACGAGAAAAAAACAAAAAAAAAGGTATGACATAACCGTCAATTACGTGTTATTCGTGTTATATAATGTTGATATGATTTTAGAGTGAAAAAAAATGATTTTGTATACGTGTTATTCGTTACATATAATTTTTATTAGGTAGTCAATTACGTGTTATTCGTGTTATATAATGTTGATATAATTTTAGAGTGAAAAAAATGATTTTGTATATGTGTTATTCGTTATATATAATTTTTATAAGGTAGGAGAAATCTAGAAAATGTTTGAACCGACACGACCTTAACCCGAACCCAAACCCGAACCGTAAATTGTGTCATACATATTAACCCGATTTCGTTATCATTTTGGTGAAATATTATATATGTTCTGGTGAAATATTTTGTTAAAAATAGATTACTTAGGCTTCTAAATGAACCAAACGAACACGAACGAGGCATGTACATTGATTAAAAGTAGAAAATGTATGACACGAAATTTCATACAAACCCAAAAATGTGTCATACATATTAACCCGAACCCGATGTTCAACCCGAGTTTTTTTATTGTTTTTTCGACAAATTAATATATTAATTTCATTTATGTGGATTTCTAATCAACCTTTTTTAGGTATTTGGGTCACTTGAAGAATTGAAGAATTGGGTATACAAAAGAGAAGTTGCGAAAGGTTACGTCATTGTGACCCAACAAACGATAACAAAAGGCGAAGGTTCGTCAGCAAGGACAGTGAAGATATGGTTGCAATGTGATCGTGGCGGCGAACCCAAAAGTAAAGCAACAGTTAGGCGTTCCGGTAGCAAAAAGGTTGGCTGTCCTTTTAGTCTGATAGGGAAACTAGACTCAAGTATGGTAATTGGAGCCTTGTGGAAAAGAAAAACATTCACAACCATGAGCCTGCTGAATTTCTCGAGGGCCACGCGTTTGCTAGAAGGCTGACCCTGGTCGAAGAATCACTGGTGGAGAAACATTATCTGCAAAACATGGAGCCTACAAATATACATTTAACCATAAGAAAACAAAACCCACATAGCGTGTGCATTCTACAAGACATACAAAACATGATTAAAAGGATTAAACTCAAAATGTATGGCGATCGAACTCCAATGCATATATTGGAGAGCATGTTGCAAGAAGAAAGGTACGTTTATTTCGCCAGGGTGAATCCCTCCACAAACGCAGTCGAGGAGGGTTTTTTTGTTTATCTGGATTCGTACAACATGTGGCATGCATATCCACATGTGTTGATGATTGATGCAACCTACAAGATGAATGAGTAAAAGCTTCCGTTTATTCAAGTTGTGGGTGTGACATCGACACACAAGTCTTTTTGTGTGGCTCATGCGTTTGTCTCTAAAGAAAAAAAGATAACTTCTTATGGGTCCTAGAGAAGCTCAAAGAATTGTTGGTAGATTGTATGGAGCCACGTGTAATTGTGATAGATAGGGATCAAGCTTTGATGAATGCTTGTGATAAAGTATTCCCAAAAGCTTCCAAATTGCTATGTAGGTGGCACATCTCACAGAATATTCTAAAACACTGTCGGGCAAAATTTACTGATGAAGACTTCAAAATATTCAAGCTTTCTTGGTCTCGACTGTGTAGTTCTCCCACTCCGACGTTATACAATTATAATTTGAGCGGCTTTTCACGCGACTGATTGACGAAGGACGACCAGGTACATATTATATTAGTTTATATACATTCATCCATACATATATACATACAAACAGGGGCAGACCCACATTGGGTGAATCGGGGTCCCCGGACCCCAATGTTTTTTTTTTTAAATTTAGTAGATTCGGTATGTCTAATTTTTCACGGACCTCATAAGAAAAATTAGTTGGACCCTATAATGATAAAGGTATCACTACACTGGTGGTAAAGCTCCTTGTTTCATAGCAAACATGCCCTGGTTCAACCAGGGCATTCAAGCAAAATCTAACAAAACAAACAAATACCTCGCACAGCATCCCACTAACACTCTAATTTCCTTATTTAAATCGATAAATTAAAATCCTTTGAATGCTTTTATTTCACAGTTGGTTACAAAATAATGCTTTTATTTCACAGTTGCTTTTAATGTACAGTAGACTTTGTAAAAAAACTTAATAAAAATTTGAAGTTATTTTAAGTAATGGTGATGTTCAGGTAGTTGTTTGTTTTAAAGTGCAACTAATTAAGTCGATGATGGGTCATTTTACTTAACACATCCAAGCAACCCATTAATCACCACTATTTGATAATGTAGTGTTTGCATGTCCGTTAAATGGTTCTTTATTTTCATGTTTAATTATGAATCATATGGATGTCAAAAACTTTACAATAAAAAAGAACAAGTTAACTCTGGACTCAAAATGAAAAAAATCTACATTATCTAATCCCATGTTTATACGTTTGCAAATTTTTTTTGATGAAACTGGGTTTATTAATCTTAGATTAAGTTAGACCGTCTTTCTTTTACATGTAGTGACACATTGCAACAATATGTGCCCTTACCCTAACGACCGACCCAAAACTTCTAACGTTTGGTTGTGAAAAATCTTAACGCCGAAAAAAGGGGACCCCAGTGAAAAAAATCATCGGTCCGCCACTGCATACAAACATTACAAATCGTTGTATTCAATTTTTTTTCAGATGATATGTTCTGGAGTATTTGTATAATGTGTGGCTGAAAGATTATAAAGAAAAGTTTGTTTCAGCGTGGACTAACACAGTCCCCAATTTTGGTCAACATACAACTAAAAGAGTTGAAAGCCAGCATTCTAAGTTTAAGAGATACATTAAAGGGCCAAACAACTCGCGCCATAGACTTGTGTGGCTTGTTGGCAAAGTTGTAGAGTCACAACACATACAGATAAAACTTAGTTTTCAGGAGAGCAGATCCGTGCAAATGGGGGACCACAGAATGTCGTTTTTTGACAACCTATGCGGTAATGTTTCCCAAAAAGCTTTAGAGTTGTTGGTTGTCGTGAGGAAAAAGCTACATGCGTTGAGGGTAGGAGGGGGACTTGTGGCCACCAGCTTTCTACGGGTTGTGGGTTTTCATGTGCTTGTCAGATGGAGTGGTGGGAAAGTACAGGTAACATAACAACTATAACATATGCTTCGATACATGGAATATAATCATCATTATAATTAATGTTTTAACAAGGATTATTGAAAAACAGGTTGCAAATTCCACTTGCCGCGATAGACAAATTCTGGACAAAACTTGATTTTTCGACAGAAAAACTTAATCAAGACGAATGTAATATTTAGGCGGAATTGGATAGACTCACACAACAACTACAGGCGCAACCACCTCTAGTGGTAAAAAGTATGTTTTCGAAGATGAAAGCGGTGTTGAATCCTAGTATTACTGACCATCAACCGCCTAAGGTACAACAACATACCGTGGGCCGCCCAACTACGAAAGCAAAACAACAAAAGAATGAAGACCTTGCGAGACGTAAAGATAAACAACCCGAATCACAGGGGAACGACTACACTCAAAAGCCAAATGTGCGACGTAGTCGTTCAAAGAAAAGCAAAGAAGAAAAAAATACACTTCCGATTATAGATAAAGACTTTCCACTATTGGTCGGGCACAGGTACATACGTACATATATACATATTTTTAGAATTCTTTTTCAATTTTTTTATTTTCAGTGTTTTTTAGTTTTTTTTTATTTTTTTTTTTCCAATTATAGGTACAAAAACATGATCGAGCATTTTAAGGATTGGCTTCCATCTAGTTATCAGAGATACATAACACATATCGAAGATGCCCAGCCAGACGGTAACTGTGGGTTTCGATCCATAGCTATGGCTTTGGGGTTGGATCATGGAAGTGGATTCACCAAGAGCTACTGGACGAGATGTTCATCAACAAAAAGCGTTGGGGGCATATACTCGAATCATTGGACAATGGATGTTACGACAATGTGTATCGATCGATAAATTGGTTAAGTGTTGAACCTGCACCAAAGGCATGTTGGATGGTGTTGCCCTACACAGGGTTGTTAGTGGCTCAAAAATTTGGTGTGATTGTTCAACATTTAAGCAATGGTGTTTGACAAACTTACTTCCCAATGTTCGATGAACCGCAGGTTTACCCGAACCATTCCATTTTAACGATCGCTGATGTCGAAGGTGGCCATTTCATCACGGTTAAGTTAGCGGATGATAGCCCGATGCCAGTACCAAATGGACTTTGGAATATATACCGAAGTATGGAAGCTATGGAATGGGAGACATTGTACATGTCTCGTATTGCACAATGTAGGGCGTTACTACGTAGTAATAGAACTCGACAAAAAGAAGTTATTGACTTGTATTATGTGTAGCATCCGTGAAACATAGTGTACGCAACGAATTTATTAATGTTTCTCTTTAATATAATTTACATATGTTGTAACATCCATCAAATATAGTGTAAGCAACAATTTTTTTATAAATTTTTTTAATTAAATTTCTTTATAAAAAAGAAAGGAGTACAAAATAAAAGAAAACTATTGTTTTAAAGGGATTTAAAATTGTTGACTCAAAATAAAAATGAAACATGTTTTTGTTTTTTTAATAAAAAGAATTAATTTTAATATAAATAAATGAATAATAAAAATGTCAAAAAATGCAAAAAACCAGCCCTAAACCAGTTTCAACGCGGCTCGAACTCGTGACCTCTCAGTTAAATGCACCCGTCCCTTTCACTGGGATAAGTGTCTCACCCGTTGATTATCCCGATTTTTTTTCTCTTATACTAAGTTTCATAGATTCAAAAAGGAAAAAACAACTCCTATACCCTCTCATTGACCCATAAGCCTCTCATTGACCCCAAACACTTTTCCAGCTTCAATAAAGGGGTAAAATAGATCTAAACTTTCAAAACACACACTAAAACACCAAGAACACACACACAAATGCTCTGGACCACACGATTTTCACAAGACAAACTCTGGACCACACGATGAAGGTTAGTTTTTATTGCAAATTTTATTGCTTACTCTTCAACCTTTTTTTATTTTTTGGTTTTATTTCCGCCGTTTGTGGTGGTGTTGGGTTTGACGTTGGTGGGGGATTGACGGCGGTGGGAATTGACGGCGGTGTGAATTGATGACGGTGGGGGACTGACGGTGGTGGGGATTGACGGTGGTGGGGATTGATGCCTGTGGTGGTAGGGATTGACGGCTGTGGTGGTGGTGGTGGTGGTTAGACGGGTGTGGTGGTGGCTGTTGTTGTGGTGGTGGTGGTTGTGGTGGTGGGGATTGACGACTGTGGTGGTGGTGGTTGTGGTGGTGGTCAGGCAGGTGTGGTGGTGGCTGTGGTGGTGGTGGTTGTGGTTGTGGTGGTGATTAGGCGGGTGTGGTGGTGGCTGTGGTGGTGGTGGTGGTTGCGGTGGTGGTTAGGCGGGTGTGGTGGTGGTAGCGTACCCTACCCGACCCTCGGCCTGACTCGTTTGCCGGGTCTAGTTATATCATTGTTTTTTTTTTAAATCTGCATATGTTATTTTTATTAAGTAATATTATTATTATTAATATTATTATTATTAACAATATATTTTCGAATGCCGGTTCTAATGCTATAATTGTATGTTTTATTAAGAGGATATCAAAAGTCGGTGTTTTGATGGTGGTGGTCGCGTAATCCTTATGGAGAAGTACACTGCGTTCATATGTCAGATTCAAACGATTAACTGCGTTCGTATTCCAGATTCATGCACTGGAACGTCCACCAAGGACAATGCTTCTGTGTCACCAACCTCGAGGGAGAACTCCTTCTGTGTGGATTGGTTCTTCATGCTGTGGAAGCGGTTACCGAGAATGCTTCTGCAACGACGAGGGAGCGCCAGATCAGGTCGGAGGTTCTTCATGTGGTAATGGGGAAGCGGAAAGCACGTTTACCGTGGAACGCATCCTTAAACTTGATAGCAACAATATGGTGACCGAATAGAGATCTGAATAACCGATACAATTTGCAAGAATTTAAGAATATGTAACAGTTAGCGATTTAGGGCTTAGGGTTTAGTCGTTACATTTTGTATTAATGTGACATGTTTTGTGTATTAATATAAAACGATGTTTAGTGTATTTATTGCGTTATGGTTAATAAATGACAAGTGAAAAACAATTAAAGACATAATAATAATTGATAAATAAAATATTTGACATTTTATAATACACACAATTCATTTCATAAAATATGAAGTTTTAAATAATAATAATAATAATAATAATAATAATATTAGTTAATAAAAATAACATATGCACATTTAAAAAAAACCATGATATAACTAGACTTGGCAAACGGGTCAGGCCGGGGGTAAGACCCTACCCGACCCCCGGCCCAACCCGTTTGCCGGGACTAGTTATAACATCTTTTTTTCTAAATGTGCATATGTTTTTTTATTTAATATTATTATTTTTAATATTATTATTATTATTATTATTGTTATTATTATTATTATTATTTAAAACTTCATATTTTATGAAATGGATTGTGTGTATTATAAAATGTCAAATTTTTTATTTATCAAACTTACTTCCTGTTTGTTCGATGGTCCGGAGGTTTACCCGAACCATTCCATTTTATCGATCGCTTATGTCGAAGGTGTCTATTTCATCATGGCTAAGTTAACGGGATGATTGCCCGATGCCGTTACGAAATGGACTTTGAAATACCTCACCGAAGTATAGAAGCTATGGAATGGGTGACAATGTACATGTCTCGTATTACACACACATGGTAGGGCGTTACTAGGTAGAAGCTATTGAATGGCTTATTGGTCAATGAGACACTCATAATATGTCCACCAGGGGAGGGTTATTGGTCAATGAGACACTCATAATATGTCCACCAGGGGAGGGTTATTGGTCAATGAGCAACTAAATATGTGCATATGCTTTATTATTTTTATTGTTATTGTTATTGTTATTGTTATTGTTATTTTTATTGTTATTGTTATTGTTATTGTTATTGTTATTGTTATTGGTATTGTTTATTATTTATTTATTTGTTATTATTATTATTATTATTATTATTATTATTATTATTATTATTATTATTATTATTATTATTATTATTATTATTATTATTATTATACAAAACTTCATATTTTATGAAATGAATTGTGTGTATTATAAAATGTAAATTTTTTTATTTATCAAACTTACTTCCTGTTTGTTCGATGGTCGAGAGGTTTACCCGAACCATTCCATTTTATCGATCGCTTATGTCGAAGGTGTCTATTTCATCATGGCTAAGTTAACGGGATGATTGCCCGATGCCGGTACGAAATGGACTTTGAACTACCTCACCGAAGTATAGAAGCTATGGAATGGGTGACAATGTACATGTCTCGTATTACACGGGGTAGGGCGTTACTAGGTAGTAATAGAACATCACGAAAAAATAATTTGTTAACTTGGCAAAGGTGTAACATCCGTGAAATATAGTGTAAGCAACAACTTTTTTATAAAAATAATATTAATTAGGGTGTTTTATAACATAAAAACCCTGAATTACCACACAAATTTTTTTAAAAAATTAATAGCATATGAGTCGTATAGGGCAATGAGACCCATATACAACTCCTAAAACGTGCTCATTGACCAATAAGCCTTCCCTGGTAGACACATTATGAGTGTCTCATTGACCAATAAGCTTCCTCTGGTGGTTCCACTTTTATCAAAGGTGGAATAGTTCAACCAGAGGAGGCTTATTGGTCAATGAGACACTCATAATGTGTCCACCAGGGGAGGCTTATTGGTCAATGAGCAACTCAATATCTGGTGGCTAGAAAAGTTGCTTCTAGGAGGTTGTCTCATGTTTCCGCTCGACGATTCCATTCTTGGGTAGGTGGTTTGGCTTGTTAACTTGGCAAAGGTGTAACATCTGTGAAATATAGTGTACGCAACAATTTTTTTATAAAAATAATATTAATTAGGGTGTTTTATAACATAAAAACCCTTAATTACCACACAATTTTTTTTTTTAAATTAATAGCATATGAGTCGTATAGGGCAATGAGACCCATATACAACTCCTAAAAGGTGCTCATTGTCCAATAAGCCTCCCCTAGTGGACACATTACGAGTGTCTCATTGATCAATAAGCTTCCTCCGGTGGTTTCCAATTTTATCAAAGGTGGAATAGTTCAACTAGGGGAGGCTTGTTGGTCAATGAGACACTCATAATGTATCCACCAGGGGAGGCTTATTGGTCAATGAGCAACTCAATATGTGCATATGGTTTATTATTATTATTATTATTATTATTATTTATTTATTATTATTATTATTATTATTATTATAATTTATTATTGTTTTAATTAATTTTTCGGTTTTAGTTGTTTAATTAAAACTTCTTATTTAAAACTTTATTAATATTAACGACATGAATTGTATTTTAATTAATTTAATAAATTTTCTGTTATAACCTATAAATAAACTTTAACGGAAATTTATTTAATTAACAAACTTCCTTTAATGTTTAATTAATATGTTTAGATAATGGTTCATTTAATAATTTTTCTGTTATAACCAATAAATAAACATTAAAGGAAATTTATTTAATTAATATTAAAAAAGAAAAAAACCCAAAAAATGCAAAAAAACCCGCCTCTACACCCGGATCGAACTCGTGACCTCTCCCTTAAATGCACCTGTCCCTTCCACTGGGACACGTGTCTTACCCATTAATTATCCCGATTATTAATTTTCTTATGCTAAGTTCCAAAGATTAAAGAAGAAAAAAACCTACAATACGCCTCTCATAGACCTATACGCCCCCCATTGATCCAAAAACTGCTTTTCAAGTTTGACTAAAGGGAGAATAGATCTAAAAGTTTAAAACCCACACACTAAAACACCAAGAACACACACACAAACGCACTTTCTCGTATCGCTCGATCTCTCTCGTATCAACCTATACGGTCCAGATTTTCATCAAAGGTTAGTGTATTATTTCATCTTTCCTTTGTCTATTTTTTTTTTTAAATTTTGGCCGGTGGTGGGTGGTGTTTGATGGTTTTCGTGGTGGTGTTTGACGGTGACGGTTAGTTTAGGACGGTGGCAGTTAGTGTTAGTTAGTGTTTGATGGTGAGGGTTAGTTTTTGACGGTGGCGGTTAGGGTTTAACGGTGGCGGTTAGATCTTAGGACGGTGGTAGTTAGTGTTTGACGGTGGCGGTTATGGTTTGACGGGTGTTATGCTTTCACCGTGGTTGGGGGTCGGCTGTGGTGGTGGTGGTTGGGGGTCGGGTATGGTGGTGGTTGTTGGGGGTCGGCTGTGGATGTGGTGGTTGGGGGTCGGCTGTGGTGGTGGTGGTTGTAGGTCGGCTGTGGTGGTGGTGGCGGCGGGTCGGGTTTGGTGGTGGTGGCGGCGGGTCGGGTTTGGTGGTGGTGGCGGCGGGTCGGGTTTGTTGGTGGTGGCGGCGGGTCGGGTGTGGTGGTGGTGGTTGGGTGTCGGGTGTGGTGGTGGTGGCGGCGGGTCGGGTCGGGTGTAATGGTGGTGGTGGGTCGGCTATAAAATTCGTTACTAAAATTATTATAAGTTTATAAAAATTGTAAAAATATTATAATATGACACGTATTATATATTAATTTTTGCAGATATGTCGTCAGACGAGTATGAGTTTGGTGCGGGACAGGTGCCTTGATTCGATGAGATGGCCGGGGGTGATTGTTCGGGTATTCCCTATATGGACTACCCGAACAATTCTAGGGAGTATAAACGTTTTACCAGGTTGCAACAAATGAAGGTGGGGCGGCAGAGGTCGATCTCATGGGATGCTTTACGGGAGGTCGGGGAGGAGGAGAGGGCCCGGGATTTGATCAGGGAGAATTCCCCGTGGGATCGCATGTTTTCCGTGGCGGCTGCGCCGTCTTATAGGACCATGATAGTGGAGTTTCTGTCCACGTTCTTGTTCCGTCCATGGCCGGCTGACCGGCCCAATTCGGATATGGACGATCCGAACGTGGAACAACCGCCTCCCGAGGTATCTTTCTGTTTGTTCGGGCAACGACAAAATATGTCGTTGCGTCAGTTTGCTGTTGCCACCGGGTTCTATACCGAGGATGAGTTGGTTTAGGACATCTAAACCACCGCGATCACGGCTATGCCTGATGATTAGTTGTTTGCTTGGTGGCCCACCCTATGTCTTGAACCCTTTGGTAAGAAGGTCCGAGTATCGCCGATTCCTGACCCACTCGTTCGCTACATACACCGCTGCATTGCCACGTCGATCTCTGCGCATGGCAAAAGGAACGAGTGGGTCACGAAAGTGGATCTGTTCTTTCTGTACTGCTTATATACGGGCACACCGTGCGGCCTCCATCGCTGTCTTGCGGAGTATTTCGCCTCGTACGGAAAA
This sequence comes from Helianthus tuberosus, assembly GCA_030545235.1. Taxonomy (NCBI): domain Eukaryota; kingdom Viridiplantae; phylum Streptophyta; class Magnoliopsida; order Asterales; family Asteraceae; genus Helianthus; species Helianthus tuberosus. The sequence continues at coordinate 40,313,475 of CM060360.1, read as the reverse complement.
CGGCAGAGGCGCAGCCGTTTGATTGCAGGGTGTTTATCACGCGTATTGCCCAGCATTGCGGCCGGTATTTCCTATTCCTTGAGGATATGCTGGCCCCAGCACCTTCCGAGCCCTTAGATCTTAGGACTATGAGAGGGATGAAGATTGCGGTGAACATTTCTGGATCTCGGGCACTGGTTTGTTGGCAAGGACGGACATATTTTTGTACCCGAACCGATACCACCAGGAACAGCTAGAGGCTGGGAAGGTGGAGATGCCGCATGTTGCCGACGTGCCTGTTATGGATGGAGACGTGGAGCCTGAGGTTGACCAGGGGCCGCATCCGCAGGAGCCGCCACAGATTCCTCGTCGCATTTATCATGCAGTGAGGTTGCCTCAGTCCACCCAGCGTCTCCTTGAGAGGCTGGTGACGGGTCAGGAAGGTATGATGGCGAGCTGGACACAGCAATTTCAGCGGATGGACAGGCGGATGGACTGGATGGAGGATTTGATAGAGTGGGTGATGGCTAGTGAGGCTGAGAGACGTACCCAGGCGGGGTTGGCAGTTCGACCCCCGCCACATCTACGAGTGTATCCGGGTACCGACATGGAGGCAGGCCTGTGCAGGACACAGGCAGGCACGTCCGCTACGCAGATCCATATGACAGGTGGTGGAGATGATTCTGACAACACCAGTGATGACATGGAGGATTAGTATTTCTATTTGTTGGGTGAACTTTATTTGTTAAACATTTGTGGGCATCTATGAACAAATATTTATTTATTTTTGTTTATTTTGGTTGTGTTGGGCATCTATGGACTAGTATTTATTTCATTTTGGTATGTTTAAACATTTGTAACTTGATGAGTGTTTATTCGTTTTGTTATTTATGCTTAGTCGACTTATTAAAAAAAAACAACATTTTTTAAAAAACTTAATATTTATAATAATATTAAAAAACGACATTTATAACTAATATTCGATTACATGTCTTGCATAAACTTACATACTAACAATGAAAAATAACAAGACAAATAACACAAAAAAAAATCCAACTGATTATCAAACAACTTTCCCTCTTACGAACAACCCTTGAATGATTATCTTCAAATTTCACGACTTGCAATTTATACATTCGAACCTCCTCTCTCAAATACTTGACTTCGTTTTCAAGCACGGCCTTCGTATCCATCAGTCCTTTGATGACCACACATGCCCGATGACACATGGGAGGATCGTGCCACACAAAGAAGTTGCACTTAGAACGCGGACACGGAAGAGGAATTAGTGTTTCAAAGTAAGGATGACAAAAATACCCGATCATATACCCGATTTTTTTTAATTTATATTTTTATAACCGGGTATGGGTATGGGATTAAAAACATACCATATTGTGGCAAGTGTAAAATTGACGTCCGGGATTAGGTTCAGTCCAAGACGTTCTTAGTGCAGCTTTCCTACCACATTTGCAAACAACCATTGTGAATTCATGATTGTGAAGATGGTGTATATTTGATTTGGAACTTCTGATACGTATACAAGTTTAAAAAAAAACCAACTCGATAAGCCGCTCATAGGGCCATACACGCGTTTGGGGGGTACGGAAACTGACAACTTATCAGAGAATACGAATCGTATTTCCCGATGAGACCCGTATACGTCTACGTTTTCTGAAAAGTTGACAGATATTCATTACACTTCAGTTCAATACGCGTCTCACCTATATGCGTCTCATTGAACTTCAGTTTCCTTTTATAGTTAAAACGAACAAAGCTGGTCACAAGTACATATGCAAAGGTTTTTTTGGGCTGAGTTCGGGACCACACAATGACAATCCGGCAGGTGGTCTCTCTTATAGTTTTCGCTCTCGTATCGCTCTATACGGTCGGAATATTCAAGGTTTTTTTTGTGGTTTTATTTTGGCCGTTTGTGTTGGTGGTGGGGTTGTAGTTGTGGTGGTGGTGGGGGTGGGCCAGCTAGGGTGGTTGTGGTGGTGGTGGTGGGTCGGCTAGGGTGGTGGTGGTGGTGGTGGTGGGTCGGCTGGGGTGGTGGTGGTGGTGGGTCAGCTATGGTGGTGGTGGTGGTGGGTCGGCTGTGGTGGTGGTGGTGGTGGGTCGGCTGTGGTAGTTGTGGTGGGGGGGTCGGCTTTGGAGGTTGTGGTGGTGGTGGTGGGTCGGCTGTGGAGGTAGATGAGGTGGTTAAGGGTGGTGGTGGGCTATGGTGGTGCCGTGGTGGGTCGTGGTTGTGGTGGTGCTTGAATTGGTTTTTTATTTTTATTTTTTTTACAATATATTTTCGAATGCCGAGACTAATGCTAAATTGTGTTTTTTTATTAACAGGATATCGAAAGTCGGTGTTTTGACTGTGGTGGTAGTGTAATCTTTATGGAGAAACTACGTTCTTATTTCAGATTCATGCACTAGAACGCCGATCTAGGATCACGTGTTATAGGAGTAGCCTGTGGCGTCGTCAGCTCCCAGTGACGGTAGACAACGCGGTCTGCCCCGTAGCATGTCCTTCCAAGAGAGGAGTTCATTAGTGTTCTCATGAGCCTTCCACCAACGGGAATGCCACTGCGCTCACCATCCCGAGGGGACGCGGAAGACTGGATGGTGGTTAATAAACGAAATGTCGACTCCATTGCTCCAACCTTCTGATCCCTTGTGCCATCTCAGTGTGGTGGATGTGAAGCAGAAACCCCGTTGGAAGGTAGGGTTCGGTACGCAATTTCAAGACAGCCGGCATGTCTTTGAATTGTGTATGCTACACCCATCGTTTTCCTTTGCAGGAATTCAAGAATATGTAACAATTAGCGATTTAGGGTTTAGGATTTAGGGTTTAGTCGTTACATTTTGTATGAAAGTTACATGTTTTGTGTATTAATATAAAATGATGTTAATTAGATTTTGAATTACGTTTCTTGTTGCGTTATGGTTAATAAACGACAAGTTAAAAACAATTAAAGACATAAAAATTTGACATTTTATAACATACATATTGCGTTATGGAAACAATTAAACACATAATAATAATTGATAAATAAAAAAGTTGACATTTAATAAAACGTTATAATATACCCATTTAATAAAATCTGACATTTAAAAGTTTGACAATTAAAGACGTAATAATACTCATTTAGTAATATTAAATAAAACTCGTTTAATAAAAATTTGACATTTAAAACTTTTGATGATTAAAGACATTATGATAATTCATAAATAAAAAACTTTGTTATAATATATACAATTCGTTTTATAAAAAAAAATTGACATTTAATAATACTTATAAAAATTTGGCATTTTATAATATACACAATTCATTTCATAAAAATATGAAGTTTTTAATAAGAATATTTGATAAAAAAAACATATGCACATTTTTTTATTAAAAATATACACAATTCATTTCAGAAAAATATGAAGTTATATAATACTAACACAATTTTTATAACAACATTTTATAAAAAAAATATTAATTTTCTTATATAAATATTACACAACTTCCCTATACAAAAACCCTATCAAAATAATGTTTCTTGCATCCCAATCATTGGGTAATCATTGGCTGACACCCAATGATTGGCATTAATTAGATGGTAGGGACCATTTTCAAACGTATTGGGCAATGAGGGGCGTATTGGTGGGGCCAGTTTGAGGCGTCTTGGGGAATGAGAGTCATTTAGGGTTAGGGGATGTGTAAATAGTTTTGGAGGGATGTATGGATACCTCCACCGAAAAAATAAGACTGCATAATTAAACATATACTAAAACTAATCATCATTGGAATCGACATGAGCGGAGTTCCAAATATGCCGGATTAAATCGGCACGAAAGTTGAGATGCATATGCTTGTTATGTAAGGCCCACATGTCTACCACTTGTTGAGCCGCAACAACCGGCTCAACATCCTCATGAATGTCATTCAAATCATATTCGCATATTGTGTTACCTTCATCTACGATAATCATGTGATGCAATAATATACAAGCATACATAATGTATCTCAATTTTTTGGGGGTAAATGGATTTGTCGTGGCACAATGTGACATCCTTGCTTTAAAACACCAAATAACCGTTCAACATCTTTTCTTGTCGATTCTTGATGTTTTACAAATTTCTTTCTTTTATCATCTTCGGGATGGGATATGGTATAATTTTACCAATTACTACATACTCAGGGTATATACTATCAGCAAGATAATACCGTTGTTTGTATTCCACCCCTGAATCCATAAAGAATCGGGTCCGTTACCCTCTATGATGTTGTTGAAAACCTCAAACTGATGAAGAATCTTAAGTCATTATTTGAACTAGACACACTAAAGAACATATGCCAAACCCATAGATCTTGTGAACACACAACTTCTAACATTATTGAGGGATGTTCTGTATCACCACACGTGACTTGAGCTAGCAATGCATTAGCGTCGTTACGCCACAACCAATCCATACAACCAATACTGCCTAGCATTCCGGGGAATCAATGTCTTTCTTCGTGGGCTACATATAGTTTTTTTATGTCCTTCGGTGTTGGTTTACGCACATACTTCTAGCTATACAACTTGACCACACATTTGCAAAATTTATACAGACTTTCTAGTGATGTTTTTTGAACATCTTCAAATACTCATCCCATGCGTCATTAGAATTGTCTTATGCCATTTTCTGAATCTCCGATGTGCAATTTTGTAAGGTCGTAAAACCCCTTTAACCTCTGGCATCCCATGGTAATGTAAAAAATAGGTCCATATTTTCCAAATCATTGGCAACACGTAGGAAAAGACAACGACTTATTCGAAACCGATGCCTAAACTGTTCATCGGTGTAGGCAAGGTTACCAGCATTATAGTCGACCACCAATTGTTCGTGAGTACCTATGGTAACGAATTAAAACATAATTATCAAATATTTAAAATAATATCTAAAAACAACAAGGAAAAATTTTATTTAAAGCGGCACTCCTTGTTCTCGGTTGCGACGTATGTTCTTTTTCTTCTTCCTCCAAAATAATTTGCGATGTCTCCAATACCGCATTTACATAAAAATTTGCGATTTCATCGGATGAGGATGAAGAAACCATGATTGTAGGGAGAATTCGTATATTCTTTGGAGAGAATTTCATAGAGAGAAAGAGTAGAGATTGTGTAAAACATTATGTGAAATGTGAATATTTAAAAAGGATTTAAAGAAAATTAAGAATATTTAAAAAGGATTTAGAGAAAATTAATTATTTTTTTAAATTAATTCTGACTGTTGCAAGGGCCCATCAAACAACGACTACCTTATTCGTGGCCTTCGTGGTAATGTCCACACCTTTCATGGCCATTAGTGAGGGAGGGGGTGTTCCACTAGTGGCCATGAGTGCCACGTCAACCACAACCATCTTCACTGTTTTTACATTATCCGGCCTTAACAAGAGATATCTCACATGATTGGACCCACACACTTAAATGATATATTCCTCAATAAGGTCAGTCATTAGTCTCTTTTCATTTGACCCTATCTCTATAACAAGAAAGACATCTTGACCGAACACAACCACATCCTCAATAACAAAAATGAAAAAAAGATATAGCCATCAATAATAAATCAAGATCTAGGCATCGTCAATAAAGGATCATAGAAGACTGTCATTTTTGGTTGCTCTCTAGGTGTTTCGTTGGAGAACTTTGAAGATCAGGTTAGATCGGAACTGTACGAACATAATTGGAGGTAAATGGTATTGGAAATATGGAATAAGGTGAATCGAGATTTAATTTAGTGAAATTATTTATGGGACCTTTGATATGGTGAATTGAAGACTAAATTCTTGAGTAGAGTTTTTATGTCTTTTAGTTAGAGTTTTTATGTCTTTTAAATAGAGTCTTTATGTCTCAAATTAACTCTCTAATTATAGTAGACACTTCACCCACTTATGGCTCTTGTAAGAAAAATTGGCTTTGTGTCTCATTTTATGATGGACAAGAAAAAAAACATAAGTCTATACAGGGAGAATTCTAAAATAAGAAGTATCACTTGAAAACCCATAAGTTGAGAAACTATATAGTGGAGTAGTCTATACTATATTCCATTAACTTTGCAACCTTATTTGTTCCATAAGTTTAAACACTAATATTTTTGGTTTGTTAATTCTTGTAGGGAAGAAGGATTATACAAGGAGATGCGGTTCAAGTTCTCGTTAAAGAAATACGAAACTGAAATCAAACAAGAAGACACGACTCAAGTTCTTATCGAAGAAACCGGTCTCAATCACTTTGTTTACATAAAACTGTATTTATGTTTATTTTTGTTTGGATTTGTAGATGGTTCATGTGCTACAATTTCACAAATGAATAAATAGAGTATCTTTATTATTTTGATATAATTTTAATAAAATTGTGACCCATCTCCAACAAATGATCCCCAATGAATTTATTGTCTATTAACATTAGCGAGGTTGGGTCGCCGGGAAACTGGCGTGGATTATAAACATTAAGTAGAAGAACAATGTCAATTTTAATGTGCAAAACTGAAAAATCTTCTATTAAGAAGAGTCGTGTGGCCAAATTATGGGGTAGTCTAGCAGACTGATTTCTGTGTAGAATCTATTGCAGTGACTCACACTCTATCTTTTATCGATTTTTTATTCTACTTGGTGTCTTGTTAATGTGTATGCCTAGGAGAACCAACGCTTAGGAGATATTTATGGATCCGCCTCTTTGACCTTATTTCCAATTATGAATGTCAGTGGGTTTTTATCGGTGATTTTAATAATGTTAGGATCTCAGACGAGAGATCTAATTATGTTTTTGACCGAAAGAGTGTTATGGCTTTCAATAGGTTCACTAGTCGGGACAAATTTTGGATGATGGTGACAAATTAAGCAAAAACTTGACTGATTTGTTGTTAATGGTTCCTTCTTGAACATGTGGCTGGATGCCAATGTGAATGAGTTCCTTTGACTATTATTGGGCCATTTCCTGTAGTACTTTCTGTGGTGGTATCTATATTTGGGCCATCCCGGTTACGTTTTTTTTTCTTCTGGCTTGGGACAATTTTGGACAATTCTTTGGATTCATATTATATTGCCACCGTTAATCGTAACCAACTTTTTAGATGATCTCAGCCGTATAAAGTCCTCAACTTTTGATCTCAGCCATTTAAAGTACCTAAAATCCTTCTAGAAGTAGCAGTTCATGGCAGTTCCACACTCTCTCTCCTAAAATCCAACAGTCGGTGATGGTTTCCCTAGATCAACTCTCCACGTCCGGTGAACTGCACACGTTCTCCTCCACCCATGTTTTCCGTTTTATCCTCCCAACCACCCTAGCCGACCCATTACATAAACCCTACAACCTCCACCACACAGCATCGCCAGTTCAAATTCATCCTTCTTCACCCACCACTATTATTTCACCTGCAATCGTCGGCTTTACGTAAGAGGCTACAAGTACCGTTGAAGACCGCTTTGAATCTTCCAGTGGATTTATCGAGTTCGTAGTCGGTGACGCCGATTGGAAGAATGCCCTTCGGAATCCGTGTGCAATTAGCAGGTTTCATCTCATCTCACCTTTATTCAAATTGAAAATTAGGTTAAGTTTTTTTTTTCATCTGTGTGATTCTTAATGTTTGTAAATGAGATAACCAGATGATCAATGGCCAATTCCTTTTAAATTATCATAGCCCCAAATCTTGCTTCTTGATGTGCGGGTGCAAACACGTTATATGTTGTATGGTTTTGCGTCGGTTTTTTGTTTTGAATGTGTTTAATTATATTGGTTTATGTGTTTATGGTTTGTTGGGTTTTTCAGGCTTAACGGTGCTCAAACGAGGAATAACGATCATACAAGCTGGAAAACGGGTTTTACGAAGTAATTCGGAGCATAAAAACACTTTGGCTGGAAACTTACTCCCTCGCGCCATGCGAGGGAGACGCCTTACACTGGGGCGCCACGGGAGGGGAGACAGTCAACGAGTCGGTCAAATTATGATCTGTCTCACCACGCGAGGGAGTAAGGTTGTATTGGCGAGCGGCGCGACAGATGGAGACGCAAGAATTTTTGGTTTTTAAGCTAGTTTTACATGGAAACAGGGGGATTCATTCACTAGCCGTCAGGAACGATTGGAGAACAATTTTAGGCGATTTTTCTCATCATCTTCCATCTTCCAAGCAATTCCCTCATGTCTGATCAATTTCTAACAAATCTTGAAGCTGTGATGACTTCCATGTGCGGCTAAAATCTTCATAACTTCTACCCGGATGAACTTTTACATTGTTTTGCATTAAACGTTGTTTGCGGATTCGTATAACTGGTATAGCTTGACCACTTGTGTTGGATTATTGGTAAACGTTTCTTGTGTTTGAATTACTTGTCGTTTATTCAACGTATTAGCAACTTCCTTGCGTTGTTAGCAGGTTAGTAAATCGGTGGGTAGTTCATACAAACAAACGGGTTATTAGGTTGCATAGTGAATCTTAAAAACTAACCTTATTAACTAATCAAATTCATTAATTCCGAGGCCATGTCTATGTGGTGTTTCGAATCAGTAAAAAGGTTTTTATGTTAAACAGGTAATTGGGATTCCGGGTAGAGGTTATTCTTTCTCGTATTGATTACAACTTTATTAATTAGCTCTTTAGTTTTTACAATCAAATTCATAAAAAACCCCAATCTAGTTAATTTAGTTCTTAGTTAAAAACGCGACACTGACCACAAATTCCCCGTGGATACGATACCCTACTTACCCTATCTACGTAGCTTATTTAGGTTTTTGATTGACCCTAACGACAGTCATCAAAATGACGTCGTTGCCGGGGAGCTAGTGCGCTTAGTGCTAGTTTACTATTGTTTGTTTGTTTTCGTTTTGCATAAAAAAAATAAATTAAAAAACAATCCAAAAATATTAGTTTTTTTTTTCTTTCTAGTTAGTTTTTATTTTATTTTATTATTATTATTAATTTTTTTTGTTTGTTCAGTACTACTATTAGTTTGTTATTTGTGCCGAAATAATGGCATCGAAATATGATTATGACCCATGCTCATGTTGCGGGAGCTATTATCACTGGGCTTAAGATTGTCCACATTCTGAACAAGGGTACTACCAACCGGATTATGGCTCCAGAGGATATCAAAACTACAATCAATCCGATAAAGGCAGGGACAGACACAATCGTAACCCAAATTCAGATTTCTTGGAAGAGTATGGTTACGAGGGCAGTGATTATTTTCAAGAACGTGATCAAGTAGGTTTGGCTAAAAACTCCCCAAATGAGGTAGATAAGATATTAGAAGTAATCAACAGCATCGTCAAGCGTTTAAAGGAAATCTACCACTCTTTCGATGAGCAACAGAAGATCAATGCATCACTTGCCCAGCAAATTGGACAGCTAACTGACCAGTTTAATGAATATTTAGAAAGAAAATCTAAGAGGTTGGAGACATTAGAAGAAATGCCAGTTGAGGAAGTAACTCCGGTAATAGTAATGGTTGATGATGTTGCTTCAGGGTTCAAAGAGAATATTTCCATTGCTACAGTTAGTATGGTTGAGGATGTTAGATTGGAGAAAGATAGAGAGTTAGGAGAACCGCTTTTACCAATCTAACTTGGGGATTTCAAGACGGATAACGCTTTATTGGATTATGGAGCTAGAGTGAGTGTTCTTCCAGGGTATGTTTATGACAGGTATGAATTGGGTCCATTGCAACATGTTAATGCTTCTATGGTGTTAGCTGAATACTCACGAAAGAGGCCCTGAGGGATTTTGAAATGATTGACTGTCAAGGTGGGTGATTTTTATTTGTAGGTCCACCCGGAGGATCGAGTAACCTCTATTCCCTGTTTTCCGACAAACCCGAGAGTGCGGAATCCAAACGGGTAAGTCAAACCAAGTTACGAACACGTAAGACACAAGATTCAACGATTAACACTCAATGTATTAATGTAGAAACGGTTACAAAGCAATGTTTACAAGATGCTCTCATAAAATCTCAGTGTGTGTGTGTTTACAGTATTCGCTCCGAAATCTATTCAGACTTCCTTAAAAAATGTTCTGTCTGATGTCTGAGTATTTATACTAACAACATGACGAAATCCAATGGCTAACGAAATCCCAGTGACGAATACACATGGTCCAGACGAAATCACTTGATTTCGTCCCATAAGGTGATTTCATCACAAAGTGATTTCATCATAAGGGATTTCGCCAACAGTCACATGTTGAGTCCCTGTTTTCGTCACATGTATGGGCCTCAGACTTGGGCTTTTTCTTGGACTTCTTCAAGGATGGGCCAAACAAACAATTGGTTACACAAACAAACAACTAGTAAACATAATCTAAATGCAAACTGCACAACGCAGTTGCATTTACATCGAACTTTACGAAGTAACTAGTATACCTAGTCAAGACAGGAGGTTGTCTTGACTACGGCCTTCACTTCGTAGCCGAGTCGAACCGAGCCGAGCCGTATCCACAAAATATGTATCAACAAACTCCCCCTTGGATGCTTCTCGCGAGGTTCGTAAACTCGATCTCCATCTCTTGATGGTTCATTCATTCTCGGAAAGGATCTTCAAAGTCTTCACGTGACACAATCAGGGAGTGTATCACAAACTCCCCCTTGAATGATGCTCGTGAATCTTTTGATCTTCAATACTACAGATCCTTTCGGTGTTGATGAGTGGTCAACTGCAACCCGATCATCTTGATCTTCTGATTGCATCCACGTCGTGTCTTCACTTTACGGCTTGTCATCTGACACGTTCTCTTCACCTTTAGCTGATTCTGATGTCGCATCTGCACATACAAGAAAGCTAAACACGTAATGAGAACAACCGCTTGGAATTTAGACAAATTAAACAAATGACACATATGAGATCAAATCTCATTTAAACACCGATTGACAACAGTTTGAAAGTTTAGAAAATGATCAATTTTAATCCCTTACTTTCAAAACTTGTTAACTTCGACTGTTTATGAAGATGCAATTGTTTTCCGGCTTACAATCAGGATTTTGGGTAGGATAGACTCGAGTTCCAACACCGGTCAATCAAAAATAAACTAGAAGCAAAATCTTTTTGGCTTTTATAAAGTTTAAATTAAAACACATCTAAAATATTTTTTGAATTTTTTTTTATTTTTCAAATGTAAAGACGGAAAGCAATAAATAAATATATACAAAGATGCATAAACTGAAAGCAGTAAACAAATATTTACAGACATTCTTTTTGCGAGTTTCGAGGGTAAGAGAATCATATCAGTGTACGGTCACGCCAAAACGCTCTTTTTGATCAATTAGTTAACATTTAGATAAGCATCCTATAACAATTATCGGTATTGTTGTCCACATAAGCTCAACTTATCACATGTAATCATGGAGAGGGGATACGATTAGTGTATGATTTATACTTACCAACTGGTGTTCATCCACACACGACACATTCCCGTATCAAGGTATGCACGAGAGTTCATCTTACCGGTGAGTATACTGTTTATCATCTGTTTGACCGTATAAAAGATGTGAGAAGCTCACTTTTTTTTATTGAAAACAAGCCCTATGTGATAGAATCACTTATTGATGAGGAACTTGATTTTCAGATGCATGAAGGGCACAAGAGCAACTCCGTGAACAGGTCAGTACTTTCGCACAGCAAAGAGACGAACTTGACTCCCGGATAAATGTGATATATTATCACTTATTTTGTGTGGACATGTGATTGTTGGTCACTTATTGAGGTCGAATGAAATATGTACACGTATGTATAGTATCATGGAAGATCTAGACTTCGTCTCCGTAATTTTTCGGTAAAAGATACAACCATGATACCCAGATGATAGGACAGCATAAAGACCGAATATCTCAGAACCTCGGCAATCTCTCAAACGAAATTTCGGTACTAAGACCATATGCCTGCACACTTTAAAATGATTGTGAGCCTACCGATACATCTTATATAGAGCTACTTATCGTTTTTAATTTTAAGTTCAGTTCGAAGAGGTTTCGACAGACCACTGATTTACTATCATTTTCTCTTTTTCTCGCCAGGAAACTCATTTTTGTTTTTCTATTGTTTTTGAGTTTTGAAATTTTTCGATGTTTTTGAATTTTCAAATTTGGATTTACTCCCCCTAAAATCAACAAACTATGATAAATTTTAAAAACACAAAGGTATTTACAAAAATGATTTTCCGATGTCGGTCAACTCATGTTTTACCTCAATGCCGTTTACCAAAATTAATTTAATCAGAAATGATTTATCGAATTTTCGAAAAATGATTTAGCACGTCGGTAAGCGGTGCGGACCATGACAACATTGATGAGTTTCATATTAAAACAATCACGTGTGTGGTGATATTCGAGATCAACGTGTCTGTCCAAAGAGTGCTGTACGAGATGATAATAATTCTTAAAGCAGCTTAAATATCGACGAGATAAGAAAATCAAAACCGTATCCTGTAACTGTTTCATGCATTGCAAGGAATCTGAGTGCTCTCCCAAACTGGATATCCACCCGGTGTGGACTTCAAAGTCGATTTTGCAGCTACTGAGAAATCTCTTCACATCAACAAGATCATAAACCTTTGGTTCCGGCTGGTCTTCCACATTGCACCAGCGAAGGTCTTTGTCTTTCTGTTTTAGAAGTAGTGTGCGGTTGTTCAATCCAAGCCAAGGCATCCGCACACCCGGTTGGTTTGTTCAACAAACACATTTTCTTCAATCACACCGCGAAGAAATGTACACTGCACGTTCATCCAGTTAACTTTTGAACTTCAGACGTGCTGCAGGTGCGTACATTTTGATTGAATCTATCCCGGTGACCCGATTAAAGCCTTTAAACAATCAAACTTTGAAATGATTTGCATTTTGTCGAAGCTTTCAATTTCTTTCGACAGACAATTCTGTCTTCTTTTCTTTTTCTCTCCATCAAAGGCAACAATTTCTTTGTCGCCGATCTTGTGCATGGACACTCCACTATCAACAATCCGATGACTATCGATAGTTCCTCCTGGAACATCCTGCACACTCACTCAGAGAATAGTTGGAGAGGGGGACCCAAGCCTTCATAGACTTGGGTTGCCCCTGAGAATCAAGAAATGTAATTTCAATTTCTTGAAGGTCCTTAAATTGCAAGCCTCCCCCTGAATCCTCACCTGTTTTCGGTTTCCAAGCTTGTTTCCTTTTACCGGATTGTGTATTATTTACACTTTCTGGTTTTAATGGTTGTGACAAACTAGGTTTCCTATTAACAGTTTCTGGTTTTCAAGCCTTTTCGATCACCTTCACATTTTGACATCGTTGTTTTGTTTCTTGTTATTTAATCGTACGTTTGTCATTTTTGGGTGAAACAGGACGACATTTTTGGTGACCTTGTTCCGAAGGGGCTCTTTCTACAAAATTTGGTTTCGGAGAGTTTGTGCAATTTCTGATAATGTGGCCAAACTCCCCGCATTTAAAGCATGATCTCCTTTCAACAAAATTAGGAGATTCTGTTCGAGGACCTGACGTTGAATTTGTAGACCCCGAGGTACTAGTTTCACACCCGTTTATGTGTTGGGTGTAATTGTTATCACTATTACGTTTCAAAGTTTTGAACTTTTGAACAAACTCAGTATTGGATTTTTTTTTTTTAAAAGTCTCAACTTTATCAGTACCCTTGGAGGCCACAAACTTAATGTCTTTGTTTTTCTTCTTGTAACGAGCTCCTTTTGATTCAACCTTAGCCTTAGGCTTTGGAGCTTGTTGTTGTTGTTTACCCTTAAAAGCGATAGGTTGTTGCTTCGTTGGTGATTTTTGATTTCCAAATTTTCTTCTAACTTCAACTTTTGGAATCGGATCACACTGAGTTACTGAAACTCTCGGGATCCACTTTTCCAAAAACTTACTGGTAGTATCTTCAAACACTTTATCAATCAAATATTGATTGACGTTTTTAATTGGAAAAGCTGTGTTTGAATAAATTATGTCATCACCAACTAAAGTGTACAACACGTTATCACTTTTAACAGTAGACACTGTCTCAGTGATAGGATCTATCTCTTGTTTAACATCAGTTGATTGCACAGCAGGAGTAGGAGGATCACACAGAATGTGATTCTCAAAAGGCACTTCTACTCCTTTTCTATCGTCAAGATATTTATCCTCATCACTCACATCTGATTCATCATCCGAAGAATCATAGTCCTCAATGGTTGGAGGACTTTGATTTGAAGCACATGATGACTTTTCCTTGCTATTAGATGAGCCCTCCAATGAATTGTCCATTTTGAACCCTAAGCCAATTGTAACTTCCTCATAATCAAGAGGTACAGTTGGCTCAAAACGCGGCATTTCCTCCTCATCGGGCATCTTGCTATAGTTGTGTCTCAAAGGAGGCGGACACGACTTATACCCAACGCCTTTAACATTACCCTTTAGTTGTTGAACGTCAATGATGTGATCAAGCACATATCGGGAGTTTGAGTAACTCTCCAATTTGAGCTTTATCGCTTCATGCTCACATTTCGCCTCGGCTAGCTCTTTCTTAGTTGCCTCAATGATATTAATGTAATTATTAATACCAGTTTGCTTATTAAAAACCGTTTTTGATAATTCAGAAACACTTTTCTTGAGTGTTTCAATTACCGATTTAAAATCTTTTTCGTTGCGAGCTAAGGCCATGTTTGCCTCTTTGCACTTTGACAGTTCAATAACCAAACTCTGATTGTGACTGTGAATCTTTTCAGATTCTTGTTTCATATCAGCACAATCACTACATATGCTAGGAGTTTCAGATTTTACCTGACTTGTAGAAGCTGAGACATTAACCATAAAGGCAGTCTGAGAAGAGAAAGATCCATCTTCAGTGAGAATCTCCTCCATTTCTTCTGATGTAGCATCAGCTTTCTTGATCAAGACATATTTCTGACACTTGACCTCCTCAGCATCATTCAACAAACTATCACATTCATTCACATCCGATTCTTCATCAGAACTGCCACTGTAGCCTGAACTGTCATCATCTTCAGAGAATTCTTCTTTGTGCACATGCTTGATGTGACTGATGATCTTCGCATAACATGCAGTTCCTCCTCCCAACTGTACGGACCAATCACATCCTTCATCAGCTTGAACTATCAATGCTCGGTTGGGGTTTGAAGGCCCTGACTGGTTGGTTTGGTTGTTAGCAGCTACTATCCCTCTTTCGTTGTCAGCTTGATTTGAAGTACTTGTTTGATTTTGGAAGGGATTTTGGTTGCCTTGTTTGCTCAGTCGCGTGCATTCACGTTTGAAGTGACCCTTTTCACCGCAATTAAAGCATGTGACAGCACCCTTGTCAAACCCGTACTTGGTATCCCTTTTGCTTTCCAAGCTGGTTCTCCCCGTTCTGCTCATATAATCCTTTGACCTTCTCACAGCGCTAGCAAACGCCCACTTAATGTCCATCAACTCCATCTCATCTCTGTCTATCTGCTGATAATCTTCATTGGTCAAATTAATGTTTCCAATTTGACTTGCGACTAATCCGCTGTAGGCATTAACCATAGAGGTAAGAATTTCAATGTGATCCCGTGCAGCTTCTACACTCACTTTTGAAAGATTTGAAGTATCAGGTTTGTTACCATAGAAGGCTTGTTGTGGTTGGGCTTGTGGTGGTTTAGAAAAATAGGCAGTTGGATCAAATTGGGGTTGGGGTGTGGTAACTTGAGGTTTCGGAAGATAGGCATTTATATCAAATTGGGGTTGAGGTGTGGCAACTTGAGGTTTAGAAAAATAGGCAGTTGGATCAAATTGGGGTTGGGGTGCTGCAACTTGAGGTTTCGGAAGATAGGCATTTATGTCAAATTGGGGTTGTGCAACTACTCCTCCAAAATAGGAATTTGGGTCGAAAGCATTTGACACATAAGCTGTTTGTATCTTTGGTTGCTGGCTTGTACTAGTAGCAGGAGCAATCCCTCCAAAGTACATCTTTGGATTTTGAGGGACAGGAATTAGTTTAGCTTTTCTGATTTCTTCTGCATCCTTGTTCTCCAGCTTTTGAACAAACTCATAGATACTGACAGTATCCAATACACTTGTATGCTTTAACAACTCAATGAATGGGCTCCACTTTGGTGGTAGAG
Source organism: Helianthus tuberosus (assembly GCA_030545235.1). Lineage (NCBI taxonomy): Eukaryota > Viridiplantae > Streptophyta > Magnoliopsida > Asterales > Asteraceae > Helianthus > Helianthus tuberosus. Next base: position 40,297,418 of record CM060360.1, on the reverse strand, counting down.
CATCAGCAAACCGTGCGACTATTTCCTGGGAAGATATAATAACCTTGTAAGAAATCATTTCACTAATTAAATGATAAAAACGAGTTGTCATCTCATTCAGTGTTTCAGTCTGCACAAACATAAACCCTTCAAACTCTTTCTTTAGTAAATCATGACGCGTCTTCCATGTGGCCGCATTTCCTTCTCCTCTGTTAACTAGGATGTCCCACAAGGCTTTGGTGCTGGTACAATGGGCGAATTGATGATAGATATCTTTGTGTAATGCTTGCGTAAGAATAGCAAACGCTTTATTTTCAAGGTCATACGCCTTCTTGTCGTTTTCAGCCATGGCCCCCAAAGTTGTAGCATTTGATCCGGCTTCCTCAAGAGCATCGTTATATGCTGTGGTGAAACACACCATAACTCGGTGTTTTGACCTAAAACATAATTCTGAAAACGACCTTTCCATGATGGATAGTCGTTCATATGGTTGAGTTTTGGCGGATGGTTATTGCTACCCGTTTCATTTTCGCTTATGAGCAGGTTTTGGATACTTTGATTTTGATTTGCCACGCACGCCCATTGACTAGCCGACATTCTTTCTTGTGGCATCAAAGACTTAACCCACGACATATCAGGGACCGTGCTAATGCTCCAATCTAATGGATTAGAACTCATATTTGATATTAGAACAATTGTACCTGCTTAAAAACTTGAAACCAAATGGTTAACAATGAAATAAAACGCTACTGTTAGAAATATCAAATGTATAGGACGAAATCTAAAGGAGTTCGTCCAACACAATAATGACGAAAACAAATAAAGGTGTTTTCGTTGCTGATGTCTGATGAAAATAAGTGTTTTTCGTCGCTGAAATGTAAGTGAAGATTGATTTCGTCGCTGACTTGAAAGTGGAGATTGATTTCGTCGCTAACTTGTGATTTCGTCCAGACTTGGTAACAAACTATGTGTTGACGAAATCAGATGTGATTTCGTCCAGTATGATATTGTTGACCAGGGTGTTTTCGTCCAGCAACAAGTTGACCAGCAAGTGATTTTGTCTTGACCAACACAAGTGATTTCGTCTGGATATGCTTGATGGATTTCGTCCAGAATAAAGTATTTTCGTCCAGAAAGATATCACTCAGATTTCGTCCAGGAGAGCATGTGATTTCGTCCAATCAGGAGTTGTTGACTGAAGTGATTTCGTCCAGCAAAATGAACAACTCGATCCAATTCGCTTTATTTTCACCTAATTTCCTCCCCACCAACGTAGTCGACAAGATCTTCAAAACATACCGATAAACTGGATTACGAACCGAAGTAATCAGGTTCGTAACTGCCAATGGGTGTTCAGAAATCGTCCTCCAGAAATGACGTAACTCAGCCCCTCAAACACTGTGCTCCCTATCAATAGTGTATGCACCTCTCAGACTAGTCACAAACCCGGGCTGCTTGACCTCTTCCTCCGTATAAAAACCCGATACAATAGCGAACCTCACCATATTCATCTCGAATACTTGCCTCCCCAGACTGAAAGACACAACTTTGTCATCATCAAACATTCCTTCTTTGTGTTTCCATGTGCTGTGAAACTCCAACACCAGCTCCTCATACTGATCCCAAACGCAATCTAGCATATCTATCAACTTTGGACCCAGGAGGTCCAACACCTCTTGCCTTGAACGTATTTCATCCAACCAAGTCCAATCTATGCACCTGTGTTGAAACAATTGTGTATCTTTCAACTTATCATACTTTCTCAATTCATTTGAATCTAGCTCGAACTGAAGTATCGGGTGGTCAAGTCTATTAACTTTACTTGTTGGAATCCATTCATGAGACCTTTGATATTTGATTTTTCTCAACCTCGGATCCTGAGCATCTATTTGTAATATCGGAGTCTCTTGTACTATCAGTTCCTCCTGTGCTATCTGATCTGCACCCCTCTTTCGGCTCCTACCACTACCTCCTCTACTGCTACCTGCATCTGCCATGTCTGCAAAACAGATATTAAACAAGACAAAACAAGCAGATAATCAGTAATCACAAACTATTTTTTATATTTTTTATTTTTAAATTTGTTTTTTGAATTTTTTTAAATTTTTAAATTTTTTGGTTTTTTTATAAAAATTTTCTAAAAATTAGAATAGCCGTATAGCATTTCATTCGCAGCTAAATTCTGAAAATAAATTTGAATTAAAAACACTGGGTTACCTTTTACAATTGCTAAGTAATAATTAAAGTCGCCCGAATGGAGATTGAGTACGGGCGAGCCTAGTTAACTTGTACGTGCAAGTAAACCCAAGACCGACTAAATAGACTCGATCTAGACTAAACAGAACTTAACTGGGACTCAATGTACACTACCCCCCTCGGCACTTTAATTGTCCGCAATTAAACTTGAGTGCCTAACCAAGACATTGTAGTCCAACCTTACACAAATGCAACCATTTATTAATTTAAAATCAAATTTTTAGCGTTTGAAAAAGTCCGCCTAGTTAAAGGAGGGTTTTCCTTTTTGCAAAAATTTTGTTTCATTGTGCTAGGTTTGAACTTTACGCGCCAATGTGCTCCATACCAATAAACATTTAGCAAATCAACATCCAAACCCACCTCGACAATCATTCGCGCCCAATAACAATCTTAATTCAGCCCATGTATATCACCACTCGAAACCAAAAACCTAAGTTAATGTCAAAACGGCTATGTTATCTGAAAAGATTGTACTACCATGTGCAAAATCCCAAACCAAGACCAGTCGCACCCAAATACTAAACTAAAAACAACCTAACTCAATCTCAAAACACACGGGTCGCACCTCATTCCTCAACAGTGACATATCCTTCAATATTAACAACTCGCAGTCACCAAACCAAACTAACATTACCACCAAACTGACTCGAACCTAGCTAAGACTGACTCAACATTGAACCGACAAAACTGACTATAATACTAACATAAGTGACACTAAGCAAAGACTCTAAACAACATGTATAAGAGAAGAATGCAGAAAATCATACCTGAGCCACTGAAATTTTGCAGGAAAAACCAATGATTTTTGTGAATAGCAAGTCCTGAATTGAACCAAATCAGCGGGTTAAAGGTAATTCATGTTGGTGGATTTTGTTAAGGATTGAAATCTGGTCACAATGGTGGTAAAATGGCGGGATATGGTGGCTAGATGGCTGATATATGGTGGTGAAGGTGTATTCGGCGGTGGGGGATCGATGATAAGGGTTTGGGTGTTTTGAGAAGAAAGCTGGTGAGAAAAGGGACTTTAAACGATTACTTATGCGGTCGCGGCACGCCAGGGCAAACAGTTGATGTTGTGGCATAATACCACGGGTGGGGTCAAATATGAGGGTTCAATTGGTGGGGTCGCGTTACGCGACAGGTGAGGTTCGCCAGGGTCGCGCGACGCGACTGGTGGGGTCAAACTGCTTTTTTGGACCTAGGGGTCGCGTGACGCGACTGTGACCTTGTTTTGCTGTGGCGGCACGCGAGGGGCCTTTTTTAACAGTAGGTTGCGTAAAAAATCAAGTTTAATGCCTTAGAAAAATTTCTAAGTATTACCCAACCTTCCCAAAACCATCCCAAATTTTTTCTAAATGTTGGGACTTACCTGGAATGCCGTTTTCTTTCAATTTCAGCTCCTCGATGGTACGATTCCTGCAAAATTCTCAAACACGCAAAACAAAGACACGAAAAACTACGAAAAATTACGAAAAAAAACGAAATTACAAACTGAACAAACTCTACACTTGGGTTTTCACCCCAAAACACTAAGTGGCAGCTTTTGATGGAATTTCGAGAGGAGTTTCCTCCATCTCATTCTTGTCTATCGCTCCTCCAATGTAGTGCTTCAAACGGTGGCATTTACCTTCCAACTTCGGCCATCCGACTCGTCCATAATCTCAACCGCTCTGTACGGAAACACGTAATGAACCATATACGGTCCCGACCACTTCGACTTCAACTTCCCCGCAAATAACTTCAATCTTGAATTGTTGAGATGTACTCTATCACCCTTGCTAAATTCTTTAATCTTTCTTAACTTACGATCATGTAGAGCTTTCGTTTTCTCCTTAATGCCCAAAGATCGAGCATAAGCCGCATCCCTAAGCTCCTCAAGCTCATGGATTTGAAAGAAACGTTTCCTGCTTCGGTCATATCAAGGTTAACAGTTTTTAACGCCCAAAGTGCTCGGTGTTCTAGCTCTACTGGAAGATGACAAGCTTTTCCATAGACGATCATAAATGGTGTGGTTCCTAAGGTTGTTTTGTAAGCGGTTCGAAACGCCCACAATGCATCGTCAAGCTTGTCGGACCAATCCTTCCTATTCTTTCCAACGGTTTTCTCTAGAATACGTTTGATACCACGATTCGCATTCTCCACTTGACCACGGGTCTGTGGATGGTATGCGGTAGACAAACAATGAGTGACTCCGTAGCGTGCAAGCAACTTTTCCATCAAAGCGTTGCAAAAGTGAGTACCACGGTCACTGATTAAAGCTTTAGGTGTACCGAAATGTGAAAAGAGTTTCTTGAGGAAACTCAATACTACTCGGGCTTCATTCGTAGGAAGAGCTTGAGCCTCAACCCACTTAGACACGTAGTTAATTGCCAAAAGTATATAACGATTCCCTTTCGAGACGGGAAAGGGTCCCATGAAATCTATGCCCCAAACATCAAAAACCTCCAACACTTGGATTGGGTTTTGAGGCATCTCATCTGTGGCTGAAATGTTACTGGTTCACTGACGAGCATCACAAGTTTTCACCAACTCAACGGCATCACGAAGTACGTTAGGCCAATAAAATCCACAATCGAACACCTTTTGTGTGGTGGCATATGCACCATGGTGTCCTCCCGTTAGGCCTTCATGCACATGTTTAAGGATGTTCAAACCCTCCTCTCGCGACACACACCGCCTAAGTATCCTATATCCCCCTACTCTAAAGAGAAACGGATCATCCCACACATACTTCCTCGACTCACTAAGGAACTTCCTCCTTTGTTGTGTGGTCATCCCCTTCACATTATTACCACTCGAGAGATAATTAGCTAAATCACAAAACCAAGGTAAGCCTTCCTTCTCCGCCTCTACAAACTCGATCGACTCGTGAGGAATTGTATAACGTTATAGATGATCGGCTGCTACGTTTTCGGCCCCTCTCTTATCTCTAATCTCGATATCAAACTCGGAAAGCAATAGAATCCACCGTATAAGTCGAGGTTTGGCGTCTTTCTTTTGGAAAAGAAAACATAATGCTGAATGGTCGGTGAAAACTATCGTCTTGGATAACACGAGGTACGAGCGGAATTTGTCGAAATCAAAAACTACGGCTACGAGTTCTTTCTCCGTGGTGGTGTAGTTCTCTTGAGCATCATTTAGCATTTTGCTTGCGTAGTAAATGGGGTGGAAGTGCTTGTCCTTTCTTTGTCCTAAAACTGCTCCAACGGCATAGTCACTCGCATCACACATGAGCTCAAATGGTAAGCTCCATTCAGGAGAGATAAGAATAGGTGCACTAACAAGCTGTTCCTTCAAAAAGTTGAAGGCTTTAAGACATTCCTCGTCAAAGAAGAATGGAACATCTTTCTCTAGAAGACGGGTCATGGGGCGAGTGATTTTAGAGAAATCCCTAATGAAGCGTCTATAAATCCTGCATGACCTAAAAAACTTCGAATCGACTTCACGCTAGTGGGTGGAGGTAACCTACTAATGGTATCTATTTTCGCACGATCCACCTATATTCCATCACTCGAGATCTTGTGTCCTAACACAATACCTTCCGTCACCATGAAGTGACACTTATCCCAATTCAGCCTTAGCTTCATATCAACGCACCTCTTTAACATCCTCTCAAGATTCTTCAAACACTCATCGAACGAGTTACCATAGACCGAAAAATCGTCCATGAAAACCTCCATGGAACTCTCAATCATATCCTGAAATATGGCAACCATGCACCGCTGAAAGGTAGCAAGAGCGTTACACAACCCAAATGGCATGCATTGGTACGCATATGTGCCATATGGGCATGTGAAGGTGGTCTTATCTTGAGCCTCCGGGGCGATGGGGATCTGGAAGTAACCAGAAAAACCGTTGAGAAAACAATAAAATTCTTGACCCGCGAGACGCTCCAACATTTGATCGATAAAGAGCAATGGTAAGTGGTCTTTTCGGGTGGCATCATTCAACTTTCGGTAGTCGATGCACACTCGCCAACCCGTGACCGTGCGAGAAGGGATAAGCTCATTCTTGGAATTCACGACAACGGTTATCCCTCCCTTCTTAGTGACAACCTGAGTAGGACTAACCCATGGCGAGTCTGAGATAGGATATATCATCCCGGCATCTAGGAGTTTTAGAACCTCCTTCTTCACAACATCTTGCATGTTGGGGTTGAGGCCCCTTTGGGGTTGCACCACCGGTTTGAAATCATCCTCCATGAGTATCCGGTGGGTGCAATAAGAAGGGCTTATGCCCTTAATGTCGGACAACCTCCATGCAATGGCCTCTTTGTTGGCCTTCAACACTTTTAAGGACCTCAACTTCTCTCCATCCTCCAACTTTGATGAGATGATAACGGGTAGCTCGGAACCCTCCCCTAGAAAAGCATATTCTAAATGATATGGAAGGACTTTAAGCTCTAAGGGTGGGGGTTGGGTGGTGTCATCAATAATGGTTAACGCTTTGGGAATCAAAGGAATTTCCTCATCTTCAACTTCATCCAACCTCAACGATTCCTCCTCTACATGCTCTCCTCCTTCTAAGTCGGCACCACTAATGTACTCTAGACAATGGTCAACACATGAGATGAAGGACTTCAAGAAATATACGGAATGTCAAGGACCACTATAGTCATCGGAAACACTCGGGTGGTTCATGGAACGATTTATCTCAAAGGTGACTCTCTCATCACCAACCCTAAGTGTAATCTCACCATCGTAAACATCTATGAGGGCTTTAGTGGTACGCAAAAACGAACGACCAAGTATGATAGGAACTCTCTCATCCGCTTCCATATCAAGAATGACAAAATCGGCAGGAAAAACAAACTTTTCGACCTTAACAAGCAAATTCTCAACAATACCCCTCGGGTATTTCACAGACCGATCGGCTAAAGATAATGTCATACGGGTAGGTGAAAGCTCACCTAAGTCTAGCTTCTCGTAGAGAGAAAAGGGCATCAAATTGATGCTAGCACCTAGGTTGGCTAAGGCTCGAGTATTGGTGTTACTACTGAAAAGACATGGAATAGTAAAAATATCAAGATCGGTAAGCTTTTCCGGAAGCTTATTTAGAACGACTGCTGAGAACCCTAAATTCAATGGAACATTCGATAACTCTCCCAACTTCTCCTTGTTTCTGAGAAGGTCCTTTAAGAATTTCGCGTACTTGGGCATAGATTGGAGTGCCTCAATAAAGGTTAGATTAATCTTCAATTGCTTCAAGATATCTAGGAATTGCCCATATTCCATGGAGTACTTTTGGTTCCTAAGACGTGTAGGAAATGGGACACGTGAATGATCTACGAGTGGAGAAGGTCTAATGTCTATGAGTGGTTTCTCTACTTTCTTCTCACCTTGAGGCTCACCGGGTTGTGCAGTACTTGCTGTGACATATGTGCTTGTAATCACTGTATTAACTTTGAATAGTTCATTTATCAATAAAACAATGTGATTTGACCCCAATGTTTGTTTATTTATATTTGACAATTTGCACGTTTTTATTTTTGTTCAATTTCAAACTCTAAATCACTTTCTAGAAAGTTATATGCAAACTGATGCGTAAACGTAATCAGTTTAACGTGACAAACACTTCGGAACATCAACATAAGCTTAACATACCTTAAATAATCTTTACATAACTTAGAAATAAGTTTTAAAAGGTTTGGTATGGCAAAATCAAGCTTATTCAATCGCAGGGACTAATTGTGACAAACTGTGAAAGTATGCCGATTCGTATAGTAACAAACATTCTGGAACATGATCATAAGTTAAACATACCCTAAATATCCTTAACATATCTTAGAAATAAGCTTTGAGGGGTTCGGTGTGCAAAAATAAACTTATTGGTCAAACAGGGACTAAAAGCGTCAAAAAGTGCATAAGTTTGCATTTATGCGCATATCTTACGTTCTGAAGATATCCGGACATCCAAAAAAATTTTCAATCATTAAAATATTTTATTTTAGTGATTGGCATTCTAAAATTCCATTCGTCGTGTAATTTGGATCGTTTTTCACGTCCGTTCGTGTTCCGTCGTAATGAACCGAACAACGTGATCGTACGACCAAAGGAACCAACATCCGAGATGTTTTCAAACATATTTCATGCCTCCTATACTTTAACTTCATTATTGAGCCTTGAAAATGGTTTAACGGAGCTTAAACGTGTCAAAAATCAAGTTTTAAGCATCAGGGGCCTGTTCTGCCAAATTTCAAAACTTGCTGGTCTGGAGTCTAGGCGGGGCGCGAAGCCCAGTGCTTCCACCTTCGTGGCCCACGACAGCTCCCCTGTTCTGCAAAAACAGTTTTTCAGCAACAGCAGCTGGTTTCTGTGTTTTTGGACATGGTTTAAACAAACCTTGAGCTGGTTTTGGACTCCCATAGTATTGAAACTCAGTGGGTAACACTTGGATGGTTTAGATGGAAGTTCAAATTTCGAGAAACGATCCTAACGGTTGTCGAAAATATATAAATACCCACTTGATTTATTTGCATTCTTCACACACTTGTTCTCATTTCTGCTCTAAGTTGAAGCTCTCACTTGTGAAGCTTCATACTTGAGTAATTTGAGTTCAAATCTTCAAGGCTTGGACCTTTTGTAAGTTTCTTTCATACTTTTTATGCATTTCAAGCATCTTTCTGCTTTGACCAGTCTTTGGTCAACACAAAGTTCGTTTGAACTTTGCAACGTGAGCGTAATCACGATGGTTATAGTCCCTTGTGACTATACCTACTGATTTCCACGTTGATTAGGCGTAGTGACGAGTCATAGTTTCGGTCAAAATACGTGTTTATGCGTATTTTGTAACGAAGCTATTTTCGGGTATCAAAACACTTTGTTTTGATATCAAACTTGTTTTCTAACTTAGTTAAACATGTTTTAACATGTTTAACTCGTCACTTTTAGTTTAGTGCTATATAGGGTCGTAAGATAAGCGGTCTAAACAACCGCTTAGACTTTCGAACCCGACCAAACATATTTTGTGACCATAATTGTATAGGGAATAACCTTCTAAGGATATACCTTATGGTCACTTAGTTTTCTTAGTTGTCTGATAGGTAGTTTATATGCCTTAGGAAAATGACCAAAATGCCCTTTTTGCGCATAATTTCATTTTAAGCATATGTAACTTAAATTTTGCCACATAAACTGATTATTAAACATGTTAGGGCATATAATACTTTTCATAGGACTAGTTAGGCTACTCGTTTGCGCTTTTGCGAAAAAATGACGCGTTAAAGTAGCATAAGCTACCTAAACGGATCATAAGCACTTAGGTTAGGGTCCGTGATACTTCTAGCATTACTTGGTTGTTATTACAAGACTTCTAAGCATTATCAAGTGAGTACATAGTCCCCCCTTTTACTGTTTTCAAATATTTTGGGGTGATTCACATGTGCCTACTTGTTACTTTCATGCTTTCATGACATATACTTGATATGTTCATTAGTACGCATATAGTACATGATTTCAATTATTCTTTGCTATGTATGTTGACTGAGCATGCAAGCACATTGATTTACATTACATTTGTTGCATATGTTTACTCAGCATATGGACACATTGATTTACATTACATTTCTGCTATGTATGTTTACTGAGCATGCTAGCACATTGATTTACATGATATTTCTGTTTTGCATGTTAACTTAGCATATTTAGTACATTGTTTTCACATAACATGCTTACATTTGGTATGACATTTGGTTTGTTTAACGGGACTAAAATACGTTCATTAACACTGATCACGCCGCTCGGTAGTATGTAGTGGTACCATAGGACTTGACAACTCCCATTCCTGAAATCCTAGGTTTGTTTGGACGTAAGGAATGACAGAATCCGAAAACATATTGATTTACCTTTAACTTGTTAAGGGTCTTTCTTTCAATCTCAAGGCTTGAATGTATGCGATAAACATTACCACATAAGTATTTGTATCAGTAAAGCATGGATTTTACAAAACATAACTTTTGACTTAAACTATGATTTATATCAAATACTTTGTTTTGTACATTTTTACCTATGGGGTTGAGTAATACTATTATTCACCATACATTTCACTTGATTATACATAAACATTGCCATACATAACATTTGATTATACAAGACATGGTTTACATAAACAATTGGACAATTATTTCACATAGACATGTTGACATTTGTTTAAACTAGACAAATTGGTGATTATTTGATAAGTGATTTACATAACGAGGCGACGTGTAATATGATAAAAGCATGGTGGATACGTCGCTGGTACTTCCTATATATAAGTGTTTTTATGATATTACATATCCTAGCGATATTTAAATCATTTCAACAAAGACATGATGCATTTTATTCAAACAACTTATTTTCACAAGATATTGTTTTACAAACGACATAACTTATACAAATTCATTGTTTCTTGGTTATCTATTTAACCAAACAATATTCTTTTATATATCATCTGATTTTCTTATCGCTTTTCGTATGATTATAAAAGAAAACATTTTCTTAAGGTTCATGACTAACTTTTCATTAAACATTTCTTTCAACTACAAGTCATGAATCCTAAATCAACAAAACCTATGTATCTCACAGGCATTTTTATGCTGACGTACCTATTTTCACATGTGTTTTCAGGAGCTGATGCATAGGGTTGTTCAACATACACTTAGGCGGACTTGGGCCTTAGTGACATAAAATATGCAAAAGTAGTTTAATTATGTTATGTACTCTTTGTTTCCTTTGTTTTTGAGACAATGTAACCTTTTAATTTCAAATAAAATCGAACTTTAAATACCATGGTTGTGAAACAATAATTCTGCCACTCCACTCCCCGACGTTTCCGCCGCGGTTTGTTGTTTTAACGCGGTCGGGGTGTGCACTTGCTAGGCTTAGCCTCGGTTGCACTTTTCCGGGGGCCTCCATCTCAATTTATTCATCTACAATCTCCTCATCTTCCTCTACTACTCTCTCCTCAACTCTTGGGTTCCCTACGGTTGTCACACCGCGACCGCGTTAAAACAACGAAACCGCGGCGGAAACGTCGGGGAGTGGAGTGGCAGAATTATTGTTTCACAACCATGGATTCAAAGGTTTCGTTTTATTAAATTATTAACATTTGATATTGTCTTGAAACATAACAAACAAGTTAAACATAGACTATCATCGTTATTTAAGTCACTAAGGCCTCGTCCAGTCTTAAGTGAGCATGCATCCTATTCGTAATCAACATCATCAATCACCACCTGAAACATATGTAAAATAAAGTCAGCAAAAAATGACGCCGATCACATAGATTTTGTGAGAATATCAGATTCATGGCTCATTACATGTTGAAATAACTCGTACAAAAACCTGAGTTGATTGTTAGAAAATCTTATTTTGTAAAATGTTTGTATTGTAAATTGAGTAACCAACTCGAAACAGTTGGTTATAGTTTATAAAACCTCGATGCCATGAATCTTAACCCAAAACATTTGTTTTCGTAAACCAACTCGTGAATCGTTCTCGTAATAAAACTCGTATGGTTTATATCGTTTAGTAAACCTCGTTGTGTGACATCGTTTAAAATCGTTCGTCCAAGTGAACTAAATAACGCCACGGAGTATAATATGATAAAAGCACTTATATATAAGAAGTACCAGCGGCGTATCTACCATGCTTTTATCACATTACGCATGTCCCCTTATCTAAACACTAACCAAAAACCAATCGTTCGTTCAATTCGTTTAAATCGTTCAAATCGTTTAAATCGTTCAAATCATTCTGGTTCAAATCGTTCTCGTTTTAATTATGAAAACTACTTTTGGTCGTCTCGTTAACAACATTCAAACCTTCGTAACTCGTTTCTCGTTCAACTCGTATTAACAAAGTACCATAGGGTAAGTTAACAATCATCAGGTTCAGTCGTTACCCACATAACCCCCACACATAACCATAGGTGTAGCCTGATAACGGGATTTGTCAGATCCTATGGTACCATACTCTAATACTGGTCGGTTGAGCCAAAATTAATGAATGTCATTCGTTTTGTAAATACGTCCAACAAGTTCGTTCACATTATCGAAATCGTTTCGTTTAATATAAACCATAGTATTCGTTTTTGAAATAAAAAAGCATCGAAAATCATTTAACACATATGAATCACCCCAAAACAATTGAAAACAGTAAAATAGGGGAACTATGTACTCACTTCGAAGTGCAAAGTATACTTGATTAAATGAACTAGCGACGTTCGAGTAAACCAAGGAATTCAAGTAGCACCTAGTAATCGGATCGCTAGTTAATAAATCGACACCTAAATCGGAAGATCGGGTAGAATGGGGTCTCGTAAACTAAATGTGCATTGGAACTCATGTGATCTAGTTTAACAAAGCCTACATTCTAAGTTGGAACCTATCCTAAGTGCTTACGACCCATTACGACCCATTAAGGTAGCTTTCGCTACTTTAACGCGTCGTTCGCGCAAAAGCGCGTTCGAGACGCCTAACTAGTCCTATGAAAAGTATTACATGCCCTTACATGTTTAGATATGTTTCATAATTAGTTTAAGTGACAAAAGTTAGGTTACATATGCTTAAATACCAATTATGCATGAAAAGGGCATTTTGGTCATTTATCTAAAGCATATAAACTACCTATCACACAACTAATTAAACTAAGTGACCATAAGGTATAACCTCGGAAGGTTATTCCCTATAAAACTATGGTCACAAAAATATGCTTGGTCGGATCCTAATGATCGACCAAACAGGTCGGGTTCGAAAGTCTAAGCGGTTGTTAAGACCTCTTACCTTACGACTCTATACAAGCACTAGACTAAAATTGACGAGTTAAACATGTTAAAACATGTTTAACTAAGTTAGAAAACATGTTTGATATCAAAACAAAGTGTTTTGATACCCGAAAATAGCTTCGATGCAAAATACGCATAAACACGTATTTTGACCGATACTTTGACTCGTCACTTCGACTAATCGACGTGGTAATCAGTAGGTATAGTCACAAGGGACTATAACCATCGTGATTACGCTCACGTTGCAAAGTTCAAACGAACTTTGTGTTGACCCTTGACTGGTCAAAGCAGAAAGTCAAACAATGTTTGACTTTCACGCTTGAAATACATGAACAAGCATGAAAGAATACTCACAAAAGGTCTAAGCATGGAAGTTTTGATTCGAAATTGCTCAGGTATGAATTATACACTCCAACTTAGAGCAGATTGAATCAAATTGTGAGTTGAATGAATGAAAAATGGTGGGTATTTATAGAATTCTAAGAACTGTTAGGATCGTTTCTCTCAATTCGTGCTTTGATCTTGGCCCTCCATGTGTTACCCATTGTTTTATATACCATGGGTGCCCAAATACCAGCTCAAAGTATGAAGAAACCATGTCCAAAAACCCAGAAACCAGCTGCTATTGCTGAAAACTGGTTTCTGATCTGTGCTTCAGTTGCGGCCCGCGTAAGTAGAGGTCCTGGGCTTCGCGGCCCGCCTAGATACATTCAGAAACTGTCAGTTTTGGTCCCTGCATGTCCAAAACTTGGTTTTCGATGCATTTTTGACACGTTTAAGCCCCGTTAACCCCATTTCAAGGCTCTAAAATGAATTTAAAGTATAGGAAACTTAAAATATGCTCAAAAACATCTCGGATGTCGGCTCGTTTGGTCGTACGGTTGTGTTATTCGGTTAATTACGACGAAAACTTGAACGCACGCAAAAACGATCCAAATTAAGCGACGAATGGTATTTTTGCATTCCAATCACTAAAATAAAAAATTTTAGTGATTACAAAAAATTTTTGGAAGTCCGGATATGTTCAGAACCTAAGGTATGCACGAAAATGCAAACTTATGCACTTTTTGACGCTTTTAGTCCATGTGTGATCAAATAAGTTTATTTTCGCATACCGAACCCCTCAAAGCCTATTTCTAAGCTATGTGAAGGATATTTAGGGTGTGTTTAACTTATTATCATGTTCCGGAATGTTCGTTACAGTACGAATCGGTATAGTTTCATAGTTTGACACAAATAGTCCCTGCAATCGAATAAACTTGTTTTCGGCACACCAAACCCTCCAAAACTTATTTCTAAGTTATGTAAAGGTTATTTAGGGTATGTTAAGCCTATTTCACCATTCCGGAGTGTTTATCGCGTTAAACTGATTACGTTTACGCATAAGTTTGCTTATAACTTTCTAGAAAGCGATTTAAAGCTTGAAATCGAACTCGAATCAAATCGTAAAATCATCAAACACAAATACACACATAATAACACCAAAATACATCGTTTTATTGATAATTGATATTGTTTTATATCGTATATTGTTTACAGGACACATTTGTCACAGTCTCCCCCATTTTAGGAAATTTCGTCTCGAAATTTTTAACTAGAAGAAACTTGTGAAAACTATTATGGATATTTCGCCTTCATTTGGTCCTCATGCTCCCAAGTAAACTCTGGGCCACGTTTGGACTCCCAGCGAACCTTGACTAATCGAATTCGCTTGTTCTTCAACTGTTTGACTGCATGGTCCATTATCTCCACGGGTTTCTCGACAAAGTGCATCGTTTCATCAACTTGAATTTCGTGGAATGTGAAGATCAGTATCGGCTAAACACTTTCGTAAATTCGACACGTGGAATGTTGGGTGAATATTCCCAAGCTCTGGAGGTAGCTCTAGTCGATAGGCAACCTTTCCAATTCTTTCTACAATCTTAAATGGTCCAACATATCGTGGTGCAAGTTTTCATTTATTTCCAAATCTCACCACTCCCTTCCAAGGGGATACCTTGAGTAGGACATGGTCTCCAACTTGAAATTCCAAGGGCTTGTGTCGCATATCCGCATAACTCTTTTGACGACTTCTAGCTGTCAGAAGATTATCACGAATTTTCTTGACTTTATCTGTTGTTTCCAGAATGAGCTCAGGTCCAGTTAGCTGAGCTTCACCGATCTCATTCCAACAGACAGGTGAACGACATTTTCGACCATATAAATCTTCGAATGGTGCCATATTGATGCTAGCATGATAACTATTGTTGTAAGAGAACTCGATCAACGGTAGATGAGAATCCCAATTACCACCAAAGTCTATCATGCATGCTCTAAGCATATCCTCCAATGTTTGTATCGTTCTCTTAGATTGTCCATCTGTTTGGGGATGATAAGCAGTGCTTAAATTTAGTTGAGTTCCCAAAGCAGATTGGATGGTCTTCCAAAAGTGAGATGAAAATCGTGCATCACGATCAGATATGATATCCAAAGGAACACAATATCGAGACAAAATCTCGTCAACATAAATCTTGGCAAGTTTATCAGTAGATAGATCCTCCCGAATCAGTATAAAGTGAGCTGACTTCGTCAATCGATCGATAGCAACCCAAATAGCATCGTGACCTTTAGATGTTCGCAGTAACTTAGTGATAAGATCCATCGCAATGTTCTCCCACTTCCATACCGGTATCTCTGGTTGTACAAGCAAACCAGAAGGTCGTTGATGTTCAGCCTTGACTTTGAGACAAGTTAGGCATTTCGATACATACAAAGAAATATCCTTCTTCATACCAGGCCACCAGTACTGAGTACGAAGATCTTTGTACATTTTTTCAGCACTAGGATGAATAGAATATCGAGACTTGTGAGATTCGTCCATCACTAAAGTGCGAAGATCGTCTTGTTTCGGAATCCACAAACGATTCTTAAAATAGAGTAACCCATCGTCTTTCGTTTCGAGTTTAAGCTTAAGTTGAAGTGGTAGCTCATATTTCAATATACCTTTGAATACACAAGATCGTTGTGCTTGAAGGACACGTGATTGGATATCAGATAGAGTGCGAACAAAATTTAGCTTGACTCGTTCCTTTCGGCTTAGCGCATCGGCTACGACATTCGCCTTACCAGGATGGTAGCGAATTTCGCAATCGTAATCGTAATTGTTTAAAAGTTCAACCCAATGTCGTTGCCTCATGTTTAGCTCCTTCTGATTGAGAATGTGTTGGAGACTTTTGTGGTCAGTGAAAACCACACATTTCATGCCATAAAGATAGTCTCTCCAGATTTTGAGTGCAAAAACCACAGCTCCCAACTCAAGATCATGAGTCATGTAGTTTTTCTCGTGTATTTTCAATTGTCTTGACGCATAAGCTATGACTTTACCTCGTTGCATAAGAACACAACCAAGGCCTAGATTTGATGTGTCACAATAGACAACGAAATCATCGTTTCCATCGGGCAAAGACAAAACAGGAGCATCACAGAGTTTTCGTTTAAGTGTTTGGAACGCTTCTTCTTAGTTGGCTCCCCACTCAAAAGGCTTATTCTTCTGAATCAAACCAGTGAGAGGAACCGCGATCTTCGAGAAGTTCGAAATAAACCGTCGATAATAACCAGCAAGACCAAGAAAAGACCGAATTTTTGTGGGTGTCGTAGGTGTGTTTCAATCCTTAATTGCAACGATTTTGGAAGGATCCACATGAATACCCTGCTCGTTAACAATATGACCCAAAAATTAAACTTCCTTAAGCCAGAATTCACACTTGGAGAATTTGGCAAACAATTGTTCCTTCTTTAAGAGTTCCATTGTAAGGCGAAGGTGTTGTTCGTGATCGGCTCGAGACTTCGAATAAATAAGAATATCGTCGATGAACACAGTGATGAACTTGTCTAAATAAGGTTTACAAACCCTATTCATTAAGTCCATGAAAATAGCTGGGGCATTTGTCAAACCGAAAGGCATGACAGTGAACTCGTAGTGTCCATATCTCGTGCGGAATGTTGTTTTGGGAATATCTTCTTCGAGTACACGAAGCTGATGATACCCAGAACACAAATCGATCTTAGAAAAACATGTAGCACCTTGCAGCTGATCAAAGAGATCATCAAATCGTGGTAGGGGATATCGATTCTTGATGGTAAGCTTATTAAGCTCACGATAATCGATACACATTCTGAAAAATCCATCTTTCTTTTTCACAAACAGGACTGAGCGCCCCAAGGTGAATAACTCGGTCGGATGAATCCTTTGTCAAATAACTCTTGAAGATGTTTCGATAACTGTTGCATCTCAGACGGTGCAATACGATAAGGTGCTTTCGCAATCGGGTTAGCATTAGGTACAAGGTCTATATGAAACTCGACTTGACGAACTGGAGGCAAACCAGGCAGTTCATCAGGAAACACCTCTGGATAATCTCGAACAATCGGAATATCTTGAGTACTCTTGTTTTTGCCTTTCTCTTCGGTGACATGTGCCAGAAATGCCACATATCCTTTTTGTAAATAACTTTGGGCTTTCGTACATGACATGAGTTTCAAACCGCCTGAAGGTTTCTCGCCACGAACCTCTAGAACTTCACCAGACGAAAGAGGAATTCGAACAATATTATCGAAACAAACCACCTCATCATGGAACTTAGTTAACCAATCCATCCCAACGATAATATCGAAACTCCCAAGTTGCATCGGTGTGAGGTCAATAGGAAAAAGATGGTTATCAAGGTTCAATTGACAATCGCGAATCACGGAATCGAGTACAAGAGGTTTACCAGTAGCAACTTCGACAGATAAGGGTTTCCTCAGTTTAGATCTAGGTGTCGCAAGCAAAGGCTCAAATGATAACGAAACAAAACTTCTATCGACACCAGAATCGAATAGAACAGATGCAGGTTGATTGTTAACAAGGAACGTACCATTAACAACCTCATTGTCAGCCCTAGCCTCGTTGGCGTTCAAATTGTATGCTCTTCCACGAGCGGGATTAGCGTTTGCATTCGGGTTTGCAAGCCTCAGACAATTGTTACGGAAGTGACCCATTTCACCGCAGTTGTAACATGAACCAGGTGGGAATCTAGCAGCATTCCCCTGAACCTGTGCTGGAATCTGAGCAGCTTGATTTTGGCCTAGGCGAAAAATGTTGGCCAGATGCCCAAGTTTACCACACGTAGTACACTTTTTACAAGCCTGTTGGGCAGCATGATGACCATTGCATCGAGTACAATGAGGTGTGGTACCACCATATTGTTTCTTCGCAGGAGGTAGTGCTGGTGGGTTCTGAGCATTTTGTGCAGTAACAGCAAAAGTCTTGGAAGCCTTTTGCTTCCTCGACCTCCTAGAAGACTCGCCTTTCTTACCCTTACCTTGAACGGTATCGGTCGGCTGCTTCTTGTCACCCTTGCGGGTCAGTTTACCTTTTTTGACTTGAGACTCAGTCAGAGTAGCAGCGAATTCAATCGCTTAAAGAACAGTGGTAGGATTACTACCAATCACAATATCTTGTACAGTGTCGGGCAAACCATCGATATACCTCTCAATCGCTTTCTCCAACGGGGTAACCATAGTAGGACACAACAAACTGAGCTCCTCATAACGATCCGTATACGCACGGTGTTCTCCCCCATCTTGTTTCAGATCATCGAATTCTCGTTCCAAAACCCTAATCTCATGACAGGGACAGAACTCATTCATCATGAGAGCTCGAAGCTCTTCCCAGGTTTGTGCCAAAGCCACATCGGCACCCCTATCACGCATCACACCGTTCCACCATGTAAGAGCACGCTTCTCGAAAACACTTGACGCAAACTCAACCTTACGCTCATTCGGACATTGCACATGTCTGAAGGTGCTTTCCAAACTCTCGAACCATTGCAGGAGCGCAGTTGCTCCTTGAGACCCAGAAAACTTTAATGGTTTAGCCGAATTAAACGTTTTGGAACTACACTGAGCATTATTGTTATTGTTGTTGTTCGCTTGATTAATCTGAGTTACTAAGTTTGGAAGCACAGTTGCGATTTGCTGAGCGACAAGGGCTGCGATTGCAGCATCCTGTTCGGGATCACGTCTAGGTGGCATATTATAAAAAGAACAAGGAAACATGAGAAACGAGTGAGATCGATAATTGGATAAACAAAAGAGGTATTGAAAACATCGACAAAACATAAGGATGGCGATCATTCATTCGTTACCTCGAACAAACAAACAACACGCAGTGACTAATCAAAGTAAATTGGTCAATATAATGTATCGCGAAGACATGCTTTAGCCTATAAGTGGACACTCACCCAAGAGTTCCCAGGTAAGAGTGACTGGTCCGATTATGTGGATTTGTACGAACACTCTAGCCTTAGACAGAAAACTCAGGGTACAGGCACCCACCCTTCTAGATTGCACCTGTTCACATTATAAGACCCAAACTTTGACGAGATTTGGTAAACATAGAGGGTTCAAAACCTTATAATAGATCATCTACGAAGAGATGATTGGTTTTCAAATCGGATTTGTTATTGTGTTCTCGTTGTGGTTATCACCTAAAGATAGGTGACGGTATTGTTTTAAAATCTAAACGCAAATTTCTTGCGTTAGGGTCCTAGTAAAGTTATAGTCTAGGTCAAAGCATTACTAATAACCTAATTCCCTACAACCATTGGCTCTAATACCAACTCTTCTGTCACACCCCGACCGCGTTAAAACAACGAAACCGCGGCGGAAACGTCGGGGAGTAGAGTGGCAGAATTATTGTTTCACAACCATGGATTCAAAAGTTTCATTTTATTAAATTATTAACATTTGATATTGTCTTGAAACATAACAAACAAGTTAAACATAGACTATCATCGTTATTTAAGTCACTAAGGCCTCGTCCAGTCCTAAGTGAGCATGCATGCTATTCGTAATCAACATCATCAATCACCATCTGAAACATATGGAAAATAAAGTCAGGAAAGAAATTCCGGCGAGCACATAGGTTTTGTGATAGTATCAGATTCATGGCTCGTTACATGTCGAAATAACTCATACAATAACCTGAGTCGATTGTTAGAATATCCTATTTTGTAAAATGTTTGTATTGTAAATTGAGTAACCAACTCGAAACAATTGGTTATAGTTTATAAAACCTCGATGCCATGAATCTTAACCCAAAACATTTGTTTTCGTAAACCAACTCGTGAATCGTTCTCGTAATAAAACTCGTATGATTTATATCGTTTAGTAAACCTCGTTGTGTGACATAGTTTAAAATCGTTCGTCCAAGTGATCTAAATAACGCCACGGAGTATAATATAATAAATCACTTATATATAAGAAGTACCAGCGGCGTATCTACCATCCTTTTATCACATTACGCTCGTCCCGTTATCTAAACACTAACCAAAAACCAATCGTCCGTTCAATTCTTTTAACTCGTTCAAATCGTTTAAATCGTTCAAATCATTCTTGTTCAAATCGTTCTCGTTTTAATTGTGAAAACTACTTTTGGTCGTCTCGTTAACAACATTCAAACCTTCGTAACTCGTTTCTTGTTCAACTCCTATTAACCAACCACCATAGGGTAAGTTAACAATCATCAGGTTCAGTCGTTACCCACATAACCCCCACACATAACCATGGGTGTAGCCTGATAACGGGATTTGTCAGATCCTATGGTACCATAACCTAATACTGGTCGGTTCGGCCAAAATTAATGAATGTCATTCGTTATGTAAATACGTCCAACAAGTTCGTTCATATTATCGAAATCGTTTCGTTTAATATAAACCATAGTATTCGTTTTTGAAATCAAAAAGCATCGAAAATCGTTTAACACATATGAATCACCCCAAAACAATTGAAAACAGTAAAATAGGGGAACTATGTACTCACTTCGAAGTGCAAAGTATCCTTGATTAAGTGAACTAGCAACGTTCGAGTAAACCAAGGAATTCAAGTAGCACCTAGTAATCAGATCGCTAGTTAATAAATAGACACCTAAATCGGAAGATCGGGTAGAATGGGGTCTCGTAAACCAAATGAGAATTGTAACTCATGTGATATGGTTTAACAAAGCCTACAATCTAAATCGGAACCTATCCTAAGTGCTTACGACCCATTACGACCCATTAAGGTAGCTTTTGCTACTTTAACGCGTCGTTCGCGCAAAAGCGCGTTCGAGACGCCTAACTAGTCCTATGACAAGTATTACATGCCCTAACATGTTTAAATATGTTGCATAATTAGTTTAAGTGACAAAAGTTAGGTTACATATGCTTAAATACCAATTATGCATGAAAAGGGCATTTAGGTCATTTACCTAAGGCATATAAACTACATATCATACAACTAATTAAACAAAGTGACCATAAGGTATAACCTAGGAAGGTTATTCCCTATACAACTATGGTCACAAAAATATGCTTGGTCGGATCCTAATGATCAACCAAACGGGTCGGGTTCGAAAGTCTAAGCGGTTGTTAAGACTGCTTATCTTACGAACCTATACAAGCACTAGACTAAAAGTGACGAGTTAAACATGTTAAAACATGTTTAACTAATATAGAAAACAAGTTTGATATCAAAACAACGTGTTTTGATACCTGAAAATAGCTTCGATGCAAAATACGCATAAACATGTATTTTGACCAAAACTTTGACTCATCACTTCGACTAATCGACGTGGTAATCAGTAGATATAGTCACAAGGGACTATAACCATCGTGATTACGCTCACGTTGCAAAGTTCAAACGAAATTTGTGTTGACCATTGACTGGTCAAACCATAAAGTCAAACATTGTTTGACTTTAACGCTTGAAATACATGAACAAGCATGAAAGAATACTCACAAAAGGTCCAAGCAAGGAAGTTTTGATTCAAAATTGCTCAGGTATGAAGTATACACTCCAACTTAGAGCAGATTGAATCAAATTATGAGTTGAATTAATGAAAAATGGTGGGTATTTATAGAATTCTAAGAACCGCTAGGATCGTTTCTCGCAATTCTTGCTTTGATCTTGGCCCTCCATGTGTTACCCTTTGTTTTATATACCATGGGTTCTCAAATATCAGCTCAAAGTATGAAGAAACCATGTCTAAAAACCCAGAAACCAGCTGCTGTTGCTGAAAACTTGTTTCTGATCTGGGCTTCAGTCGCGGCCCGCGTAAGTAGAGGTCCTGGGCTTCGCGGCCCGCCTAGATACTTTCAGAAACTGTTAGTTTTGGTCCCTGCATGTCCAAAACTTAGTTTTCGATGCATTTTTGACACGTTTAAGCCCCGTTAACCCCATTTCAAGGCTCTAAAATGAAGTTAAAGTATAGGGAACTTAAAATATGCTCAAAAACATCTCGGATGTCGGTTCGTTTGGTCGTACGGTTGCGTTATTCGGTTAATTACGATGAAAACTCGAACGGACGCAAAAACGATCCAAATTAAGCGACGAATGGTATTTTTACATTCCAATCACTAAAATAAAACTTTTTAATGATTATAATTTTTTTTTTGCAAATTTATACACTTTTTGATGCTTTTAGTCCCTGTGTGATCAAATAAGTTTATTTTCGCATACCGAACCCCTCAAAGCCTATTTCTAAGATATGTGAAGGATATTTAGGGTGTGTTTAACTTATGATCATGTTTCGAAATGTTCGTTACAGTACGAATCGATATAGTTTCGCAGTTTGACACAAATAGTCCCTACGATCGAATAAACTTGTTTTCGGCACACCAAACCCTCCAAAACTTATTTCCGGAGTGTTTGTCGCGTTAAATTGATTACGTTTACACATCAGTTTGCTTTTAAATTTCCAGAAAGCGATTTAAAGCTTGAAATCGAACTCGAATCAAATCGTTAAATCATCAAACACAAATACACACATAATAACACCAAAATACACATTTTATTGATAATTGATATTGTTTTACATCGTACATTGTTTACAGGACACAGTTGTCACAACGGTTTTGCCACTACGAGTGGTAATGGCTTTGGCATGGGCGTTAGGGTTTGGTTGGGTGTTACCCGCAAACTGACCGAGTAATCTCTCCTCAAGCTTCCTAGACATGTCACCTACGACCCTTTGAAGGTCTTGGAAAGTGGCTTGGTGCTTCTTAAGCATAAGGTCGTGCTCGGTGAGGATCTTTTGGGTGGTTTGGTCCTTAACAACTAACTGGCTCATCATTGCCTCCATCCTCTCAAGGCTACCCCCTAAATCATAACTTGAACCCTGAATTGGTTGAACCTGACTATTTGAACCCCCATCCCTGACCTGCCCATTGAACCCCTTGTTGAACTGCCCATTTGAACCCCCACCAAAGGATGAACCTTGACCCCTATTTGGATTTTGAGCTAATTGGAAACCAGGGGGGTTATTATTGGACCGAAAATTATTATTATTATTAAAATTATTATTATTATGGCAACCCGAATTAAAATTACTACCAAACCCACTAGGTTGACCTCTACCTAAACCCCCTCCCACGAAATCGATCTGCTCCTCACCAACTAACAATTGACACGCATTCGTATCGTGACCCCCTCAGCAAAACTCACACTTATCAACCTTTGCCTTGATCTCCTTGAGCTCTCTAGTGACGTTTTCTAATACAGCGGCTATACTAGGGTCCATAGTGATATGGTTCACCCCGCGAGTGGGTGCACTAGTAGTGGTATTTGAATTGCCACTTTGATACCGTTGATCAGATCGCAACTGAGATTGAGATTGGGAAAATGCCTCGAAACGCTCTAAACACTCGGAAACAGTAAGAATACCCATCATATGACCTCCCGCATTAGTGTCAAAACGATCACGAGTTTCTTGGGTGAGACCGTTATAGAATTTTTCACAAAGGGCCCAATTAGAAAGACCATGCTGGGAGCATCGAGCGACAAGGTTTTGAAATCGCTCCCAAGCAAGGTAATAGGGCTCTTCAGGCTCCATGCGGAATGAGTGAATTTGATCGCGAAGACATGAGGCTTTAGTGGGCGGAAAATATTTGTTTAGAAAGGCTTGACGGAGGCCCGCTCAAGTGGTAAAAGTACCGGATGGCTAAGAGTCCTACCAAGTAGCCGCACGGCCGGCTAGTGAAAAGGGGAAGAGCTGTAAGTAAGTAGCATCGTTTGGGGCTCCATGAAGGCAAAAAGTAGCAAGAATACGAGAGAAACGGTTTATATGGGTGGGGACGTCCTCGTCCTCGCGGCCGTGGAACTGGATGGTATTAGTGATGGCTTGCATGGCATATGATGGAATCTGCCATGAGTTTTCGTTAACTATGGGTGGAACGGTGATGGGTGAAGCAAGACCGATGAAGCCTTGGGTAGCTTGTTGTTGGACGGACTGTCTTGCATTGGCCATTTGCTCTAAGTCTATATTATCTGGGGCGCTAGAGGTGCTAGAAGTGGGACTATCGGGTGGGAAAACCTTAGGCGAATGTTGTGGTGAAGGTGGTGGGACGGGTATCGGTGTGGTATCGAAATCTAGGAAAGTAGTAAAAGAAGAAGATGAAGTACTAACCTGTGGGCCTTGGCCCAACTGAGATGATGACTCTTTGACTGGTGGATTCGGCGGCGGTCCGTGCGAGCGCAGATGTGGCATCCACTACAAGCAAAAGCCTACATATGAGAAAAACAGACACTAGTCACTAAGACTCAAACTAAAAAAAATAAAAGTGAAAGACTCAAAACAAAACAAAACAAAACACGTAGCACGTATATGTCAATAAAGTCTATCAAAGCTAATAAACGCAATTGCCAATAGTCCCCAGCAACGGCGCCAAAAAACTTGATGTGTGCTAAACAGACTATTAAAATTAACTACATTAGACTCTCTAAGCTAGACACTAAAAAGCTTTAAATCTAGACTCGACCTAAACCACACAATCGGCAAGTGTACCGATCACTGTAGTATGACCTAAGGAAGTCCGGATATCGAACCACGAGACTCTATTAATCACGTAAACTAGACTCTAATAAACTCTAACAGACACGACTTAAACTGTTTAATTGTTTTTTTTTTTTGGGGGGGGGGGGTTACTGAAAATCTAAGGAAATCTATCAAACTAAATTATTAAACTAGAACTAAGTTAATACTAAACAAGGTGAAGACTTTTCTCAGATGATAATAAAGACCACCTAGACTAGAATCCTTGATTGATTTTAAGAAATCAACAATTAAGTTAACTGCATGATTTATGGAACCGGGATCTTGTGATACTAAACCTATTAAGATACCAACTAAGCCCCTCAACCCTTCTCGAGGTGAAACTTATGGCACTACCTAGGCCGTTAATCCTACCGGTTATTAGACTTCCTTCCGGTTATCTAATTATTGTGTATGTACCCTAATATAGACCTACTCTTTTCCAAATATAGATCTAGGGTAGTTTGAGTTTCTTAACTTGACTTGATAAACTAATAAACCGACGGGGCAACTAAGGCACGGCTTTTTTCCAAAGATTGACTAAAGCAATTCGCCGGGTAAGGTCTACCAATAGCCCTGCACCTTCCAGCTATAAGGACTAGTAGAATACTGAAATCTAGCAAATTACTAACTATAACTTCTAGGATTTATTGGCCAATTCTCCCTAAAGGTCAAAGACACAAGGTCAAAGATCTAGCATGAACCTATTCCGTAGCAGACAACCACCAAGATTCACACGAAGCAATTGATAATAATTAACCAAATTAAAGTACGCATACACCCCAAGTTAATAAATCAAACTTTTTACAATACACAATTAATTCATAAAAGACATGCAATTAACGAAAAAGGTTCAAACTTTATTTCAATCCATTCATCATAGTCTAGGCGGTTTAAATGTTTAGCCAAGCATATTAAACAATGAAAACAAAGCAAAGTTGTTCAAGCAAGAATTCATGGTTACAAGTTTTGAAAGAGAAATCAACAAAACAAGGGACTAAAGAACCCGTGCAAGTCTTCAATCTTCAACCCGAACTCGAACTAATGATTCTGGTTATCAAAAACGCTCCGATCAGTTCAATGTTTGCTCTAAAAATTCCCTCCTAACTCCTTGATTCGTAACTAGGGTTTGTTAATGATTTCTCTTGGCTTTTATACGTAACCCTTGAATGATAACGAAGAAAAGCCGTCCATGCACCCCGTCGCGTCGCGCGACGAGTATGTGGCCTTGAGGTCGTGTGGTGCGACGGCTATATATGCCAGAAATTATTTATTTAATGGTGGCGCTGCGCGACGAGTATGGAAGTCCCTTGTGGCGTAACGCGACGACCATATTTTCACAGATTGTTCCGTTTTTTATCAGCTTCAACACTCCAAATTCTCAAAACTCATTCTAACTCCCAAACTCAGCTCATTCTTCATCGTTTCTCAACATTTTCAGCATTAACGACCTGTAAAACGAGATCTGATCAAAGTAACGAAATTCAAACTAAAAATAAAGGAAAACTATACAAACTTTACACGAATATAAGAGATGTATTTTGCAATACATCAAGAAACCTGAGAACTACAAGAAGATTGGCACCCGTTGGGTTTTCAAATGCAAGAAGGATGACCGTGGAGTAGTTGTCCGAAACAAGGCAAGATTAGTTGTTCAAGGTTTTCGTCAGGTTGAAGGAATTGACTACAACGAAGTTTATGCACCGGTTGCACGTCATGAAGCTATTCGGATTTTTCTAGCCTATGCTTCTTTCAAAGGATTCAAGGTTTACCAAATGGATGTGAAAAGTGCATTCTTACATGGTGTGGTTGAAGAAGAGGTGTATCTTGAACATCCTCCGGGTTTTGAAGATCCTATTCATCCCGATCGGGTTTGGTTGCTCAACAAAGCTCTCTACGGATTACATCAAGCACCGAGAGCTTGGTATGAAACCTTATCTAAGTATCTGCTGGAGAATGTTTTCGCTGGGGTCTTATCGACTACACTCTTTTCATCAAAGAAAAAGATGGAGATCTTCTGTTGGTTCAGGTATACGTAGATGATATTATTTTTGGTTCAACTAACGACGTTTTGTGTAGGGAATTCAAGCGTGTTATGCAGGAGAAATTTGAGATGAGCGCATGGGGGAAATGAATTTCTTTTGGGGCCTACAAGTTTAACAAACGGAGTCTGGGATTTTCATCCATCAGACTAAATATGTCGGTGATATCTTGAGCCGGTTCCAGATGTCTGAAGCGACACCCATTGGTACCCCACTTCCGCAGAATCACGGGATTACTCCGGACTTGAAGGGTGAAAGCGTTAACTCTTCACTTTATCGCGCAATGATCGGATCTCTTATGTATCTCACAGCCTTGAGGCCCGACATAATGTATCCTACGTGCCTGCTCGCTAGTATCAAGCCAACCCGAAGGCCTCACATCTAGCAGCTGTAAAAAGGATTTTCTGCTATCTGAAGGGTTGCCCGGAAAACGGCCTCTGGTACCCTAGGGATGATAGCTTCGACTTGATCCCGTTCAGTGATTCTGATTTTGGTGGTTGCAAAATTGACGGCAAATCCACAACGGCTGGATGTCAGTTTTTAGGAAATCGCCTGGTCAGGTGGCAGTGCAAGAAGCAGACTTGTGTAGCAACATCAACTTGTGAAGCTGAATACATTCCTGCCTCAACTTGTTGCTCCCAAGTCTTGTGGATCCAACAATAAATGCACGACTACGGTTTTGAATTCCTATCTACTCCTATTTTCGTTGATAATTCTGCTGCCTTACAGATCACTAGAAATCCTGTGCAGCATTCAAAAACCAAACACATCGAGATCAAATATCACTTCATACATGATTATTTTGATAAAAGACTTATCGATGTTGTTAAGGTCCACACCAATGCCCAACGTGCCGACCTTATCACCAAAGCTTTTGACAAATCACGATTTGACTATTTACTAATGCTAAACAGCATTAAGGTCAAGCCAGAGTAAAACCAACATCGGAAAATCATTTTTGCAAATATTTATTTGTGTTTTCTTAATTTCTCGTACTTTTTGCATTCTAGGGGGAGTAAATTCGAAAAAAACAAAAACATTAAAAAAATTCAAAAATATAAAAAACATCAAAAAATTTAAAAAACACAAAAACAATAGAAAAACAAAAATGAGTTTCCTGGTGAGCAAAAGAGAAAATGATAGTACATCAGTGGTCTGTCGAAACCTCTTTGAACTTAAAATTCAAAACGATAAGCAACTCTATATAAGATGTATCGGAAGGCTCACAATCATTTTAAAGTGTGCAGGGTGATATAAACCTAAATCGACTGAAGACTGTGTGGGACCGCTCATTGGCATATGGTCTTGGTACTGAAATTTCCTTTGATAGATTGCTGAGGTTCTGAGATACGTGGTCTTTATGTTGTTTATCATCTGGGTATCATGGTTGTTTCTTTTACCGAAAATAACGAGGACACAAATCTAGAGCTTCCATGATACCATACATACGTGTACATATCATACAAACATGTATATAATACATGATGCATACGACCTCAATTGATAAACAATCACATGTCCCAATCAATAAGTGATAATATATCACAATTTTATGCGGGTGTCAAGTTCGTCTCTTTGTCGGTACGATGGTACTAACCTATTCACGGAATTGCTCTTGTGCCTGCATGCATCGAATACCAAGTTCCTCTTCAATAAGTGATTTAATCACATAGGGCTTGTATTCATCCAAAAATAAGTGAGTATCTCACATTATATACGTTGAAAACATATGATAAATGTATACTCTCCAGTAAGATGAACTCTCGTGCATACCTTGATACGGGAATGTGTCGTGTGTGGATGAACACCGGTCGATAAGTATAAATCATACCTTAACGTATCCCCTAACCACGAGTACATCTGGTAAGTTGAGCTTAAGTGGACAACAATACCGATAATCATTATAGGATGCTTATCTAAATCTTAACTAATTGAACAACAAGAGCGTTTTGGCATGACCATACACTGATAAGATTCTCTTACCCTCGAAACTCGCAAAAAGAATGTCTGTAAACATTTATTTACTGCTTTCCGTTTTTGTATCTCTGTATATATTTATTTACTGTTTTCCGTCGTTACATTTGAAATATGCAAAATACCAAAACGATTTTAGGTGTGTTTTAATATAAACTTTATAAAAGCCAAAAAAAATTTATTTCTAATTTCTTTTGATTGCCCGATGTTGGATCTCGAGTCTTTGCCTCCCTGAAACCTGATTGAAACCTAAAACCATTGCATCTTCATAAATGGTCGAAATTATCAAGTCTTGAAAGTTAAAGTCTAAAATTGATCAAATTGTTTTTAAAACTTTCAAAGTATTGTCGGTCGGTGTTTGATCGAGAGTTGGTCAAATGTGTGTCGTTTGTTTGTACTGACTATATTCCAAGCGGTTGTTCTCATTACGCGTTTAGCTCTGTTGCATGTGCAGATGTGGCATCCGAACCAACTAAAGGCGAAGAGAAAGTGTTAAATGATAAGTTGTGGAATGAAGACACGACATGGACACAATCAAAGAATCAAGATGATCTAGTTGCCGCTGACCACTCATCAAGACCACAAGGATCTAAAATTTGAAAATCAATGTCTCACAAGCAACGTTCAAGGGGGAGCTTGTTGATACACTCCCTGTCCGTGACACGTGAAAACTCTAAAGATCCGACAACATGCGAAGAACGAACCATCACGAGCAGCATCCAAGGGGGAGTTTATTGATACACTTTGTGGATACGTGTCATTCCGGTTCGAATACGGTACGAAGCAAGTACCGAAGCACGATATCCTTCATGGAGTCTTGGAACGGATTCGACTTTGTACGCGATGAAGAACAGTTGCAAGAGTGCAATATGTTAGTATTAGTTTCTGTGTTGATGCTGTTAGTATTATAATCTGCATGTCATGTATACACTTCACGAAGAACCCAGCATGGAGAACAAAACATCTCACGAAGAACCATTTGGGCGTTTGCATGCAACGAAGAACTCATCAGCTGAAGAACCTCCTCATGAAGAACCTTGATTGGCAAAGAACCCAGGCGAAGTATATATTGGACGAAGAACCTTGAGTTCTTCATGAATCTCTACATTCATCGTGGGCTTTCTTAAGGCCCAGTATGTTCTTCGTAGGGCCAGTGGATAAGGTTTGCATATAAAAGTAACACTTGCAGCACATACAAGGGTGAAGAACACAGTGTGAGCAGTTGAGAGTTTGTGTGGTTTTTCTTGTTTCATCATCTTGTAACAAACTCTTTTGGAATCAATACATTTACTTTAACTTTGAATATTGTGTGTATTGTGTCTTCTTGATCTTGTTTTACATAACTGTTTGGATTCCGCACAACCGGGTTTGTTCTGTAACAAGGATAAGGTTAACTAGATCCTCCTCTAGGGACCTACACATACCATCCCTATCCAACAGCCATGTTCTTAAAAACCCACGTTCGACCCAGTTGTGAGGGCTAACGGATCGGATGATGATATCATTGAGTGTATGAGAGAGTACCAGAATGAAACCGTTGAATCAGAGTGTTGATTATTTGGATAATAAGAGGGCTTTGGATTTTGCTTCTAGCGGTTTAAATTAGACTCGATCATATTTTATAAACTTCCAGTTTGTGTGGTCGGAAGGAGTTCGCAGGAGAATATTGTGGAGTTTCCGGTGTGGGATTCGAGGAAGGTGAGGATGTCGTTCGTGGTGGCTGATGAGGGAATGTTGGTTACCGTTGGTGATAGTGGGAGAGAGAAGGGACAGAGCTTTGAAATTATGGGTAACAGATATGAACTCTTGTGGTTGGTGATGTAGAGCTCATGCTCTTCATCTTGATGCCACATATCCCTCAAGATACATGGAAGCCCTTGAGCATGTAGTATAGCGGCCCAATGACAACATAACACCCAGCTGGGTAGTGGGTAACAGATATGAGCTCTTGTGGATGATGATGATGATGATGATGTAGAGCTCATGATCTTCATCTTGAGGCCACATAACCCTCAAGATACGTAGAAGCCCTTAAACAAGCAACATAGGGGCCTAATGACCACATAACACCCAACTGGGTGGTGGGTAAGACATATGAGCTCTTGCGGATAGTGATGTAGAGCACATGCTCTTCATCTTGAGGCCATGTATCCCTCGAGACACGTGGAAGCCGTTGAGCAAGCAGCATAGTGGCCCAATGACCACATAACACCCAGCTGGGTGGCAGTATTCATAAAGCTTGTGTTTTAATAGATTGATAATGTTTTATAGTATTCATGATGATTGATGATAATCTTTGTAAATCTTAACTAGTATAAAAACTTGCTCAATTTATTTTATTAGCAATGTCTTTAGGTATGCATAGAACAATCAAATAGAAAACCAGCAAGACATGTGGCATACGAGGAATTATAGATTGTGAAGTGAAAAAGAGGTGTAGTGGTATAATGTCCCATAATGCCCCATAACCCCCATTCAATCCTTACCCATTTATAATCTCTAATTTCCTATTAGCCCATTCAATTAGGTATTTGATCATCAGGTTTAAAATGGAACTCCCCAACCCATTTTTGGAACAAAAACGCCCTTGGGGCAGTTGGAGGGCGTGGAAGGGTGTTTTTTGGGGAAAACGCCAAAAAAACCCCACTACGGGTGTTCTATGTTTTGAATTGTTTACAACGCTATTTAGTTTTCAAAACCCACCAACCGATAATAACACAGAGTTCAATTACTTGACTGGTTATGGAAACACTATGTGAAGTTCTAATCCCTCAGATCCTAAAGTATTAGGATAAATAGGGTTTGTATGTTTCATTTGTTTTAAGTAGATAAGTTATACAAGTGCGGGGACTAGATGCGACAAAACGAAAGGTAAAAACCTACATTCTAGATGGAGAGACACATCCAGGTGTCGCACCCCTTCATGATCGACGACTTCAACATAGGAGGAAGAAGACGCAACCCTTCATCATTCAATCACATCCACAAGTTCAAGAGTCACAATCGTTCATGACGGGACACGTCTGTAGAATCGCACCTATTAGTTTAGGATAAATAGGGTTTGTATGTTTCATTTGTAATTATCAGAATCACTTGTATTATCACAATCACATTCAATATTAATTGTTCTTTCAAAATTCTATTGTTCTATCATTGTGTTTATCATTGTTCATCAAGGGCTCTGACCAACCTTGATATCAGAGCACATGTTTCAAATCTGGGAAGAAGAAGAAGAAACCGATTGGAACATCATAACCAGGTTCTCTCAAATTTATCTTTTAGTTTTTGTATTCGTTTCAAAATTGAATTGAAGTTTGATTATTTAATTGATAGTAATTAAAAATTTCATTCGTTTGAATTCTTTTTTGAAATTCAATCTCGAATCAAATCTGCTGTTTCAAAAGGAATATAAAATATGTTTTTAGAAAACAACGTAATTCAAAACGAATAGCAAGTTATAAATTCGAGAAAATCTTGTGTGGTACGAAATCCTGTGAGGTACAAATCCTTCGTGGTGAAAAAACCCTTCGTGGTAGAAAACCTTCGTGGTACAACCTTTGTGGTACAAATCCTTCATGGTACATAACCTTAGTGGTGCAAGAACCTTCGTGGTGACAAGACCTGTGACATGTTTGGCAAAGCAAGCAAGAAAGAAAGACCTGTGTGGAAAATCAAGACTTGTGTGGCAAACAAAACCTGTATGGTATGAAGAAGTTGAAAAACCTATGTGGTGCAAGCAAGAAGAAATATTGAAGTAAAGCAAGGAAGATAGGAAAGAAAAAAGTCGAAGAAAGCAAATTAAAAAGGAAGTATGTCAGGAAGAGACGACAAAGAAAGCACGTTAACGTCTATTCACGAGCAGGGAAATATATCCCTTCAATGCCAAAAGTTGACTGAAGCGAATTACACTCAGTGGGAAATCTTGATGGAAATGATCTTGAAGGCATATAGTCTTTGGGATACGGTTGTTTTAAAAGAAGGGTAGATGAGAAAAAGGCCCATACAACGAAAGCAATGATCTTCCAAACGTTACCGGGAGATATTCTAATGCAAGTTGCGCAATACGAAAGTGCAAATCACTACTAGAAAATTGCCAAGTGTAGGATCGTTTTGTGACCCAAACGAGTCGATCAGAAGAATTCTCAGACAGAATCAGAGGCGGAATTCAATGATTCGGTCTTCGTTTAGCTTGTATTCACTATTAACTGTCTATTTTATTGAAAACACACAGTTTACAACTCAGTAGACACTTCGGCAGCACTTCGGCTTACCGGAACACCTTGGTAATTTCGTACCAAATGATAAGACAAGACACATATATATAGGCATGGTAATTTCGCTTGAACATGCTCAAGCGGAATTACCTTCAAGCGGAATTACTTCAAACGAAATTAGCAAGTTAATTTCGAGCGGAATTACCAGCCTGATTCCGTTTGAAATGACACCTGTGTCATTTCAAGCGGAATTACCTATTAACAAACATTTTCTCGTTTTCCGTGCCCTGAACTATTCAATCTAATATACAAACTAATACAAGACTCGATACAAGACTCGATACAAGACGAAGTTGACAGACGTATGTACTAAGAGACTCCCCCTCGGATGTTAACGAGTCTGAAGTATTGAGTCTTCTCATTCTTCAGTCTTGACCGATCTTCTCTACTTCAGGAACTTCTCCTTTCTTTCCATAGCAACAAGATCAAGCACCTGGCTTCTTTGTCTTCAGACTCCCCCTTTCACTCAGCTGGGATCGTAGTCTGGAATTCTCTATCTGTAGCATAGTCACGAAAGCCTGGAATTCAACATCAGGAATCGAAACTTTGCTTTGTTCAACATTTTCTGCACAAACTTTCTCACAAACACATAAGTTTTTACAATAGTTACATCAAATTCAAATTAATGACTTTGATTAACTAAACAAACTTTCTTTCTCAAATCAAATTTCTTCATTTAAGCACACACTCCCAACCCTGTTCATCATGTTTAGCACTTGGAATTTTGAACATCATCTCTTCAACACCAGTTGTCGAAAATCTTTTTGTATTTTTCAAAATTTATGCTAAAACACACCAAAAATCTTTTTGGATTTTTGATATAAAAATGAAATATAGCAAAGAAATATTTACAAACATTATTTTTGTGAGCTTGTGTAAGAGGATCATATCAGTGTATGTGACCAATCACTAGCACCGTTAAGCTTTAAACATTTTCAGTTCTAAACGATTCACATAGATTGACGATATTGTTGTCTACTTAAACTCAATCTAAAAAATTTCGAAATGCTTACCGATACGTTTAGGTATATTAATTTTGCACTAAGTTCTTATGGACCCCACGATCTCAGTATATCCCCTCATCATGCAATACACTAACTCAAGTAATGCATTTAAACTTTTATCAACTGTGATATGTGCGAAAACAAAGCAGAATGTTTAAACATTAACAATCAGGTCGATACTTCCGTATACGCAGAGAAAATCCAATGTTTAAACAAAAAAAAACAAGTTGAAGTTGTTTAGGCTTTAATCACCAGATCGATACTCCCGTATACGCATAGGTGATCCAAAGCTTAAACGAAAAACCAAAGAAAATAAAGCAGAACGTTTAGGCAATAACATCCAGGTCGATACTCACGTATACGCAGAGGATGTCCAATGCTTAAACAAAATAAAGAAATAAAACAGGTTTAAATCTTTGCAAAATGAAATACACAATCACAGTGTCATTTTCAGCAAAGTTGTGAAAGTTCACAAACTTAACCAGTTTTTATGCTTTTTGGCATTCAGCGATTACTGAGCAGGTACACAATCAAGAAGGACAAAACTAAGTACTATGCTTTCGACCATGTTTCCCACTAGAACTAGGCTTTTTCATTTATGTTTGTATCGTTATTACAAATCTACTAGTCTAGCTGAGCCTATCGTCACATCTTTAGTGAGATCATTTATCACATTTGTCATTATATTTCTTTAGCATGCTGTGATAGTCCACTGATTTTCTATCATTTCCTCTTGTTTCAACAAAACTCATTTTTGAATTTTTCAATGTTTTTGACATTTTCAAATTTTCAAATTTTTTTTTTAATTTTTCTCCCCCTAAAATCAAAATATATTTCAATTTTAATTTTCTGGGAAAATTTGAAATCAAATTGTACAAACTTAACAACATGATATCGAATCACTTCAACTCTCCATCCACTTGGCATAAACAATCAGAACTTCCCCTTACAACAAACTATTTTCCTATTATGATTTCAAAACACTTAAATTTGTTTTAATCAAAATGGTTTTTCCGGAAAAATTAGTTTGTTTTTAACCACTTGTAGGTTCGGGGTTATCACATCATGTTATCCTTCTTTACCACTTGTAGATATATAATTTTCCAATTTATACAATAAACCACTTGTAAGAAAATCAAGTACAATTTAATGTCCTTGATTAACCACTTTGTCGATCGAAATATCACCGAGGTGAATTTCTCAAGAAATGTGCCGATACCTGCTCCACTCTTACCAACCTGGGAGCTTCGGCAAGTCAGGGTTTTTCATTTGAACAAATTCACCCAAGCCTGACTGTCCTTGGGTGATTTTGAATTCTTGTTCAACAATGGTGGAAAATTTTCATCATCCATTGTTAGACCAGAATTCTCATTTTTTACCTCAACAGATGGCTCTTCTGGCTTTGACGATCCAGAATCTTTGCCTGAACGTGGCTTGTCCGACTTTGATGAGCCAGATTCATCGCCAATAACTCTCTTTTTCTTCTCTTTTGTCCTCAGATCTTCATCTGATGAATTCGTTTTACTTGACTTTGCAGTCGAGTGAATCGATTCATCAGAACTCTTATTTGACCCAACCGGTATACCCGAGGACAAAATCTTTTCCAAATATTCTCTTGCCTTCTTCATCTTCTTCCTCAGTCTGTCTTTTTGCCCCTGTGAAAGCTTTACTTTCTTTTCTTCCACTTTTTGTTCTTTGGGCTTGACATTGACTGGTTTCTTTGCCAATTTCTGAGAATCAGCTCTCGATCTTTCATTTGATCTCATTGGGCAATCTCTGGCAATGTGACCTTTGATTTGGCAGTTATAGCATCTCCTAGTCCAATAATTCCAATTCTGGCAGTTAACAGCAATGTGTCCTTTCACACCACAAGTGTAACACATTCTGTTATCATACCAATCACCACCTTTAGTCCAAACATTCAGATCATAGCACTGTTTGGCTTGGTGATAGTCATTTCTCCTCTTGTATGCTGAATTTGGCTTTTGAGCACTGTGGTCAAACCTGCACCACTTATTACCAACATTTTTTTAGTTTTGATTATCATATTTTTGTGATTTTTATCATGATTGGATGGTTGAACTGATGAACTTTTATTTTCATTTTGAAAATCTTTTGAAATTTTTACTTTTTGTTTCTGTTTTGCATTCTTCTTCACAGGTTTCTGTGTTGAACATTCACTTGTTTCAGTAGATTACAAAACAGTTTCTTGAAACTTTTCTTTTAATTTCAAAAATAATTTCTTTTTCTCAAGTTTTTCATTTTCATCATCAGATTTCTCATCACAATCTTCAACTATGACTTTGTCATAGTTTGTGACATTGTCACTTATTGGAACTGAATTGATCGGTTTTGGACAGATATAACCTGTTGTTGATGACGAAGTCACAAAACCTTACAATTTATTCTCTAACTCCTTGACTTTATTTCTAGCAATTTCAGCTTCATTTTCAAGCTGAATGATTTTCTGGAGATGAGAATTTATTGCAATCTGTTTTTCAATATTATTTTTACTAAAAACAGATTTTTCATCTTCTAAAATCTTTATTTGACTTTGAAAATCTTTTTCAATTTTTTATTTTTCATTTTCAAACATTTTCATTTTATTTTCAAAATCTTTTTCTTTTTCTTTCAAACTTTTAGTTTCTAATATCAAACTCTCTACTTCTTTCAAACATTTTCTGCTTTAGATTGATCACATTCTGAGCATTTCCCAATCATCTTTTCAACATCAGCTTCATTCTCTATCTTGAAAGCTGGAATCTCTTTAACTTGTTCTTCTATCACTTGGACTTTTTCTTCAGGTTTGACTTCATCGTTCTGTGACAACACAGTTGTCTCATCTTGTTTAGATGTTTCTGGATGAACATTTTCAACCTGTTTATCCTCTGAATTTACATTATCTTCCACATTTGCTACCTCAAGATTCTTGTTTTTCGCAGCAAGTTTATTCTTGAGCTTGTCAATTTGTTCTGCAAAAGATTCACTAACCTTTCAGACGAAAATAGCCTTTTATAAAACTCAAATTTTTCAAGTTCTCTTCTATCATCATCACACTCTTCATCAGATGAGTATGAATGATCAAAAACTGGAGTTTTTTCTGAAACAACTTCTGAAATCTTTTCATCTTTTTCAAAACCAACTTCTAAACTCTTTTCAGTTTTATCTATACTAATTTCTGAATCCTTGTTTATTGAAACTGATTCTTTTACAATTGATTTTTCCAAAACTGGTTCTTTTTCTATCTCAATGTAACTCTTTTGTTGAGATACATAATAATACATTGCAAGTTCTTCAAAATCCATGTTTTGGTAACCAGTTTTACAAAGCAATCTTTTCAAATGAACTAACCAACTTCACACGAAATTAGTTGTCCAAACGAAATACCAGATTCACAGGGAATCAACCTTTCTAACGAGATACCCTATTTCACACGGAATTACCTTTTCACACGGAATCACTCCCAACCGGAATAGCACTTTCAAGCGAAATTAGATGCTATTTCAAACGAAATTACGTTTTCAAACGAGATCAGATGTTTTCAAACGGAATTAGGTGTCTTTCAAGCGAAATCAGTAATTCCGTGTGGAATTACTTCAACTTTTCAAACGGAATCAGGTGCACGTTCAAACGGAATTAACCTTTTGGTCCATTTTTGTCACTTTTAGTCTGAATTTAGGTCTGAATCTTTCAAGAGTTTGTTAAAACTGTATTTTACACACAATATCAAAAGATCAGTCCGTTTTAACCGTGAAATCTTGATTTATTTTGAAAAGAAGATGTAGAAATCAGAATTTTTCAGCGAAAACGAGCTAAACGGTAAGAACTCTTCCTCCTGAGCTCTGATACCACTTGTAGGATCGTTTTGTGCCAAACGAGTCGATCAGAAGAATTCTCAGACAGAATCAGAGGCGGAATTCAATGATTCGGTCTTCGTTTTGCTTGTATTCACTATTAACTGTCTATTTTATTGAAAACACACAGTTTACAACTCAGTAGACACTTCGGCAGCACTTCGGCTCACCGGAACACCTTTGTAATTTCGTACCAAATGACAAGACAAGACACATATATATAGGCATGGTAATTTCGCTTGAACATGCTCAAGCGGAATTACTTTCAAGCAGAATTACTTCAAACGAAATTAGCATGTTAATTTCGAGCGGAATTACCAACTTCATTCCGTTTGAAATGACACCTGTGTCATTTCAAGCGGAATTACCTATAAACACACATTTTCTCGTTTTCCGTGCCCTGAACTATTCAATCTATTATACAAATTAATACAAGACTCGATACAAGACGAAGTCGACAGACGTATGTACTAACACCAAGTTTGTGACAACCAAATTTGTAGCAAATTTGTCTGAAATTTGCCTTACCTACAAATTTCCTACAAAAAAATTCATAGGAAATAAACTTGTGGGTAACCGGATTAGCTACAAAAATATGACAAAATCTGCTACAAAATTTCTACAAAATCTCTCGTCGCAAAATTTGCTACAAAATACTGACAAATCGCTCTTCTTGCAAAATTCTGACAATTCTTCCACGTTTTTGCCTTTTTTTATATTATTTTATGATATTTTATTTTTAAAATTAAAAACATTATTAAAAAAAATATTCATAATTTTTTATTTTCCCGACAAAATTCCTACAAATTATAAAACGTTCTTGCGACAAAATTCCTATAAATTATAAAACTTTTCTGCAACAAAATTCCTACAAATTATAAAACTTTCTTGCGACAAAATTTCCTACAAATCATAAAACTTTCCACAAGTTTCCTACAAATTTATAAATTTTCTCTAAACAATTTGCTACGAATTCTCTACAAAACTAACGGTTTCCAACAAATTTCCTACAAAGTTATCAAAACAGTTTGCGACAAATTTCCTACAACTAAAAAATATATTTTTTAATGTAGCTACAAATTTCCTACAAACAGTTAAAAACATTCTTGCGACAAAATTCCTACAAATTATAAAAACTCTTCTGCGACAAAATTCCTATAAACTATAAAACTC
Organism: Helianthus tuberosus; assembly: GCA_030545235.1. Lineage (NCBI taxonomy): Eukaryota > Viridiplantae > Streptophyta > Magnoliopsida > Asterales > Asteraceae > Helianthus > Helianthus tuberosus. Next base: position 40,258,229 of record CM060360.1, on the reverse strand, counting down.
TTCTGCGACAGATTTGTGACAAAGATTTGTGACAGAATAACAAATCTGAATTTTAAAAAATCATTTTTTGTATTAAAAATGCAGCAAAATATAAAATATTCCAAAAAATTTGCAGCAAGCAAAATTATAAAACATTCCAAAACATTTGCAACAAGCAAGATTCTAAAACATTCCAAAAGTTCCAAAACACACAAAAAAATCCTAATTAAGAGCAAGTTTTTTGATTCAAAACTAATCCAACATTCCAATACTTAACAAAACGAGAGCTTTGTTTACTTCTTTCCGATGTTTTTCACCATTTCTTCCATATTTTTTCGCCATGCGTCTTGGTCGGCCCGCTCTTTTTCACGCTCTTGTTGAAATAGTTCGAAACGGGCTTCTATGTTTTGTCGAGCCTCACGCTCTCTTTCTAGTTCCGCCTGAACTTTTTGAAGCTGAAAATTATAAAACCGTAATCATCACATATCAACCCGAACAGGTCAATCAACATAACCCTACAAAAATCTAACTAACAACGTAAAAATCCCTTATAACAAAATACAAACACACATACATATTAAAAAATGAAATATCATATTAAAATGTTGTTATTTATTTGTACTTAATTATTTTAATAAATTATTAAAAAGTATTATAAGTACGCAATTCCTTATGTTTCTTGCAATTTTACTTTTATTAAACATATTTATACATGAGTGGTAAAAATCATCTCGACTCGTGCTTATTTTGTAAAAACTCCTAACACAAACCAAATAAACCTTGAAAATGAACCCTTCTGACCCAAATTAAAATTGACGTGAACCCGTTCTAACCCGAATTAAATTAACCCTGTTTAAAAATAACCTATTCTGACCCGATCCATTCTGACCCGCACGGCCCATTCTGACCCGTGACCCAAACCCGCCCATAACAAACCTATTCAACCAGCAATGTACTCAATCAATCACAAACAAGCTACCTTCAATACGACCATATGAAACCCATATCAGCAAACTCATTCTTCCCATTTAAAGCCTAAACTATTATCTTCACTAATAGGACTATCTTAAAAATGTTTATGCTTTCTAAATAACAAGAATAAATAATGATACCTCTTGCGAGTGTCGGGCATCATCGTTAGAACAGCAAATTGTAGATGATTTTTTTCCGGTCACCAGAAAATCAGGACCAAAAGATCCTTTCCCGAACATCTTGCGACCCTTACACTTAGGATGCAAACTTTCCCACAAGTCTAAATCATCGCAATCCACGTCCCCATACAAATCTTTAAGTTGTTGCGAGTATGCGGCCTATAATTTTATCAAGTGAAAGTTATCAACCGGTAAAAGTGACACCATAATTCATATATGTTATATTATCACAAAGGATATGGAACTATTCCCTTACTCAACTTTGATTTTTTACAGTCTTATTTTTAATTTTATTCAAATGAAAATGATTGAGACTAATATTAGATATTAACTCTTTGGTATGGTTTAAGAAAGCACTGAATTTAATAATAAATAATATATTAGAAAATCACCAATCCACCATTATAACTAATATTCTTCCATATAAACTTTTGAAAACTTAAAACTTTTTCGCAATTTAACGTGAGACAAGATAGCTATGTTTTGCCTTCTAAAAGAGAGCTCCTAGGTCAAAGTTGACTTAACGAATGTACAACTTTCAGTATTCATTTATAGGTTTCGATTGATGTAAAATATGTATCAGTGTCTTTTTGAGAATTTTGGTTTTCTCTTCAGACAGTTATAGCAAGTGTCAGTACTATAAAGAATCAAACCGAATCAATCGAATACCCACCGCGAAGCTCGAAGGAATTCCACTAGTTATAAATAAATGATAGAAGATAGCTTACATATGAACGCTTTGCACGGTCGGTAACAAACTCCAACGACGCAAAATCATTTTCACTTATCTCCCCATCTTGTAACATTTTTTTGCACCTCATAGTGGCGTGGGTTTGTAACAATACTTTCTTGTATCCAACTGTTTTACCCCCTTCTTTGTCCTACACAAAAAGGAGTATTGTAAATTATAAGTGTTAAATATAGAGATGGTTAATAATACTTAGCTTACCAAGTTGATACGATGTTGATCAAATCGTATTGACCTGCCTGTATGACGGCACAAGTCATTTTTGCGGTTTGCTCTCCCGGCAATTGACTTTTTTTGCCATTTTTCGGTGTTCCAATGCTGTAATGATAAAAATTAGGGTGAGTCTGGAAAAAAATAATTTGCATCAAATCAAGCACCATATCACTCATTTTGACTCGCTACCCAACCCCCTAATGTTTTCATTAGGGGTGTGCACGGTTCGGTTCGGTTTTTAGGCAAAAGCAAAACCGAAACCGAAATAAAACAATTTAATTCATAAATCTGAATAATGCCAATTGATTCAGCAATGATAATAGTACCTCTTGGCTCAAATGAACATGATTGCTATCTAAAATAACCCTGTAGATCAACCTGAATATTAACAACATAAAAATCAACTTTTATCTCACAAATGAACAAAGCGGCAAATCATTTCATTAAAAAGGTCGGATATTGCGAAGAAACAATATTTACTAACATATTTGATACGCAAATTATTATTTAAAAATGTAGAAAAGGAAGTAATTTAGATCAGTATAAACCCCCATTTTGACCCATTAAATACATAATGAATTAAAAAAAAACAAATGACCACTAATGGATTTAAAAAAATAAAACTAACGAATTTTTACTTAATGTTTGAGGTCATGTTGAAGGGTCACTCCTATCATCGTTCCTATTGTAGGCAAGCTACATTGTACATCAAATTTTTAAGTTGTTCAACTGGACATTTAGACTATATCATTTCTAAATGGGTTAAACACATAAATCTAAAAAAAAAGAAAAATAACTAAAAAGACTAATAGTTAAACAGCATCCAACCCATAGCCATTTTGCAAAGTTCGTGAAATTTACCTTATAATACTTTTTTGCTTCCCTAGGTCCCAAACCACTAAAACAACAACAAAAAATTATCATCACTTTTCCTAAACTAAAGTAGCTTAAAACTAATCTCGATTTCTGTGTATACCGATTGTTCCATTAACAGAAGCCTAAACTAAAGTAGCTTAAAACTAATCTTGATTTCTATGTATACCGATTGTTCCATTAACAGAAGTTAATACCAAAGATCAGTTGAACCTTCTTATTCCATGATAAGAATAATATTTCACTCTGGGTAACAGATCCACTTCCCTAGAAATAGAGCTTCATTAATCTAAACATAAAGATAAAAACTAAGTTATGTATACTTGGGTATTTGCCGTATATTACTTCAACCGACATGAAAAAATCAATAAATTATCAAGAAACATTCATATAGAAATTGTCATAATCATGTTGTGGATTTAATGACTCGGTAATGTTACCTTCAAAGGTGGAAAATTTGTAGGTTCTGCTGGTTTAGCAATATCCCATATACAGATGTCCCTCAATCGTTCAGATAGATTCAAAAAAGCGCATGAGCTTTGATGTTGTTCCGTTCAGCTACCGAGCTCGAAATCCCGAACCCTTTGATTCCAGTTCTGGGCCCTTCTAAACATTAACAATTGACTATTGCAACTAAACGTGATATTTAAAAAAATGAAACTATGTATAGGCATATACACCTGTATTTCTCAAGTATATTACAACCCTTGTGGCTTATTATGAGGGTTTTAACCCAATCGCATTCTTGCTACGAATTCTATAGTAAAGTGGTATGTCCATAACTAAAATATTGCTCTCTTTGGTGAACTCAAAAATCTTCAATTCTGCAACAATTTAACACCGTGTGTTGTCAGTTTTAGGTTAGGAAGAAGAAAAGCAATAAAAAAAGTTCATACCTTCCAAGTTTTAAGTTCACATCAATGCCTCGTGTAGTCGTGGGAGCAAACCATTGTATGCTTGTTGCCTATTCTCATACAGTTGACTCACGTTTGAATTTTTACTTTCATGAGGCATATAACTACACAGCGAGTTCAAAGGCTAATAATTTTAGATGTCGATTTCAAAAAATAAAAACCCCAAATATAACATCTAACTTTGTATGCCAATTAATGGCTGATGATTTAAGCTAAGGTCAAAATTTCATCAGCCAAGAACAAAGTTGTATAAATTTTCATAAACAAAAACTTTTCTTAAGACAAACTAAAATGGAAAACTCAACTCAAAATCCTACAAATTCATCTTCTTCTCTAAGAAATCCTTGTCCTCTTCCCTCAAAGGCGGGTTCGTCCCACCTAACAATATGTAGTTGATTGCCTCAACTCTTTAAACATCATGACCACATCTCTCCCTCATGTCCCCTGATGCACCACCTCTCTACTATCAACAACCGCACCCATATTTGCGGCATTCATCAAAGAAAAATTCTCATACACCTGCAAAAACACACTCAAATCCTCACTATGCTATAATTCTCCAAAGCCACCTTCCTCTGCTTAACAAACCCGTGCTTATGCATAGCCTGGTTCTCAACAGCACCTTTATCAGCCTCGTAGGAACAAAGCACCCTTGACATGACTCCATAACCGATCAGATAACATCACAACATCCTTAGAACATCTCAAGACACTAAATTCGGTTTCATTAAACTCCGGAACATGTGCTAAATGTGCAGTAGCCATAGAACCTTGCATCCGCATCCCAATCATATATGTTCACCCACAATGGTCAACCAGTGGTTCAGTATCCCATACAAAGTAATGAACAAAAAATCAGATTGTTATCTAAATTATAAAATCTCGCCAAGCATATTATCTTAGTTTTTTTGTTTAGAAAAAAATTGAAGACAAAAATGATTTTGGTCAGCCTCCTGGTTGAACCGTTAAACGTACCTGGGAGCATAACCGAGCAGCTAGAAATAGTCTAAAATATCCAAAACTGGCCTGGAACCTATAACATCTCAGAACCCCTAGAAAATGCTCTATTTATATTGTTTGCCTTGTTTAAAAAAGTCGCACTTTTTAAGCACCGAGGCCCAAGGCTCACCCTTTGCGTCTTCGAATCCCTCGCTTTCGAATCATGTGACTAACCCTAGTTAAACCATTTCCATCCCCTCTTTCAAACCTGCCCAAACTGACACGTTGAATACATTAGCTAACCAAATCGTGTAGTTTACCTTTAAGGGATGTCTTGGTCTTGCCATCATGAGAACCAATTCAAATCTTGAAAAAATAAATAATAAACCATTTAACTATTAGTATCAGGTGATACACGTCTGACTGCGAGCATAGAAACTGAATATATTACAGTACCTCAAAAGATAAAATGAACAGTATGCTGAAGTTGTTGTAAAACTTGAAATGATTTTAGTTTTATACTTGATAGAAGTGTAGTTGAGTATATGATATTTCGAGTGTGTATTTGAGATGAGTTTAAGATCAGCTTCCAGGTTATAAGCATACCGAAAGGTAATGTTTACCCACATAAAACCATAAACGTGTACACCCAATACCCTTTAAAGAGCCAAAATTATCTTGTTACTTACTTTTCTCGAATATCCTCATTCTTAAATGCAACTGCAAGGCTTTCATGAGTCTGTGACAAAGAAGAGACAATTAGTATATTGGTTTTGCACATTTGGAGTCTAGTAAACAAATTAATATAAAAGGCTGAGATGCATATAGGAGCAAGGCTCTTGCAATGGCCAAACCTGTAACAGGAAACAAAACTGTAAAATGTAAGTGGGCAATAATTAGTTAACTTGTCCAGAATAAATTAGAAATTGACTCTATAAAAGGACCATAGAAACCGTGAAAACTATAAGTAAACCAAACATGACTGACCAGGGAGCATAGAAGTCGACCAAAACGTCCTTTTTGCCATCTAATACAACTTCATTAAAGTTGTTAGAATTCAGCACCACCATACTTAACTGAAGCATATTAAATATACCAATAAGACTTGAACTTATAACCTTTAAATAAAATGACATTTATTTTTGGTTGGCGAAAATGTTGATAGTAAGTACCTAAATGTGTTACTGTCTGCACTATGTTCCAATCTTACTAATTACTTGGTCTTGTTCCTTTCAAATGGTAGGTTCACTATGATCAGCATATATACAATCTCACCCACATTCATATACGTGTATGTCTGTATATATGTATATATACGTAGGAATGACACTTATGGGTCAATTGTTCATAGTTGGTTTATTGCTGAATTTTTGCGAGTTACCTGGTAGAAAACAAATGAAGATATAACATTTTAATAATAGAGATTAAAAAGAATTATGTTAAAATAAACAAATCAAAACACCAAAAAACACACTCTTGAGATAAAAAAAAAATATGGAAATCAGTTTTGAACATACCTACTTGCAATTAACCTATAAATTTCACAATTGATTGAATAATGAACTGAAACTTACTGCAACAATAATAAACAATTGATTGATTATGTAATAAACATTTCAGTACTCAATCCAACAATCAATTTACCTAATCAATGAAATCTCATCAAATAATAATAACCATAAAATCTATAAACTTGTTTGCTGGAATAATAGTGTGGAAGTTGGAACGAAACACAGGATCAAGAAATTTGTATAGACATCAACATAGGGGTATCCAACAATCAATTTACCTAATAAATGAAGTCTCAAGAAATTTGTCATTCTGCCCCAATTAAGAACAAAACGTATCTGAAAAACATACTACTAACATGAAAAACTATGATCATACCTTTTCCTTGAATAATAAGAATATGATATCACAAAGGCAATTCCTGAAAAGTAAAAGAATATGATAACTTTATAAGAAAATGTTAATGAATTATACCAACTCAGATTTATATGGGCCCGTCATATCAACCAGGAAGCCACGATCCATACCTGCAAACAAAAAGTATACTCATTGTCAATACAAAAATCATATTGTAAAGGGGGAAAACATAAAACAAAACAGAGTTAGGGTTCAGATTTATTTATGAAACAAAAACAAACAATATGAAGAAGAATCAGATGAAAATTAATGACTATTGCAATTAAGCTTCATATCAACCAAAAAACAACCATACCTGAAAAAAAAAATCATTGTTAGTTAAGAGATTTATGAAACAATAAAAACACGTTATGAAGAGCAATGAGAATAAAATTAATGAGTAATGCATTGTGGCTTCATATCAACCAAAAAACCACTAACCATACCTGAAATAAAACAAAAATCATCGTTAGTTAAGAGAAAACATAAGTACACATTAAAATAAAATTACAAAAAAATCAAGGATTATGATATGTAGCAAAAAAAAAAAAAAACAGAAAATATGAAGAATCACCAGAAAAAAGATTGAGACAAATTAACTTAGGGTTTATAATAGCAACACAAAACACACAAACTTAGATTGAAATTAGAACAATAAACTCATTACAACCCCATATCAAAGAACAATTAACGGATTAAACATCAACAACATAAAAATTGAGACATATAAAATTAGGGCTTTCTTATAACAACTAAAAACACATAAACAGAGATGTAATCCGAACAATATATCAACATAATCCATAATATAAGTAGCAATTGAAAGAAACCACTAACCGATGATTGCAGAGCACGCTTCTTCAACAATCGATTGAAACATCTGATTAAAAGCAAAATTTTGTATATAGGTGATACAATTGGAAACGGCTCCATAATTTCCTAAAAAAACTTCCGATTATTGAATAAGATTTCAACCTTCCATATATAACCTAAAGAAAGCGCCTAAAGAATTGAAGGAAATTGAAGGAAATAGAGAGAAGATCAAAATGCCACCCAAAATTCTCAATTATCTGGCCAAAGAGAATAGCCACATCATGGTCAAATAGTCAACCATTATTTTGCTTTAGTATATGAATAGATATAGTGTTACATAGTGTTAGATGGTATTATATGGTGTTACATATTGTTATACGGTGTTTATATGGTGTTATATAGTATTATATATAGTGTTATAATACACTTTTCACACTTTAAGCACTTTTTACAGGATCCTCTACCTATATATATATATAAGTGCCCGCTAAAATGAGAACCACCTCGAGTTGTAAGAACCGTGAGAACTACTTGATCCGGGGCGAGGTGGACCAAATTTTTTTTTCATAAACGTAGATGCGTGTATTATAAACACATTTGTAAAAAAAATTAAAAAAAAATGTCGTGTGTGTAGTTTTTGGCACCACAAGTTTGTGTTTACGGATACTGTAAATTTTCCGGTTAAATTTACGGTACCCGTAAACACAAACTTGTGGTGCTCAAAACTACACACACGACATTTTTTTTTTGAATTTTTTTTTACAAATGTGTTTATAATACACGCATCTACATTTATGAAAAGAAAATTTGGTCCACCTAGCTCCGTACGGTGTAGTTCTCACGGTTCTTACAACTCGAGGTGGTTATCATTTTAGCGGTCCCCTATATATATATATATATATAGGGGAGGGTTATCTTGAGAACGCTAAATATTGCGAGAACCGTGAGAACGAATGAGAACACCAATCAAAACCAATTTTTTTTAATACAAACCTCATTGTAATTAAGATACAACATCAAAACAAGAATTTACAACATCAAATAATCAATTTCTCCTTTCAAAAATCACTTTTTTTAGATTTTTTACACATGTGTAAATATAACAGATTTACACATGTGTAAATGGCAAACTTACACATGTGTAAATTTTCTTTATTTACGAATTCACGTAAATTTAAACGTGTAAATTAAATTTATAACATTGTATTCGAATAATAATGATAAGTGTAGAAAATTTTTTTGAATTTGATTCGTTTTTGACCAATTTCTCGCGGTTTTTTCATTTGTTCTCACGGTTCTCACAATATTTAGCGTTCTCATTTAAACCCTCCCCTATATATATATATATATATATATATATATATATATAGATAGACAATTAAATTTTAAAATGTTTCGGTTATATATATATTCAACAGTTGTTTAAATTGCAAACCAAAGTTGACAAAATGTAATCTTTAGCAGTTTCAGAAGATGGCCAAATGTGATCACAATTCAGAAAACTATCATATTTGATGCATCTCACATTCTCTAACAGGTGTAATTATGTATTTGTGTGTACCATACTGAAGAGATTTCTAGTCATTAAACAAGAAAAGTGACTGCACTTATAATTTAAAAGATATAAATGACATTCAATTTTGAGCTGCAATAAATGGCTGATTCATCAAACACAGATGACATGTAGCATATAACAAAGTCCTTGAGCCCCCCTCACACTAATGGGTAAAAACTATTTAAATAGTCTCCCTTTTAATTAAAAAAACTATCAACTTCCTCACTATCTCCCTCACAAACCAGCAATAACACCTCCTCTACAACATCACGAAACTTAGCCACCAGAATAAATCTACTTCTTTCACCACCAGAAGTTAGCTGGAGCCGGAATTCGATTTTTTATCCAATACTTCAGCAAAAACACTAATAATTTTCACATTTATACGCTAATAGTAACAAAAAACACTTATAGTAGCAAAAAACGACTAAATAAGTTTCACAATTTCAGTCAAATTTACGTTTTACAAAACTACCATGAAAGTTAGGGACTTAGGGTTTACGATTGGGATCAGGTCAACTTACCGGTTTCACAGTTTGAAGCGCCGCCTGAAACCACCGTCTGGAACGCAGCTTCTGGCCTCTATCTTCGTCGTCGCCTACTCATCGGCTGGTCGATTTCTTTGGTGGGAAGATTAGGGCTGGAATGAGTAGCGGGAAAGGGGAGAGAGCGAGCCAAGATAGAAGCGGGAATATTTAATTTTATTTTCAATTAGGGCTTGAAAAGGGTGGGCCACAGTTGACGATCCATATGTGTAACTTTTGTGATTTCTTTTGATTTTCCATCAAATTATAATAGTGGCACATGTGAGACAACATTGAATTTGTGTAGATACTATATATTAAACAAAAAGGGAATGGAGGATACAACATGTGAGACATGAGGGACCTGGTAAACGGGTTGGTTCGGGTCGGGTCATGGGTCAAAACGGGTCAATTACAAAAATGGTTGCTTTGGTTCGGGTCGGATCGGGTTCGGCCCGAATTGTAGAAGGCGCTAGGCGCTAGTCGGGCGGTGAGGTACCGCCTAGGGATTAATCGGGATTAATCGGATTGGGATTTTTATATGTATTTTTTCAAAATTATATATATATACCCAATAATATAAAAATAATACTTCAAAATTCACATAAATACTTCAAGTTTCAGATAGTATGGTTCGATTTTGACCGATTTTGACTGATTCTGACCAATTTTGACCGCCTAGGACCGCCTGGGACCGCCTGGGACCGATTTTGACCGATTTTAACCGATTAATATAGGCCGATTAATCCGATTTTTGACCGCCTAGGACCGCCTAGGACCGATTTTGACCGACTTTGACCGACTCCGATTAATTGGCCGACTAGCTCAAAATTAGTCATTAACTAGCCGCCTAGCGCCTAGGCGCCGATTAATCGGCCGCCTAGGCTGATTTTTGCAACACTGGGTTCGGGTCGGATTGGGTTCGGGTTGAAACGGGTTCGGGTCAAAATGGGTTTCGGGTCTGGTCGGTTAAAAATTGCTTTCTTTAAAAAAAAAGAGGTTATAAATCAAGGGGTTATGTACATGCCTAACTAAATATAAGAAAGCATTACAAACGATATGGGACATATTTATGTACATGGAAAGAACATATATTCCTAGTCACGAGATTAGTCTTAATCTATGGACTACTAACATTATCTACTATATCGAAACGAGGCTACAAGTCACACTTCTGGAAATTGTACAGAAAGAAAGAAAGAAACAGAAAAGTTATCAACAAAGGTTTAATGAGTGACATAATCAAAATGTTTGTGGATCTTTGTCCTTGTGTTTACCTATATGTCTTTGAACAGCCTTTTCTTGATGTTTCCGCCAGTTTTTACCGAGGAGAATCTCAGCAGTTAATCGAGTGTTGTGATTGTTTGGAGTATTTGAAAAAAAAAACCGAGAAACGTTTGGATGAAGAAATTGATCGGTACGGGTCGAAACGGTACGGGTCGAAACGGTTCGCGTCGAAACGGTTCGCGTCGAAACGGTTCGATTCGAAATGGTACGGGTCAGAACGGTACGGGTCGAAACGGTTCGCGGCGAAACGGTACGCGGCGAAACGGTACGCGGCGAAACGGTTGGTGTCAAAATGGTACGGGTCAAAACGGTACAAAACTCATCCCGACCCGAAACCTGCTCCTTTTCTTTAAGACACTAACCCACATTGACCCATTTCTTTAATGTTGTCGACCCGATTTGACCATAAAATAACAAGATAGAATTTCAAGTGACCCATTGTGACCCATTTAGTTAAAATATTTTACCCAAACCAACCCATACAATTATAAAAGTAACCCAAACTAACCCACTCGGAAGGCTTTGGGTCAAGATTGCCCCCTCTAGACATGATGAAAAATAAAATATAAAGCACGTGAGACTCCACTTATAGCAACTTCTTTTATGAAAAAAATAAATAATACCAAATAACTGAGATTTAGTACCAGTTTTATTTAATTTAATTCTCGGTTTAGTACATAGTGAATAGAGTTTTAATAATCCAAAGTATTATACATACATATGTATGTGTAATTGAAGGGGTTATATAACCCCCTTACCACTACACTCTATTTTGATATAACCCCCCATAAAGCCCATCTCTTACGCATTTCGCCACGTGTCACATAACGCCCCCAAATGGGATCGTATCGTACAATATAGTATAGTGTAGCATAGTATATGATCATATCGTATCTTACAATATAGTATAGTATAGTATCCTATACTATAAGGTATAATATATTATAGTGTAGTATTGTATAGTATAGTATATGATAGCAACGTACAGTATAGTATAGTGTAGTGTTGTATAGCATAGGACCATATCGTATCGCACAATGTAATATAGTATACAATTGTAAAAAAAATTGAGTTGTGGGAAATTTGTGGAAAATTGAGTTGTCACAACCAATTTAACCTTTCTACTTGATGCATATGCTTAGGGCTTGGCTAAACGCTCTAAGTCGTTATCTAAGGAGCTCGATGAAATGTTAGAGATTTTAATAGATGAACATGAAAAACGTAACCAAGCATCCAAATTTCAAAACCGCAATCAGATGGTTTAGGCCACGAGATGAAGATTGTAATAAAAATAAAAACTAGTCGTTGGCTAGTGAATGTTACCCAGTCCTAATATTGTTTTCCATTTATAACTCATTAATTTCACATGCCGCACTACTACAACATTTTACCTACTCAAATGGTCTTGATGACGTGAACGCCAAATAACGTAAAATAACATTTCACATGTCTCGCCACTACTCATGTTCTTAGCCCATGCGTAGTGGAGCGTGATATACCTCCCAAATCAAACATAGCGTCCCCATAGCGCCGCCAACACCACTACGGCGGGCGCTATGGGGTGGTTTTTCTTCTCAGGCGTGATCTCCTTCGCGGCGTAATATTCTCCGGCATGTTTCCTCCCACTCATACACATATATATACATACATATGTATGTATAATTGAAGGGGTTATATAACCCCTTACCACTACACCCTATTTTGATATAACGCCCCATAAAGCCCTTCTTTTACGTATCTCGCCACGTGTCGTATAACGCCCCCAAATGGGCTTTATGACTACACATAGTCTTAGAAAATCGTGATACGTCTCTGGCGGGTTTGATATTTTCTTTGCATAGGCTATTTATCAGAAGAATTATATAAAATTAAATGCATCTTGCCCGTGCTATGCGGTAAGAAATCGTCTGTATCGGTTCGATTCGTTACACAAGGGATTCGGGGTGGTAACGTTCGGAATCGTTATAGGATCTGCCCTCGGTTTAAAATCATGATATGTTTGTACAATATAGTGCAGTACAGTACAGTATACTGTAGTGTAGTTTTGCATAGTACAGGATCATATCGTATCGTATCGTACAATATAGTATATTATAGTATAGTATATTACAATATAGTATAGTGTAGTGTAGCATAGTATATGATCATATCGTATCTTACAATATAATATAGTATAGTATCGTATACTATATGGTATAATATATTATAGTGTAGAATTGTATAGTATATGATAGCATCGTACACTATAGTGTAGTGTTGTAGAGTATAGGACCGTATCGTATCGCACAATGTAATATAGTATAATATATCGTATAGTATAGAGTCGTGTCATATTGCGTCGTGTCGTGTAGTGTAGGATTGTATTGTATGGTACTGTATAAGATTGTATCGTATGGTACAACACAATATAGTATCGTATAATATATCGTATAGTATGGTATGAGGTATGATATAGTATAGTAAAAAATCGTAGGGTCAGTTGCCACAAATTTCCTACAAATTTGACATTTTATAATTTAAAATTATATATTTTTTTCTAAATTGATAAATTAAAATAACCTATTTGTAGGAAATCAGTAGCAACTACTGATGTTCATTTGCTACAAATTTTCGACAAACTTAACATTTTATATTTTCAAACTATGTTTTTTTTCTTTAAACAACTGTTTTGTAGGAAATTTGTAGCAACTTGTGTCAATTTACTACAAATTTCCAACAAACTTATCATTTTATTTTCTAATAAAATAACTTTTTTTGTAGGAAATATGTAGCAACTGTTGTAAATTTGCTACAAATTTCCGACAACTCTAATATTTTATTTTTTTTAAATTATGTTTTCTTCTTGATTTGTTGAATAATAGCCGTTTTGTAGGAAATTTGTAGCAACTACTGTACATTTGCTACAAATTTCCTACAAACTTATCATTTTATTTTCTAAAATTATCTATTTTTCTAAAATTGATAAGTAACAAATAAAATAACATTTTTTCGTAGGAAATATGTAGCAACTGGTGCAAATTTGCTACAAATTTCCGACAACTCTAAAATTTTATTTTTTTAAATTATGTTTTCTTCTTAATTTGTTGAATAATAACCGTTTTGTAGGAAATTTGTAGCAACTGCTGCCAATTTGCTACAAATTTCCTACAAACTTATCATTTTATTTTCTAAAATTGATAACTAACAAATAAAATAACTTTTTTTTTGTAGGAAATATGTAGCAACTGGTGTAAATTTGCTACAAATTTCCGACAACTCTAATATTTTATTTTTTTAAATTATGTTTTCTTCTTAATTTGTTGAATAATAGCCGTTTTGTAGGAAATTTGTAGCAACTGCTGTCAATTTGCTACAAATTTCCTACAAACTTATCATTTTATTTTCTAAAATTATCTATTTTTCTAAAACTGATAAGTAACAAATAAAATAACTTTTTTTTGTAGGAAATATGTAGCAACTGGTGTAAATTTGCTACAAATTTCCGACAACTCTAATATTTTATTTTTTTTTAAATTATTTTTTTTCTTAATTTGTTGAATAATACCCGTTTTGTAGGAAATTTGTAGCAACTGCACATTTGTTACAAATTTCCGACAAACTTATCATTTTATTTTTTAAAATTATCTATTTTTATAAAATTGATAAATAACAAATAAAATAACTTTTTTGTAGGAAATATGTAGCAACTCGTGTAAATTTGCTACAAATTTCCGACAAATTTAATATTTTATATTTTTTAAATTATTTATTTTGTTGTTGTTACAAATAATATAAAAATTTATAATTTTTGTCGGAATTTTGTAGAAAAGGTTAGAAATTTTGTGACGAAATTGCTACAAATGCTTATTGTGTGGCAATTTTGTAGGAAATTTTTGGAAACGTTTTAGTTTTTTTTTTGTTTTTCTTTTTGGTCAAAAAATTGTTGAAAAATTGTAAAAAGAATTCAGTTGTGGGAAATTTGTAGGAAACTTTTGTAGGAAAAAATGTAGTTTTCTAGTAGTGAATGTAGTTTGGGATGTAATCAAAGTTCGATATCTTGGAGCCGATATGGTTCAGAAAGCGCGTCTGCAAACCTTGAGAAATGAATTAGAAGCCTTAAATATGGGAGAAAATGAAACAATAAGTAGTTTCGCAAGCAAGTTAGGTGGTATAAAATCTAAGTTTAAAAGCCTCGGTACCGCCATTAAAGATAAGAAGATTGTAAGGAAATTACTTATATCTGTTCCAAAGAAGTTTCTACAGATTCTGGCATCCATCGAGCAATATTCAGAAATAGATAAAATGACCTTTGAAGAAGCAGTGGGTTGGATTACAGTATTTGAAGAACGCCTCAAGGGGTAAAACGAACCGGAGAACAATAATCTCTTAATGGCAAGTTCAGACAATCATTCCGGAAATTGACATTATGGAAAAGGACATATCGATCAAAGTCAAGGTAAAGGGCGTGGACGAAGTTCATTTAGAGGAGGAAGATGACGTGGACGAAATATGGATCAAGGAAATAGAGACAAGAATGAGTTCAAGTGTTATGAATGTTGTGAATTCGGTCACTTCGCATATGAGTGTAGCAAGCAAAAAATTAGGAAAAAGAGAAGGACGAAGAGGCTCATCTTGCGTTGGAAGTAGAACCAATTGAAATTATAATCCCTCACATCTTAAAGTACGAGGGTTGTTTAGTAATTAGTTATTAGATAGTTTATGTTTTAAGTAGATATGTTATACAAGTGCTGGGACTAGATGCGACAAAACGAAAAGTAATTGTAAGGACCTTCAAAAATGTCCTAAATTGACCCATAAGTGAAAACCCGGACCCCTGAAACCTTACAGTGCATGAAAAATCAAGAAATCAAAATTCTTGATCTTCAAGCGGTCCACGTAAAGGTAAGCTTAACCTTACGCGAGCCGCGTCAACTCGACATTTGACCGGATAAGCGTCCAGATCCATGTGTCGTCCACGTGGCACACCTACGCATGACACGGATGCCCTAATCTATGATATAGACCTCCACGCGGGACGTGTAAAGGTCAAGCCAAGGTTCACGCGGGCCGCGTGAACCTCAAATTTCACCTATAAATAGCTTAGCTCAGGAGCTTTCATTCTGTGTCGAAATCAACTTTCAAAATCGAAAGTATACAGCTCCAAAGTCGAAAATTCAATTAATATAGCGAGGTGCTGCTACGATATAGGGTATTAACTCGATCGCTGCTACGATTCAATGTCCGATCGATTGAAAACTATCCAATGGATGTTTAAGTGCTGCCCAAATTAGGGTTATGCTTTGTCATTCGTTGTGAATTCGATGGATGTTTAAGTATCGCACTTTGTCATTCGTTGTGAGGGTTTTAATCTCGTGAGTTATCGTAAATGCTGTATTAGTTACTGACCTAGTTCGTGTGCATTGTTATTTAAATTAGGTTACAAGGCTAATCAGTAGGCTAAACTCAGCCCGTATAAATCTGCAATGTGAGTTATTCTCTTTTATCAAAAGTATTTTACAATACTCCATTTATTTCTAAAAAGTTATAATTACAAGGATTAAGTCATGGTTATCTTAAATCACTGGCTAGTGGGGTGTTGTGCACATTACTAATTTCTCACGGTTAGGCTAATAAATCCTAACAGTGATAATCATCACTACTTAGGGTGGGACCCAATAGTGGTATGACCATCGTCACCAGGTGAAACGTCGCTATATAAAAATAAGATAGAAGCCATTGTAATCGCTGTTATGCTGTAATTAATAACTATGTGTCATTTTACAAAATTTGAGTGACTCACCAGTATTTCCCCGCTGACAAAATATTTTTAAAACATGTTTCAGGTGACCTGCTGTGAATCAAGAAAACGTGCTACGTAGCATTAACCAGCTTAAAGAGGTGGCTCAGTTAAAAAGTGAATAAACATGTTTTATAAATCAGGGAATTTACTTATGAAATTCCTCTATTGTAAATTACGGGGTTTATCCCGAATTATGAAATAAAATAATCGGGCATTTTTAAGTTTTAAAAGATCCTGGTAAAATCTTCCGCTGTCAAACTCAATTAACAAATACCACGCGAGTTCCTGCCCCGCGGCTCCTGGACCGGGTCAAATCGGTGGCGGGGGCAGTGACAGGAAAAGGTGGTATCAGAGCCACTGATTTAAGCCTATTAAGTATTTAAAAATACTTAATTTTCCTGATTATTGTCTTGTGATTATGTGCTTTTAACTGACTACTTGTTAGTTACAGTATGGGTAAGCAAAGAATCTCGGATATCTATCTTAAATTAGATAGTTCACCGAAAGATAAGGGAACTTCATCCCAATCAAATTCCTCAAGATACTCAGCTGATACTGAGGATTGAATATTTGTTCGTAAAGCACAGTATGAGAAACCACTTTCCCCTAATAAAAGAAGTTTGATTATTAGGAAAAGTCAAGAGAAAATAAGGAAGTCACAACAAAAAGGAGTAGGCATCAACCCACCATGGGAAGATGAATTAGACGAAAAATGGGTAAATCTCTACATGTTAGCTACTAAAGCAGTAAATGCTAACTTATAGTTAAATCACCAAACTAGTATCATCACCTATGCTACCTACAAGCCAGAAACTTTAATCTAAATAACCACTAGTATATTTTAAAATTTAGTTGTAATAAATATGTGCTGTTTCAATAAATGGTTTGTATAAATTCGATAATTATAATCAATAATTAATTTTTTTTTCCATTATGTGATTATGTGAAAATTCAAGTTACAAAATTTTAACCTAGAATGTTGTGTATTTCTTCATATTTGCTAAACAGCATGAATGAGTTGTCTGAAGCCCTTCAGAATCTCAATCTCTATCCTGTGAAAGTGGAAGTTTCCAGAGACTTTACTGATTACATAGCCGATGTTGAGGAACCTTTGGAATTCCAAGCTCCACCTCCGAAGAAACAAAAGCCAAAGAAAAGAAGAAGATTTGTGAGTTGGAGGCGTGTGCGCAGAAGGAAACCAGCGACTAGGAGAATTCCCAAGATAGAAAATCCTATGAATAAAGGAAAAGAGATAGAAATTGGGGAAAATTCTAGGCAAACAGGAATAGAAATTGGAGAAAGTTCTAGGCAAGCTGATGAATTACCACTACAGGAGGAATTAGATCGCATACTGGCAAGTTGTGATGTTATTAGGCCTATTAATGAAAACCTCTTCCCTTATCCTGCTAAAACCCAACTTCCAATAAACTTGGAACCAGCTATTCCAGATCCCCTTATCCACACTCAACCTCTAGGAGAAATGGACGAATGGTGGACCAACGACTAGCAGTTTCAAAACCTCCTAAATAATCCTTATACCTTTTTCCCTCAGTTTGAACCTGAACCTGCACCAAACCCACCGATGAGCAATGAAAACTTGGCTGAACTCCGCCATTTTGGCGAGGAGCTGATAGATGCAGGGAATCAAATTCGGGAGGTGGGAGAACAGATCTCCTGGAAGTACGACGAGAGGGAACGTCACTTCTAAGATGCCAGCGGACGAGGAATAATGTGGTTGTGAAGCTATGGTTGTATAATAATAATAATCATAAAAATATAAGTCTGTAAAATAACCTAAAAATAAAACTTTTGTAAAATAACCAGTTTGTACGGATGCCTAATATATATAAAATATCGAAAGTCGAAAGATCGACAATTTTGGCTATATTTGTTTACGTGATTATGTGCAATTATTTTGTTATGTTTGATAATTAATTTATACTAATCACTTATATAAATTAATTACCAGATGGCGAACGCTGGTAATGAACCAGTTAACGAGGTTAACCAATCCGAGCAACACAAAGAAGATCAATTTCTGAATAGGCAAGATATCGAGAATATCGTTGCTCAGGGAATAGCCAATGCTATTCCAGCAATCCTTACTGCTGCTTGAAACCCAGTTGAACCTCAACAAATTATTCCTAGCAAACGTACTCATGAAGATAACTTTAGTAATAGTGTAAACGGAGGCGGCAATAATACTAATAACAATAACAACGGAATGCAATCCCCGATCCTCAAGAAAATGAAAACTGCAACACCTGGTTGCACTTATAAGGAATTTCTTGCCTCTAACCAGCTGAATTTGCAGGCAATGAAGGGGCAACTGCGGCACTGCGTTGGTTGGAGAAAACCGAAGCAGTAATCATGATAAGTAAATGTGCCGAAGAAGACAAGGTCATGTATGCGTCGCATCTTTTTAAAGAAAGGGCGTTAGAATGGTGGAATACAGTTCTACAAGCTAAAGGAAGAAATATGGCGTATGCTATGAACTAGGAAGAATTTAAGAGTCTCGTGGAAAGAAAATTTTGTCCCGAATATGAAAAGGAACAAATGACGAATAAGTTCCTGATTCACCGGATGATAGGTGTTGATTGTAGAGGGTATACTTCGACTTTCTTCGAGTATGCTAGAGTGGTACCAACCCTGGCTTCGCCAGAACTGGTACTTATTTCTTGCTATATTTGGGGCTTAATTAGCGAGATCCGTAATATTGTCAAAGCGGCAAGACCCCGCACGATCGATGATGCGGTAGAATTAGCCAATACTTTGACTAATGAATTGGTATGGACAAGAGAAGAAAACCGGAAAAAGGATGTAGCCCCAAAGATTACCCAAGGATTCCGTATGGGTAATCGTAGCAATTTCAAGAAAAAGGGAACTGGGCAATCTTCTATTGTTCCATTTTGCAATGCCTGTAAAAGAAAGCATTTTGGAAGATGCAAAGGATATTGCAATTTCTGCAAAAATTCTGGGGCACCAAGAAGAAGACTGCAGGAAGAAGAAAGCAACAGTTTGCTACAACTGTGGAGAAGCTGGACATTTTAGGCCAGACTGCCCGAAATTGGTCAAACCAGCTGATAACAAAGCCAAACCTGCAGAAGGAGCTACCAAGAAGAACACAAGAGCCTTCCAGTTGACTACTCAGGAAGCAGAACTAATTCCTGAAGTAATAGCTGGTACGTTCCTAGTTCACGACGTTTATGCAAAAGTATTATTTGACTCTGGTGCAAACCAAAGTTTTATAAATACTTCATTCTGCCAAGCTCTTAATCTACCATTAACCAACCTTAGGCAGATTTTTACGGTAGAAACGGCACACGGGAATTTTGTTAACATAAATAAGGTTTTGCAAACAGAAAAGATAGAACTTTTAGGCCATAAATTATCTGCAAACCTTTTACCTATGAATTTAGCAGGATTCGATGTGGTGTTAGGAATGGATTGGTTAGTAGCCAACCATGCTCGAATTCTTTGTGATAAGAATTCCATAGAAATTCATACACCCTCAGGAGAATTAGTAGTGATTACAGGAGATAAGACACATAAACCAATGAAGTTCATTTCAGTAATCAAAGTTGCTAGTTATGAACGAAAGCAAGGAATAGTATATATGATTTCGGTAATCATTAGCACTAAGGGTAAGGAACTTAAGGAAATTCCGGTAATATCAGAATCATGGCCGGCCCTAAGGGTGGGCGGGGAGGACCACCGGCCAGGGCCCGATATTTCGAGGGGCACATCTTTTTACGAAAAAAAATCCGATAAGTATATGTAAAATATTTTTTAATAGCGTATACACATACAAACACCAATATAGACCCCATTACAAAACTATTTTTATAGTATAGATTAGTTATTAGCCCTTTTGGCATTAGGTTTAAACCTTTAGTGAGCCCAATACCTAATTTCGTTAATACCTAAGGGCACATTTTTTTGAGCTCGAACAGGGTACACGAATTTTCAGGGCCAGCCCTGATCAGAATACCCAGATGTATTCCCAGAAGAGCTACCTGGATTACCACCCAATAGGGAGGTAGAATTTAGAATTCATCTAATTCCTGGAACTACACTGATAGCTAAAGCACCTTATCGTTTAGCACCCACCGAAATGTTAGAACTGAAAAAGCAATTAGATGAATTTCTCAGTAAAGGATTCATACAACCTAGCTCATCCCCTTGGGGAGCTCTAGTTTTGTTTGTGAAAAAGAAGGATGGTTCGATGCGAATGTGTATCGATTATAGAGAACTGAATAAAATTACAATTAAGAATCGATACCCATTACCTAGGATTGATGATCTTTTTGATCAACTTCAAGGAGCTAGATACTTTTCTAAGATAGATTTACGCTCCGGATATCATCAATTAAAGGTGCAAGAAGAAGACATACCTAAAACTGCTTTCAGAACTAGGTATGGTCATTACGAGTTTACAGTTATGCCCTTTGGGTTAACAAATGCTCCGGCAGCATTTATGGACATGATGAATAGGATCTGTAGACCGTACTTGGATAAATTTGTAATCGTCTTCATCGACGATATACTTATTTATTCCAAAAGTCAGAAGGAACATTGTGAGCACCTACATGCACTCTTAACATTGTTAAGAAAGGAACAACTGTATGCCAAATTCTCGAAGTGTGAATTTTGGCTACAAGAAGTGCAATTCTTAGGACATATGGTGAATCACGAAGGTATTCACGTAGATCCTTCTAAGATAGAAGCAATCACCAAATGGAAGGTCCCGCAATAAGCAACGAAAGTTAGAAGTTTTATAGGGTTGACCGGATACTATAGACGGTTTATTAAGGATTTTTCCAAGATAGCTGTACCATTAACTAAGCTTACCTGTAAAGCAGTTAAGTTTGAATGGGGACCTAGGCAAGAAGAAGCTTTTAAGATTTTGAAGCAAAGATTAACCAATGCCCCTATTCTAGCTTTACCAGAAGGAACAGAAGATTTTGAAGTTTACTGTGATGCTTCAAAGCTAGGATTAGGATGTGTGTTAATGCAACGCAAGAAGGTAATTGCGTATGCCTCAAGGCAATTGAAAAAGCACGAGGAAAATTATACGACTAATGGCTTAGAATTAGGAGCCATAATTTTTGCCCTTAAGATTTGGAGACACTATCTGTATGGAAGTAAGTTTATTGTCTATACAGATCATAAAAGCTTAAGATACATATTTGGGCAAAAAGAATTGAACATGAGGCAAAGAAGGTGGATGAAAATTCTAAGTGATTACGACTGTGATATTCAATATCACGAAGGAAAAGCGAACGTAGTTGCTGATGCTGTAAGTCGTAAGTATCATGAGAAACAACGACGAGTTCGTGCTCTTAGATTAAATCTACAGTTAGATTTAATGGAACAACTGAAGAATGTTCAAGAAACAGCAATCAAGGATGATGCTGAAGGAATGAAAGGACGAATAAAGGAATTAGAACAGGGAAGTGATGGAATTTGGAGATTCCACAAGAAAAGGATTTGGGTACCTAAGCAAGGAGGATTAAGAAATAAGATTTTAGAAGAAGCTCATAAATCTAGGTATACCATGCATCCTGGTAACAATAAGATGTACCAAGATTTAAGAAATAACTTCTGGTGGATAGGAATGAAGAAGGATATAGCTAGATATGTTTCTAAATGTCTTACTTGTTCACAAGTTAAGGGAGAACACCAGAAACCTTCAGGTCTACTACAACAATTAGAAATGCCTGTATGGAAATGGGAACTCATAACAATGGATTTTGTTACTAAGTTGCCCAAAACCAGAAAAGGTAATGATGCGAGTTGGGTAATTGTGGATCGATTAACCAAATCAGCTCACTTTCTACCCATGAAGGAAACCTTCAGGATGGAAAGATTGGCAAAGGTATATGTAGATGAAGTAGTATCCTTACATGGAGTCCCACTCTCCATTGTATCGGATAAGGATAGTCGTTTCACTTCCCATTTCTGGACAAGTTTCCAGGAAGCCATGGGAACCCGACTAAATCTAAGTACTGCTTATCATCCTCAGACAGACGGACAAAGTGAAAGGACAATCCAAACCTCAAAGGAGATGCTTAGGGCATGTGTAATAGATTTTGGTGGAAACTTGGATGACCACCTACCTTTAATTGAATTCTCCTATAATAATAGTTATCATTCGAGCATCGAAGCTGCCCCGTTCGAAGCACTATACGGACGTAAATGCAGAACTCCAGTTTGTTGGGCAGAAATAGGAGAAAGTCAATTATCAGGTCCTGAGATTGTGCAAGAAACTACTGACAAGATCACTCAAATCAAGGAAAGACTAAAAACGGCTCGAGATCGTCAGAAGAGTTATGCTGACAATAGACGCAAGTCGTTAGAATTTCAAGTAGGAGACAGAGTACTATTAAAAGTTTCTCCTTGGAAAGGAGTAGTACGATTTGGTAAGAAAGGAAAGCTCAGTCCAAGGTACATAGGACCATTTCCAGTAATCCAACGTATAGGACCAGTTGCTTATCGCTTACAACTACCAGAGGAGCTAGCTGGAGTACATGATGTATTCCATGTATCCAACCTCAAGAAATGTTTATCTGACGAATCACTGGTAGTACCTCTTCAAGATATAGAGGTAAATGAAAAGCTCAAATTTGTGGAGAATCCACTACAAATAGAAGACAGAAAAGTCAAGTTTCTCAAACACAAGCGACTAGTACTGGTCAAAGTCAAATGGGATTCAAAGAGAGGACCCGAGTACACTTGGGAGCTAGAATCGGAGATGAAGCAAAAGTATCCTCACTTATTTCAGTAAATCTCGATGACGAGATTTTAAATAAGGTGGGGAGGATGTAAGGACCTTCAAAAATGTCCTAAATTGACCCATAAGTGAAAACCCGGACCCCTGAAACCTTACTGTGCATGAAAAATCAAGAAATCAAAATTCTTGATCTTTAGGCGGGCCGCGTAAAGGTAAAATTAACCTTACGCGGGCCGCGTCAACTCGACATTTGACCGGATAAGCGTCCAGATCCACGTGGCACACCTACGCATGACACGGATGCCCTAATCTACGATATAGACCTCCACGCGGGCCGCGTAAAGGTCAAGCCAAGGTTCACGCGGGCCGCGTGAACCTCAAATTTCACCTATAAATAGCTTAGCTCAGGAGCTTTCATTCTGTGTTGAAATCAACTTTCAAAAAAGAAAGTATACTGCTCCAAAGTCGAAAATTCAATTAATATAGCGAGGTGCTACTACGATACATGGTATTAACTCGATCGCTGCTACGATTCAATGTCCGATCGATTGAAAACTTTCCAATGGATGTTTAAGTGCTGCCCAAATTAGGGTTATGCTTTGTCATTCGTCGTGAATTCGATGGATGTTTAAGTATCGCACTTTGTCATTCGTTGTGAGGGTTTTAATCTCGTGAGTTATCGTAAATGCTGTATTAGTTACTGAC
This sequence comes from Helianthus tuberosus, assembly GCA_030545235.1. Classification (NCBI taxonomy): domain Eukaryota; kingdom Viridiplantae; phylum Streptophyta; class Magnoliopsida; order Asterales; family Asteraceae; genus Helianthus; species Helianthus tuberosus. The sequence continues at coordinate 40,234,111 of CM060360.1, read as the reverse complement.
CTAGTTCGTGTGCATTGTTATATAAATTAGGTTACAAGGCTAATCAGTAGGCTAAACTCTGCCCGTATAAATCTGTAATGTGAGTTATTCTCTTTTATCAAAAGTATTTTACTATACTCTATTTATTTCCAAAAAGTTATAATTACAGGGATTAAGTCATGGTTATCTTAAATCACTGGCTAGTGGGGTATTGTGCACATTACTAATTTCTCACGGTTAGGCTAATAAATCATAACAGTGATAATCATCACTACTTGGGGTGGGACCCAATAGTGGTATGACCATCGTCACTAGGTGACGTGACGCCAGATAAAAATAAGACAGAAGCCATTGTAATCGCTCTTATGCTGTAATTAATAACTATGTGTCATTTTACAAAATTTGAGTGACTCACCAGTATTTCCCCGCTGACAAAATATTTTTAAAACATGTTTCAGGCGACCTGCTGTGAATCAAGAAAACGTGCTACGGAGCACTAACCAGCTTAAAGAGGTGGCTCAGTTAAAAAGTGAATAAACATGTTTTATAAATCAGGGAATTTACTTATGAAATTCTTCTATTTTAAATTACGGGGTTTATCCCGAATTATGAAATAAAAGAATCGGGCATTTTTAAGTTTTAAAAGATCCTTGTAAATTCTTCCGCTGTCAAACTCAATTAACAAATACCACGCGAGTTCCTGCCTCGCGGCTCCTGGACCGGGTCAAACTGGTGGCGCGGGCCGTGACAGTAATAACCTACATACTAGATGGAGCGACACATCCAGGGGTCGCACCCCTTCATGAGCAACGGCTTCAACACAGGAGGAAGAAGACGCAACCCTTCATCATTCAATCACATCCACAAGTTCAAGAGTCACAACCATTCATCGTGAAGGGACACGTCTCTACAATCGCACTTTTTCGTTTAGTATAAATATGGTTTGTATGTTTCATTTGTAATTATCAAAATCACTTGTATTATCACAATCACATTCAATATTAATCGTTCTTTCAGAATTCTATTGTTCTATCATTGTGTTTATCATTGTTCATCAAGGGTTCTGACCAACATTGTGTACGTACACATAGATTTTTGTAGAAACTACAATGATTTATTTTTCATGTGGCACATCATTCTACAAACGATTTTGTCATATGAACTTCCAAGCAGAAACCGAGAAGATCGGTACACCATCCCAAGCAACAAGAAAACATCGACCATAGGCACGAAGGGTACAACGATTCCCGCAGTTAAAGGTTTCAATCAACAACTTTGCTTCATTTAGCGATTCCCCACTCAATTCAATCTCCACCATCCCAAACCGACAAAAAATGCCCTCCAAACATCGATCCTAGTGTGTCGAATCGTTCTATCATCCCCTTCAGCCGCAACTATGTTACGTATAGAGTAAGCATAATACACAGACTCCGCCACTTTTCTGTTCAAATCATCGTCCACCAAACAAACTGACATGCTGTCGAAAAGCGCCCCATAAAAGAACAAAGCGTCAATGAAACGATTTACAAACACAAGTGAAGTGTGGTTTGCTTCGACTTCGTTAACGATGGTTATACAAGGATTGATCTTTTGAATCTCTCGCATGAGATGTTCGAGGCGGCTTGGTTTCACGATGAGGTTTGACAACGAGACCGAGGAGTAGACTGCGACCTTTTCGTGGTGGTCGAGTTCAAGGAGATCTATGTTGAATTCTACCATGTCTGCTACCATGGCTATCTTGTAACTAAATGGGATGTTTAATGATTGGGCAAACTCAGCAAGATGGTTGCATGTGTCTTTTATCTTGGATTCCGATCTTGTACCGATTGCGGTTATCTTTAAGTGCTTGAGTTGCCAGTCGTTGCGGCTCGCGATCACTTGCATCATAAGTGTGTATTGCATCCCGCTCCTGATCTCGAGATCGACTACGTGGATATGTCTTGCTCTTCGGACGTGTTCGAGTAGCGTATTTATCGCACTGAGCTGGCAAACCTGTGACAGCCGGACTTTCGAATGAAATGCAATCTAGATGATGAAATTGGGAATGTCTTTAGCCTCATCATCCAACAATCCAGATGATGAAATTGGGAATGGATGGCTTGGATTGGATATTTCATCTACTTTTGAAGAAGAGTCGATGAAATGTTGTCCAGCCATCCGAATTCTTTCGATAGTAGACAGTTTTCGCGATTCGCCTGGAATGTGAGTCTTTCCACCTTTCAGTTTTCTTGATCTGCTTGCAAAGTCCTTAACAATCCTACCTGTTGAAAATCTGCACCTTTAAACACATTTTTATGATGTGGCGAGGTGAAATCGAAGTATAGATTATCTGGAGATCCAAGTTGATCATTGAGAGGTGGCTTCTGCAGATCTTTCTTGGTTTTGTTAAGTTCTGGAATTTCAGAAGAGGGATTATCATCTGCAAGACTGCATTTCTTTGAAGGATACATCGTTAAGTTATGATCAAAGTAAACATTTTTTGGTTTAAAAAGAAGAAAAATTCATGCACTTCAACAATGTTAAGAGTGGTCGATTTGTTCAATGATGTATAGATGCTAATCAGCCTGACCAGAAGGCAGATGCTAATCAGCCTCCTCAAAACAATCAAGTACTGATCAAATTAATACGGCAACCAAAAGAATAAACATGAAGACATTATGCATAGGCACTTTGTATTTAGGTTTGTTAATTTTAAAACCTATTTAAAAACTATAATTTCGTCGATAATATAAAAAAGTAAATGATCGGTGTAGAAGTCCCTGTCAGAGAGAGTATATCTTTATTGAGTAATATTGCAAAGAATCAATCTTAATTAATCCTTGACTTGTTCGAGACATATATACATGCTGGAACGGTGTGTGTAAACGACGTGACTCTTTTGATACGTCGCAACCCTAAAGACACCGATTTACAATTGAGAACTAATCTAAAATACGTATATAACATAAACTACACTTCTAGACTATTGTCTGTATTTAGGCTGTGGGGTGTGAGGGGTCTTGGGTTGGTGGCATTGCTCGACACATGGCAGGTGTGGCGTGGCGTGGCTTAGGCATGAAATTAAAAAAAAAAAAAAAAAACAAGTCAGTTTTTCCAATTATTAAAAAACGTAACAACAAAAGGTACAATCATATGACATTCACTAGTCAGTGAGCATAGTTTTTTAGGTAAAAGTAATGGCTAGCAACTTAAGATCGAGATCAACTATCAATTACCACAACCAACATAAAAAAAATATGGATTACTTAACATGTAACATAGAGAAAGAACCAAGCAGAATCGCTGGGTTTCAAGAGAATTTCCAAGCCGAAAGGCACTCAATTGGTGTTCCTTTCCACCCGATGTTGACGGATTTACCATCCATATCAAACGTGCAACAACTTCCACAAGGAAATTTTCCTGCCACCAACTTTAATTGATATAAAGAAGACGCACTAAATCCAATCTCCTTCATCCCAAATCGCGCAAAAAACTTCCTCCAAACATCGATATTCACATACCTAACCGCTCTTTCTGCTCCTTCGGCTGCCACAATGCTTCTTATCCCTTCACCTAGATACATAGATTCAGTAATGCCACGGTGTTCATCTTCCCCATCCATACAATCTTCTAAAGAATCAAAAACCGCCGCATAGTAGAACAATGCTTCGATCAAACGATTCACAAAGTTGGGCGAGTTAAGATTTGCTGCAACTTCGCACATCACCATTACACGAGGTTTAATGCTCTTTATAACCTTCATTAACGATTCTAAACGGTCTTGTTGCCCGATCATGCTCCATAAACCATACATTGAGAAAACCCCCAAGGCTTCTCTTGGATTCAACTCAAGTAGATCTATGTTAAAATCTAACATATCTTCAACAATAACCACATTATACGAAAAAGGTAAGTTTATAGATTCTGCAAAACTCTTCAAATGACCACCGGTTTGCTTGATTTGCTTTTCGAAACCAGTTCCAACCGCGGTTATTTTAAGATGCTTGATAGGCTCGGGTTGAGATGCCAGAGCGTGCATAAGAATCATAGTATGTACGCCTTGTCTAATCGCGAGCTCGACTACATGCACTCTTTTCGCCTTCGATACCCGGTCCACCAAAGCCTGCACGCACGAAAAATGAGCCGCTTGACAAAACGGTAACTTTTGATATATAGAAAGTCGAGTCATAGCAGTGTTCATTATTCTCCCTTGCATGTCATGATAATTTTTCTTTCCTGACCCTGTGAACGAGCTAATTCTCCCTGTTTCTTTGTTGATCTTCTCTCGTAACGCTTTTGAAAAATAATACACGATTCTTTGAATTGGGTTTCCTGAGCTCGAAGACATCGCATCACACAAGTCAAGAAGCTTACGCGACCGATCAAACTGTTGTTGGGCGACTTTCTCCGAAGAGAGCAAAAGATTTTCAATGAGTTGAACATCTTTGAGCTCTTGATCCGAAAGGCCCACGAGTGAACCCGAGTAAGGGTGGGTTGATATCGAATTATCCACGACTGAACGCGATTGTATGAAGTGTTCTCCACCTAACCGAATAATATCATCGGTTGATAACTTACTCTGATCACTCACTTCAGAGCTAGCCACGTGGTCCTGGCTTCGCGCTCGTGGTTTGATAAGTTTGGAATATTGTGACTCGATATCTTCAAGCTCCTGCATCTGCTCATATGACCATAATGGTGGTGTGGCGTCTAGAAGCAAGGCGTCCAACTGATGGTCATATTGTTTTGAAGATGAAAACCGATCACTCGAATCATCTTCTTGGAATAACAACGGAGGTAGCTTTTCGATTTCTTGATTCGCTGCATCTCCCTTCGAGTAGCTGCTGATTTCGTTCGACTTCTCCATAATTTTGGGGAATCAAAGGTTTATGCGACCAGGAACACTTACAAATCGTATAATTTCAAATACAGAAGACAAGAGAAAACATAAAAGTCAGCTGTATGTTGCGGTAGACATTGTTGCTAACGTTGTCGATGTGTTCAATATTGTTGTTCGAATTGTTATATTCAATGCTTGGTTTGACTTATTCAATAGTTTAATTTTATTTATGGAAGAGATATTATATATATTTGACTTTTTTTTAACGGTGGGATTCTATGATTATAAAGCGGGTCAACATATGTTGTAAAATCATGATTATAGAAAAGGCTAAAATATGTTGTAAAAACCAAAAAAGTTACAGTTACAAGGAAAAGAAAACGAAATACATTACATTCCCCCTACAATCTTATTTTGTATTAAAATCCTTCCACCTATCCTATGCTAAATTCCTGAACTTTGATCTAGCTTTGAACCAAAGAAAAGAGTTTGTTTATATCTTCTACTACTTTATGTCCTGAGTCCCTGAATCACGTTAAATTCCTTATCATTCTTGCCTTTCATATGTGCCACATAGTCGATTGGAATACCATGTTATCACTTTCTTACATTCTTTTGATACAACTTGGTTGTCGATATACATTAGTGCGCTTTTTTTTATATTATATATTTATGTGTATTTAATTATGTAGCCATTATAATCATTTATATATTACAATTCATCAAAATAATAATTATACATGGGTGGAGATATTTGGACACCCTCTAAAACTATTTGGACACTTTTGTGCCATAGACGCCTCGTATAGGGCTTTGCGAGGCGTCTAAGCACTGAATTCAAGGGGGTCTCAGAGGGTGTCAGGCACAAAGTTTAAGGAACCATATACGAAGGGTACAGACCTATACGAGGCGTCTAACGTTGGGTTTTTTTTTGGCTGAAATGAGGGGTGTTTTTGTGGGTTTTGGTATGGTTTTTTGGATAGTTTTTGAAGATGTGTTTTTTGGTTGAAAATTTTTTTGTTTTTAAAAAAAGTTTTGTTTTTTTTTTGTTTTTTACACTATAAAAAAGTTTATGTTTTGTAAAAATCAACTATTTTAAAAATCGGCTCTTTAAATATATTATATCGATTAAATATTGTTTCTGATTAAATCGGCTCTTTAATGTTTTAAACATTTTACTTTTTTATTCTTCCGATTAAAATTTTATCTCGTTCAAATATTGTTTCGGTATTATATTCAGGGGATATATTGTTTCCGTATTATACTCAAAACATATTTTGTTTCCGTATTATCTCAATTTAACACAACAATCATTAGGTAACCGAATAACTGAAAACAAACATAAATATGACATATATAAGATAACTTTTTACATCCATAACAAAAATATATAAGATAAGTTTGTACATCCATAATAAAAATAAAAACAACAACAGGTCTATGCATCCAAATCCGAATCCGAATCTGGATGTGGCTGCGGCGGCTGCTGCTGCTGCTGATGTGGTGCTCGAACCGGTGGAAACGGTATCGGGGGTAATCCCTCTCTCTCTCGTCTATCCTGCTCGGCCCGTACCAGCCAACCTACCAAATCGTTAAGCCTGTCAAGCTCGGCTCGTACATCCGGATGTAGCGCAGCTCCTGGGGCATGACCTGAAATAACGTGACGTGGAAACTGAGGCGCCCCGGCAGGTGGCGGTGGCTGTGGCACCGCTGCACCGTCTACATCCTCCGGAGGCTCCTCCACGGGCACTACATCAGCAGGATCTGCAGGAGGATAAACGGGCTCGAAATGCTCTGGTAGGGCCTCCTCTGTCCATATGCCCCCGGTGTCGCGGTTTTTAAACCGCGGGCCAACTGGGAACCTCTTGATTACCTTCATCCCCCACAGCGACTGCATGCCCACCCACGTCGGCATGACTGGCGGCGTCCGTAGATGTGGGTCCTCGTGCAGTACGAGGCCAAATGAACGGGCAATGACGGTCACGTACGCCCCGCCATACAAAAATCCACGCTCCTGCCGGTGATGGGCGGAGGCGTAGTACTGGGCTAGACCGTGTGCTAGCGCGCACGGCCTCCTATACAACAAACAATAAAGGAAAAAAAGATCTGTGGTCGTACACCACTCACGGCTGTACCCGCGCGCTGAAATAGAAGTAGCGAACAAATGGTACAGATACATGCAGATAGTGTTAGCGAAATACAGAAACAGAGATTAATAAACAATGCACATAATCACAATAATTGCCGTAATAAACGTACGTCCTGTACAGTGGGTCGATAACAAACGACACCCTCCCCTTCGACTTATTGTGCTCCCAATGATTTGCCCCCGCAATCACCTGCCAAAACCCTAAAAGAGTGGGTTTGTCAACCACCACTAGCCCCGCTGTGTAAACCTCAGTCTCGATCTCCCCCTGCATGTATAAACCAGAACGCACCACAAAGTCTGCTAGCGTCATCGTACGCAAAACGCCAGCGAGCCTGAAAGAAATCTCAGGCGGAGGTGGAGCATCTGGGTACGGAAGCGGCACAGGGACCCTAGGAGGGTGAAATGTGAATAACGAAAGGAACTCGACCAGCAGCTCCCTGTAGGTCGGCGTGTGCGCCAAATCAAAAGGACGATGCCACGGCGAATCGAGAGGTATAAACCGACGCACTCTAGCCGTCTCAGCAAGCTGGTCCATCGCATCCCAGTCGATCGATGCATGCGATCCAATGTGCATCCTCCTAAGCTTCTGGCAATGGCGGGCGGCATCGGTGCCCACGGGAAACTCTAGATACGGACAACCCTGCAGCGTATCCAGAGGCGGCCGCCGTCTCCGTCGTGGACCCTCCTGAACCGGCTGACCCTGCTGAACCGGCTGAACCGGCTGAACCTGCTAAGCCGGCTGACCCCCCGGCGGTGCCCCATCAAGCTCTATCTGAATCTCATCGCCCTCCATAATCAATCTGCAAATAAATAACGTATACGCATAAAAACAATAATAAATAAATCCGAATAATAATAATAATAATAACAATAATAATACTAATAAATAAATAAATAATAATAACAATAATAATAATAATATTAACAATAATAATAATAAATAAATAATAATAATAATAATAATAGTAAATAAATAATATTAATAATAAATAAATAAAAATAATAATACTAATAATAATAATAATTAATAAATAATAATAATAATAATAATAACAATAATAATACTAATAATAATAATAAATAAATAATAATAATAAATAAATAACAATAATAATACTAATAATAATAATAATTAATAAATAATAATAATAATAATAATATTAACAATAATAATACTAATAATAATAATAAATAACAATAATAATAATAATAAATAAATAAATAAATAATAATAAAAATAACAATAATAATAATAACAATAATAATAATAATATTAACAATAATAATAATAATAATAATAATAAAAAAAAAAAATTGCAGAGCCTCGTATTGCCCTCGTATAGGGCTATACTCGGCGTCCTGTTCTACCAGATTCATCTTCAACCTCATGTTCAAACCCCAAACCCAACAAAAACCAAATTTCAGGGCAAACCTACGGTCTAAAGGCAAAAACGAGGCAAAAATACTAAACTACGGGATGAAATACGTACCAGTGATGCTTCAAATCTTCGAAAGTACGGTCGGAATACGAATCTGAGGCGTACAGATGTGTATTCTCCGTATGTGGTTTTGTTTTTTTTGTTTGGGGTTATAACCAGCCTCGTCTAGGCCACCCAGCCTTATACGAGGCATAGACGCCTCGTATAGATCTATACGTGTCGTCCCCGCTTTTTATTAAATGACCATTTTGCCCTTGTTAAGCCCCCAGTATAGGCATTATTCAGGGGCAAAATGGTAATTAACCATTCCAAAAAGATATTTCTAGAATGGTTAATTACCATTTTGCCCCTGACTAAAGCCTATACTGGGGGCTTTACAGGGGCAAAATGGTCATTTAATAAACCTTTTTTTAATAATTAAAAAACAAAAACTTTAAAAGTTGCCGCCTTAATGGACGACGCGTATAGATCTATACGCGGCGTCTGGGTTTTTAAATTACCTTTATGCCCCTGTTAACGGCCTATACTGGGGACTTTCAGGGGTATATTAGTAATTAACATAAAATATTTTCAAAATTCAAATTTAAAAAAAATAATTGTTGCCGACACTATTGACGCCTGGTATAGATCTATACGAATCGTCCTTATTCAAAAAATTCAAAATTTTATTTTTAAATATTCAAATTTTCAAAAACCCGCTCAAATAGACGCCTCGTATAGATCTATACGAGGCGTCTGGGGATTGTAGAATGACCTTTTAGCCCCTGAAATAAGCCTAGATTGGGGGCATACCAGGGGCTAATTGGTCTTTTGTTCAACACTATACGACCCGTCTAGCTCTATACGAGTCGTATATTTGTATTTTTTTTATTAAAATGTTATTAACCTGTTTTAATCAATTCTAATTATAGAAAAATGATACAAATTATAAAAAAAAATTATAGAAATTGTAGAAAATTATAGGAATTAATAAAAAAATACTATTAATTACAAAATTCATTCTTCCGTATCACTGTTGATGTAATTAAGACTGGGGTTTGATCTTGGCGGAGGATTCATTATCGATGTATACCATTCTAGAGGTGGCAAGTACATATCTTCCCATTGTTCCGTATGGGGTGTTCGGTGGGTCAACCATAGCCCGTGTGCTGGTGGCATTGGATAATCCCCTTCCAGCTTAACATGTATGAAGTGGTTCTCGTTTACATGTGTAAGCGTTATGAACAATGGTTGTTGATTAGCCGGGGGACTTAGTATCGGGAAGAAAGTGGAACTCGCACCCATGGTTGTCGTTAACAGGTGCACCCCGATACCGTACGTTTGTGCAATAAGAAGTCCTGCAAAGGGGAAGTCCATCCAGTGATCCCCCCCACAACCGGACACTGAATCCCAAATTAGGCCCTGACGATGCGTGTAAAAATAACCTTTACCCCATGCTTCAAATATTGGGAACCAGATCGATTTGTTCTGATCCATTTCTTGGACAAGGTGCCTTCGAATGAGCCCCCATGAACTCTGATCCATACCTAAGCCCACAGCCACAGACTGAAACCCACAATGACCGTCCGGCATCACATCTCGTATGCACAAGACGTACGGATGGAACACTAGCGGAATGTCATACTTAAACTGTTCGATGATTCGCACGTACTCGTCCCCAGTGATTAACGGAAAACCGTGAGCATCTAGTGTCTCTTTCTTCTTAGAACTCTTTGAACGGCTTAGGCTCGCTTTGGGTTTTTGGGACCTTATAACCGACTGTTGAGAGGCCTGTGACGGAACGTACGAGCTGTGGCGAGGTTTATCGTACTTACTTTGTCGGGAACCTTCAAAGCACGTGTTTGCATCACCGAATGAGCTTCTCCTCAATTCTTCATCTATACGTGAGGCCTCATTCAACCTTTTTTGTACCTGCTTTGTTGTTGGTCGGCCACGAGTATTTTGTTGGACAATCGGTGGTTTCTTGGTAGATTTCTTTGGAGTCAACACCGCTTTAATCTTTGACATCGGGCTTTTTTTGCTGAGCTGGGGGGTGCGACTCTAATTGTTGTCTAACAATATTTAGCTCTTCGACCACGTCCACGTCATCGTCTATCAATTTACAACTTTGGAAGTTAAGTTTCCGCCAGAAGACGTCTATGTCTTCGAGTTGAATCGGACGCTCTGCACGGTTAAAAACAACATTGTTTAAGTCACATGATTAACGGAAATATATCACACAAGTGTTGTACCTTTAACAATTATTACCTTCAAGAATGTACTTTTCTATCCTACAAGCACAGGGCAACCCACAGCTGTGCCACATTTGGCAACCACATGATGAATGAAAGCGCTCCAAGACATCTACCTTCCTAATTGCCTCGCCCCTCAACAAGTCAAGGGCTGTATGGGATACTTTTCCAAGTAGGTGTTGAAACAACGGGTGTTTGTAGTGGGTCATTCTTTTTTCGATGCTATCTCGAAAGTCTTCCTTATTTCACCGAACTGTGTCTCAACTATATCCTGGACACAACCAACTACACGGTCCAGTGAGCTCCTATCTAGGACGTATCTCTTTAAGTTGGCGTGTTGGCTCTCAACTCTGTTTGTGGTACTGTAACGCCCCAAAATCCGAATGTTAATATTTGTCGTGTGTTCATATATGACACATCATGAAATAAATAACTAGGCTATTTAACCTAGTTAAGGGTAAGGTCAAAAATATTAAATGATGAAGGTAGTGTCAGTTATGTTTTAAAGGCAAACCCGAGGGGCTAAAGTGGAACAAATGAAAGTTAAGAAATTAAAAGAAAAAGATCACACACACACACACATTTTCGTGTGTGTTCTGGATGAATCGAGCAGGGGCTCGCAAGAGCCCCAAAACCCTAGTTCTTCAAAAGCTTCAAATTGAAGAATGAATCAAGGCCAAAATTCACAACCGAACATGAATTAGTGATCACCTTCAAGAGGGGATCATAAGGTATGTCTTAAATCTAAGATTGGTGATCATGGGTGAAGTGGGTTATGTTCAAATCCGTGAGCTAATATGAAATTAATCATGTACAAGGGTTAGAATCATCGTATAGTAAACGGGGTATGTATGGTTTGTGTTAATTGATGATTAGAGGTGAAACCCGTTAGTTAGGGTAAAGATAATGACTAGAATCACCACCTATGTCAAAGTTTTGTTTAAAGATTGATGTATTATATGGGTATGATGAATTCTTGTTAGATGAATTAGGGGAAATATGATGATGATATGTTCGATGTTTAATTGTGAATGATACATGATGATTAAGAGTAGGTTTTGATGGGTTATGTATGAATTTAGAAGATGTATGTATGAATTAGTTGTACGTTATGCTTAAAAGGTGGTACGCACATCAAGTGTGTGATAAAATGTATTTAGTGTCGTCCGTATAGTCGATTATGATGCTACTAGTATATGATGATAAATCGATAGTTAAATATGGTTAATAGTTGACTTTTGAAAGTCAACTAAGTATAATAAACATGATTTGACTCGTTGTCGTAAAGGTAGGATTATAGGATGTCGTATGATACATGTTGTAGCAATCCGCGTTAAATGTGATGACATGATGAGTTACATGAAGTTAAACGTATATGGATATGATTATATGAGTTATGTTTGTTAGAAATGACTAATGAAAGTTAAGTGTGAAATATGCGGTTGATATGATTGTTAACATGTACAAATGAGTGTGCTAATAAGAGCGTGATTTCGATGAAATGAAAGTATAGGAATCACGTCGAGACGGGCTCAAGCATGAGGTGTTAACGGGTCAAGAAGACGCGAGGAATTGGATACGAGCACGGACGCATAAGGTAAGTGATTTCCGTAATCACTTCTTAGTTCGATTAAGTAGTATGGTATTTTTAATTAATGAAACTTGATGTTAGAAGTTAAATATGTGTTGAAGTCCTTCGTCGTAAATGATGGGATTAAAGTTGACTAAAACGCCCTTGGTTGGTATATTGGGCGAACGATCTTAAAAGTAGTTAGGAAACAAGTTATTCGATTAGTATAATGTCTTAGACAAGTATGGAAGTGAGAAGTATGGTCTTTGTAAGTCATAGACCTTAAAATGCGTAAATACCCTTAACGGGTCAAAATAAGCATATGAACGATAATGGATTAAGAGGATGCAAGACATCCAAGAATTTAGTCTTTTATGATAGACGTCACTAATATTATTAGGTTCATAAGGAGTTATGGTCAAACAAACAAGTTATGTTGATAAATGCATGAACGGGTAGAAATTTGGTAAGAGGGTAATAAGCCGAAGAGTTAAAAGTCTGAAATTTTATTATGTCGGATGTTGGATTTTAACTCCATTAGATGGAGAATTAAATTACGGACGTGTAGGAAAAAGAATCGGGTAAAACGGACGTAAAATGAGAGAGTTATGCTCGTTTCCGTAAAATGAGGTTGTGCTGGGAATATGCAGCAAACAGTTGCAACAGTTCTTAGTAAAGAGGGGGGTCGCGTCACGCAAAGGACCGTCTGCGACGCGACGGGTGCAGTTTCTCCAAAAATTGTTTTCGTGTCTTGTTTGGTACCGGGAACTCGTTTAAAGGCGTTTTAAGCCACGTACACCTAATTTAACTTATGTTTATGTGACCTTAAGGGTATGCACTTATGTAAATAGGTACGTATGTATGTTTATAAGGATGTGAACAAGTATGTGGATGTATGAGGGTATGAAGGAGAATAGGCATGTATGAGTTTGGTATACTGCAAGCAGGGATGTATGTATGTATATATGTCATGACCGTACGTAACGATGTAGGTATGTGTATATGTAGATACGTATAGAATGATTGAGATGTATTTATATGTAAATATGCATGTAGGTTGGCATTTATGTGTGTACATATGTATGTATGGAGATAATGTGTATGAAGTTTAGGTATGTAGGTAAGTCTTTCGGTACGATTAAGTGTTTACGTTGTTTATTCGTGTACCTGGGGTTATAAGTGTAATGCAGGAATAGCAAAGAAGACTCACCACGGATTGTATGACAAAATGGGAAAGCTGGGATGTAAAGAGTTAACGAAACGAGAAGTAAACGTGAACAAACCTTGTATGCTTATAATGCGTACTCATGTTGTGAATTTTATGTGGTGAGCGCAGGTAGTACCAGTCATGAGGATATCCAAGGATTGGAGATCGAGGATCGAGTCACAAGATAGATTGTACGGGAGTGATGAGTACGTAACTGAGTGAAGCTAGGTTATGATTTCTTATTGTAAATGAGTATAATAAATGTATTTATTGTGAAAGAATTAACCTTAAAAATGAATTTAAGTGCGTCAAGGTGTTTGTAACGAAAGACATTTTTATGGTACGAATTTCCGCTGCGACTTTAGTCAATTACGAATTAGGGTGTTAAGGTACGATTACCAAAGTTGCACCTCTTATCAGTCCACACAAAGACGAACATCTTGTAGGATCGTTTGTTGACCCGAACGAGTCGTTCAGAGGTTGTCTCTTGCGTTTCAGATGCGGAATAATAAGAAACGTAAGTAGATATAGCTTGTTCTTCCTCCTAACTGCTTGTTTTATTGATTTAAAACGTTTTACAGCTCGATCTTCACACCGGCAGAGCTTCGGTGTGGAATTTCACATACATCCTATGAGGTCCACCCTAATGACACCTATATATAGACTTTCTGGTTCGCTTATGTGTCACATGACCATAAGAGCGGACCAGACATGTCCATATAAGCTGACCACAATGGTACACATAAGCGGACCAGCATCTCTATGTCCCTATGAGCGAACCTAACTCATAAAACCTATACAGACTCCTGTTTTCTCGTATTTCGTGCCCTATGCTATACAATACGATGTAAGACCTGATCCTAGACACCTAGACGTAATCAACAGATGTAGTGCACCAACAGACTCCCCCTCAGATGTTGATGGAGTCGCCAATACACCCTGACTGCAAAACCATGTCTTCACATCTTCAATCTAGATCAGTCTCTGGGCTTTTTCTTCTTTCAATCTTCAGACTCCCCTTCTCGATTTACCTGCATTCTTTTGTTCTTCAGTAACATCTTCAGAATCGTTGTCTGATCTACACAGGCTTTAAGAATTGATTTCCAGGATCGAAACTTGGCTCTCTTCCTACAGAGATTTTCAGAATATCGAAACCTGACTACCTGCACAATCTTAACCCAGACATAAATTTTCTAATTTTATCACATATCAAATACCTGTGCACCAATACATGACTATCATAATCACTAAAACAAACATATAATTGCAACATCTCAGGCTCTCTCTCAAATATCTATGATGAACCACTTGAAGAAGGTTAGATTTAACAAAAACAGTTAGATTTACACAAACACTCCCCCTCAAATGCTGCTCATCATGTTTAGCACTCGGAATTTTGAAAATCAGTTTTCCAACATCAGTTGTCGAAACTCTTTTTGACTTTTTCAAAAATTATGCTAAAACACACCGAAAATCTTTTTGGATTTTCAGAGAGACTAAAATTCAAAAAAATAAAATATTTACAGACAATATTTTTGTGAGTTTTGTGTAAGAGGATCATATCAGTTTTTGACAAGTCACAAGTACCGTTGAGCTTAGTTACACATTAAGAATTAAACAATTCACTTAGATTGCCGATATATTGATCCACTTAAATTTTTACACAAATTTCAACTGATTCAGGATATGAGTTAGGTGTTTTAAGAACTTAAACTCATTCATGTGTCCCACATCTTGAATATACTCCCGTATCCAGATCCCAATATTCAGTCTTACAGGTGAGTATACCACAGATGATATCTGTAAGGGGTTAATTTGCGAGGGCCGTGAAAGCTCAGGTCGATCTTTCGATACGTAGAGAGATGACGGCTTCGACTTTTGGTGGGTCCCCTTTAGAGGATCTTTTGAATTACAACAGCAATGACTATCAATTTTATTGTTTCATCAATTTGCTGAGGGCTGCGCTATATTTCAAGCATGCGGAAAGTATTCTCCGGGGACTAGGCCATTGCTTCCGCAAAATCAGAAGTCCCGGGATAATACCCCAGATATCACTGAGCATAAAGACCTAGTATCTCAGAATAAGGGACCTTTCAAACAAGATTTCAGGGGTTACCTATATATCCAAGTAGTGTTCCCCACAAAATAAGCAAGTTTGAAATTTAGTTTATATCCCGAAAAAGTTTACTAAATGTGTAAAAACCTATCGGCATATCATCAGTGAGACCGTTTAACACTATTTAAACATTATAATTCTTTAGCATACTGTGACCGTCTACTGATGTACTATCATTTCCTCTTCTAGACACAAAAACTCATTTTTGATTTTATCATGTTTTTGGCTTTTTCAAATTTTCAAATGTTTTTTGGATTTTCTAAAAATTCTTACTCCCCCTAAAATGCAAACACATTTCAAAGAAAAATTTGAAAACTAAGACTCTTGACACAATTGAAACATACAAACTGTACAGAAACTTGACAACTGACACTGAATCACATCAAATCGCCATTCACTCGGCATAAACA
This sequence comes from Helianthus tuberosus, assembly GCA_030545235.1. Taxonomy (NCBI): domain Eukaryota; kingdom Viridiplantae; phylum Streptophyta; class Magnoliopsida; order Asterales; family Asteraceae; genus Helianthus; species Helianthus tuberosus. The sequence continues at coordinate 40,218,191 of CM060360.1, read as the reverse complement.
ATCAGTACTCCCCCTATCACAAATCATTTTCTCATTTAGATTTCAAAACACTTAAGTTTGTTTTAATCAAAATGATTTTTCCGGAAAATGAATTTGTGTTGATAAAAACCATTTGTAGGTCTTATCATTTTAAGAACGGGGATGTGATTCATCATCTTGTTCATCTCTTGTCATATATAGTAAATCAAGTACAAATTAATGTCCCTGATTTACCATTTGCATTCAAGCAACCTCTAAACCAATTGTAAAAATAACCACTTGTAAAAACACACAATACCACTTGTAGGAATGTTACGTCTACATCACCATTTTACCAATCAGGATGCCGATTCCTGCTTCGCACTTACCAACCTGAAAGCTCAGGCGTAGTCCTTCAACCTGTAAACATTCAAACACTATCAAAATCTTTCAAACAAAATCTTCAAACATTAGAAAGATGCCGATTCCTGATCCACGATATAAACTTGGGATCTCCGGCATGTCAGGTTTTTCTATTTAAACAGATTCACCCAAGCCTGACGGTCCTTGGGTGATTTTGAATTCTTGTTCAACAATGGTGGAAAATTTTCATCATCCATTGTTAAACCTGAATTCTCCAATTTTACCTCAACCAATGGCTCCTCTGGCTTTGACGAACCAGAATCATTGCCTGAATGTGGCTTGTCTGACTTTGATGAGCCAGATTCATCGCCGACATGTGGCTCCTTTGTTTCCGAAGAAACAAATTCATCGCCACCAATTTTCACCTTCTTCTTTTCCTTTTTCGTCCTCAGATTTGTATCTGATGAATTTGTCTTGCTTGACTTTGCAGTTGAGGGAGTTGATTCATCAGAACTCTTATTCGATCTATCTGGTGAACCTGAGGACAAAATCTTCTCCAGATACTCTCTAGCCTTCTTCCTCTTCTTCCTCAGTCTGTCTTTCTGCCCCTGTGAAAGCTTCACTTTCGTTTCTTGAACTTTAGGTTCTTGAACCTTCTGTTCTTTGGGCTTGACATTGACTGATTTCTTTGCCATCTTCTGAGAATTAATCCTCAATCTTTCATTTGATCTCCTTGGGCAATCTCTGGCAATGTGACCTCTGATGATGCAGTTAAAGCATCTTCTCGTCTCATAATTCCAACTTTGGCAGTTAACAGCAATGTGTCCTTGATAACCACATCGGTAACACAATCTGTTATCGTACCATTCACCACTATCACACCAAACACTCAGATCATAGCATTGTCTGGCTTTGTGGTGATCATCATCCCTCCTGAAAACTGGATTTGGCTTTGAAGCACTGTGGTCAAACCTGCACCACTTATTACCAACAATTTTTGAGTTTTCATTTCTCAATTTTTGTGGTTTTTGAATGCGATTGGATGATTGAACTGATGAGCTTTTATTCTTGTTATAAACATTTTCTGAATTTTTTACTTTTTGTTTCTGTTCCACTTTCTTCTTCAAAGGTTTTTGCGTAGAGCATTCTCCCTTTTCAGTTGATTACAGAACAGTTTTCTGAAACTTTTCTTTTAATTTCAAAAATATTTTCTTTTTCTCATTTTCAGCATCAGACTCTGACTCAGATTCTTCTGCTGAATAAAAATCCTCATTTTCATCATCAGTTTTCTCATCACAATCTTCAACTTTGACTTTGTCAAAGTTTGTGACATAGTCATTTATTGAAACAGAATTGATCGGTTTTGGACAGGGAAACACAAATGAAGTCACAAAACCTTTCAATTTCTTTTCAAGCTCATCAATTTTGTTCCTTGAATTCTCTGCTTCATTTTCAAGCTGAGATATTCGTTCAAGATGAGACTTGATTGTTTTTTCATTTTCAATTTTAATGTTTTCAAGAACAGATTTTTCATTTTCCAAAACTTTTAACTGTTCTTGAAATTTTGTTTCATTTGCTTTCAGATTTTTGTTCTCTAATTTTATCCAGAAATCTTTATCTTCGGAAGATTTCTTTTTGCTTTCAAAATCTTGTTCTTTCTCTTTCAAAACCTTGTTTTCTAATGTCAAACTGTTCAAATCATTTAACAGTTTGTCATTTTCAGATTTCAACCTCTCACAATTTTCTTGCAAATCAAAAATATGTTTCTTATCAGTTTTCTTCTCATCTTTCAAAACTGAAATCTCTTCAGTCTGTTCTTCTCCCACTTGAACACCTTTACTCTTGCTCTTCTTTAATATTGATTTTCCACTTTGACTTTTCTTCTTCTCAGCATTGATCACCATCTGTTCTTCAATCTTTTTAATGAGTGGACAAATTGTCAGTTGGGAAAATTCTCCAGAAATCTTCAAGTTTAAGATATAATTTTTCCATTCTTCTTGAGGTAAAGCACTGACAAATTTTTCAACCCATTCTTCTGATTCCTTTTTAATACCCTTCTCAGACATTGAGCGAACAAGATGACTATACCTCGCAATGATACTTTTTGTACTTTCTCCTGGATAACCTGAAAATGAATCAAATTCTTTCTTTAATACATTTATTCTATCAAGTGTTTCTTTTGTCATTTTAAAGAAATTGATATCCATGATTCGTAAACACGTTTATCAAGACAATCTCGTTAAGCGAAATATTAAGTCCAAGATAGATCACCTTTTAAAAATATACCTGAAACAAACAAACACACCATCAGTTTAAACACTATTAAACAACTGAAATAAACTGATACTCGGACTGGTGAATATTTTGCGCAGACTGAAAGTTGACACACTGTGCGGACAGCTTTGACCTGATGTGATTTCAAACCAAGCAATATGAATTGCTTTAACTTTTGGCACAAATCCACTTATCCGACAAATATCAAAAATCACATGCAAATTAAATGGTTCTGATCACCTCTTGACTTTCAGAATGATTAATGATAAACCTCTTGAATGTTTAAATGTTGTTGATTAATGATTGGACCTATATAAGGTGACTGATGATAGGACCGTTTTTTATTCAATCACTTGTAGGATACCACTTAATTGAACCGACAACCTTAGGTTTCAATTCAATACTATGAATTCACATGCGCTTCTGACACATGCAAACTTGATATTAGCAAAATCAATTGTCCGATAATTCAATTAATACTTCATATGGGTCGGTGACAATGAACTCAATTTGATTCGGCCGATGATCTCAATGATTGTGAGCAGTATTTAATCTATGTTCGATGATAGGGCCAATTATCTGTCTTGGGTTGCAAACTGATGACAATTCAGGCGAAATCAGCTTTTGCTCAGAATAGCAGATCTATTGATGACCAAATAAGCGAATCTACTGATTTTGTCACTAAAAGCGAACCAACTTTTGTTCAAATAAGCGAATCAGATGTTGTTCACTGAAGCGGACCAGATGACCAGATGAGCGGATCTCCTGATAAAGTGACTAAGGAGCGGACCTGATTATTCTTTGGAGCGAACCAGAATTATCCTTTGGAGCGGTCCAGCAACAATGTCCGTTCGAGCGGACCAGATACTGATTTGGAGCGAACCAGAACCAAATCTGTACGAATGAGCGGTCCAAAACGTGATCTAAGAGCGGTTCATGATGACGTCACTTCGAGCGATCCACATATCGAACATGTTTTGACTTGTTAAAACTTCGAATTTTGGCTTCAAACTTTCCAGGGTTTCTCTCGATACTATTGCGCACAAACTGTGAAAATTTGAGCGAATTCCGACCGTGAAATCTTCCTGAATCAGTAAAAGAAGGTGTAGAAGTGAGAAGAAATGATGAAAAAACAGCTACAATCTGCAGAAAACCTCCTCCCAAGCTCTAATACCACTTGTAGAATCGTTTGTTGACCCGAACGAGTCGTTCAGAGGTTGTCTCTTGCGTTTCAGATGCGGAATAATAAGAAACGCAAGTAGATATAGCTTGTTCTTCCTCCTAACTGCTTGTTTTATTGATTTAAAACGTTTTACAGCTCGATCTTCACACCGGCAGAGCTTCGGTGTGGAATTTCACATACATCCTATGAGGTCCACCCTAATGACACCTATATATAGACTTTCTGGTTCGCTTATGTGTCACATGACCATAAGAGCGGACCAGACATGTCCATATAAGCTGACCACAATGGTACACATAAGCGGACCAGCATCTCTATGTCCCTATGAGCGAACCTAACTCATAAAACCTATACAGACTCCTGTTTTCTCGTATTTCGTGCCCTATGCTATACAATACGACGTAAGACCTGATCCTAGACACCTAGACGTAATCAACAGATGTAGTGCACCAACACATCTCCTTATAGTCTTTTAGCCAGTTATCGTACACGTATTTGAAGACTCCTAAAAGTAAAAATAATTTAATAAAATTTGCATAGGTGAGTCGTATGTTATTATAAAAACTTACTAGAACGTTTGCACTCCACAAGTCGTTTTCGCATGTTGCGCAAGTGGTAGTCGTAGATAAGTATGGATGGAGACTCAATCAATGTGCCCCAGAATGACAAAAATTTCTTCCAGTCTTCGTCTGTGAAGGCACCCTTGCAGTGCTTCATAACATTCTGTTGTATGTGCCACCTGCAAAGAAGCCTGGAGGCGTCTGGAAATACTTTAACACACGCGCCCATAAGGGCTAGGTCTCTATCGGTTAAAATCACACGTGGCTCCATGCATTCATCCAACATTGACTTGACCCTCTGAAGCACCCACACAAAGTTATCACTCCGTTCTTTACTAACAACGGCATGCGCGATAATAAACGATTTGTTGGTAGGCGTCATACCAACAATCTGGATAAAGGGCATATTGTATATGTTTGTCTTGTACGTCGCATCGATCAGCATGACGTGGGGGAATGCACTCCACATGCATCTCGAGTCCCGATGAAGAAAGAAGATCTCTGTTACGATCTCTGTTCCGGGTTCCTCCCGTGTCTCGTAAATAAAGTCGTTGTTTATCAGTATGTTTTCTAGTGACTGCATGGGAGTCAATCCTTGTCTTTGTTCGGCTCTAATCTTCGCCACAACATTTTGAACGTCTTTCTGAACATGAAACCTGTCGGTGTCCTGCTTCCTTATCGTTTGAAATATTTTGCGCGACTCCATGTTTTGAGCTGTCAGCTGCTCGATCAGTTTCATTTCGCTTGGAGTAAACCTTCGCACAAACGCGTGGGCCGACAGGTCCTCACAAAGTTTGTGGTTATGTTCAATTTTTCCGTCTTTAATCTCCCAGGTTTCATATGGGTGGTTTCGCACAGCCAGCAGGTAAAACGGGCAACAGGTTTTTCTGCTTCCGGCTTTTCTAAGTGTTGCTGTAGTCTGGTGCTCACCACCACGATCACATTCAAGCCATACCCTCCCGGTTCTTCCCCCGGTTTTTTTTGATCGACGGGTGACAATAACGAAACCATCCGCGTTTGCTATTTCTTGTATCCGATTCTTTAGTTCATCTAAAGAGTTGAAAACCTGTAACATCGACAATAATAATAAATAATTTTAATAAATAAATAATAATAAATAATAATAATAATAATAATACTAATAATAATAATATTAATAATAATACTAATAATAATACTAATAATAATAAAAATAATTAAATAATAATAAAAAATAGTGATTAATGCCTGTTTTTTTAAGTACGGACTGTCCTGGATGGGAGGTGTCTCACCACCATATCTACCACATCCACCATAACCACCATATCCACCATATCCTCGGTATCCACTGTATCCACCGTCTCCTCTGTAACCACCGTCTCCTCCGTATCCACCATCTCCTCCGTATCCACCGCCTCCTCCGTATCAACCGTCTCCTCCGTATTCACACCCGTATCTATAATCTGGATACCCTTGTTGCGTCGGATAACTTGGTTGACAAGCATGGTATGAGTCATCTACATGGGCTGTTTCATCAACAGGGGGATGCTTGTTCAAATCTAGAAACGGTTTGTTTTGTTCTCTTTGTATACTAGACACAACCTCCTCTTGCTCATTAGAATTGGGAACGCAAGACTCCTCCAAAATAAAAAACCGTATCATCATTAGTAAATAATAAACTAAAACAATAACTAATTAAAACATTTAAGCTAATAACTGTTACCGGATCGCTTTCGGGCACCCAGTTCTCGCTAGAATACTGCCCGAAGACATAGTTGTCATCCCAGTATGATGACATTTCAACACTTCGGGATGATAAGAACACAAATGCAAAGCAGAATGAAAGAAGAAGAAGAAGAAGAAGAAGAAGAAGAAGCAGAATGAAGGAAACGTTGAATGCTCGGGGTGGACAAAGAATACACTGTATGTTGCACTTTATGTTGCTCATAGACGCCTCGTATAGCTCTAGACACCCCGTATAGCTTTAAGTCACTTGTCAAACGCATAGTCAAATCAGCCACTGAAGACGCCTCGTATAGGCCTATACGAGGCGTCTTAGTGCCTCGTATCCTTCCCTCGTACAGACCTAGACTCCCCGTATGATGTGACTGATTTGGCATTGTGCTTTGGTGCAGAGCTGGTCGGAAAAGCAACCCTATACGCCTCGTATAGGTCTATACGAGGCGTCTTGAAGGGTGTGGAAATAGGCATTAAGGTGTGTAAATATGTAGACCCTTATACATTATTACTATTAGTTGGTAACTATTGATGGATTGTATTACCCTTAATAACTAATAAAAGTTTCCCCTTGAGGGTATTTAGGTGTCGATTAGAGAGGGTAAAAGGTAAGACACACTTATCATAACATCAAATAATCGTCATTATCTCTCCCATAATCAGGATTTCATCACTACGAACCCATAATCACCATCGCTAATATAAACCCTAAACGGAAACCAGATCAACCTGACAATCATGTCGTCTATATCCATCCCTTCTACGGTTACTAGCTTACCATGTACACACTTTTATCAACTTTTCCATTACATACATATAGAACTGATCAACATGTGGTATTAGAGCAGATGTTGCTCAATCGGTTTTGTTTTGTTTCTGTTAATTGTAAAAGTCCAAAGGAAAACGTCTTTTTTATGAAGAATTACACTTTTCTGTTCAAATTTTGGAAAATTGAATGCTTTTATGTTAGTTATAAATTGGGTTATAATATCATAAGAAATGAGATCTTAAGAATCTTGAAATATGTTTTAATTTTAAGTTTAACAGATTGGATTCCATAATTTTATATGTTTAATTGTTATAATTTCCAATGGTGTTCTTCGTACTCATCATAATTATCGAAAATTATAATAAGTTTTGGTTCAAATCAGAATTAAAAATCTATTAATATTATTTAGGGATATATTTTTTCAAATCTTGGAAAGACTTGAAGATTTAAGTAAATCTCTAAAAGATTTGAATCCCATTAAAATAGGAAACATATATAGCTCTAACTAATCTCCAAAGAATTTAAAGCAAACCTTATTCTTATCATAAAGTTTTCAAGTTTGCAGATATAGTATATTTACGAATAGAAGTTCATGAGTTTTCTTGAGATAACGTTTTTTCTAGAGTACTCATAACACTAGAGAACTAAAGGTTTTGGAGATCATTTTTTCTAGAGAACTCATAAAACAAGACTACTCATAAAAGTGAAGAACTCAAGGTTTTCGAGATCATTTTTTTAGAGAACTCGAAAATATAGAGAACTTATAACGAGAGCTCAACATTATAGATAACTCAAAACTAGTGAACTAGAGAACTCAGAAACTAGTGAACTCACTTAATTCGAGAACACTAATTTTATAGAATTAACCCTATCTTCTTGAGAATTCACATTTTTTCATTGAACTAATTCTTCTGTGAATATATATTCAATCTCCTGCAAACCCTTATCGAGAACTCTTACTGAATTAACTTAAGTGGTTTTGTAAATACCTAAATAAAATTAAATTTTATTTTACGAAGCTAAATAGCTTAACTTGAATGAGCTTTTGTTGTTTCACTTCTGCCTGAAGGTAATGTGTTACATCTTGTTTATCATTCAAGTATAATTACAAGCTATATTATTTATGTCTTATATATATGCTGTCTCACTTCTACCAAAGGTAATGTGCTTCATTCATGTCGTGCATAACTAACCCGTGCATAACTAAGGGGCTGTTTGGCAACTTTTGAATGATTAAGTGATGAACCACTAAGAGCTCTTCACCATTAAGTGCTCAACATGTAAGATGTCTAAATCATTAAGAGCTTGTATAATGGTTAACCGTTTAGAGGCAAATGTTTGGCAAATTCAGATTAGTTGTCTTAACCATTTAGACTCAGTATAATGCTTAACCATTCAGAGGCAAATGTTTGAACCATTCAGACATCTGCTCGCGTAACAAACAGTCTGAACCATTAAGTGCTGAACCAGTAAGAGGTCTGAGCCATTTAGAGCCTCATTAAGAGGTAAACATACAGCCCCTAAGATAATTGTCATACTTCTGATAAAAGGTGACATGTCACAATTATTTTGCACATATACTTAGATGATTTCACTTCAGCTAAAAGGTGATTTATCTTCGTTTAAGTGGAGTTTTAAACTTAATTTAGTCTACTACATTGATCTTAGAGTTAATTGCTAAAATCGTTCCTGAGGTTTGGGCAGGTTTGCTATTTTCTTCCAAAATGACACTTTTGTACCAAATTGCCCCCAACGTTTATAACTTTTTGCTATTTTCATCCAAACCACATTTTTTAAATAATAATAAAAAATAGTAATTAATACCTGCTTTTTTAAGTACGGACTGTCCTGGATGGGAGGTGTCTCACCACCATATCTACCATATCCACCATAACCACCATATCCACCATATCCTCGGTATCCACTGTATCCACCGTCTCCTCTGTAACCACCGTCTCCTCCGTATCCACCGTCTCCTCCGTATCCACCGTCTCCTCCGTATCCACCGTCTCCTCCGTATTCACACCCGTATCTATAATCTGGATACCCTTGTTGCGTCGGATAACTTGGTTGACAAGCATGGTATGAGTCATCTACAGGGGTTGTTTCATCAACAGGGGGATGTTTGTTCAAATCTAGAAACAGTTTGTTTTGTTCTCCTTGTATACTAGACACAACCTCCTCTTGCTCATTAGAATCGGGAATGCAAGACTCCTCCAAAATAAAGAACCGTATCATCATTAGTAAATAATAAACTAAAACAATAACTAATTAAAACATTTAAGCTAATAACTGTTACCGGATCGCTTTCGGGTACCCAGTTCTCGCTAGAATTCTGCCCGAAGACATAGTTGTCGTCCCAGTATGATGACATTTCAACACTTCGGGATGATAAGAACACAAATGCAAAGCAGAATGAAAGAAGAAGAAGAAGAAGAAGAAGAAGAAGAAGAAGTAGAATGAAGGAAACATTGAATGCTCAGGGTGGACAAAGAATACACTGTATGTTACACTTTATGTTGCTCATAGACGCCTCGTATAGCTCTAGACACCCCGTATAGCTTTAAGTCACTTGTCAAACGCATAGTCAAATCAGCCACTGAAGACGCCTCGTATAGGCCTATACGAGGCGTCTTAGTGCCTCGTATCCTTCCCTCGTACAGACCTAGACTCCCCGTATGATGTGACTGATTTGACATTGTGCTTTGGTGCAGAGCTGGTCGGAAAAGCAACCCTATACGCCTCGTATAGGTCTATACGAGGCGTCTTGAAGGGTGTGGAAATAGGCATTAAGGTGTGTAAATATGTAGACCCTTATACATTATTACTATTAGTTGGTAACTATTGATGGATTGTATTACCCTTAATAACTAATAAAAGTTTCCCCTTGAGGGTATTTAGGTGTCGATTAGAGAGGGTAAAAGGTAAGACACACTTATCATAACATCAAATAATCGTCATTATCTCTCCCATAATCAGGATTTCATCACTACGAACCCATAATCACCATCGCTAATATAAACCCTAAACGGAAACCAGATCAACCTGACAATCATGTCGTCTATATCCATCCCTTCTACGGTTACTAGCTTACCATGTACACACTTTTATCAACTTTTCCATTACATACATATAGAACTGATCAACATGTGGTATTAGAGCAGATGTTGCTCAATCGGTTTTGTTTTGTTTCTGTTAATTGTAAAAGTCCAAAGGAAAACGTCTTTTTTATGAAGAATTACACTTTTCTGTTCAAATTTTGGAAAATTGAATGCTTTTATGTTAGTTATAAATTGGGTTATAATATCATAAGAAATGAGATCTTAAGAATCTTGAAATATGTTTTAATTTTAAGTTTAACAGATTGGATTCCATAATTTTATATGTTTAATTGTTATAATTTCCAATGGTGTTCTTCGTACTCATCATAATTATCGAAAATTATAATAAGTTTTGGTTCAAATCAGAATTAAAAATCTATTAATATTATTTAGGGATATATTTTTTCAAATCTTGGAAAGACTTGAAGATTTAAGTAAATCTCTAAAAGATTTGAATCCCATTAAAATAGGAAACATATATAGCTCTAACTAATCTCCAAAGAATTTAAAGCAAACCTTATTCTTATCATAAAGTTTTCAAGTTTGCAGATATAGTATATTTACGAATAGAAGTTCATGAGTTTTCTTGAGATAACGTTTTTTCTAGAGTACTCATAACACTAGAGAACTAAAGGTTTTGGAGATCATTTTTTCTAGAGAACTCATAAAACAAGACTACTCATAAAAGTGAAGAACTCAAGGTTTTCGAGATCATTTTTTTAGAGAACTCGAAAATATAGAGAACTTATAACGAGAGCTCAACATTATAGATAACTCAAAACTAGTGAACTAGAGAACTCAGAAACTAGTGAACTCACTTAATTCGAGAACACTAATTTTATAGAATTAACCCTATCTTCTTGAGAATTCACATTTTTTCATTGAACTAATTCTTCTGTGAATATATATTCAATCTCCTGCAAACCCTTATCGAGAACTCTTACTGAATTAACTTAAGTGGTTTTGTAAATACCTAAATAAAATTAAATTTTATTTTACGAAGCTAAATAGCTTAACTTGAATGAGCTTTTGTTGTTTCACTTCTGCCTGAAGGTAATGTGTTACATCTTGTTTATCATTCAAGTATAATTACAAGCTATATTATTTATGTCTTATATATATGCTGTCTCACTTCTACCAAAGGTAATGTGCTTCATTCATGTCGTGCATAACTAACCCGTGCATAACTAAGGGGCTGTTTGGCAACTTTTGAATGATTAAGTGATGAACCACTAAGAGCTCTTCACCATTAAGTGCTCAACATGTAAGATGTCTAAATCATTAAGAGCTTGTATAATGGTTAACCGTTTAGAGGCAAATGTTTGGCAAATTCAGATTAGTTGTCTTAACCATTTAGACTCAGTATAATGCTTAACCATTCAGAGGCAAATGTTTGAACCATTCAGACATCTGCTCGCGTAACAAACAGTCTGAACCATTAAGTGCTGAACCAGTAAGAGGTCTGAGCCATTTAGAGCCTCATTAAGAGGTAAACATACAGCCCCTAAGATAATTGTCATACTTCTGATAAAAGGTGACATGTCACAATTATTTTGCACATATACTTAGATGATTTCACTTCAGCTAAAAGGTGATTTATCTTCGTTTAAGTGGAGTTTTAAACTTAATTTAGTCTACTACATTGATCTTAGAGTTAATTGCTAAAATCGTTCCTGAGGTTTGGGCAGGTTTGCTATTTTCTTCCAAAATGACACTTTTGTACCAAATTGCCCCCAACGTTTATAACTTTTTGCTATTTTCATCCAAACCACATTTTTTAAATAATAATAAAAAATAGTAATTAATACCTGCTTTTTTAAGTACGGACTGTCCTGGATGGGAGGTGTCTCACCACCATATCTACCATATCCACCATAACCACCATATCCACCATATCCTCGGTATCCACTGTATCCACCGTCTCCTCTGTAACCACCGTCTCCTCCGTATCCACCGTCTCCTCCGTATCCACCGTCTCCTCCGTATCCACCGTCTCCTCCGTATTCACACCCGTATCTATAATCTGGATACCCTTGTTGCGTCGGATAACTTGGTTGACAAGCATGGTATGAGTCATCTACAGGGGTTGTTTCATCAACAGGGGGATGTTTGTTCAAATCTAGAAACAGTTTGTTTTGTTCTCCTTGTATACTAGACACAACCTCCTCTTGCTCATTAGAATCGGGAATGCAAGACTCCTCCAAAATAAAGAACCGTATCATCATTAGTAAATAATAAACTAAAACAATAACTAATTAAAACATTTAAGCTAATAACTGTTACCGGATCGCTTTCGGGTACCCAGTTCTCGCTAGAATTCTGCCCGAAGACATAGTTGTCGTCCCAGTATGATGACATTTCAACACTTCGGGATGATAAGAACACAAATGCAAAGCAGAATGAAAGAAGAAGAAGAAGAAGAAGAAGAAGAAGAAGAAGAAGAAGAAGTAGAATGAAGGAAACATTGAATGCTCAGGGTGGACAAAGAATACACTGTATGTTACACTTTATGTTGCTCATAGACGCCTCGTATAGCTCTAGACACCCCGTATAGCTTTAAGTCACTTGTCAAACGCATAGTCAAATCAGCCACTGAAGACGCCTCGTATAGGCCTATACGAGGCGTCTTAGTGCCTCGTATCCTTCCCTCGTACAGACCTAGACTCCCCGTATGATGTGACTGATTTGACATTGTGCTTTGGTGCAGAGCTGGTCGGAAAAGCAACCCTATACGCCTCGTATAGGTCTATACGAGGCGTCTTGAAGGGTGTGGAAATAGGCATTAAGGTGTGTAAATATGTAGACCCTTATACATTATTACTATTAGTTGGTAACTATTGATGGATTGTATTACCCTTAATAACTAATAAAAGTTTCCCCTTGAGGGTATTTAGGTGTCGATTAGAGAGGGTAAAAGGTAAGACACACTTATCATAACATCAAATAATCGTCATTATCTCTCCCATAATCAGGATTTCATCACTACGAACCCATAATCACCATCGCTAATATAAACCCTAAACGGAAACCAGATCAACCTGACAATCATGTCGTCTATATCCATCCCTTCTACGGTTACTAGCTTACCATGTACACACTTTTATCAACTTTTCCATTACATACATATAGAACTGATCAACATGTGGTATTAGAGCAGATGTTGCTCAATCGGTTTTGTTTTGTTTCTGTTAATTGTAAAAGTCCAAAGGAAAACGTCTTTTTTATGAAGAATTACACTTTTCTGTTCAAATTTTGGAAAATTGAATGCTTTTATGTTAGTTATAAATTGGGTTATAATATCATAAGAAATGAGATCTTAAGAATCTTGAAATATGTTTTAATTTTAAGTTTAACAGATTGGATTCCATAATTTTATATGTTTAATTGTTATAATTTCCAATGGTGTTCTTCGTACTCATCATAATTATCGAAAATTATAATAAGTTTTGGTTCAAATCAGAATTAAAAATCTATTAATATTATTTAGGGATATATTTTTTCAAATCTTGGAAAGACTTGAAGATTTAAGTAAATCTCTAAAAGATTTGAATCCCATTAAAATAGGAAACATATATAGCTCTAACTAATCTCCAAAGAATTTAAAGCAAACCTTATTCTTATCATAAAGTTTTCAAGTTTGCAGATATAGTATATTTACGAATAGAAGTTCATGAGTTTTCTTGAGATAACGTTTTTTCTAGAGTACTCATAACACTAGAGAACTAAAGGTTTTGGAGATCATTTTTTCTAGAGAACTCATAAAACAAGACTACTCATAAAAGTGAAGAACTCAAGGTTTTCGAGATCATTTTTTTAGAGAACTCGAAAATATAGAGAACTTATAACGAGAGCTCAACATTATAGATAACTCAAAACTAGTGAACTAGAGAACTCAGAAACTAGTGAACTCACTTAATTCGAGAACACTAATTTTATAGAATTAACCCTATCTTCTTGAGAATTCACATTTTTTCATTGAACTAATTCTTCTGTGAATATATATTCAATCTCCTGCAAACCCTTATCGAGAACTCTTACTGAATTAACTTAAGTGGTTTTGTAAATACCTAAATAAAATTAAATTTTATTTTACGAAGCTAAATAGCTTAACTTGAATGAGCTTTTGTTGTTTCACTTCTGCCTGAAGGTAATGTGTTACATCTTGTTTATCATTCAAGTATAATTACAAGCTATATTATTTATGTCTTATATATATGCTGTCTCACTTCTACCAAAGGTAATGTGCTTCATTCATGTCGTGCATAACTAACCCGTGCATAACTAAGGGGCTGTTTGGCAACTTTTGAATGATTAAGTGATGAACCACTAAGAGCTCTTCACCATTAAGTGCTCAACATGTAAGATGTCTAAATCATTAAGAGCTTGTATAATGGTTAACCGTTTAGAGGCAAATGTTTGGCAAATTCAGATTAGTTGTCTTAACCATTTAGACTCAGTATAATGCTTAACCATTCAGAGGCAAATGTTTGAACCATTCAGACATCTGCTCGCGTAACAAACAGTCTGAACCATTAAGTGCTGAACCAGTAAGAGGTCTGAGCCATTTAGAGCCTCATTAAGAGGTAAACATACAGCCCCTAAGATAATTGTCATACTTCTGATAAAAGGTGACATGTCACAATTATTTTGCACATATACTTAGATGATTTCACTTCAGCTAAAAGGTGATTTATCTTCGTTTAAGTGGAGTTTTAAACTTAATTTAGTCTACTACATTGATCTTAGAGTTAATTGCTAAAATCGTTCCTGAGGTTTGGGCAGGTTTGCTATTTTCTTCCAAAATGACACTTTTGTACCAAATTGCCCCCAACGTTTATAACTTTTTGCTATTTTCATCCAAACCACATTTTTTAAATAATAATAAAAAATAGTAATTAATACCTGCTTTTTTAAGTACGGACTGTCCTGGATGGGAGGTGTCTCACCACCATATCTACCATATCCACCATAACCACCATATCCACCATATCCTCGGTATCCACTGTATCCACCGTCTCCTCTGTAACCACCGTCTCCTCCGTATCCACCGTCTCCTCCGTATCCACCGTCTCCTCCGTATCCACCGTCTCCTCCGTATTCACACCCGTATCTATAATCTGGATACCCTTGTTGCGTCGGATAACTTGGTTGACAAGCATGGTATGAGTCATCTACAGGGGTTGTTTCATCAACAGGGGGATGTTTGTTCAAATCTAGAAACAGTTTGTTTTGTTCTCCTTGTATACTAGACACAACCTCCTCTTGCTCATTAGAATCGGGAATGCAAGACTCCTCCAAAATAAAGAACCGTATCATCATTAGTAAATAATAAACTAAAACAATAACTAATTAAAACATTTAAGCTAATAACTGTTACCGGATCGCTTTCGGGTACCCAGTTCTCGCTAGAATTCTGCCCGAAGACATAGTTGTCGTCCCAGTATGATGACATTTCAACACTTCGGGATGATAAGAACACAAATGCAAAGCAGAATGAAAGAAGAAGAAGAAGAAGAAGAAGAAGAAGTAGAATGAAGGAAACATTGAATGCTCAGGGTGGACAAAGAATACACTGTATGTTACACTTTATGTTGCTCATAGACGCCTCGTATAGCTCTAGACACCCCGTATAGCTTTAAGTCACTTGTCAAACGCATAGTCAAATCAGCCACTGAAGACGCCTCGTATAGGCCTATACGAGGCGTCTTAGTGCCTCGTATCCTTCCCTCGTACAGACCTAGACTCCCCGTATGATGTGACTGATTTGACATTGTGCTTTGGTGCAGAGCTGGTCGGAAAAGCAACCCTATACGCCTCGTATAGGTCTATACGAGGCGTCTTGAAGGGTGTGGAAATAGGCATTAAGGTGTGTAAATATGTAGACCCTTATACATTATTACTATTAGTTGGTAACTATTGATGGATTGTATTACCCTTAATAACTAATAAAAGTTTCCCCTTGAGGGTATTTAGGTGTCGATTAGAGAGGGTAAAAGGTAAGACACACTTATCATAACATCAAATAATCGTCATTATCTCTCCCATAATCAGGATTTCATCACTACGAACCCATAATCACCATCGCTAATATAAACCCTAAACGGAAACCAGATCAACCTGACAATCATGTCGTCTATATCCATCCCTTCTACGGTTACTAGCTTACCATGTACACACTTTTATCAACTTTTCCATTACATACATATAGAACTGATCAACATGTGGTATTAGAGCAGATGTTGCTCAATCGGTTTTGTTTTGTTTCTGTTAATTGTAAAAGTCCAAAGGAAAACGTCTTTTTTATGAAGAATTACACTTTTCTGTTCAAATTTTGGAAAATTGAATGCTTTTATGTTAGTTATAAATTGGGTTATAATATCATAAGAAATGAGATCTTAAGAATCTTGAAATATGTTTTAATTTTAAGTTTAACAGATTTGATTCCAGAATTTTATATGTTTAATTGTTATAATTTCCAATGGTGTTCTTCGTACTCATCATAATTATCGAAAATTATAATAAGTTTTGGTTCAAATCAGAATTAAAAATCTATTAATATTATTTAGGGATATATTTTTTCAAATCTTGGAAAGACTTAAAGATTTAAGTAAATCTCTAAAAGATTTGAATCCCATTAAAATATGAAACATATATAGCTCTAACTAATCTCCAAAGAATTTAAAGCAAACCTTAGTCTTATCATAAAGTTTTCAAGTTTGCAGATATAGTATATTTACGAATAGAAGTTCACGAGTTTTCTTGAGATAACGTTTTTTCTAGAGTACTCATAACACTAGAGAACTAAAGGTTTTGGAGATCATTTTTTCTAGAGAACTCATAAAACAAGACTACTCATAAAAGTGAAGAACTCAAGGTTTTCGAGATCATTTTTTTAGAGAACTCGAAAATATAGAGAACTTATAACGAGAGCTCAACATTATAGATAACTCAAAACTAGTGAACTAGAGAACTCAGAAACTAGTGAACTCACTTAATTCGAGAACACTAATTTTATAGAATTAACCCTATCTTCTTGAGAATTCACATTTTTTCATTGAACTGATTCTTCTGTGAATATATATTCAATCTCCTGCAAACCCTTATCGAGAACTCTTACTGAATTAACTTAAGTGATTTTGTAAATACTTAAATAAAATTAAATTTTATTTTACAAAGCTAAATAGCTTAACTTGAATGAGCTTTTGTTGTTTCACTTCTGCCTGAAGGTAATGTGTTACATCTTGTTTATCATTCAAGTATAATTACAAGCTATATTATTTATGTCTTATATATATGCTGTCTCACTTCTACCAAAGGTAATGTGCTTCATTCATGTCGTGCATAACTAACCCGTGCATAACTAAGGGGCTGTTTGGCAACTTCTGAGTGATTAAGTGATGAACCACTAAGAGCTCTTCCCCATTAAGTGCTCAACATGTAAGATGTCTAAATCATTAAGAGCTTGTATAATGGTTAACCGTTTAGAGGCAAATGTCTGGCAAATTCAGATTAGTGGTCTTAACCATTTAGACTCAGTATAATGCTTAACCATTCAGAGGCAAATGTCTGAACCATTCAGACATCTGCTCGCGTAACAAACAGTCTGAACCATTAAGTGTTGAACCAGTAAGAGGTCTGAACCATTTAGAGCCTCATTAAGAGGTAAACAAACAGCCCCTAAGATAATTGTCATACTGCTGATAAAAGGTGACATGTCACAATTATTTTGCACATATACTTAGATGATTTCACTTCAGCTAAAAGGTGATTTATCTTCGTTTAAGTGGAGTTTTAAACTTAATTTAGTCTACTACATTGATGTTAGAGTTAATTGCTAAAATCGTTCCTGAGGTTTGGGCAGGTTTGTTATTTTCTTCCAAAATGACACTTTTGTACCAAATTGCCCCCAACGTTTATAACTTAACAGAAATAATAAACTAAGTTTGTGGTTTGGATGAAAATAGCAAAAAGTTACAAACGTTGGGGGCAAATTGGTACAAAAGTATCATTTTGGACGAAAATGCCAAACGTGCCCAAACCTCAAGGACAATTTTGGCAATTAACTCTTGATGTTAATAATAGATACATCACAACTTTCTCCAAATAATGATCCTTCATTAATCCTTCGGTCATATTTTAGTTTGCCTTACTTGAACACCCCATAACAATACGCATTACAAATTTCTTTTATAAATTTGTATCTCATTTATCTCATCCACTCTAATTTCAACACCTAATATGTTTTGCTTTACTAAAAAGCTTCTATATGATTTGCTCTTAAAATAGATTCCTGATTATCTCTTAAGACACGACAATCCTACGACTCGTTTCTTATAAAAGTATTGCAAGAGAAAAGTAGAGCATGACAAATGGGATAGGTCAAACATAATGTCTCTTATGATAATTAAGAACTCATTTAAATAAATGCTATCACTAGATTTATTCCAGATTAAGTTTTTCCTAACACTAGTCTAATTTATGTGGAATAATCAAGTTAACTCCTAAGATTCATGTCTTCATTCCAAATTTTAAACTATAAGGTTAAATGGCATCTATGAATACATCATAATATACATTAACATGACCCATAAAATTAAGGGCTTACACATGGAAAGAAGTACACTTATCCAGTGCTTTACATACCAACTTTTCGACTAGTGTGATTTTTAATGCCTTAAAATATACTATAACACTCAGAATTACCAATGAAAAATGAGTGTGTTGATCAGCAACATATGTACATGCAAAGGTATGCCCGGATATGGAAAATAAATTGTTATATACCTTACTACCACTAAAACCTAAAAAGAGGGTAGTTCTGAGGTCCATAGACCAAATACAAGTACTAATTCCAACTCTAATATTCTTGAAGGGAGAATCTGACTCCATAATTATGCCATTAGACTAGGCATAAGCAATGAGACTATCCGTAACTCAAAAGAACATCTGGCTAAAATAGGTAGTCGCCTATTAATGGTATTTAAGTCTGCTAATCTTAATATTCCTGTAATATCCGTCAAAATGGATTCCCGAAATCCGACCCGTTTTGCAATTCGAATCCTAACCCTGAACTAACGGAAATTTTTCGCGAATTAAATAACCGTCGAAAGATTTTAATATGGATAATTATATGTCTAGTTAATTAGTTATTTTCAATATAGTAATTAATTAATTTAAAGGTTATATAGATAACCTAGTTAGTTATAGGAAATCAAACTTAAACCAAGCTAATTTAACTATTTAACTAACTCCTTAAATTTAGGGACTATTTGTGTATTTACTTGAAAGATAAAATGGTACCCCAAACCCTAATCTAAATATATTTATGCATACTGTGAAGTCAGGTCCCCCAAACTCAAACTGCAGCCGCACCTCACACCTTTTTCCCCCCTTTTTCCTTCTCCCAGCATTTACCGGTCACCAGATTCCGGCAGCGATGCCGGCCGGCACTGGCTACACGTCTCCGGCCACACCCACAACCCTCCATACTTTACACAACAACAACCATAGCTCCGCAAGCAGCACACCCCCATCCCCATTCCTCTGCTCCTCCTTCGAGGTCAATAGGGTCATCTCCGACGCTGCTTTTATGTCCTCCTCACCTCTTCACACCCCCTTGTTCGATTGAATCGCCGGCCACCACCATTGCAGTGGTGGTGTACGGCGGCGGGTATAGAGGACGACGGGAAGAGAGAGAGACAGAGAGAACAAGGAGAGAGAGACAGAGAGATCGAGGAGAGAGATAGAGAAGACGAAGAACGGAGGCAACAGCACCGCCATACGCGGTGGCGACAGCGGCGGCGTGTTTGGTTCCGACGAGCTTTCGCTGTGCACCGGCAAAATGAAGTAGTCCGATAGCTCCGGTAAGCCCTTCTCTTCTCCTTTTTAGGATTTTTTTTAGATTTTTCAGCTTCTGCAGAACTTAGCACGGGCCGTGCCTGCTGAACACGCCCCGTGCCCAATCATTGGAACTTGCAATCCTGTTTTAAGTTAGACAGTAAGCTGAACACGGGGCCGTGTCCACTCAACACGCCCCCGTGCCCAAGTTTCAGTTACTGAAAACAGAACCGTAAGATCCCGACGGTTGGTAATTTCTGACACAAACATGAGTGATACTGATACTTTTTACTTTCGGCACTCTTATGGTACTATGTGGTGTCAACTATGTGGTGGTTACCATAAAGAATTAGAATGTTTTTTTTCTAAATTATAAACCCCACTATATAGACCCATCATTCCCTAGTATCCTTAAGAGGGGCGAAAGTAAAAATAATCCCTATCGCTCCCTCGAATGCGCCCAACCGGATATTCTAGGAGAAATGCTTCTCGATGAATTATTTCAACTAGAAGCTCTAATTTTTAATTGGTTAAAAGAACTTAGGGAAGATTTCAATAATCTTTTCCAAGACAATAACCAAGAAGAAAGGTTGGAACCGCATACAAACAACTTCATTGTTTCCAATGATGCTTCTAACTCTAGTGAGGACTTGAGCGATAGTCGTCCCTGTGTCGATTGTGCCGTGAAGGACTCCCCATCAACTTCGTTTGATGCATACATAGAACTGAGTGATTCGACATACACCTTCTTTAACGAGAGCCCGGAAAAGGGTTGGACTTGTCCACCTACATATAGCATAGGAATCACCCTCACCGACAACCTCTTGCGTTCTCTTCTCAATCTAAAACAATTAAGGTATCTTAGGCACTTTGGGGTTGTCCCATCCAGTAAGGAACCACCCGATCCGGGAAAATTCCTTGAAATTTGAAGAAATCCTTAAGACAGCTTCTAGACACGGGGCCGTGTCCAGGTCAACACGCCCCCGTGTCTACCCAAAAGATTCCCTTCTGATTTTGTCAGAATGCGGACAAAAATGTGTCAGGATTCCGTCTGCACACGGGGCCGTGTCCAGCCGACACGGGGCCGTGCGCAACGTACTGTCGTTTCTATAAATGCAGCCAAGAATCCTGCACATTTGAACCATTCCATAAATCCTGCAGATATCTGAACACGGGGCCGTGTCCGAAGTACTGGACCCGTAAAATTGAACTCTTTTCGGCATGTTTTCTCAGAATGGCAAGCAGAACAAGCGGAAACTCTTCGTCGCATTCCAGGAACAACCGGCAGGGGAGAAGATCATCTACAGTTAAGGATTCTCTTGTAAACTATGTTTACGCCTTAAGAGAAGCTCTTGATGAAGTAACAAGTGTGGAAGAGGCATTGGTCGACCGCATTAATCATTTGACGGTGGGACTAGAAGGATGTCTCCGGGAGGTCAACCTTTTGCACCAAAGGTTAAACATTCTCGCCTCTCCTCCTTTGGTACCGATTATCACCCAAAGGGCATGGAATGTGGTGCCGGAAGTCATCATTCCGGCCGAATGGTACGCCCTACATCCGGAACCTCCTCAAGACATACTCCGAGGGGTCCCGGTTGGTGTCGCTCATCCTCCACCAGATGTCGAGGAACATGAAGCCACCTCCCTTCTCCCGAGGGAGATAGAAGAATGACTCTAGCAACATCTAAGGAACACCGTTCGGCTTGGAGTTCTACAAGGCTTTTAGACCGGAAATCTATTTCCGGAATTTTGGTTCTTATTGTAGAAGTAGAACTCCTTAGGAAGATTTTTCGGATCACTTGACCTATTTAATATTAGGACTTTTAACTTTTATTTTCTGCTTTATCTTTCATTTTTAGGACTATTATGTAATTCCCTCTATGATTAATGAATGATGGTTTTAGTTAATTTGGTGTTTTGGATGGTGTTGAAATGAATAAAACACACTTGAGATGGCAAGGGATGCAAGGGAAACTTGAACCAGCACTCCATACAGGAAAACAGAACCATCCGACAAATTTCTTCGTTTACAGTAAGCTCGGCACGGGCCGTGTCCACCCAACACGGCCCCGTGCTGCACAATCTGCAGAAAAAGACCCAGTTCAGGTAACTGGACACGGGCCGTGTTCACCCAACACGCCCCAGTGTCCAGACTTATGTTTCTCTTGTTTTAATTTTGTTACTGACACTTGAACACGGGGTCGTGCCCGGATCACACGGGGCCAGCGCCCACTAACAGAAAATTTTTGCTTTTTACACCTTTTTACACATTCAATCAACCTAAAAACTTATTTTTGGGACACATTGAGGACAATGTGTAATTTAAGTGTGGGGGGGATGCTAAAACTTTGAATCTTGCAAGTCCTAAATACAAGTCTTACACAAAACTCTATTGGAACCACTAATCACCCCAAATTTTTTTTCGAAAAAGTTTTTCATTTTTTTTTTACTTGTCTAGGTTTAACTCGGGAAATTCAAGTTCTTAAAAAGGTTATATTTTTACGAATTTACAACCGATAGCGCCGTGATAAAAAGAACCAACATAAGAAAATTATGAAAAGGCATGACAAGCTTAGTTAAAATTTGATTATATATACTTGATCACATAAAAACCCATTCCCACAAAAGTGAGTTTTGAGCCTTTATTGAGCATACAATTACATATCATTAGAACTAAATGCTCATTTTCGTTTCTTGTGTGAATAGCCGCTTGGTTCTTACGACTCTAGAACTTGCCATGACGATACATTCCCGGTCCTTACCAACTTAAACCCGAGTAAGTAAATGATGGAGGCATTAGGACTAACCCTTTTTATTTCTACACCATTATTTTTATTTTTTTTACCACCTACCCAAAATCCCCCTAGTTAGCCCCTTTGAGCCTAAACCTTTTCATTTCATAACCCAAACCAAACACCCTTTTTACCCACCAAAACCTTTTTCATTTTTACCCCTTTGTTTTAGTAACAAGTTCGGTTCTTCATATGACTTTTCAAAAACAAAAAACAAAAAAACAAAATTTTGATGATGAAGCAAAAGAAAATAAACAAACAAGTTCATAAAAAAAATAACTTTGTTTGAATAAATAGCTTCATCAAAATAAAAGTTACAAAAATAGAAAGTCATACGAAAACCGACACTTGTTACGCTTTTCGCCCTTTTTTCTACTAACCACTAACCACCAACCCAACCACCTACCTTTAACCCAAGCCTAACCCTTAACCCACAAAGTCCTCTTGATATTGACAAAGGTATATAAGTTAAAAAGGAGGAGGATTGATTGATTGGCAAGCCTATGGTAGGAGTAAGTTCCATGCCGCTCTCGAGTGATCCACAAAAATACATTTTCGGCCGAGTGTTGAGTGATCCCCGTGAGGTATGTGAACTTGTATATAAATAGAATTTTACAAAGGCATGTTATGCCCTAATAAGTAATTTATCTTATGAAAAGTTTTAAATAAATCATGACGAATAGGATTGTAAATAAATAAAAATAAAATTAGATAAAGAATCTTGGAAATCCCGACACTCTACGACAAGCCCAAAAACCTTATTTTCTACCAATTCCATTTGGGAGTGTAAATAGCCACATATTAAAGAGTTTTGCTTGAGGACAAGCAAAGATTCAAGTGTGGGGGTATTTGATGTGTTCAAATATTAACATATAAATTTCATCAAATGAGGCATAAAACTAACCTTTTTTTAGTACTAATGTTGGAAAAAAGTATGCTTTTGTCTTCCTTTTGTATTTTCAGGATTAAATGAGCTCAAATTAACAAAAGAAGCAAAAAGACATCAAAATCTAACATAAATACAAGAAAAGGAACAAAACGTGACATGCCCGACCCCACAACAACATCTTCCCAAGCAAAACAAGAGATCAGGAGACTGAACACGCCCCGTGCTCAGCCAGCACGGGGGCGTGCCCAAGTGTCAGCAGAAAAAACAAAGTGGTAGAAGCTTCTATTGCCCACCACGGGGCCGTGCTTAGCGGACACGGGGCCGTGGTCAACTATAAGATTCGCACAATCCAGCAAATCTGCATAGTAAAAAGATTCTTCTGCACCACGGGGTCGTGCTCAGCGGACACGGGGGCGTGGTCAACTAATAAGACAAAGCTGCATTAAATGAAGAAGGAGAACGATGTGGACACGGGGTCGTGCCCACTGGACACGGGGCCGTGCCCGAGCTTCTGTTCAGCCTATAAATAGAAGTGCTTGGCTCAAGCTCAAACCATCCCTTGGCACACCACCTCTCTCACACTTCACCCACCACCACCATAACACCATCATCCACCACCATCATCCATTGTCCATCGTAGAGTGTGTGAGTCGTCTCGGGATCCAAGATTGATCGTAAGAGTTCTTGACAATCAAGGCCATGTTTGCCTAAGTCTCTTACATCACTTGGTGAAGACAAAGTGTCTAGTGTAATACTTTTTATTTCTAATATTTTGCACTTTTTATTTGGTTTTGTATTAATGACTTTAATAACTAGTTGCTTATGTTGAAGGTGATCTTTCCTTATCGTTTGTCCGTGGTGTCTTGGCATTATTTTACTGTCTATATAAAATAAAAGATTTTCACCATTCATATCTCCACGGTCTATATGGAGGTATGTTGGCTACCTGGTCGGGGGTTAAGGGAACGGTTTGGTAAAGGTCTTGCCATTGTTCAGCGTTTAGAGGTCCTGCAATGGACCTGGCTCAAATTTAGTAGGACCTCCTTCAATACTTCACGGTATTGGATGGCGGGGGTCCAAACTCTTTGATGCCCTCATAAGTTAACTACTATTAATACTATAACCCGGCTATTTAGGACTGTATCCCTGCTGACTCAGACTACTTAGTCGAGGGTAACGTCACCTCCGAAAGAGGGGCCCACCATAATATTGCATTAATAACTTAATTAATTATCTTCCAATAATCCACCCTTTTAGGATTGTATCCTTGCTGACTCAAACTACTGGGGTGAGGGTAACGTCACCTTCAAAAGAGGGGCCTACTACAATAACTAAGATAATCTCTTTATTATGTGCAAAAGTGCGGAAATAATCAAAGGTTACAATAGATACGAGTCGGAACCAAGTGATTCATCTTGTCTATCTGTTTTTTCTTGTATTTTTATTTTCAGCATTTTAGTTAGTTTAAAACCTTTTTCTAAACTTTTTATTTTGATTAGACGTTGAGGATAAACCGGTATTAAAAGCTCTTGTGTCCTTGGACGACCTCGGTATCTTACCAACGCTATACTACGCTCACGATGGGTGCACTTGCCCATATGTGTGTTTAGTGTTAGTAAAATATCGTGTTTTATAAATTTAAAACTTGGCTAAAAAGTGTTAAAGAGGGCTTAAAATATACATTAACAATTAACGGCACTTCACACGCATCAAGTTTTTGGCGCCGTTGCCGGGGACACAAGGATTTTAAGAAAGTTAGGAATCAACGGCCTAATCGTTTTTCTTGTTTTTCATTTTTTTTTAGGATTTTTTTTAGATTTTTCAGCTTCTGCAGAACTCAGCACGGGCCGTGCCTGCTGAACACGCCCCGTGCCCAATCATTGGAACTGGCAATCCTGTTTTAAGTCAGACAGTAAGCTGAACACGGGGCCGTGTCCACTCAACACGCCCCCGTGCCCAAGTTTCAGTTACTGAAAACAGAACCGTAAATGTGTCATCCAATTGTTAGGGAAAATTGTTTTTAATGTTCATCTAATGTAGCTTTAAACTATTATAAGCTACTAGAACAGTGATGATCCTCAAATAAATCTTTGATAATTTATCTCTTCCTAAGTATAACCTTTGACAATCAATCATGTTTCTTAGTGTCTTAACGTTTGTATCAGGATTTGGTTTAGTTATGAACACTCTTAGGTAATTCAATCAAATCCCGAACGTTATACGAACACATAAAATCAGTTTTACTAGAAAACTGTTTTATTCCATTTAAAAGAATATTGATTGACACTAATGGCTTAATTTGAAGAGATAGGACCAGTAAACTTTTCCAAAATCCATTTCAACTTCAGTTAGGGAGGTTATGTAATCATCAAAGTTAGTAGGCTTTTAAACCTAGATGACCACCTGAGTTGATTATTGGGTTCATTAGAAGTTTCAGTTTTATGGATTAGCTCTTGGTTAGGTTGCTATCATTTTCATTCTAAGTTTGAAAGAGTTGGCGCAGTATGGTGTACAAGAGGTGTAATCGGAGTTAAATTCGGAGTGAAATTTAATGACACTCTCCCCCCCGCCTCTTGTATTCCTTACAAATCATGATAAGGACTTTGACTGCTCCCACTAACCTTAGGAATCTTTAGGAACTCAGTATGCTTAGGGTCAATATGTAACGACCAACAAATTCTAATAGAGAAACACAAATTAATGACGTTAGTCGTTGTGATTTCTCTTGTTGAGGATTATATTAGTTTATGTAAGAAATCTAAGTGTGCCCACAATGAAGCAACAATGAAACTTTTGTAAGAGTAGCATTAGAGTTTAAAGAGACAAGTTATGATAGAACAGTGTCGTGATGGAGCGGTGTCTTGTACAAGAGGTGCAAATTTAGGTAATGTAAAATTTTCACTCCCCCACCTCTTGCAACTATTGCAAGTTACTATTAAGACACTTAATGCTCCCACTGATCTTTAATATCTCTAAAATGCTACAAGAGAAGTTTCAATGAGCTACGTGACGTGGGAACCTATCACATATACGTTAGACTTTATTTGATTTCTTTAATGTCCAGATATCATAAGAAACTTTAGGGACATATCTAATAGAAATCTTATTAAGTATATATATATGAATAGATTTCTTCTAAGACCGTCAGCCATATGCGAAAAAATTTAGATACAAGTTGATAGTCTTTTAAATGATAAATGAATTATGTCTGAATATTCCATTTGGAATAAGTTCCACGAATGTCAATGAATGGCTTATGATGGACCCATACTTATTCCTTAAGCCAAGTAATATTTAGGGCTGTAACGTCATGATTTAAAATCACTTAGAATGAGATTAGATAAAAAATCATCCTCATTAACCATGTCATGATTTCTCATGAATCTCAGTTACAATGGATGAAATTTATAAGTCTCATTTTCCTTTTGTCAAATTCTCATTTGCATGATGACAAAAGTTGTGAAAAAGTAAGGTATCATCTAGTTCCATCTTAGTAATGTTTCAATCCAGATATTTAGAACAAATAAGATGAGAGTTTAAGGTAAGTGTGACTTTATGTTGACTATGCAAACCTCACAACGTTCATAACTTTGCTTAATTATGATACTATATTCTGATTAATCTTCAGAATATATAAGGTATCGAAAAGCATTGTTAGAAGACTGCTTATTATGGTTCTTATAGCCTTAACATTTAATTTTGTCACTAACTCTCGTGTTAGTTATTTGTCGAGTTCTGGTAAGGAAACGTATGGAACTAGAGTCAACTAATCATGTGTTAATAGGAATATTAAAAAAAATTATCAGACTTAAATATCATTAGTAAGTGACTACCTAATTAACTTATCCAACTGTTCTTTGGAATAATGGATAGTCTCGTTGCTTATGCCTAGTCTAATGACATAATTATGCAGTGAGATTTTCCCTTGAAGAACCTTAGAGTTGGGATTTTGTACTTGCATTTTGTCTATGGACCTTAGAACAAGCCTCTTTTAAACTATTAGTGGTTGTAAGGTGAATAACATCTCATTTTCCAGTTTCAAACATTTATTTCTTTGTACATATGTTGCTTATCAACACACTCATTATACTTTGGTACTTTTGAGTGTTATAGTTGATTTATAAGGCATCAAATTGTACAAGTGAAAATCTTAGTATGTAATGTACTGGAAAATGTGCTTATTTCCATGAGTAAGCCCTTAACTTTATGGGTCATGGTATTGTACATTATTATGTATTCACATATACCACTTAACTTTATAGTTTAGAATTTAAATGAAGGCATGCATCTTAGGAGTTCTTGTGATTAATCCACACATAATAGATTAGTCTAAGGAAAAACTTAATCTGGAATAACCTTTTAGTGACAACACTTATTCTTGATTATCATAAGAGACATCATGTTCGATTTATCCTAATCATCATGCTCTACTTTTCTTCTGTCGTGCTTTATCAGAAGAGAGCAATAGGATTATCGTGTCTTAAGAGATAATCAAGGATTTAATTTAAGAGCTAATTCTTATAGAAACTTTAAGCAAAACATATTAGATTTAGGAATTAGAGTGGATGAGATATAGACTTATAGAAGAAAATTATAGTGAGTAAAATTATGGGTACTAAGAATAAGGCAGACGAAATGATCATAAAAAATTAATTAAGGATCATTAATATAAGGATCATTGTGTGAAGAGGTTGTGATATGTCTATTACTAACATCAAAATAATAGACTTATTTAAAGTTCTACTTAAACAAAGACAAATCAGCTTTGGCCAGAAGTGTAATCATTTAAGCATGTGTGCAAAGTGGTTGTAACAAATCAGCTTTGGCCAGAAATTGAGGCAATCACTTTAGTTATGCACTTGTTAAGTATGCCATCTATGAAGGAATTAAATCAGCTTTGGCCAGATATTAAGACATTCATGTTTATGATGCACACTCAACATAGCTTTCGTAATACTTGAACGATAAGTAGATGTATCAAATCAGCTTTGGACAGAAACGATACATCAGAAGCTCATTTAAGTAAAGCCATTTTGGTTTTGTAAAACATTATTTGATCCTTACTAATTAACTAAGTATTTACAAAACCAATCATTTAACAGCAAACTACTTGTTAGCGCGGATCGAACTAAGAGTTCACATTAACTGCTCAATAAAGTAACAGGATTTCGAATAAGTCTTGAAATTTTATGAACACTCAGGATTTCGGATGAATCATGAATGTCTTGGATTCATCCGAGATGATGATTTCGAATCATTTCGGACTATCCGAAATGGACTATTTCGAATGATCTCGGATGTGTCCAAGACGCCTAAGTCGAGTCATTTCGGATGATTTCGGATACATTTCGGATGATTTCAGATGATGATGATGCTTAGTCCGAGATTCATCCGAAATGGTGATGCTTAGTCCGAAATGATCCGTGATGCTAAGTCCGAAATGTTCAAGCAGTTGTTGATCCGTGATGGACGAGCATAAGTTCATCCGTAATGATCAGTCCTTGATGATTTCGGATTCATCCGAGATGTGTTCTTCAAGTCACAAAAATCCTTTGTTTAAGCAGTCATTAATTGATAAGGTTCAAAATCTGAAACGCATCCGTAATGATGAAACCCCAGATCCGAAATCATCCGTAATGATCCAAAATGATCCGTAATGATCAGAGACGATCCGTAAATGATCCGAAATGCATTCGAGATGATGAAACCCAGATCCGTAATCATCCGTGATGATCCGTAATGATGATTTCGGATGGCAAAAACGGAATTTTATTGGGTTTTCAAAGCTGTTTTCCAGTTTTATACCAGATTTCGGATACAAAACAGAACCGACTAATCAACATATGCTCTGATACCACATGTTGGTTCAGTTCTGTTTTGAACATAATGTAAAACATGAAAACATACCTTTGATTGCATCAGACAGGCCAGCAGTAGTGTTTGACATGATTGTCAGCGTGATTCGGTTCCTCCTTAGGGTGCTAACTGATGATGGGGACTAAGAAAACCGACAAGGGAATCGGTATAGGAGAGGAGGTCGATGATGCTGATGTTATGCTTATGGGTTTTATGTTGAACTGTGTAACCCCTCAACCTCTACATAAGACTCATTTATATAAGCACCCATGAGGAAACCTAATTAGTTAATAAGGGTAATATGGTCCATCAACAATTACCAACTAATTATTTAATAGGTTATTATATATTTTGATCCATATAATGTAAATGATTATGATGGCTACAAGATTAAATATTAATACATAATATATTTAATCTTACATTCCAATCTCAACCAATCACACTTTTTTTTAAATAGTTTACCAATTCACCAATTGTCTAACCATTGCCAACACTTTTGAGCATAATTTATCACTTTGACATGTCACACTCTCATTGGTTGATTTTTTAGTTTGTCAATCTCAAGTGTTTAACCACTCCTTACACCCTTAGTAGCTTTTGGAGGGAGTTTGACAACAATTAAGAAAGCTTGCAGGGCAAGTTTTCTAAGGGGATTATATAAGTTATAGACGACTGTATTGAAAGAGGAGGCAACTATTATACTATGACGGCAGAATTTTTAGAGCTTGGGAAGCAAGTTTTTGATGGGAATTTTTTATACACACACGATGCAAGGCTAGGCTCTTCGTGGCTTCCTCTAGACGGACGGTTCAGTTAGGTTTTTACATTTCTCAGTTTATACTTAGGTTTGTATGTATTTTAACTATGACAACGTGGTATGAATACATTGATGTGTTGGTTTATTTGAACTATTTGCATGTGTTTTGAGTTCTTGCTTTACAACTTGTTTGGTTGATGACAAAACCTAGTAACTTGTTGGGTGACATAGAGTAGGTTAACTCACGCTAGTAAATAGAGTTTATCAAATTATAAAAGATCTGATGACAAAGGCCTATTTTTTATTACCATATTAAATTATCCAACTTTCCAACATCATTTCTATGTGGTGACCAATTAACTGAGTAAACTGACTTTTGTGAAACCTAGAACCTGAAGTTTGGAGGAAGTTACGTTTTATAAATTTGATATCATTTCTCGTAGTTAGTTTAAAGCTATCTTTCAAATTAATTAAAACCCCAATTCTAGATTAGTAGTAGTCAATTAAATAATTTAGCTAAACACTAACCACATTTTCCCTGTGGATACGATACCCTACTTACGCTATCTACTTAGTTTAATTAGGTTTTTGTATGACCCTTACGACAGTCATCAAAATGGCGCCATTGCCAGGGAAATATTGCGCTTAGTGTTAGTTAGTTAATTGTTCTTGCTTTCTAAAAATATCTAAAAAACAAAAAATATTTTTTGCTTTATTTTATATTTGTTCGTTTTCACCTTGGGTATTCGAGTTGTGTCTGTGCAGATAGTAGAATCTTAAGTTGGGTTCTCACAATGGAAAGAACTTATTCGTCATGTCGAGATTGTGGTAGTCCATGTCATACGCGTGGTGACTGTCCTGGCAGCCGAAAAATGTTTGAAGACGCAAGAGTGAGAGCGTATGAGTTGGATGTTTATTATAACGATGTGCAGGATTATTAATCAGCTTAGGAGAATGTTACCGAGATAACATGGATGAATATAGTGAGCTAGATCGAAGTTACAAAAATTTGGATCCGATGATAGAGCAAAGCATGAGTTACCAAGAGGAGTCCAATGATTATTATAATGAATACTCCCAATCATCATGTCAAGGTTACCGAGAGGAATATCACAGTTATCGACATAGATACTCTCAACCAATAAATGCAGATCATCAATCACATCAATTTGAAAGCCTTGACGGGGTTATGAGAAAAAGACATATGACGTATGTTGAACAAGAATTGGCGAAACCTCAACTGTCGAGAGAAGACTATTTAGAGTTATTGGGTTGGAAGTACAATCTGTTAATAGAGGAAGTGAACGATCAGAGGTCAGGAATGTAAGTATTCGAACAACAACAAGCCAAACAAAGGTGGCTATCCTTACAAATTGAAAAAATGGTTGTTGGAGACTCAAAAGAAGAACCAGCAATGAGTGATGAAGAAGAAAAGGCCGTAAGTCCTCCTAAACTTGAATATGGTTGTTTCAGACTTAATGAAGATGTAGCATCGTATGAAGAAGCAGTAATTCCAGTCGATGAAGAATCAGATGTGAAACAGGTTGTTGCTATTGAGGAAGGAAAAGAAAAAGAGGTTACGAATCTTTTAGAAACAAAAGCGGTTAGGGATGCACGTTCCAAGATCATAAATGTGACGTTGCAAGATATTGGGCAAATCATTCAAAAGTGGTATTCATTAGAAAGGATGGATATATCGGTTGTGGGAAACAAAGTTTTGAATTGGAATACCAATTACCGAGCATTTGGGGAGAATTCGGTAGGAAAGTGTGGATTTAAGGAGTATGGTGGTGATTGAAGAAGCATGTCGGTTTTGACAAAGCAAGCACTTAATTGGGGTATCAAATACCGAGTGTATATTGGTAATGTAGTAGGCAAATGCTCACTTAAACCACGTTGAAGATTATAGGTATGAACTGGCTGAAGATCTAAAACTTAGTGCTCTTAGGAGGTAGCCTAAGGTTTGTTCGTTTTGTTTTGTTTTTGTGTTTTTGTGTTTTGTGTATGAACCAGACAAGTGTGTGGAAGTCGGAGGAGGTTTGGTTGCTCGTCAAACTTGTTTTTCTCTTGTTTCTCTTTGTTTATTAACCCGTTTAACCTGTTTGGGAGCTTGTGAGTCTTAATTTTGCAGGTTTTGGTCTCTTTGTCCATACTCAATCTCCATTTGGACGAAAGTGATTTGAACGATTTCAAGACAAGAAACCCATGTTGAGTGCAGCCGCGAACGAAATGCTATACGGTTGTTGTGGAACAAGGCTCATAGGATTCAACCGCGTCAAATCAATGGAGTTTGTTCCATTTATCTTTGTATTTTGATTTATATTTGTAGTGTGTTGTGAGTTTCTCACTCCATTGAGGACAATGAAGAAAATAAGTGTGGGGCGGGGAGACTAGCGTCTAGTTTTGTCTTAGTCAGTGTGGTGTTTGTCATTAAAAAAATAAAAAAATAAAAAGAATAAAAAAATTTGAAAAAATAAAAGATAAAAAAATTGAAAAAAAAATAGAAAATGTTTCGAGAAAGTTTTTTTTTTTTTTTTTTTTGCAACAAAATGGAAGATGATATGTATAATGAGATCGTTCGCATTTGATTGTTGTATATATGAGATAATAAACCATCGGTCATACGTCTAATTTAGGATACGTAGGTAGGCTCAGCTAGTTGATGAGTTCCTTAGGATTGATATAATATACTTAAAATTAGAAGTCTTTTAGGTTCTCACCTTAGGAGTTATGACAAAAACTGAACCTGTGGAGAGTATAAGTGGTACGTCATAAGTAAAAAACTTATAAGTTTTTTCTGATTAAATTGGCACACTTGTTTCTTTTTATGAAAATAAATTCGAAACAGTGTGGTGCCCAAAAAAAACATTCCATCTATTCATTTGAGCATATGTTAAAAAAAGAGAGAAAAATCGAAGCCTATGGTATTGACGCAGGGATGGTGACTCAGGCGATACATACCCACTAGGTGGAGTTATAAAAAACATGTGAAGTTTATGGCATTAACCATGGGGATGGTGACTCGTGTGGGGTATGTCCGCTAAACTGATCATAATTAAAACATGAAAGCTCGCAACATCATCCATCTATCCATCATAAATTTAATCGGAATAGCATAAGAGTTTTTATATAAGACGGTAGATATAATCTTTTAATCTCATAAGCTTGAAACGGGATTAGGTGGCATTGTAGTCTTTTGAGTGTGAGATCCATATATAACTATAATTATTTGAACTTAAATAGATTGTGAATAAGGGCTTTGGAAGCTGACGGTTGGGTTTAAGTAGATAATATACCTGCAATCCTAGTTAATGTGTAATTAGATTCATTGATAAAGTAACTGAATATATTGGAAGCCATTGATTTGATTATGATTCCATTACGAATAATTTTTTCGAGACGAAAAAAGATAAGTGTGAAGATATTGATCATTGCATTTTAGGTACAATTTATCAGATAATAATTATAATATAATATAAATGTATCGTTATTAGCATAAAATATATGACTTTTATTAGATTTTGTAAATAATGTGAAATGTATTTTAAGGTAGATAAAGTGTCGTATATAACAAGAATTAAATCATAAATGCAATTATCAAGTTTTAATTAAATACAATATCGATTTTTAGTTTGTTGTTAGACCATGTGTAGTGGTTTAGCCAAATAATGCCCCCACCATGGGGCATTATTCGACACGTGACAGTCCAGTCAGCATGGGATGTTATTCAAAAGTGGCGTAGTGGGAATAATGCCCAAATAATCCCCCTTCCAATCATTAAACAAAAAAAAAACAACATACTAGTTTCTCGTTGGTGGGTCAAACTCAGTCAACCATTCCACAAACCATTGTAGGCGTTTTATATATAACGCTGAAGCAATTTTTTTTTTTTCAAAAATAATGCCCCAAAACGCCTAGTGTAATGGGGGGTTTCAATTTTTTTCAAAAAATACTGCCCCACTACGGGTGGTGTTATGGAATTGAGATCCAGGGAAACTACAAAGTCAAAAAGAGCATTATATGTGGACTTTAAATGGGCCATCACACAACCAATTTATATAATATCAAATTCCAACATAAACCTGCATTATGAGTTGTACAATGTGCAGATTTGGAGTTCTTTTGTTTTATTGGGCTAGGTGTGAGGTGAGTACCTATTGCGTTCGTTGCAATGTGCGGGTCCTAAATCGAGCCAGTTATTATTTTCAATGTTTAACATTTATGGCTAATTTCTTCGAATTAATACGTCGCAACGGGCGTGCGTGGTTCAATGATTTTACGTCTGTTTTTTGTTCGGTGATATTTTTTTACTTTTTTTTATTTTATTTTTACGAGTTCTTCTAATGTTGGTGGTCGTTGTCAGTGGTGTGGCATTAGTGCTGCTTGTCACGATTTTTAGAACATATTTAACCTATTAAGTTATTACTAATAATTTGTTTCGAGTTTACCACTATACCCCTTTGGTTGACATTATGATATTTTATGATTTTTTACACTTTGTAGGAAAAATGAACTTTGTAACCAACTCCCACCCTATATTATATAAAGATTACGATGAACCTGTCAAACAAGAAAAAATAGACACGGGTTCATCGTGACGCGTGAGCCCTAGATCAACTTAGTTATTTTATTCTATGTTTTACGTTTCGTTTTAATTTTTTCGCATTAACACGCCGCAACTTCAATGTCGTTTGTCGCTGGCAGTAGTGTGGCATTAGTGCTCCCCCGCCGCAACGCGGGGGTGCTTAATACTAGTTAATTAGAAAAGGCATCTGAGCAATTGATTGGGCTATGAAAGAAAGGCTGAATTAAACGGTGATGAGTCATGCAATTAAAAAAGAAAAGTCAGTGCAATTCTTTGGGAATAAATAAACGTTTGATGGCAGAATTTTAGAGAGAAGTTTTTGACGGCAGCCATCAGAGAGGGATGCAACAACAATTTTTTGGGGATTTTTTGACACACACAGGATGCAAGGCTAGGCTCTTCGTGGCTTCTTTTAGGCGGACAGTTCAGTTAGATTTTTACGTTTCTCAGTTTATACTCAGGTTTGGACGTATTTTTTACTTTGACAATGTTGTATGAATACATTGATGTGTTGGTTTCTTTCAACTATTTACATGTGTTTTGAGTTTTTACTTTACAACTTGTTCGGTTGATGACAAAATCTAGTAACTTGTTGGGTGACATAGAGTAGGTTGACTCACGATAGTAAATAGGGTTAATCAAATTATAAAAGATCTGATGACAAAGACCTATTTTTTATTATTATATTAAATTAACCAACTTTCCAGCATCATTTCTATGTTATGGTCAATTAACTGAGTAAACTGAGTGTTGTGAAATCTAGATAGTCATCATCTAGACAATAAGGAAATCAAATCAAATCAAGTCTAACATATATATGATAGGTTCCCACGTCACGTACGTAATTGAAACTTCTCTTGTAGCATTCATAGGGATATTAAGTGTTTTTTTATAATAATTTACAAGAGTTTCAAGAGGTAGGGGAGTGGAAACTAAATATTACCTCAATTTGCACCTCCTGTACAAGATACTACTCCTTTAATACTTGTTTCAATAAACTCTAATGCTACTCTTATAAAAGTTTCATTGTTGCTTAAATGTGGACACTCAGATTTCTTACCAAAACTAAAGTAATCCTAAAACAAAGGGAAACTGTTGGGATTGAACCCTATCAGAGGAACAGATAATTAAAGCCAAAACTGATTCACAACAGTGGATTCATCATAAGTAGCAGTTTACTCCAGGCTTTCCCCTTGAAAGTGTTTATAACATCTGATGTCCTCTATCCACTGACCGTATACAACAGCTGATGTCCTTCAAACTGCTGATGAAGCCCTGAAGACTGTTAAGGATTAAACCCTGCTGTTCAATCTACTGCTATGAGTCAAGCACTGCTGGATATATCAAGTGCTGTTGGGTTCACATCAGTGGAAGAATTCAGCAGTAGTTAAGTTTGGCTTTATGTAATGTATTGTAAAAACAGTTGTTAGCATAACAGTACTTGTATAGATCAGATGTTAGAGGTTGTTAGGTTGTTAGATGTCACTTTCATGGTGACGTCAGCTTAGATGCTTCAGTGGTTTGATTTGCCTATAAATGGAACAGTACCCTGTACTGTTACATTTGATTGACAGAGTGAGTCTATCTCCTCCAATCCTTTCATCTTGTGCGATCAACCAGGGAGCATCAGGCTAAGGGGGAGTTTTGTTGTAAGCATGCATTGAAATCTTTTGATTTGATTTGAAATCTTTCAACTTAATGAAAAGCATGTGTTTATCAGACCTATTCTCCATTTTGATTGTGTTTATAAAGTTTGTTTCTATTTCCGCTGCACTTTATATTATTTCATATTCATTCATTATTCAAATCAATACAAACAAACACAATCATGAGAGCCTCTGATCCTAACAATTGGTATCAGAGCTTGGACAGTCAAATTCGATCTAACAATCGATTTGACATAACAGTTCAGCTCAAAATTCATTGATGCTAAGGTTGATCGTATTTACTTGAAAAACAGAGTAACGAGTAATCACGTTCAATGTTGCTATTCAAAAACTCTGTAAAACAACCAAGATGTCATAAGACACACAAACTTCACATAACAAGTGATGTCATACATAAAACATCTATAGTTTTCAGATATGAAAATATGTCTGATAACTATGGTATAATTATTTTCTTTAAAAAATTGATTTCAATTGTTGTGATGAAGTTTTGTGCTGTATCCATCATATTTGCCGCTAAAGTATGTACCTCTGGTCGACAAAAACCTATGTTCGTAAAAACATTAGTGTTTTTGTTAACATAAAAAGAGGGAAATTAAAACTTTAGTTATTAGATCTTATGTGTTGAAAAACAGGTTGGGAATCCTGTTAAAAAGGACCAAATCAACTTTGTTAAAAATACATTAAGAAAATTAGGTGTTAAAATAGTCCAAATCATATGTAATGTGAGATTTGATATAAGCATATACAAATATGACCAGATCTTTCAAAACATTGCTGCAAAATGATTCTGGAATAAGTATTCCTTCAATAAAACCTCCCTGTAAGTATTTCAGTACTTATGAATGGGAAGGGTAAAAAGGGAAGAAGAAAAATCACAAAAACTCAAAAGTGTGTTTATCTAAAAACTTTTGAAGTCAAAAGAAAAGAGCATAAATGTAAAACACTTAAGAGTCCAAAATTGGGTGAACAATCGTCATCAAGCAACTGTGATCATTCATTGATTCAGGAAAGTTCAGGTAACAATAGTATCATTAGTGATT
Organism: Helianthus tuberosus; assembly: GCA_030545235.1. Taxonomy (NCBI): domain Eukaryota; kingdom Viridiplantae; phylum Streptophyta; class Magnoliopsida; order Asterales; family Asteraceae; genus Helianthus; species Helianthus tuberosus. Next base: position 40,180,838 of record CM060360.1, on the reverse strand, counting down.
AAACTTACAAGAGGACTAGACAAGTTTTTCATAGCCATCACATGGTAACAAAGTCTATAACCGGACTTTCAAAACTTATGTGAACATGCCTCCTCATTTTTGCAATCAATTAACAAGAAAATGGTCTCAAACAAGTGGTTATTACAATTTCAAATCACTGACCATTTTCATATAACTTGAGAGTGATGTGATTATGAGTTTAATTAGAAAATATACCAGATCCTGTTTGATGCTATTTTCAGAAAAACTTTAATTATTTTTCTTGAAAAAATTTTTCTCAAATAAAACATGATATATTATTCTTTATTTTTCTTCAAGAGTGATATATTTTGTACTTGTACTTGTTTTTTATAACAAAAGTTTCAAACACCGGTCAGGATATAGAACCCTTATTTTTGGTGATATTATCCTTGAAAATAGGTCAAAAGGAAATGGTACAAATGTCAAGGTCATGTCAAACTCAAGTTTGTTTTAACACAGATCAGAGATTGATTGCTAACAGATCTTAAAATACTTGGTACTCATGTTCTAATTGAAATATTATGACACAAAATGAGTAGCCATAGTAAAAAGGTTACCATCATCTGGGGTACTAAACCACTGTCAGTAATCTATAAAAGCTTCAAAAGTTGTAATAGACATGTGGCAAAACCTTGAATGCAAATTCCTGTAAAAACTGCTGACATATTAAACTTGACAATTTGCATCTAAAATGTATTTTGTTGAAGATAGCAATCTCGCAGATATTTCATAATCACCATCAACAGATGTTGAAAATGATATTGTGGTTTCACAAGACAAAATCATTTCTTTTATCAGAGCAGCAGATGTTCAAAACAGTTGTCAAAAGCTTATCCACTGTTGCACTAACAGTTGCTGACATAATAGCCCTCAAATCCTTACCATTACCTTACTCCTAATCACTGTTATGTTCAAACATCTGTTTCCTAAATACTGTCCACTACTGAATGTCAACCCCTGTTCTTTCATTCTCTTGGTAATCACTGTTGTTCAAAATCAGTGTTTTATCCACTGATAAAGTTATCCACTGATAGTTAAAATCATCCACTGTCTTCACTTTGACCGTTGCAACCACTAATATTTGCTTCATCAGTGGTTCCCTAAACAACTGTCCTCCATTATTCATCTTTCCATCAGAGGTTGGCACGTGGTCAGTGATTAGCCATCAGATCTTTGTAAACCGCTGCCACGTCAGCATTCATTTTTTCTCTTATAAAACCCTGATCAAAACCCCCAAACAGGGTTTTACACTGTCTAATTGAATTCCAAAATTCTTTTCTCAAAAGCAGTTTCCATCCTTCCGTCTCAAATCATTCTTCGTTCTTCTTCATCAAAATGACAAAATCAAAATCATCCTCATCTTCCAAAAAGGTCACTCAAAAGGCCGCTGAACCCATTGAAATCCCATACAAAGCACCTCACAACTACTTGGGTCTACTCACAAAACCCACTACCACTAGGATCTTCGATTCCATCATTGACACCCTTGCAGCTTCAAAGTACAAAACATTGTTGACTGCTGATGCTCCTATTTACGAACAAACCGAGAGAGAATTTTGGAAAAATGCCACACTTGAGTATCAAGGTGACACAGTTATAGCCATTAATTCTTCCATAAAGGGCAAAAAGATCGAAATCACTCCACAATCAATTTCAGAAGTCTTTGCACTCGATGATCATGAAGGTTAAACTTCTTTTCCCAAAAACGAGTTAAAAACTGATTTTCTGGAAAGAGGGTATGGTGCGGAAATGAAAAATGACACCTTACAAAAAGGCTTCTTCCCTTCTGCACCAAGGTTTTTATTCCATACCCTTTTGATGTGTGTCTCAAATAAAACAACTGCTTTTAATGAAATACCATCAAAGATCCAAAACCTGGGCTTTGCTATCTTACAATGAAAATTTTAACTATTCCCAGGAGATCTTTGATGATTTGGTAAAAAATGTTGATAGCAAATCATTTCTACTTTTTCCAAGGTTTTTAAGCTACTATTTTAAACAAAAATTTGGAAAGGAGAATGAAAATTTGCTCATCTAAGATGAATCTTTTCAAATACATGGTTTAACATCTGAAACATTCACTAGAATGTTAACACCTGCAAAAACACAAGCAGAGGTGCCTAAGCAGACTTTAGCAGCTACTAAGCAGACTTTAGCAGCTACCACTGCTCCTCATGTATCTGCTGCTGAGCCCACTGCTCCAGGTGATCATAGTAGCACACCCACTGCTATGAAACCCACACCTGCCATTACCAAAAAGCCTAAAAAGAAATCATCCAAAAAGCCCCCCAAACCCACTAAAAAGGCAACTCTGGAAGATGAGATCCCAGAGCCACTGCCAGTGACAACACAAATGTCACCAAAAACCACTGCTGCTACTTCCTCACAGCAGATAGAAGAAAGATCTCCACCCTTGCCTCAAACTCCTCCTGCATCCTCACAAAAGGATCAGGTTGTAAGCACAGGGACCCCACATTATGAAGCCCTGGATCCAATTGGATCCATCTTCCTCAGTCCTGATCCCAAGGACATATCTCTTTCAACACCTATATCTTCACCCCTCTCATTACCACAATCCATACTACCCTTATTGCATGCAGTTGCTATAGCTTAGACACAAACCAGTTCCTCTCAATCACCTGTCACTGAGAGTACACTCCAACAAGTGACTGGGTCTGATGTTTATGCCTCTGCTATCCCAGCAACAATTGAGGAGGTTACACTGCAGAAGTTACAAGTAATTCCTGTCAGTAGTTCAAGTGGAGCGGCAACTACAAGTGTTGGATCAACAGATCTACATTTGGCCAGTTGTTTCATCAATCAGACTCCCATGAAGGCAATTCCTTCTATAGCACCTCTGATAACCACTAGTGAGTTTGTTTTGACCACTGGTACCATCAAAAGGTTATCAAGTGTTGAGGGAATAAGTCCCCAGAACCAACAAAAAGGGGCATCAGTGGATGACTATTGGAATACATTCCCTGAGTCAACCACTATTAGTGGGAAATCAGATGAACTCATTAAGTTGGGTGATGATTTAATGTACCTAGAATTGACGGAGAGAATTGACAAACTGGATACCTCTGTTGCAGAAATCAAAGAAATGATGCAACAGTTGTTGAAAGTTCAATAGGTGCAATCCATTGTTGTTCCAGCTCAAGCATCTTCTTCATCACAAGCACCTACTGCAAATGAGTTATGGAATCTATTTCAACCCCTGCTCCAACAACAACAACAAATGGCTGATCAGCAGCATGCAATACATGTTCAAATACTGAGAAACATGATGGAGTCAAGATTTAAAGACACTCAAGCTGACATCAAGGCTATAAAGGCCCACATACTGAACACCACTGGCACTGCTACTCCCACTGTTCTCTTCATTGATAACCCCCCCTCCAGATAATGCCAAAAAGGGGGAGAAAATCAAGCAGTGGAAGAAGAAGGGAATTGAAGATGGCCTCTATATTGAACCACTAAAAGATGCTATGACTAAAGATATTCCCTTGCCAGATGGTAGTAAAAAGATTGATGTTACCACAAATGCACTTGCCAAAGCAAAAGAAAGTGTAAAAAGGGACAGAGAGGCAAAGGATATATCCAGGTGGAATAAGGAGAAAAGAGCTTATATGGAGCTGAATGCGCAGGGTTGTTCTGAGCCAAAGGATGTTAAAAATCCTGAGCCTAAAGGAAAGAATCCCACTATAAAAGTGAGGGAACCCAAATCCACACCATCCAGACTCACAAATCATACTCCCAAACCACCTTCCAAAAGCCCCCAACATCAATCTTCCACCCAAACAGTTGCTGCAACATCTGTTGTATCAACAACTGCTGATACTTCAGTAGTTTCAGCAACTGTTAGCCAAACACACACCACAACCACTGCCCTACCACCACCACCTAAAATCACTTCACCACCAAAAACCATCACTTCAACTACATCACCACCCACCAAATCACCACCCGCTGAAAAGCAGAAGCCATCTACTGACACATCAGTAGTTGTAATGACAACAGAGGTTGAAACACCAGTTGTTTCAACAGTTGTTTACCAGCCATCTACCACTGCCCTCACCATTTCAACAATCACCATACAACCCATTGTCACATCACAACCGTGTAACAACCCTCGGTAAAACCAATACCCTCATAAAATTCCCGACACCCCAGTATATCTTAAAATATTCCTTTATGTCTTATAATACACCCGTATGTTTAAACCGAGCCGGAATATGTTATAACACATAAAATAAATTAAAAACAATAAAAATTAAGTTGAGGCGGGCCGCGTAGACCCACCCCAACCACTTACGCGGGCGGTATCAAGGCTAGAACCTGACTTCGTTGATTTCTTTAGTTCAAACGGGCCGCGTAAGACCCCGTTTAAGTTAACGCGGGCCGCGAGAGATCCATAACACGGCAACACCAGAGGCTGACACGTGTCGACATCGTGGTGAAGCTAGGCGATGACCTGGATCACCTAAACCCTACCCGGGCTACTACGCGGGCCGCGTAAGCCCTGTCTGTTCTTTACGCGGGCCGCGTGAGGACCAGATTTCAGCCCTATATAAGAAGGCCTCGGGATTTCATTTCAACTTGTTCATTTCTGTTTCTCAATCTCGAAATCTCTGATAATAGGCATAATTTTCAAGTATAATACCCCCTAATTAGCAAGGTTTTGCTCCGTTGTAAGTATTATAACCCTAGTTTCGTAATAGTTACGCTGCCCGATTGATTTAGGGTTCCGTAACAACTGTTGTGGTTCTGCCCGACGTAGTTGTTGGAATGCCGTCTCGGGGAGGGTATCATTAATATTTTCAAAGGGTTATGGTACTAACCAATGTACATTTGTATAAATTATAGACTATATCCAGGAAACCCTTACGCGAAGTCTAAGATAGCAATGTGAGTTTATCCTCTTTTTGTTAACCTTTTTGTAATATTTTACAAAACCTTAATTGTTTTACAATGTGATTAAGTGGTGATTGAGTCTTTGTAGTTCTTCAATTACTGCCAGTATATTGGGGTTTTGTATACAAAATTTACGACTTGCGAGTAGTAAGTCGATACGACAGTACGTTACAATTGGACAACGAGTGAGCCAATGTGTAACTTGACCATAGCCATAGATCCGGTCGAGTGGCAAGTACTGAATGAGTAATTGTGTAGAAATAAACAATGTGATCGCTCTCAATACTGTTTTAATTAAATTAATGTTTCTTGATTAAACTGGGATTCACTCACCAGTATTTCCGACTGACAAATGTTTTTAAAACGCGTTACAGGTAACACAATGTGACAGCCAATTAGTAAAAAGCCAGCTGGAGAGCACTGAAGGCTTGGGAAATATGTGGCTATAAAAGTTACCTAATAAACGATGTTTTAAATTCAATAAAAAAGGGTTTGTCTCTATAAATATATTGTAATAAGAAACTTGGGTTTTGTCCATGTTATTATTAATATCAAATATGATGGTTTTACTCTGATAAACATTTCTTAACTACGGTCCTGATGTAATTTCCGCTGCAAGATTTAATAGCTGATACCACCGAAAATCTGAGCTCGCGTCCGCCCGTTCCCGGGACAGATAAGGGATCGGGGGTTGCGACAGAAGGTGGTATCAGAGCCTAGCCACTGGTCTGAGCCAAAGAAGTGTTCTGCTGACACTTACATTTTAAATTTTATGTCAGGAAATAATGGAAATATATGCATAACTGTATTTATTTGTTATGTGTTATTTAACTATCTGTTAGTTTACAGTATGAGTGATCAAGGATCCTCAGACATGAATCGTTAGTTGTCTGATTCCCCTAGGAGTGAAGGTACCTCATCACAGCCTGCCCTTTCTAGGTATTCTGCTGATCAGGAAGAAGGAGTGTTTGCTTTTAAAGCTCAGTCAGAAGAGCCATTCCCTCATAAGAAACGAGGATGGTTCAGTAAGGAAGCCTTTGCTCGTAGGAAAAGAATGCGAAAGTTGCAACAGCAAAGAGTTTTAGCAGCTGCTAAGCGAATGACAGATGCTCATACGCAAGATATGCTTAATAGAAGCCTAGCCAATTTCCATATCCTAGCTACAACTGCTGCTGACCCGAGTCTGGAACAACTAGTAGCACCACAACCACAATTCCCAAACCAACCCATGGAGATAGAAAACCCGGAAAACCAAGTGGAGATGCATGACTTTAACCCAGAAGAAATCCCTAGGATACCTGCACCAAACCCCCTAGACCCAAATTACGACCCCTGGTGGGACGACAATAGGGACTTTGTGCATCGTTACCCTATTCATAAAGACACACCCATAGGAGCCTATACAGGTATGGACCCTTTAGATCCCTATTACCATGATGAATATATTAAGGAGATTTTAGAAGATCCTTACCGATTTCAGGCACTTTCACCCCATATCAGGAACCCGCACCCCAAGTTCCAAACCCAGTCCGAGAACCTGCACCCCCAATGAGTGTAGAAAACATGCAAGAACTTAGGACCTTCGGTGAGGAAATTTTAGAAAACAGTGAGAGAATGCATCAGGTGGGAGAGCGTCTCGTATGGAAATACGATGAGAGCAATATGGATTTTTGGATAAATCCATATCCGTGATGTGATGGAGGAAACAGAATAATAATATAATATAATAAAATAAAAATAAAATAATATGTGTGTACGGATGCATATTACTATTAGTGTGATTCTATTTCTGTTGGTATTGTAATTTTTTTCAGTACTAGTGTGTAATAGATGCATAATAGTATATGAATAGAGTAAAAGTAGCAATGATCTACATTTTTTGCTAGATTGAGTGTCATGTGATTAACTATATTAAGATATTATTTGTGATATTAATATGGGGTAAATGTTTAAAATTCAGATGGCCGACGAAGGAAATCAAGGAAATCTGAATAACGATAACCAGAGTAACATTAACGTGGTTAATGAGAATCCAAGCATCAATAACAATGGAAATCAAGTGGATAATAGTGCTATCCAACACATAGTGGCACAAGGAATTATAGATGCAATGTCATTTATTCTTCAAACGGTTCAAGAAGCGAATAATAAAAGTAAACATAGTAGTAAGCGACCAATTGAACCAGAACACAGCGTGAACAATGGACCAGTACTTCAAATGCCTATTCCCAAAAGAAGAAGAACCGTGTCTTACGGTTGTTCTTATAAAGAATTCTGGTCTTGTAAACCAATGGAATTCTCGGGCAACGAAGGGGCCATTGCAACCTTACGCTGGATAGAGAAAACTGAGGCAGTCTTAAGGATAAGCAAATGTGCTGAAGAAGATAAAATATTGTTTGCTTCTAATCTGTTTAAGAATTCAGCACTAGAATGGTGGAACACTATCCTCCAATCAAGAGGAAGTGATAGAACTTACAATATGGAATGGGAAGAATTTAAGAACAAGGTAGAAAGGAAATTCTGCCCACCCAATGAGAAGGAACAGATAGCAAACAAATTCCTAAACCTTAGAATGACTAGAGTGGATAGTAAGGGATACACTAAAATATTCTTTGAATATGCCAGAATAGTGCCAACTCTTCCTTCACCAGAACCAGTGTTAATCTCCCGTTATATCTGGGGATTAATTGGGGAGATTAGACATGTAGTCAAGGCAGCTAGACCTCAAACCATAGAAGAAGCTGTAGAACTAGCCAATACCTTGACTGATGAATTAGTCTGTACCCGAGAAGAGGATCAAAGGAGGAACCTAACCCAGAAGTTGACTCAAGAATTTCGTTCTGGAAATTCTAACCGTGGGAGAAATGTAGGTTCTACCTCTGCCCCCTACTGTGGGTATTGCAAAAGAAAGAATTCAGGAAGATGCTCTATATACTGTAACTTTTGTAAAATATCGGGACACAAGGAAGAAAATTGCAGGAAGAAAGCTAACATCCGGATATGTTACAACTGCGGAGAACAAGGCCATATCAAGCTTAATTGTCCAAAATTAGCTCCAGCTCCAAGCAACAAGAATACTAAAAATGCTAGAGCATTTGTTCTGACTGCAGATGAAGCCAAAATGATTCCAGATGTCATAGCTGGTACGTTTTTAGTTAATGATATCTTTGCTAAAGTATTTTTTGACTCTGGTGCAAACCAAAGTTTTATTAATACATCATTTTACAAATTTCTAAATCAGTCATTAACTAAACTACCACAAGAATGCTTAGTAGAGGTAGCCAATGGAGAAACAGTTAGGATTTCTGAAATCTTGCAGTGAGCAAGTATAGAAATTTTAAATCAGAAATTTATTGCAAATCTTTATCCCATGAATCTGGCAGGATTCGATGTTGTTTTAGGAATGGATTGGTTAATAGACCATAAAGCCAATATTTATGTGATCAAAAGTCAATTCAAGTAAATTCACCAAAAGGTAAAACGATCACAATTAAAGGAGATAAACCCTCTAGGTCCACTAAGTTCATCTCTGTGATGAAAACTGCAAGTTATATAAGAAAAGGTTCTATAGGGTATTTGATTTTTATAATCACTAACACTAAAGGAAACGATTTAAAAGATATTCTAGTAGTATCTCAGTTTTCAGATGTATTTCCAGAAGAATTACCAGGGCAACCTCCAGATAGAGAAGTTGAATTTAGAATCCATTTAATACCAGGAACAACACCAATTGCCAAAGCACCTTATTGTTTGGCACCTGCAGAAATGCAAGAATTGAAGAAACAATTAGATGAATTGTTAGAGAAAGGATTTATACAGCCAAGTTCGTCGCCATGGGGAGCGTCGATACTGTTTGTTAAAAAGAAGGACGGATCAATGCGTATGTGTATTGATTACCGTGAATTAAACAAAGTCACGATTAAGAATCGGTACCCATTACCAAGAATCGATGATCTGTTTGATCAACTGCAATGAGCTCGATTTTTCTCTAAAATCGATTTAAGGTCAGGATATCATCAGTTAAATGTACAGGAAGAGGACATTCCTAAAACCGCTTTCAGAACAAGGTATGGCCATTATGAATTTACTGTCATGCCATTTGGTTTAACCAATGCCCCAGCTGCATTTATGGACATGATGAACCGAATATGTAAACCATATTTGGATAAATTCATAATTGTTTTCATAGATGATATTCTCATTTACTCTAAGAGTAAAGAAGATCATGCAAAGCATTTGCACGCACTTTTAAGTTTATTAAGAAAGGAAAAGCTTTATGCTAAATTTTCTAAGTGCGAATTTTGGTTAGAACAGGTACAGTTTCTTAGACATTTAGTTAATCATGAAGGAATTCATGTAGATCCAACAAAGATCGAAGCAATTACTAAATGGAAAACCCCTGAGTCACCAACTGAGGTTAGAAGTTTCTTAGGATTGGCCGGTTATTATAGAAGATTTATTCAAGATTTTTCTAGAATAGCCATTCCCTTAACTAAGTTGACCTGTAAATCTGTTAAGTTTGAATGGGGATTAAAACAAGAAGAAGCTTTTAGAATTCTTAAGCAAAGATTAACCCATACACCCATACTAGCATTACCAGAAGGAGCTGAAGACTTTGTTGTTTATTGTGACGCTTCTAAATTAGGCTATGGATGTGTATTAATGCAACGACAAAAGGTTATAGCTTACGCATCGAGACAACTTAAGAATCATGAAGAGAATTATTCAACCCATGATTTAGAATTAGGAGCTATAATTTTTGCTCTTAAGATTTGGAGACATTACCTTTATGGTAGTAAGTTTACCATATTCACTGATCATAAGAGTTTAAGGTATATTTTCAAGCAAAAGGAATTGAACCTGAGACAAAGACGCTGGATGGAGATGCTTAGTGATTATGATTGTGATATCCAGTATCATGAAGGAAGAGCAAATGTAGTAGCAGATGCTTTAAGTCGAAAGTATTATGAAAAGCCAAAAAGGGTACGTTCTCTTAAATTAAATCTGCAAGTAGATTTAAATGATCAGATAAAAGAAGCACAAGAATCAGTAATCAAGGAAGATACTGAAAAATTAAAAGGTATGCTAAAAGAATTGGAACAAGGAATAGATGGAATTTGGAGATTCCATAAAAAGAGAATGTGGATACCTAAATTTGGAAACCTGCATAATCGTATATTAGAAGAAGCTCATAAGTCTAAGTATACGATGCATCCAAGAAATGATAAAATGTACCAGGATTTAAGGAAAAATTTCTGGTGGATAGGAATGAAAAAGGACATAGCAGCCTATGTTTCTAAATGTTTAACTTGTTCACAAGTCAAAGCTGAACACCAGAAACCCTCAGGATTTCTACAACAATTAGAAATGCCAGTGTGGAAATGGTAATTGATAACAATGGATTTTGTTACTAAGTTACCCAAAACAAATAAAGGAAATGTTACAATCTGGGTGATTGTAGATAGACTAACCAAGTCAGCTCATTTCCTACCAATGAAAGAAACTTTTAGTATGGAACAATTAGCTAAATTATATGTAAATGAAATTGTTTCTTTACATGGCATTCCTTTATCAATTGTTTCTGATAGAGATAGCCGATTTACCTCTCATTTTTTGTCAAGTTTCCAAAAGGCAATGGGAACCAAGTTAAAATTAAGCACAACTTATCACCCTCAAACGGACGGACAGGGTGAAAGGACAATTCAGACAATGGAGGACATGCTTAGAGCTTGTGTAATTGATTTTGGAGGTAGTTGGGATGATCACTTACCTTTAATAGAATTTTCTTATAATAATAGTTATCATACAAGTATCAATGCTGCACCATTCGAAGCACTTTATGGACGAAAGTGTCGAACCCCATTCTGTTGGGTAGAAATTGGGGAAAAGCAACTATATGGACCTGAGATAGTGCAAGAAACAACTGATAAGATTATTCAAGTCAAGGAACTACTAAAAGCAGCACGTGATCGACAGAAGAGCTATGCCAATAATCGACGCAAACCCTTGGAGTTTCAAGTAGGAGAAAAAGTATTATTAAAGGTCTCTCCTTGGAAAGGAGTAGTAAGATTCATCAAACGGGGAAAGCTAAGTCCCAGGTATATTGGACCTTTTGAGATTATTAGAAGAATAGGACCTGTAGCCTATCAGCTACAACTGCCAGAGGAAATGGCAGGAATACATGATGTGTTTCATGTATCTAATCTCAAGAAATGTTTATCTGATGAATCAGTGATAGTGCCTCTCAAGGATATAGAGGTAAATGAACAACTCAAGTTTGTAGAAAGACCTCTACAAATTGAAGACAGGAAAGTCAAGAATCTTAAGCATAGGAGATTAGTTTTGGTCAAAGTGAAGTGGGACTCCAAAAGAGGACCTGAGTACACATGGGAGCTTGAATCAGAAATGCAAAAGAAATATCCGCATTTATTCCAGTAGATCTCGAAGACGAGCTCTAAAACAAGGTGGGGAGAATTTAACAACCCTCGGTAAAACCAATACCCTCATAAAATTCCCGACACCCCAGTATATCTTAAAATATTCCTTTATGTCTTATAATACACCCGTATGTTTAAACCGAGCCGAAATATGTTATAACATATAAAATAAATTAAAAACAATAAAAATTAAGTTGAGGCGGGCCGCGTAGACCCACCCCAACCACTTACGCGGGCGGTATCAAGGCTAGAACCTGACTTCGTTGATTTCTTTAGTTCAAACGGGCCGCGTAAGACCCCGTTTAAGTTAATGCGGGCCGCGAAAGATCCATAACATGGCAACACCAGAGGCTGACACGTGTCGACATCGTGGCGAAGCTAGGCGATGACCTGGATCACCTAAACCCTACCCGGGCTACTACGCGGGCCGCGTAAGCCCTGTCTGTTCTTTACGCTGGCCGCGTGAGGACCAGATTTCAGCCCCTAATTAGCAAGGTTCTACTCGTTCATTTCTGTTTCTCAATCTCGAAATCTCTGATAATAGGCATAATTTTCAAGTATAATACCCCCTAATTAGCAAGGTTCTACTCCGTTGTAAGTATTATAACCCAGTTTCGTAATAGTTACGCTGCCCGATTGATTTAGGGTTCCGTAACAACTGTCGTGGTTCTGCCCGACGTAGTTGTTGGAATGCCGTCTCGGGGAGGGTATCATTAATATTTTCAAAGGGTTATGGTACTAACCAATGTACATTTGTATAAATTATAGACTATATCCAGGAAACCCTTACGCGAAGTCTAAGATAGCAATGTGAGTTTATCCTCTTTTTGTTAACCTTTTTGTAATATTTTACAAAACCTTAATTGTTTTACAATGTGATTAAGCGGTGATTGAGTCTTTGTAGTTCTTCAATTACTGCCAGTATATTGGGGTTTTGTATACAAAATTTACGACTTGCGAGTAGTAAGTCGATACGACAGTACGTTACAATTGGACAACGAGTGAGCCAATGTGTAACTTGACCATAGCCATAGATCCGGTCGAGAGGCAAGTACTGAATGAGTAATTGTGTAGAAATAAACAATGTGATCGCTCTCAATACTCTTTTAATTAAATTAATGTTTCTTGATTAAACTGGGATTCACTCACCAGTATTTTCGACTGACAAATGTTTTTAAAACGCGTTACAGGTAACACAATGTGACAGCCAATTAGTAAAAAGCCCGTTGGAGAGCACTGAAGGCTTGGGAAATATGTGGCTATAAAAGTTACCTAATAAACGATGTTTTAAATTCAATAAAATAGGGTTTGTCTCTATAAATGTATTGTAATAAGAAACTTGGGTTTTGCCCATGTTATTATTAATATCAAATATGGTGGTTTTACTCTGATAAACATTTCCTAACTACGGTCCTGATGTAATTTCCGCTGCAAGATTTAATAGCTGATACCACCGAAAATCTGAGCTCGCGTCCGCCCGTTCCCGGGACAGATAAGGGATCGGGGGTTGCGACAAACCGAAACCCCCTTCACCTAAAAAGCTTTACACAAGGAAAAGGAAATTTCAGGAGGGTAATGATGATATACCAGCACCTATTCCTTTATCCCCACACTTTACATTGCCATCAAACCACAACAATCCATTCCACAAACTTTTGTCAAATCAATAAACCCTGCCAATATTGTATCCACTGCTGCAAGTTATCCACTAGAATTGGAAGCTGTAAAGGATAAGATGAGACAATTCTATACAGTGGATGATCCTTCACAAAGAAAATTTTCTTCTCTCACAGGATTCAGGAATCCAGCAAATATGGATGAGTATCTAAAACTTAAAGCCAGGCAAGCTGATATAAGGGCTAGACTTGAATGTAAAGATCAAGGTGATATTGCCATTTCTGAAAAAATGGAATTTCTGCTCACTAAGGTCAAACATATGGAAGATTATGCAAAAGACATGAGCAAAGATATGTCAAATCTGCCACCTGAAGAGGTCCTACAAAAGGAGATGAGAAAGGATTATCTTGCATTCATCATGAAAGAAAAATTTTATTCAGCAAATGAAGAGCAATTCAGTGAATGGCCACTCATTGCTTTAAAGCATGAGGTGAACAGAATTGAGAAAATCAAGAACAGTCCAGGAATGAAAAGGTCAGCTCCAAACTGGAGCAAATACAAAAAGGCCATTGATGATCTCACCATGGAGTACAAAAAGAAGAAACAAGAGCTGATGAATGCAAAGGTCGGAACTGCTAAAGCCATATCAAAATGGACAAAGCAGTATACAGATGAGGCTTATATGAAAGGCTAAGGAAAAAGAAGGATGACAGATCCTAACATCCCAAAGAGGCCTGACTACAAAAAGCCAGAACAGTAGATCAAAACTTCTGAACCACTGTTCACATCAGCAGATGTCTCAGTCATTGAGCTAGATCAAAGGAAGAGACAAGAGCAGATTGAAAAAGAAATTGCAGAAGACATAGCTGTAGCAAATGACATCATAAAATTGTCTTTCAAATAAATGTATGCTGAAAGTTCTGAACTAGCAAAAGCTCAGGGTACTGCTCAACAAATTTTCACAAGGCCACAATCTCCCAACTCATCAGTAAATAAACCTCTCCCAAGAAACCCATTGGGTTCAAAAATACTAAAATGGATGTCTGATCAAAAGACCCATGTATTGACACTATTCAGATCCAATGGAGAAGTAAAGCACATATCAAGGGAACAAGCACTGGGCCTGGGTGTTGAAGATCCACAAGATCTCCTTGAGCTTATACTTTGTAGGGATGAGGATGATACAAGTTCTATGGATTTTGATGAGACAATAAAGATCCAGAATAAAGAAGGGCTTTGGCATTATCTGTTCCAGGGGAGATTGTTAGGATTGAACCCTATCAGAGAAACATATAATTAAAGGCAAAACTGATTCACAACAGTAGATTCAGCATAAGCAGCAGTTTACTCCAGGCTTTCCCCTTGAAAGTGTTTATAACATCTGATGTCCTCTATCCACTGACCGTATACAACAGTTGCTGTCCTTCAAACTGCTGATGAAGCCCTGAAGACTGTTAAGGATTAAACCCTGCTGTTCAATCTACTGCTATGAGTCAAGCACTGCTGTATATATCAACTGCTGCTGGGTTCACATCAGTGGAAGGATTCAGCAGTAGTTAAGTTTTTCTTTATGTAATGTATTGTAAAAACAGTTGTTAGCATAACAGTACTTGTATAGATCAGAAGTTAGAGGTTGTTAGGTTGTTAGATGTCACTTTCATGGTGACGTCAGCTTAGATGCTTCAGTGGTTTGATTTGCCTATAAATGGAACAGTACCTTGTACTATTACATTTGATTGACGAAGTGAGTCTATCTCCTCCAATCCTTTCATCTTGTGCGATCAACCAGGGAGTATCAGGCTGAGGGGGAGTTTTGTTGTAAGCATGCATTGAAATCTTTTAATTTGATTTGAAATCTTTCGACTTAATGAAAAGCATGTGTTTATCAGAACTATTCTCCATTTTGATTGTGTTTATAAAGTTTGTTTCCATTTCCGCTAAACTTTACATTATTTCATATTCATTCATTGTTCAAATCAATACAAACAAACACAATCATGAGAGCCTCCGTTCCTAACAGAAACTACAACGACTAACGTCATTAGCTTATTTCTCAATTAGAATCTGTTTGTCTTTAATATTGACTCTAAGAATGTTGAGTTCCTAAAGATGTCTAAGGTTAGTAGGAGTAGTAAAAGTCTTTATCATGACTTGCAAGGAATACAAGAAGTAGGGGAAGAGAGTCATTATATTTTACTCCAAATTTAACTCTGATTACACATGTTGTACACTATATTGCACCAACTCTTACACACTTAGAATCCAAAAAATGGTAGCAACCTAACGTACAGCTAATCCATAAAAATAAAACTTCTAATAAACCCAAGAATCAACTAAGGAGGTCATCTAGGTTTAAAAACCTACTAACTTTGATGATTATTTAACCTCCCTAACTAAATTGAAATGGATGCTGGAAAGTTTACCGATCTTACCTTCTCTAATTAAAACATTAGCATCAATTAATATTCTAAATGGAATAAAGCTTTTATTAACAAAGTTAGTACTGTGTTAGAATAACGTTTGAGATTTGGTTGAATGACCTACGGGTGTGCGTAACTAAACTAAATCCTAATACAAACGTTAAGTTATTAAGAAACATGATTGATTGTCAAAGGCTATACTCTAGAGAAGATAAATTATCAAACATTCTTCTTACCTGTCTTACAAAAGATTCTATGAGGATCATCACTATTCTAGTAGCTTATAACAAATTTAGAGCTACATTAGATGAACATTAAAACAACTTTCCTTAATATCTGACTTACATATTTACATGTTAATAAAACAACCTGAAAGTTCTAAACTGATAGTTAAGAACACCTAGGGTCTATTTGGTATGGAGTAATGGAATAGACAAAAGAATGGACTGGACATGGTAATGTAATGGACAAAGGAATGAAATTGATCATTCCATTCCATGGTTTTGTTTGGTTACCATGTGGGAATGAAATGAATCATAGTGTTTTGTGGGCAGGAAAAGAAGGAATAAAATCGGCGATGTGTGGCAGTTGTGAGTGGCGGTAGTCAATGACGGCGGTGGGTTGCGGTGACGGTAGTGGGTTGTGGCAGCGGTAACGCTGGTGTTCGGTGGCGGAGGGTGGCGATGGTCGACAGTGGTGCCGGTGTTGTGGCGAAGGGTGATGGCGGCGGGTGGCGGAGGTGATGTCAAACATATTACGTTTAAAAATAAAAAAAAATATGAATGATAAGTTTGATAGTTGGCTATACGTTTGGTGATGTCAAACATATTACGTTTAAACATTTAAAACGTAATAGCCATGTGTTTAAAACTCCCAAACGCATGAGTCATGGCCTATAAATAGAAGTGTCATGTGTTTCAACTAGACAAGTTTCATATGAGAGGAGATATCACACTTGATTCTCCTAGAGCTCAAGCTTTTTTTTTTTTTGGTATTGAATAAATTTGCAATGATGCCGTTATAATGTTAAAATTTGTTTATCTTTTATCGAAACTTCTTTCTTAAACTTGTTTAAACACTAGTCTACAGGTTTCACGATACGTCTCACGTAATTTCATTAAATATTTGAATAGTTATAATATTAATTATAATAATAATATAACTAGTATTTAACGTATCTCAAATTCGATTGCGCTCTCCAAAAGAATTTTGGTGACACGTGCAACATTGCGTAATATTATCTTATTTAAATACGTAAGTATATAATTACTAAATATTTACATACTTATAATAATAATACCCAAATATAATCAGTTTTTAAGGAATGTCGGGTTAGATTGTGCTCCTCAAAAGAGCCTTAATTAGTGATTGATACATGCCAACCCACTAGTAATAACTAGTGGGATTCCCTCACGTGATTCAACAGCAATATATTCAGTTTTGATCGGTATAGGTTAGGTTCTTTACAACGCCCGGGCTGAAAGTCCGGCCCAAGGGGCCACTCCCAAACCTAATCCTACCCGGGGTGGTGACTTGGGCGTTTCTCTCCAATCCACGCCCTAACCCCGCCCCATACCCCATAGTCTTATGCAAAATGTTAATTTTGGTAAAAAAAAAAATTAAAGTAAAAAGTTGATTATAGCACTTTTTAAAGTAAAAGGTATAAGGTGCAAGTTTGGAAATAGATTTATTGATTACATTAACTTAATTTATTTATTAAAGTTGAGTTAGAATAGGTTAAGAATTATAAATACAAGTATCTATAAGGGTGTATATATTTGCATACCAAAATGTCTTTTTGCACATCAAACCCTAACTTTATATAGGTCACGTATAGGTCTATACACGACGTATAGCCATCCTTTTCAATTTCCAAGAGAATCTACCCATAACTTTTCCGCGAGCTACGTGACGCACTTGAGCCAGTTTCAGGTACAAACTCTAGGGGGTTGAACCCGGGACCGGCAAAGCGGGCACGTTGAATTATTAGACCACATATCAACACAGGCCGTATGAAAACAATGTTTACAATTGGGTAAAATCCGACCCATCTCACCGTTTTCAAACTCAG
This sequence comes from Helianthus tuberosus, assembly GCA_030545235.1. Lineage (NCBI taxonomy): Eukaryota > Viridiplantae > Streptophyta > Magnoliopsida > Asterales > Asteraceae > Helianthus > Helianthus tuberosus. Next base: position 40,163,358 of record CM060360.1, on the reverse strand, counting down.
ACAAACACACAGCACAATATTCCGGCAGATTCCAATAGTATATAAACCACGGGAGTGATTCCAACACAGAAGCAGGAAGCCCAGTAGAACTGGAACTGGATGCTATTGATCTGATGCTATCAACGATATGGGTGCAGGTGCGGTGGTAGAGCCAGGCGGCCAAGAGGATGAATAATATAACAAAGGGTAGCACGATTTTAAAGGCCAGTAGTTCGTCATCTGGCGATTGGCCCCTCATCGGAGACGGAGACGGAGAATCTGCTGACATGGAGTAGTTGTAAAACTTAAACCGGAATTATCAACAGCAAATTTCGATCACCAAACACAATCGTACAGCTACTTCAAACTTTGAACCACTTCTATTACTTGGAACTCGACAAACGAAAACTGAAAATAATCTAAACATAACCGGGTTTATATACACGCCAATGCAATTCTAATATAACTAGCCTTCCTAATTCCAATGTTAAACTAAATCCAATAATCAATCAGATAAACATCATTAAATACATACCCATGCAATTCGAATATAACTAGGCTTCCTAATTCTATTAAATAAATCCAATAAACAAACTGATAATCGGATAAACATCATTAAATTAAATTAAATTAAATTAAATTAAATTAAATTAAATTAAATTAAATTAAATTAAATTAAATTAAATTAAATTAAATTAAATACATGTGTAGTTATAAAAAAGTAGATAATATTCATTTTTAATATAAATAAAAATATAACTTTTGTAATATAATATTTTTGCTATATAGAAAGAGAGAAAGTGTACTGTACAATTAGCCTTAATGTACGATGTGTACGCGATTTGAGTTCCGCATTTTATTATCCGCCAAACGAAAACCCGCATGTTATAAATTATAAACCCGCATGTTCTAAATGCTTCCGAGTTTGTGATCCTTCTGTTACGATCGGAGCACACACACGACCACGAGTCACACGCACTCAGCTCACAATCAAGGACACAAGATTTAACGTGGTTCGGTCTAATCTCTGACCTACATCCACGGGGTAACTACAATTGATTTATTTCTTTCTTCTTCTGACGCATTGATTACAATACAGATGGATCTCTTATATAGAAATTGGATAAGAATTTGTCAAACAAAGAAATTAATTCAACAGAAGAAATGGATCAACACACAGTTGTCTTCAGCCACTTCTTTGACAGGCCAGAAACATGGTTGCATGTTTCCCACATGTTTTATGCCGCTACTTTGACAAACCACAAGAGTGGCTTCACACTCAACAATCTCCTACTTGAAGCCACGGAACAATCTTCACATGTCCTTCAACTGTGCATCTGTATTTATGTAAGAAACTTCTGATCTTAATACATTCCTAGTTACCCGGCCTTCTCTTCAATTATCCTGAAGGCCAGTTGAAACTATGCAAAGCTTCAACTTCTCTAAGGTGACAACCTTAGTCAACATATCAGCTGGATTTTTAGTTCCTTTGATCTTCTCCAACTTCAGAGTGCTATCATTAATTCTTTCTCTGATGAAGTGATATCTCAGTTGTATGTGCTTTGTCTTCGAATGGAAGACAGGATTCTTTGCAAGATGAATTACACTTTGATTGTCACAGAATAGTGCACAATCATCTTGTTCTTTTCCAAGTTCGTTGAGAAAGTTCTGCAACCATATAAGCTCTTTGCTTGCTTCAGCAACTGCCATATACTCCGCTTCTGTGGTTGAAAGGGCAACACTTTTCTGTAGTTTGGGCATCCAACTTACCGCAATGCATCCCACTGTAAAGACATATCCGGTGGTGCTTTTGTATGACTCTTTGCAACCACCAAGGTCTGCATCTACAAAACCCTCCAGAATAACATTTTCCCTTTAAAATTAAATGCCACTTTTGAAGTCCCATTCAAATACCTTAGCAGCCATTTAACTGCTTCCCAATGTTCTCTCTCCGGATTGGACATAAACCGACTAACAACTCCCACTGCATGAGCTATATCTGGTCTCGTGCATACCATTGCATACATGAGGCTACCAACTGCAGATGCATACGGAACTATAGCCATTTCTTCCTTGTCTTCATCTGATTTGGGTGACTGATCTTTAGAAAGCTTAAAGTGACTTCCCAAAGGTGTGCTTCTGATCTTGGCATCTTTAAGGTTAAATTTCTCTAACACTTTCTCAATGTATTTCTCTTTAGATAGTGTCAAAGAACCATCTTTGTTTCTAAAAATACTCATCCCGAGTATTTGGTTTGCAGCTCCTAAGTCTTTCATTTCGAATTCTTCAGACATTTGCCTCTTCAACTTCTTGATCTCTGACATGTCTGAACCGGCAATCAACATATCATCTACATAGAGTAGTAGAATGATATAAGAACCCTTAAACTTCTTGATGTAACAATAATGGTCATTGTCACATCTCTTGTAACCAATTCTTTTCATGAAGTTATCAAACTTCAAGTACCATTATCTGGGTGCTTGTTTTAGACCATACAAACTCTTCTTCAGTTTACACACCAAGTTTTCTTTGCCTTTAACCTGAAAACCCTCTGGCTGTGTCATGTAAATGTCTTCATCTAGGTCACCATGTAGAAAAGCTGTCTTGACATCTAGTTGCTCTAGATGCAAGCCTTCTGCTGCTACAATACTGAGAACAAGTCTGATGGTAGTCATCTTCACCAATGGAGAGAATATTTCATTGAAATCAATTCCCTATTTCTATTGAAATCCCTTGACTACTAATCATGCTTTGTACCGTTTGGTAGCGTCATGTTCATCCTTGAGCCTGAAAACCCATTTGTTCTGAAGAGCCTTCTTCCGAGATGGAAGCTTTATCAAGTGCCAGGTCTTGTTCTTCTCAAGCGACTTCATTTCATCTTTCATTGCAAGCTCCCACTGCAATGAATCTTTCAACCCCATAGCTTCAGAGTAACACTGGGGTTCACCATTTTCTGTCAAAAGTATGTAGTTGACTGATGGTGAGTACATGTTTGGCGGTCTAGTGGCTCTACTCGACCTTCTTGGTTGAACTTGAGGTGTTTTTGGGGAGTTTAGAGGTGAAGGAGTAGCTTCTTCTTCCTCCGAATCATTACTAGAATCATCCCCTAAGCTCCCACTATCGCTTGACTCATTCCCATTTTCTGGAATGTCAACTGAAGCTTCTTTTCTTGTTTCACCAGTTTCAAATTCAACATATTCTTTCTGAACTTCTGGTCCTTTGGTGTTTCTGTCTTTGTACAATTCATTTTCATGCTTCTGATTACTTTTCTGCCTTCATTATCCCAAAGCCTGTAACCCATTTCTTCCGACCCATAACCAATGAATGTGCACTTCTTGGACTTTGAGTCTAGCTTATCCCTGTCACCAACTTCTAACAAATCGTAAGCACTACAGCCAAAGACTCGCAAGTGTTTGAGACTTACCTCCTTTCCTTGCCACATTTCTTCAGGCAACTTGAAATCTAAGGGAACGGTTGGTGAACGATTGATCAAGTAGGTTGCAGTGTTAACTGCATCGGCCCAGAATGTCTTGGGCATTCCGGCATTCAGCCTGTTAGTGCAGTATGTCTATCGCCTCCGTCATCTCAAGTCGTAGCTGAAACTAAAGCAAACTAGCCTTACATTGTAATATTAGATAGAAAAAGGCAAGGTGGCATTATTGTAAATAAGGGGAAATCCCTTATAACCCTTGGCCTATAAATAGATGTGTTAGGGTTAGCTTTAGGGACTTTTGGAGACTTTTGACACATTTGGCACTTTGGAGAGCTCTAGTGTTAGAGAGAGAAAGTAGAGAGAGAAAGTGCTCAAGGTGATTCACGGTTTTTGTACGATATCAGATCTTTGAATAGAATCACAGTTATAATTACTGTTCGTGTGTTTGGTCTTGATCGTGCACGGATTCCGCACGTCGCACGGTCGGTTCGCAATCGAAACGGAGTAAAACCGGTCCTACAAGTGGTATCAGAGCAGGTGCTCGGTTGCGAGGATCAAACGCACGATTTCGTTCAAGATTTGATCAGATTCAGAGCCAAAATCATCCAGATTTGTCAAATTTCTCATATTTTTCTTGTTCTTCACGTTTTTATCTGATTTTTGTCAATTTGAATAGGTTTTTACGGTCGAAAATTGCTGATTTTTGGATATGTTGTGCGAAAGTACCTGATCTACATGCCTACAAATTTTCAGATCTTAATTCAAAGCCGTTTGGGAGAAATCTAAATTTTTGTGGTTCGAAAAAAGTTGAAAAATGTTGAAAGTTGCTGCTGTTGTTCTTGATGTTCACCGCACGGATGGCAATCCGTGCGGATAACAAATCCGGGTTGACTATTGTTGACTAGCTTACTCGCACGAATCACAGTTCATTAAAGTGTTGACTTGTTACTCGCGCGGATAAAGTATCCGGGTTGACCTTATTTGACTATCCGGACGACTTGTCCGGACGAATAAGTAATCCGCATCATAGCTATCCGTGTCATAGCATTACACCTATATCAATTTCATGTGATCTTTATTACAGTAGATAGTCCTCATAATTGCTGTCACGTGATTGTTTAAGTGTCAGTTTGAAAGTCAAGTGCATGTGATAAGTGTCATGTGATAAGTGCATATCAATACATGAGTTGTGTCACCCGTGTGGATAACACACATCATCTGGATCATTCACTCGCACGAACAACACACTCGTGCGGATAAACAATCCGGGTTGACTTAAGTTGACCTCTCGGAGCGGATTATTACCTGTGCGGATATCAATCCGTGTTGACCTTTGTTGACTGATTGCTCGCGCGGATAACTTGTCCGCACGGATAAATCACTCGCGCGGATAACTTGTCCGCACGAGTAAACCACTCGCACGGACAACTTGTCCGCACGAACAACAATCCAGGTCATAGCAATCCACTCGCACGGACAACTTCTCCGTGCGGAAAACAATCCGTGTCTGTTACACTTAGTCAAGTTTCAGGACTTGTCAGTCAACATTATCAACAATACATGTGAATCATTAATGCATTCGGTGAACATGTGAATTTGTTTGTTTCAATAAAATTGCATGTGTTTGTGATAAAATTTGTCGGCCATTTATAATAATTCATATTGATTCAGGATTGCATGTGAAGATTTAATATAGTCTGCTACTTAATTGATTCTCACGTGAAGGTTATTGTCAGGTTGTAAGTGAGTTTGTCGTTTATTAATTGTGGTCAAAAGGTCAACAAGAAATCCGGACGAATCATCTTTAGTCACACGGATCTCCACTCGTGCGGATAACTCACTCTCACGAATCATCACCCGGATCACCATCCGGATCACCATCCGGACGAATCATCATCCGGATCTCCATCCGTTCGAAGACACCCATCCGAGTGGGCTGATCTCATCCGATTGGGCCAACATCATCCGAACGGATACAACCTCACCCAAACGGACAACGTTATCACGCGATTATCTTCACTGTTGACTTTTGTTGACTCACTTGATCAGATACCCGTCCGATTCAAGTTGTTTGATAATTTTTAGAACTGATCATTATCGTTTGCGTGATTCTTATAATTCAGGTGATCAAAGATATCCAAGGTGATTAAAGAATTACAAGGGGCGAATATCAAGAAGAAGATTTAAAATGTCAGGAGAAAGTGCTCATGATAGATGGTGGAGGAGAGACAGTGCGAGATGGGAGATTAGCAAGTTGGATGAACCATTTAAGGAAGCAAAAAGAGCCAAAAGATGGAATGATGAACTGGAATGTTTTATGGATCCACAGGGTAATCCAGTGGTTGACCCTTCAAAAGTGGATTTTGAGGCAGTAACAAATTTGTTTCCAAGAGAGGGCACTTTCAACACAAGAAGGCTTTCTGATAAAAGTTACTTGCCGGATTTAATGAAGAAGATAAAAGAAGTTTTTGAATCAAGTCTACCAAAGGTGGTAGAAATGAAAAAAGAGGAAAGAACAAGAACTGGAAAAACTGATAGAGGAAGTAAAGAAAACGGCAGAGGAAACTGATGAAGAAGAACAGATGAAAGATGAAGATCAGAAAAAGACAGAAGAAGGAGGTGTGATAACAGAAAAAATTCAAACTGAATCTTCTGAATTGTTTGACAAAGACAAAAGCATTGAACAGTCCGATGGTAAAAATGAAAACAAGTGCAGGAATTGCATAGAAATGTGCAAAGCCTGTACCGAAAAAGATGAAATAATAAAAAAAAAAGATATTGAAACAAATAAACTTGAAAATGTTTTCAAAATGAAATGCAAGGAAATGATTGAAACAGAAGATATTTTGAAATTAAAAGTCGAAAAGCTAACACAGAAATGTCATGGTCTTGAAGAAGAAAATAAGATTTTGAAAGAAAAGTGTACTGCTAAATGTGTTGATTGTGTTGAAAAAGAATCAAAATTTCAAGATTTACAAAAACAGTATGATTCTTTAAAGTGGTCGAGTCAGAGAGTACAAGAAGCTTATGATACTTTGAAAAGCCAAGTCAAAAGTTTTGATCAAAGATTGTCAGAAACTTTAGTCACTAAAGAAATGTATGAAAGAAAGTTTAAAGAAAAGCAAATTGAATTAAACAAATGTGTTGATGAAATTGCTAATCTTAAACAAGTCTTGGCTGAAAAAGAAAAGGTTGTTACAAAACTTCAAAGTTATCATAACTCTTCGTACATTCTTGAACGCATTTTCAACATCACACCAGATGACAAAGATACTGAAAATTGCAAAAAGGGTATTGGTTCAGAGTTTCATCAGGTACCACCACCATTGAGAAACAATTATACTTTTTATGATGAGGAAAAGGTGGCAAAGGGTTTGAACATAGCTGACCAGTTACCTGAAAGTATTGATGTGACTTACTCCAAATCTGATGATGCTAATGATTCAGAGGTGGTAAGTAAGGTTGTTGAAAGCGTTTTGAAAGATGAGTCTACAAAAGGTAAGTCTGAATCACAGGATGAAGATGAAGGAAATTTTCATGATGGTTATCTGAAAAACACAAAATCCGAGAAAAATTTGGATGATGATTCAAAGGGATTGGTCTATACCATGATTGGATCGGACAAACTATTCTTAGATGTTGTATTCCCGATTCAGAATGTGATTTCAGAGAAGGTCGATAAAGTTTTCAAAATGGTTGAGATTGAGAAGTCGGAAATTTCAAAGTTTGCTGGTAAAGGTCATAAATCTTTTTATAACAAACCTGGTTTTAAGAAGAAAAACATGAAGGCTGGTTTGGGTTATAAAAAGAAACAGAATCGAAAACAAAATGAAAAACAGGATTTACAACAAAAATTGAATTTTGTTCAAGGAAAAAGTTTGAAAGAAGAGGAAAAACTCAAATTTGGACAGCAGTCTAATGAGGAGTTTGACACTATGAAAAAGAAACAACAACAGGCCAAGGATGTTTCAAAGAAAGTGTGTTTTAAATGTGATCAGATTGGACATGTTGCATGAAAGTGTCCAAATCCAAAGCCTGTTGATGTTGAAAAACAGAAATCTGAGGATGTGAAACAAAGGCCAGCCAGATTTGAATCAAAACAAACTTGGAGGTATAACACAAACAAGTTTGCTTCGAATCAAACTTGGAAACCAAAACAGACTAGGTCTGATTCAAGACAAACCCAGAATTCTCACACACCCAGAGTCAGAACAACACAAAGTTGGCAACCATCAGTTGATATGACAAAGCCAAATCAATTTTGGAAACCAAAAGTTGTTGTTCAAAGCAAAAATAATCAAAGCGAGTCACGATTTTACAAAAGAAATGCCTCAAAAGGACAAAACTGGGTGGTTAAGAAACAAGTGACTTCTGTGAATGATGAAAAGGTCGAAGTCAAAGATGAAAACGTTTTTGTGAATGATGACAAAGAATTTCCAAAGTTGAATGAAGTTTATTGTGTTGAAATGCCTAAGGTCCAACAGACCTGGGCTAAATTGTTCAAGTGATTGAAATAGTTTGAATGTGCAGGTGCTCAACAAAACCGAAGATTGTGAGAATGGAAGTTGGAGCAGCCTGGCACAGGAAGAGGCTGCTGAACCCTGGTTTGGTTGAACAGGGAGTTTCACATTTTCTGTACATAAATAAACAATATTTCAAAAACCCTAAAAATTGAAAATTTTTAAAAACCAAAAATATGTTTTGTTTTTGTCAAAAATATTCAAAAATTCAAAAATATGTTGCTTGAATACGCAGAAACCCTCACGGCTGAACAAACATGATTACTTTCACAAGATTGAAAAACGGTTTTCAAACTGTCGAAAATCAATGGGTTGTAAATCATGGGGGTACTTTATATTAGATTTTCTGCAAAACAGAGCATGAGATGCAGAAAATGGATGGCGAGACGAAGCTATCAGTATCAGGTTGTCAAATTTTCTTTAAATGATTTTGAATTTTAGGGGGAGTAATATTGTCAGAAAATCCAAAAACATTAGAAAATTTGAAAAAGTAAAAAACATGATAAAAATTCAAAATTGAGTTTTTGTGTATAAAGAGGAAATGATAGTACATCAGTAGACAGTTACAGTATGCTAAAGAAATGTATTGATTATATAGCGTTAAACAGTCTCACTGATGATATGCCGATAGATTTTTATACATTTAGTAAACTTTTTCGGGATATAAACTTAAAATCAAACTTGCTTATTTCGTGGGGAACACTACTTGGATATATAGGTAACCCCTGAAATCTTGTTTGAAAGGTCCCTCTTTCTGAGATACTAGGTTTTTATACTCAGTGATATCTGGGGTATTATCCCGGGACTTCTGATTTTGCGGAAGCAATGGCCTAGTCCCCGGAGAATACTTTCTGCTTGCTTGAAATACAGCGCAGCCCTCAGCAAATTGATGAAACAATAAAATTGATAGTCATTGTTGTTGTAATACAAAAGATCCTCTAAAGGGGACACACCAAAAGTCGAGCCGTCATCTCTCTGCTGAACGGAATTTCTGACCTGAGCTCTCACGGTTTCGTACTATAGTTTATTCCGCTTACAGATATCATCTAGGTATACTCACATGTAAGACTGAATATTGGGATCTGGATACGAGAGTATATTCAAGAGGTGGGACACATGAATAAGTTTAAGTTCTTAAAACACTTAATTCGTATCCTGAATTAGTTGAAGTTTGTGTGAAAATTTTAGTGGATCAGTATATCAACAATCTAAGTGAATTGTTTAATTTTTAATGTGTAACTAAGCTCAACGGTACTTGTGACTTGTCAAAAACTGATATGATCCTCTGATGCAAACTCAAACAAAAATATTGTCTGTAAATATGTTTGTACATATTTCTTTACTGCTTTATATTTCAGAAAATTCAAAAAGATTTTGATTTCTGTTTTATTTTCGACAACCGATGTCTGGATGCTGAGTTTCAAAATCTAAGTATGTTGATCGTGTTTCTGAAAATAAAAACAAGTTCATTAATTTGAAACTTGAAATTTAAAAAAAAATCAAAAATAGTTTGTGATATCTCCAAGGTCATTAATTTGGACTTGGATGATTAACTATGAGGGATTTGGATGCTTATACTGTTAAAATCTGTAAAAGAGCCAGTTTCCGATACGGTTCATTGAAACTGCCAAATCTTTGAAGCATGTTGATAGGGGGAGAGTATCAAGCATTCCTGGATACATTCATATTATTATATCTTAAAGCTAGGATCTTGATTTAGAAAGTTTAATAGAGCCAGGATACGATTCCTGGACAATTGGTCAATCAAAACATTGTTACTTATAAATGTTTGAGAATTGCAGATTCCAGACTACGATCCCGATAGCCGAGTCTAAGGGGGAGTCTGAAGACGAGCTCAACGCAAGGGGAAGCGTGCAAAAGAGCCAGGTAACGTTCCCAGAAGAGCTTGTAACCGGAAAGCCAGGTGTCGATCCCAAAGCACGGAAGCTTGACGACAGGGGGAGCCTGAAGAGTTTACCGAAAGGGGGAGCTGGAGCTGAAGACAGATCCACAGGGATTCTGTTCAAGCTCAGAGAGAGAGAAAGACCAGAAGCTACGAGTTTGACTCAATGATTGAGATTGACTGCGGCAATATCCAAGGGGGAGTATGTTAGTGCAGTATGTCTATCGCCTCCGCCATCTCAAGTCGTAGCTGAAACTAAAGCAAACTAGCCTTACATTGTAATATTAGATAGAAAAAGGCAAGGTGGCATTATTGTAAATAAGGGGAAATCCCTTATAACCCTTGGCCTATAAATAGATGTGTTAGGGTTAGCTTTAGGGACTTTTGGAGACTTTTGACACATTTGGCACTTTGGAGAGCTCTAGTGTTAAAGAGAGAAAGTAGAGAGAGAAAGTGCTCAAGGTGATTCACGGTTTTTGTACGATATCAGATCTTTGAATAGAATCACAGTTATAATTACTGTTCGTGTGTTCGGTCTTGATCGTGCACGGATTCCGCACGTCGCACGGTCGGTTCGCAATCGAAACGGAGTAAAACCGGTCATACACAGCCTCATGCTTCTAGCCCTCTCATTTAGAGTTCTATTCATTCTCTCAGCTACACCATTCTGCTGAGGCGTTCCGGGAACTGTCCTGATCATCTTTATCCCTTCCTTGGCACAATAGTGTAGGTCCCGTTTTTCTCGGTGGATCCGATACGAAAACCTATCCCTGTTTATCACAAACACGATAACGGGTGCGGAATCCCCGTGACGGTGCAAACCAAACACAGTGTAAAACACACGCGTAACCAAAGATTCAATATCTATTGATTAGGGATGAGTACAACCCAAACATATACAAACAATGTTTACAGACTCTCACTAAGTCTCACAGCTCTCTCATACTCATCAGTTTCACACAGAAACTATGAGGGGTATTTATAGGTTACAAGACACAGACCATGACGAAACGCAAATATGGCACGACGAAACTCCAAAGTCGACGAAATGCTTTCTGTTGCGTCGACATACATTTTAATTCAATGATGTTTCGTCGTTTGTTATGGAGATTTGGCCCAAATGGTTCTGGCCCAAATGGATAAGTCAAGGCCCAATTTGGTTTCGTCCTATATGAAAGAGTTACGGCCCAGAGAAGATTCGGTTGAATCTTTCACAAATTGTAAGATAAGACAAACTTGTGACATCATCATGATGATGTCATGATGATGTGTCACCGGGAATAGGTTCGCGGCTCTCCGTGCTTCGCATGTCGAACTCTGGGGCGCACGACGGAGGAATGTCGTGACGTCGGGCTTGAGCCGGACCTAACCGTGTCAAAACCAAGTTGAACCGAACCGAGTCGAGTCGCGTCCACATAGAGTGTACCAACAAACTCCCCCTTGGACGCTACTCGTGATGGTTCATCTTCCGTGTCTTTTGTGTCGAAGGATCTTCAAAGTCTTCACGCGTCGTAAGAAGAAAGTGTATCAACAAACTCCCCTTTTCATTTAGGAAGTGTGTTAATAAACTCCCCATTAAGATTAGCTCTCCTTTGACTTATGCTCGTGAATCTTTTGATCTTCAATTCTTTAGATCCTTGTGGTGTTGATGAGTGATCAACTGCAACCTGATCATCTTGATCTTCAGATTGCATCAACGCCGAGTCTTCACTTTACGGCTTGTCATCTGACACGTTCTCTTCGTCTTTAGCTGGTTCTGATGTCGCATCTGCACATACAAGAAAGCTAAACACGCAATGAGAACAACCGCTTGGAATATAGACAAATTAAACAAACGACACATATGTGATCAAATCTCAATCAAACACCGATCGAAAACAGTTTGAAAGTTTAGAAATTATTCAGTTTTAATCCTTTAACTTTCAAAACTTGTTAACTTCGACTGTTTTATGAAGATGCAATTGTTTTCCGGCTTACGATCAGGATTTTGGGGAGAATAGACTCGAGTTCCAACATCGGTCAATCAAAAATAAACTAGAAGCAAAATCTTTTTGGCTTTTATAAAGTTTATATTAAAACACACCTAAAATCTTTTTGGAATTTTTCATTTTTCAAATGTAAGGACGGAAAGAAATAAATAAATATATACAAAGATGCAGAAACAAAAGCAGTAAACAAATATTTACAGACATTCTTTTTGCGAGTTTCGAGGGTAAGAGAATCATATCAGTGTACGGTCATGCCAAAAAGCTCTAGTTGTTCTTTTAGTTAACAATTAGATAAGCATCCTATAACAATTATCGGTATTGTTGTCCACTTAAGCTCAACTTATCAGATGTAATCATGGCGAGGGGATACGTTAAGGTATAATTTATACTTACCGACCGGTGTTCATCCACACACGACACATTCCCGTATCAAGGTATGCACGAGAGTTCATCTTACCGGTGAGTATACCGTTTATCACCCGTTTGACCGTATAAAAGATGTGAGAAACTCACTTATTTTGATTGATAAAAGCCCTATGTGATAGAATCACTTATTGATGAGGAACTTGATTTTCATACGCATGAGGGCACAGGAGCAATTCCGTGAACAGGTCAGTACATCGTACAACAAAGAGACGAACCTGACTCCCGGATAAATGTGATATTTTATCACTTATTTGTTTGGACATGTGATTGTTGATCACTTATTGAGGTCGAATGCAATATGTACACGTATGTATGGTATCATGGAAGATCTAGACTTCGTCTCCGTTATTTTTGGGTAAAAGAAACAACCATGATACCCAGATGATAAAACAGCATAAAGACCGAATATCTCAGAACCTCGGCAATCAATCAAATGAAATTTCAGTACAAAGACCATATGCCAATGTGCGGTTCCCACCTGGTCTTCAATCGATTAAGGTTTATATCACCCTGCACACTTTAAGATGATTGTGAGCCTACCGATACATCTTATATAGAGCTGCTTATCGTTTTTCATTTTAAGTTTAGTTCGAAAAGGTTTCGACAGACCACTGATGTACTATCATTTTCTCTTTTTCTCGCCAGGAAACTCATTTTTGTTTTTCTATTGTTTTTGCGCTTTTGAAATTTTTCGATGTTTTTGAATTTTCAAATTTGGATTTACTCCCCCTAAAATCAACAAACTAAGATAAATTTAAAAGACACAAAGATATTTACAAAAACGATTTCCCGATGTTGGTTAACTCGTGTTTTACCTCAATGCCATTTACCAAAATTAATTTTAATCAGAATTGATTTAGCGAATTTTGGAAAAATCAGTTGGCACGTCAGTAAGCGGTGCGGACCATGACAACATTGACGAGTTTCATAGTGAAACAATCACGTGTGAGGTGATATTCGAGTTCAACGTGTCAGGTCAAAGAGTGCTGTACGAAATAGTAATTCAAAGAGTAGCTTAAATATCGACAAAGATAGGAGAGATTAGAAATTCAAAACCGTATCCTACAACTGTTTCATGCATTGCAAGGAATCTGAGTGCTCTCCCAAACTGGATATCCACCCGGTGTGAATTTCAAAGTAGATTTTGTAGCTACTGAGAAATCTCTTCACAGTAACAAGATCATAAACCTTTGGGTCCGGCTGGTCTTCCATATTGCACCAGCGAAGGTCTTTGTCTTTCTCTTTGAGAAGTAGTGTGCGGTTGTTCAATCCATGCCAAGGCATCCGCACACCCGGTTGGTTTTTTTCAACAAACACATTTTCTTCAATCACACCGCGAAGAAATGTACACTGCACGTTCATCTTGTTGATGTTGAACTTCAGACGTGCTGCAGGTGCGTACATTTTGATTGAATCTATCCTGGGGACCCGATTAAAGCCTTTAACAACCAAACATTGAAATGATTTTCATTTTGTCGAAGCTTTCAACTTCTTTCGACAGACAATTCTGTCTTCTTTTCTTTTTCTTTCCATCAAAAGCAACAATTTCTTCGTTGCCGATCTTGTGCATGGACACTCCGCTATTATTAATCCGATGACTATCGATAGTTCCTCCTGGAACATCCTGCATATTTTAGTCTGATTGTGAGCCTACCGATACATCGTTAGTAAAGCTACTTATCATTTTTTTAATTTTTCTTTTTCTTTTGACCATATTGACAGACCACACCAGTGTATATCATCACTTTCCCTTCTTTTCTCCAAGAAACTCACTTTTGGTTTTCTATTGTTTTTGAATTTTTGATTTTTCAAAATTAAAGCAGAAAGTAAATGACATATTTTTTGATTTTTGATTTTTGAATTTTTCACATGTTTTTGTATTTTCTGAAATTTCCCCCCCTAAAATGCGAAAAGATAAGCAAACTGGAAATCTTTTTTGATTTTTAACGCTTAAGAAAATATTTACAAAAACGATCAGCCGACAGAAGTTTACTCTTGTTTCACCTTAACACCAATGACCAATAAAAGATAGTCAAAACGAGATTTGTCAAAAGCTTTTGTAAACAGGTCAGCACGCTGTTCATCCGTGTGGATTTTAACAACATCGATTAATCTTTTGTCAAAACAATCACGTATGAAGTGATACTTAATTTCGATGTGTTTGGTCTTGGAGTGTTGGACAGGATTTCTAGTGATAGATAAAGCAGCATTATTATCAACAAAAATAGAGGTAGATAGGAATTCAAAACCGTAGTCGCGCATTTGTGTCTGGATCCATAGAACCTGAGAGCAACAACTTGAGGCAGCAATGTATTCAGCTTCACAAGTTGATGTCGCAACACAAGTTTGCTTCTTGCACTGCCACATGACTAAGCGATTTCCTAAGAATTGACATCCAGCCGTTGTGGATTTCCCATCTATTTTGCATCCTCCGAAATCAGAATCACTAAAAGCAACCAAGTCAAAACCATCATCCTTAGGGTACCAGAGACCGGTGTCCGGGCAACCCTTCAGATAGCGAAAAATCCTTTTAACAGCTCCAAGATGAGATGCTTTTGGGTTAGCTTGATATCGTGCAAGCAGGCACGTTGGATACATGATGTCAGGCCTCGATGCTGTGAGATACATGAGAGATCCGATCATAGCGTGATAATAAGAAGAGTTGACACTTTCACCCTTCAAGTCCGGAGTAATCCCGTGATTAGTCGGAAGTGGGGTACCAGTGGGCGTTGCTTCAGACATCTGGAATCGGCTCAAGATGTCACCAACATATTTAGTCTGATGGATGAATATCCCAGACTCAGTTTGTTGAACTTGTAGGCCCAAAAAGAAATTCATCTCTCCCATTGCGCTCATTTCGAACTTTTCCTACATAACACGTTCAAATTTCCTGCACAAAGTATCGTTAGTAGCACCAAAAATGATATCATCAACGTATACTTGTACCAACAAAAGATCTCCATCCTGTTCCTTGATGAAAAGAGTACAGTCGATAAGACCCCGGCGAAAACCGTTCTCCAGCAGATAAGTAGATAAAGTTGCATACCAAGCCCTTGGTGCTTGATGTATCCCGTAGAGAGCTTTGTTGAGCAACCAAACCCAATCGGATGGATAGGATCTTCGAAACCTGGAGGTTGTTCGACATACACCTCTTCTTCAACAATACCATGCAAGAATGCGCTTTTGACGTCCATCTGATTGACTTTGAATCCTTTAAAAGAAGCATAAGCTAGAAAGATCCGAATAGCCTCCAGACGAGCAACTGGTGCATAAACCTCGTTGTAATCAATGCCTTCAACTTGACGAAAGCCCTGAACAACCAATCTCGCCTTGTTGCGAATGACCACTCCACGATCATCCTTTTTGCACTTGTAAACCCAACGGGTGCCAATTTTCTTGTAGTTGTCGGGTTTTTCAACAAGTCTCCAAACACCCAATTTCTGGAACTGTTGTAGTTCCTCTTGCATTGCTTCAACCCAAGAATTATCCTTTAAGGCTTATTTCCAAGATTTCGGTTCTTCTTATGAAACGTAACAAGCGAAGGACCAATCATTTTGAAGACCAGATTCTCTAATGGCTGAATACAAACCAGCACTCTGGTTGTTTCTCAGCTGATTACGCGTCTGCACCCCTTGTTGGACATCTCCTATGATATTCTTCTGTGGATGGGTATCGTGTATCCTCATTTCAGGATTTTCAGGAACACGAGCATTAACACCCAAATTGTTAATATTAAGATCAACAGCCAACTCCACACCTGGAATATGCGTAGAAGTGGATGCATTTCCTTCAGCAGTATCAACATCCTGCACATGAGGAGTTTCAACAGAAGTACCCTGAACAGGAGCAACTGGAGCTGAAGTGCCTTCAATCGCATCCAGATATTCATCATCTTCCGATGACTCATTGTACTCAGTAGCATCTTCAAATCCCTCATTTTGAACTGTGTTGTTAACCGAATTAGAACCTTGGGGGTTAACAATAACAGGTCTAACCAATGGCGAGCCAGCAGCGTTGTCACTATCAAATAACATTCTAGCAGCTGCAAAATCTTCGTCAAAGGTTGGCAGATCAAAGGAGTCGAATAGACCATCGTAGTCGAACATCCAAGGATCACCTGGAGCTCTAACAGGACTTGTATACCTTTGAACCCTTACTTCACTCCATAGCTCAATTTTTTGGTAGCCAGATTCCATATGCGAAAATTCGGAGTAGCATATCCAAGGAAGAAACCCTCGATAGCTTTCGCGCCAAACTTTCCATCCAGCTCAATCATAGTGCATGGACCGCCAAAAGGTTCTAGAAAAGATAGATCCGGTTTCCTTTTCTGTAGAAGTTAGAAACAAGTCTTCCCATGTCTCTTAAGTGTAAGAACTTGGTTTAATGTGTAGCAAGCAGTCGACACAGCCTCCCCCCAGAACTGAACAGGAAGCTCCGACTCTACCAACATCGTTCTTGCAGTTTCAATTATCGTCCAATTCTTCCTCTCCGCGAAACCGTTTTGTTGTGGAATGTATTGAGAACTGTATTCATGAAGAATGCCGTTAGAAGTACAGAACTCATCCATCACACGGTTCTTGAATTCAGTTCCATTGTCGCTTCTGATCCTCTTAACTTTCAACGTGTAGAGATTTTCCAACATTGTAAGAAGATCCTTGAGGATGCCAGGAGTA
The DNA here is from genome assembly GCA_030545235.1 of Helianthus tuberosus. Lineage (NCBI taxonomy): Eukaryota > Viridiplantae > Streptophyta > Magnoliopsida > Asterales > Asteraceae > Helianthus > Helianthus tuberosus. The sequence goes on along the minus strand of CM060360.1, from coordinate 40,146,436 downwards.
TCACTCTTGTGTGCCATAAAAGCTACCCAAGAAAATCTAGAATAATCATCAGTAACCACTAAACAATAAGCATCCCCGAATGTTGTCTTGTGTCTCATAGGTCCAAAGAGGTCCATATGAAGACGTTCGAGAGGCATGCTAACAGTGTTGATCTTCTTCAGAGGGTGAGACTTCTTCATTTGTTTCCCTTTCTGGAACGAAACACAGATTTCTTGTAGATGAAAACTTCTCACGGGCGCGCCATTCACAAGATTGTTTTTCACCAAATGGTTCATTTTTCTTAAGTGAATGTGCCACATTCTTCTGTGCCAAGATATAGACTCCTTCTCCGTGGCTTTTGAGACAAAACATGTGACTTGTGCAGAAGTCGTAATCGCTTGGCTCATATCAAGAATATAAAGATCATTAACTCTTGGAGCCGATAAGAGAATCCATTCTTCTGGAATTTTGAAACCAAGTTTCAGCACATAACAACCGGCATCATCAAAATGCACGGTGAACTTCTTATCGCAGATCTGCGAAAAACTGAGAAGATTATGATCAATTTGACGAACATAATTGATCTTATCGAAACACACAACACCATTGGAGATCATTCCCTCTCCAGTGATGTACCCGCCTTTGTCTCCAGCAAACGCGACATAGCCTCCTTTAATATTTCTCACATCATATAGAAGTCGTAAGTCGCCTATCATGTGCCTAGATGTTCCACTATCAACAATCCAATGACTATTAGTATTTCCTCCTGGAACACCCTGCATATATCATCAATGATCAGTTGAGGATGGGGACCCAAGCCTTAGTGGTCTTGGGTCGTCCCTGAGCATCACGAAAGATGATCTCGATTTCTTGATGATTTTGTAACACAACACCTCCCCTTGAATTTTCACCCGTCTTAGGTTTCCAAGTTTGATTTTCTTTACCAGATACATTTTTATGAACAGATTCTAAAACTTCTGGTTTTAAAAATTGGGAAGAACTTGGTTCCCTGTTGATCGTTTTGACTTCAGATTTTAAAGCCTTTTCAACAACTTTCACGTTTTGACATCGTTGTTTCATTTCTTGTTCCTTAACAGTTCTTTTATCATGTTTTGGTGAAACGGGACGACGTTGAGGGTGAACCTTTTCAGGTGGTGCTTTCTCAACAAATTTATCTTTTTGAGTGTTTGAGCAGTTCTTAATGATATGCCCAAACTCCCCACATTTAAAACATGTTCTCCTTTCCACAAACTTAGGAGAATCCGATCGACAAACAGATGTCGAACCCGTAGAACCCGAGGTACTTGCTTTTTCATCACACCCATTTGTATGTTGAGTGTAATTGTTTTGGCTATTACGCTTTAAAATCGTGACTTGTTGGACAAAATCGTTGTTTGATTTATTTTCAAAAGTCTCAATTTTATCAGTACCATTCGATGCTACAAATCTGTCATTACTGTTTTTCTTTTGATAACGAGCTCCTTTTGTTTCAAATTTTGATTGAGAAATGTTAGGCTTTTGAGCTCGCCTTTCTGGTTGTTTACCCTTAGAAGCAATAGGTTGTTGCTTTGTTGGTGATTTTAGATTTCCAAATTGTTTCCTGATTTCAGCTTTTGGAATTTAGTCACATTGAGTTACAATGACCCCTGGAATTGTTTTTCCCAAAAACTTGTTTGTATTATCTTCAAAAACTTGATCAATCGAAGATGGATTGACATTTTTAATTGGAAAATCGTGATCTAAATAGATTTTAGAATCACCAATCAAAGTGTACAACACATTATTACTCTTAACGGCAGACACATATTTCTTGTCATTCTTGACAGGATCTATCACTTGTTTGACAACTGGGTGAACAGCAGGAGTAGGAGGATCACACAGAATATGATTCTCAATTAGAACTTCAACTCCTTTCATATTGTCAAGTGATTTATCCTGATCAGTCATATCTGATTCTGGTTCATCATCAGACGACTCATAGTCCTCAATGATTGGAGGACTTTGTTTCGTAGATGTTGAAGTTTCTGTTTGCTCAGATGATGTACTTGAAGAATTGTCCTATTTGAACCCTAGGCTAGTGGTAACTTCCTCATAATCAAGAGGCACACTGGGCTCAAACCGTGGCATTTCTTCTTCATCAGACATATAGGTATAATTATGTCTTAAAGGAGGCGGACACTTCTTATACCCAACACCTTTCTTGTTTCCCTTCAGTTATTGAACGTCAATAATGTGATCGAGCACAAATCGGGAGTTAGAATAACTCTCCAAATTGAGCTTGATTGCATCATGCTCGCATTTGGCAATGGCTAGTTCCTTTTTGGTTTCCTCAACGATGTTAATGTACTAGTTAATACTAACTTGTTTATGATAAACAGTTTTGGTCACTTCAGAAACACTTTTCTTTAAGGTTTCAATTACAGATCTAAAATCCTTTTCGTTTCTAACCAGAGCCATATTTGCCTCTTTGCACTTAGACATTTCAATAACTAAACTTTGATTATGACTATGAAGCTTTTCAGATTCAAGCTTCAAGTCTGCACGGGAATTACAAACACTATGAGCAGGAGTTTTAGAATTTACCTGACTCGTAGAGGCTGAGACATTTTCCTTAAAGGCAGTTTGAAAAGAAAAAGATCCATCTTCAGAAAAGAACTTCTCCATTTCTTTAGATGCTACAACAGCCTTCTTGATCAGAACTGATTTCTAACAATTCAACTCCTCCGCTTCATTCAACAAGTCATCAAGATCAGAACTTGCTTCTTCTTTCACATCAGATTCAGAATGATAATCGCCCGAAGTAGAACTTTCTTCATCAGAACTCCCGGTATAACCCGAACTGTCGTCACTTTCAGAAAATTCTTCCTTATGAACGTGCTTGATGTGATTGATGATCTTTGCATAACACGCTGTTCCTCCTCTATCTTGATCACCTTCCCCAAGTTGTATAGACCAATTACACCCTTCATCAGCTTGAACGGTCAATGCTCGATTGGTGTTTGATGGTCCACACTGGTTCTGGTTCTGATTGTTGTTCATCGCTACCATCCTTCTTTCATGATTGTCTTGATTGACATTGACATTTGAAGTACTCGTCTGATTTCTAAATGGGTTCTGATTGCCTTGTTTGCTTGGTCGGGTGCACTCACGTTTGAAGTGCCCCTTTTCGCCACAATTGAAACATGTAACCGCTTCTTTATCAAATCCGTACTTCGTATCCTGCTTACTTTCCAAAGAACTTCTCCCTGTTCGAACCATAAAGTCCTTCGCCCTTCTAACAGTACTTGCGAACGCCCACTTTATATCCATCAACTCCATTTCATCACGGTTGATTTGTAGATAATCTTCGTTGGTCAAACTAATGTTTCCAATTTGACCTGCGACCAAACCGCAGTAAGCACTGACCATTGTATTAATGAGTTCCATATGTTCCTTCGCTACTTCAATGCTAACATTTGAGAGGTTTGTAGTATCAACTTTGATTGTGTTAGGGTTTAGGGGTGGAGAATTGTTGGTATAATGAGCTTGCTGTTGTTGTGGTTGGGCTTGTTGTTGTTGTGGTTGGGCTTGTTGTGGTGGGACAGGAATATAAGCACTCGGATCAAACTGAGGTTGAGTAGTGGTAACTTGAGGTGTAAAAGGAATATAAGGGCTCCCAAATTGAGGTCTAGAATAAGCCTGAGCTTGAGCACTCAAATGCGCTAGTGGAAAATAGGCACTCGGATCGAAAACCGGAGGTGGAGTTAATTGTGGAAAAGGAGAAGAGCTTGTATTTGATATAAACGCCGTTTGTAACTTTGGTTGCTGAACAGAACTGGAACTGGAACTAGCTAACTGGTTAAAACCTGCAAGATACATTTCGGTATTTTGAGGAGCAGGAATTCGTTTAGCTTTCCGAATTTCTTCATCATTCTTGTGTTCCAGCTTCTGAATGAATTCATAGACATTGACATTGGCAGCATCTAGAACACCCGTATGCTTTAAAAGCTCAATGTATGGGCTCCACTTTGGAGGTAGAGCATCAGCAAACCGTGCAACGATTTCCGGTTGAGTTGCAGTAACACCATAAGCAAACATTTCACTAATCAAATGATAAAAACGTGTAGTCATATCATTTAGGGTTTCATTTTCCAAGAACTGAAATGATTCAAATTCTTTCTTCAATAGATCATGGCGTGTCTTTCTAGTAGCTGCATTTCCTTCTCCTCTTGCTACCAAAGCATCCCATAATGTTTTCGTGTTGACACAGTAAGAGAATTGATGATAGATTTCTTTGGGAAGTGCTTGGGTAAGAATAGCAAACGACTTTTTCTCTAAATCATAGGCTTTCTTGTCATCTTCATGCATATTAGTAAAACCCGCTGCAGTTGATGCTGCTACTTCGAGGGCATTGTTGCGTGGAGTAATGAAACATCTCCAAAGATCGGTGCTTTGCCCTTGAACGTATGTGTGGAAACGACCTTTCCATGATGGAAAGTCGTTCATATGATTCAACTTTGGTGGGCGATTGTTGCTGCCCGTTTTGCTCTCGCTAAGCAAAAGATTCTGAATGTTTTGATTTTGATTTGAAACAAAAGCCCATTGAGTTGCACTTATAGATTGCTGAGCAAAAACATTCTTTACCCATGCTGCTACAGAGGTTTGATCTTGACCTGGTCGTGGGTCCGTACTCCAATCCCACGGACATGTACTACTCATATTTGATATTAGAACAACTGTACCTGATAAAACACTTGAAAACACATAGTTAGAACAGTTTTGCAAGTCCTCTGTTTAAAATTGACAACAGATCTCGACGAAACAACTTCTACGAAACACAGATGTTTCGTTGAAGTGATTATGACGAAACTGAGGTCGTTTCGTTGAAGTGATTATGACGAAACTGAGGTCGTATCGTCGAAGTGATTATGACGAAACTAAGGTCGTTTCGTCGGAGGTCCTTGTGACGAAACGAAAATGTGTTTCGTCGGGTAATGATTTCGTCGAGATAAGGTTCAGACAAGTGGGTGAGAGTTGGTAAAATTTTTCAACTTAAATCTGATCTCTGTACTGACACAGTACAAACTTTTCAACGCACAACATGCCTGTTTTACCAAACAGTATGGTGAATATATTTTTAATCAATTTAAACCTTTTATCAATTTCTTTTAATTCTAAATTCCAAGAATATCACAAGAACAGTTTGAATATATTTTGAAGATTTGAAGATACAACCCAGAAAATAAACTTCCGGTCGCCTGAACAATTTTCCGAAACGCAAATCCGCACAAACTTTTAATGAAAAACCCAGTTTTATCTTATGAATAAGCAATGTAACAAAGGTTTTTAACAAAACTTTGGCAAATAAGCAAAACACAAACAGATTTTAAGCACTTTTTCCAGAAAATATGAGTTTTTCAAGAACAAGATTTCCAGAAAATCATAAATAACAGTTTCCAATACTTGATAAAAATCCAACTATGTTTGATTTTAAAACAAGGATAAGAGCCAATGCTCTGATACCACTTGTAGGTCCCGTTTTTCTCGGTGGATCCGATACGAAAACCTATCCTTGTTTATCACAAACACGATAACGGGTGCGGAATCCCCATGATGGTGCAAACCAAACACAGTGTAAAACACACGCGTAACCAAAGATTCAATATCTATTGATTAGGGATGAGTACAACCCAAACATATACAAACAATGTTTACAGACTCTCACTAAGTCTCACAGCTCTCTCATACTCATCAGTTTCACACAGAAACTATGAGGGGTATTTATAGGTTACAAGACACAGACCATGACGAAACGCAAAGATGGCACGACGAAACTCCAAAGTCGACGAAACGCTTTCTGTTTCGTCGACATACATTTTAATTCAATGATGTTTCGTCATTTGTTATGGAGATTTGGCCCAAATGGTTCTGGCCCAAATGGAGAAGTCAAGTCCCAATTTGGTTTCGTCCTATATGAAAGAGTTACGGCCCAGAGAAGATTCGGTTGAATCTTTCACAAATTGTAAGATAAGACAAACTTGTGACATCATCATGATGATGTCATGATGATGTGTCACCGGGAATAGGTTCGCGGCTCTCGGTGCTTCGCGTGTCGAACTCTGGGTCTCACGACGGAGGAATGTCGTGACGTCGGGCTTGAGCCGGACCTAACCGTGTCAAAACCAAGTTGAACCGAACTGAGCCGAGTCGCGTCCACATAAAGTGTACCAACAAATAGTCAGTGAACTGCTTGCTTATGTATTCACCACCATTGTCCGACTTTAAGCACTTTAACTTCAAATTAATTTCATTTTCAACAGCAGATTTCCATATCTTAAAAGCATCAAATACACCAGATTTATGTTTAAGAAAATATACCCATACCTTGCATGTTGAATCATCGATGAATGTAACATAGTATCTCGAGCCTCCTAGAGATGTAACTGAAGTTGGTCCATATACATCCGAGTGGACTAGCTCCAACTTCTGAGCTTTCAGTGTCCTCCCTGTCTTCATAAAAGTAACCCTCTTTTGTTTTCCAAGAACACAAGGTTCACAAAATTCAGTTTCCATTTTCTTCAAGTCTAGAAACTTCCCTTTCTGAGCCAACATCTTCAATCCCTTCTCGCTTATATGTCTGAGTCGGTTGTGCCATAAATTAGATGGACTCGTGTAACAACTCTCATCAAAAGTTATATTTATTTAATTAAATTGTCCAATAGCAAACCCTAATTGAGAAACCCAAGTGATTCTGAACAAACCCTAAAAAAATTTAGAACATTTAGAATCAGGATTAGGGCCCCTAAAACTAAGGGGGGGGGGGGTAAACCCTATTCGGTAATATCTTAACAGTTGCTGTCAAAAATTCGAAATAACATGAAACCAACTCAGCAAACCTATACCAGTGACAAGCCTACCCTAGTCTACTTTGGTTTCCCAGGCGACACGCGACAGAGACCAGGGTCTTCTTCGCGACACGCGGGGGGTGCAAAATTAGGGTATAAATACAGGGGCTTGGGACTTGATTTCTGGCTTCAGTTCGACGTTAAAATTCTTTACGTACACAAAGTTAGACACTGTTTACTACAAAAACACACACTGATCACAAAGTGCTGCCACAATTCAGGGTAATAACTCGATCGCTGTTACGATTCAATGTCCGATCGATTAAACTATCCAATGGATGTTTAAGTGCTGCCCACATTAGGGTTTATGCTTTGTCATTCGTCGTTAAATCGATGGATGTTTAAGTATCGCACTTTGTCATTTGTTGTGAAGGTTTTAATCTCGTGAGTTATCGTAAATGCTGTATTAAGTTACTAACCTAGTTGGTGTGCATGATTATTTAAACTAGGTTATCAAGGCTAATCAGTAGGATAAGCTCTGTTAAATCTGCAATGTGAGTCATTCTCTTTTTATCAAATCTATTTACAAAAGCATATTTATTTCAAAGGTTATAATTACAGGGATTAAGTCTATGTAATCTGAAATTACTGCCAGTATGTGGGGGGATGTGCACATAGCTACTAATTATTTATCATTTGTGGGTGAACGGACCCAACAAGTGATATGTCCACAGTCACAAGTCCGGTCAAGTGACAACTGGGTCAGTTAATTTAAAAGATAGAGACATTGTAATCGCTCTTAATACTGTAAATTATAAACAGGTCGTTTTATTAAATAGAATGATTCACTCAGTATTTCCCGCTGACAAAACATTTTTCAAACTTGTTTCAGGTGATCTGTTGTGATCCAGGAAAAGTGCCGTGAAGGACTAAAAGCTTAAGGAAGTGGCTCAGTATAAAAATAAAGAAACATGTTTTGTAAAATAAAAGATTTCTTTTGTGAAATCTCTAGATTGTAAATTATGGGTTTTATCCTGAGTTGTGAAATAAAATAATCGGGAAATATTTCAGTTTTAAAAAGATCCTGAAGAAACTTCCGCTGTTAATTAAATACCACGGGATTTCTGTCCCGCGGCTCCTGAAACGGGTTAAACCGGGTCGGGGGCCGTGACAGAAATAAGGTGGTATCAGAGCCACTGATCTAAGCCTATTAAGTATTTAGAAATACTTAATTTTACTGATTGCCAAGTATGTGATTATATGTTTTATTAACTGATTATTTGTTAATTACAGTATGGGTAAACAAAAGCTGTCAAACATCTATCTTAAACTAGATAGGTCATCCAACGAGAAGGGAAGTTCATCCCAAACAAAACCTTATGAAATTCCTGAAGAAGGAATATTTGTGAGAAAGGCACATTACGAGAAACCACTTTCTCCTAATAAAAGAAGTTTGATTATTAGGAAAAGTCAGGAGGAAATAAGGAAAAACCGAGAGAAGAAAGTTAAACAGGAAACCCAGGACTTAATCAGTAAATCACCTTGGGAGGACAAATTAGATGAGAAATGGGCAGATCTTTATATGCTAGCTACAGTAGCAGAAAATGCAAATCTCTAAATACTCAAAAGTTTTAGTACTTTTATTTTCCAGACACCTTATTTAGTAAATAAATAAGTTTACAATAAATCGTAGTATAATTTACTTGTCAGTTGTTTTATGTATGTGATAATATTTACGGGTTATCTATAAAATTTTAACATTTGGTATGTATTTTGCATATATGCTAAACAGCATGAATGAGATATCTGAAGGTTTAGAAAATCTTAACCTCTATCCCGTTAAAATAGAAGTGTCCAAGGAATTCACCGGTTACTTCGCTGATAAAGAAGAACCCATGGAATTTCAATCCAAACCACTGGCAAAACCTAAACCCAAGAAAAGAAGCAGATTTGTGGGATGGAGGCGTGTACGTAGGAAAAAGCCAGCAACAAGAAAGGTTACTAAAACTGAAGAACCAAAAGACAAAGGAAAAGGGGTAGAAATTGAGGAAAATGTTAATCAAGTAGAGATAGAAGCTGAGAAGAGTTTTAAGCAAACAGAAAGAGAAATCGGAGAAAGTTCTAGACAGAAATAGAAAATGACTCCCTGGGAAGTTTTCGATCATAAACTAGTAATGAGTGACCTCATCGGACCTGCCGATGGAAACCTTGAACCAGCTAATCCAAACCTTATATTTACTGAAGAAGATCTTTTCAACTACCCACTAGAAGCTCCAATTCCAATCAATCTGGAACCTGCTATTCCAGATCCTATTGTCCAACCTCAACCACTACCAGTAGAATTAGATGAATGGTGGACAACTGATTGGCAATACCAAAATCTTTTAAACAACCCTGATACATTTTTTCCACAAGTTGACCCAGAACCTCCACTATACCCAACTATGAGCCCGGAGAATCTGACTGAACTTCGTCTCTGGGGCGAAGAGTTAATTAATGCTGGAAATAGGATTAGGGATGTTGGAGAAAGAGTTACTTGGAAGTATGACGAAAGGGAGCGTCGTTTTTAAGAAATTAGCTGATCAGATAATGGGAGTTTGCAGAAATATTTGTTTAATAAATAATCATAATAACCAGTATGTGTAATAACTTAACAATAAAACGTTGTATGATAATCGTGTGTATGAGGCATAATATAATATATAGAAATGAAACTTGCAAAATCGATAATTTTTGGTTATACATGTTAATGTGATTATGTGCAAACTGTTTTATTATAATTGTATTTATACTAATTATTTATATAAAATTAATTATCAGATGGCAAACATTGGTAACGAACCAGTAAATGAGGTTAATCAGGCTGAGCAACATCCAGGAGATCAATATATGACTAGGCAAGATATCGAAAATATTGTTGCTCAAGGGATAGCCAATGCTATTCCAGCAATCGTTGCTGCTGTAAAGAATCCAATCGAACCGCAACAAATCGTTCCTAGTAAACGTATTTCTGAAGATAACTTCAGTAATAGTGTAAACGGAGGCAATGATCATGATAATCATAATGGGGAACCACATCAAGCTCCATTTCCTAAGAAAATAAAAACTGCAACGCCTGGTTGCACTTTCAAAGAATTCCTTGCTTGTAAACCCACTGAATTTGCAAGCAATGAAGGAGCAACTGCATCACTACGTTGGTTAGAGAAAACCGAAGCAGTCATTGCAATAAGTAAATGTGCTAAAGATGATCAGGTCATGTACGCATCAAATCTCTTCAAGGTAGGAGCACTCGAATGGTGGAACACTGTGTTACAATCAAAAGGAAGAATAATAGCTTATGCTATGACTTGGGAAGAATTTAAGAGTTTTGTAGAAAGAAAATTCTGTCCCGAGTATGAAAAGGAACAAATGACAAATAAGTTCCTAAATCATCGGATGATGGGTGTAGATTGTCGCGGTTATACTTCTACATTCTTTGAATATGCTAGAGTGGTACCAACGCTGGCTTCGCCAGAACCGGTACTCATTTCTCGCTACATTTGGGGACAGATTAGTGAAATCCGCAACATCGTTAAAGCTGCGAGACCTCGCACTATTGACGATGCGGTGGAATTAGCTAATACCTTAACTGACGAACTAGTACGCACCCAAGATGAAAACAGGAAGAAGGAATTAGCTCAGAAAATTACCCAAGGATTTCGTACGGGTAATAATAACAGCTTCAAGAGAAGAGGAACAGGGCAATCTTCAACTTTGCCGTTCTGTCAAAATTGCAAAAAGAAACATTTTGGAAAATGCAAGGTATATTGCAATTTTTGCAAAACTGTAGGGCATCGTGAAGAAAATTGCAGGAAGAAATCCATAATTTGTTACAATTGTGGAGAGCCAGGACATTTCAAAACAGAATGTCCTAAAATGGTAAAACCAACAGACAACAAAACCAAGGCAACCGACGGAACTATTAAGAAGAATGCCAGGGCATTTCAGCTAACCACTCAAGAAGCAGAACTCATCCCAGATGTGATAGCGGGTACGTTCTTAGTTCACAACATTTATGCCAAAGTATTATTTGACTCTGGTGCAAACCAAAGTTTTATAAATACTTCATTCTGCCAAGCTCTTAATTTACCTTTAACCAATATTAGGCAGATTTTTACAGTTGAAACGGCAGACGGAAATTTAGTTAAAATAGATAAAGTTTTGCAGGAAGAAAAAATAGAACTTTTAGGACATAAATTTTCTGCAAACCTATTGCCAATGAAGTTAGCTGAATTTGATGTTGTATTAGGAATGGATTGGTTAGTAACCAACCATGCTCGAATCTTGTGTGATCAGAATTCCATAGAAATTCAATCACCCACCGGAGAAGTAATTAGGATTACAGGAGATAAACCACGTAAGCCCATGAAGTTCATATCAGTAATGAAAGATGCTAATTATGAACGAAAACAAGGAATAGTATATATGATTTCAGTAATCATTAGTACTAAGGGTAAAGAAATTAAGGAAATTCCTGTAGTCTCAGAATATCCAGATATATTCCCAGAAGATTTACCGGGATTACCTCCGGATAGGGAAGTAGAATTTAGGATTCATCTAATTCCAAGAACTACACCGATAGCCAAAGTACCTTAACGGTAGCACCCACCGAAATGATAGAACTGAAAAAGCAATTAGATGAATTACTAAGTAAAGGTTTCATACAACCGAGTTCATCTCCTTGGGGAGCACCAGTGCTATTTGTTAAGAAAAAGGATGGTTCAATGAGAATGTGTATCGATTATAGAGAATTGAATAAGGTTACAATTAAGAATCGATATCCATTACCTAGGATTGATGATCTGTTTGATCAACTTCAAGGAGCTAGATATTTTTCTAAGATAGATTTACGCTCCGGATATCATCAATTGAAGGTACAAGAAGAAGACATACCTAAAACTGCTTTCAGAACTAGGTATGGTCATTATGAGTTTACAGTCATGCCCTTTGGGTTAACGAATGCACCTGCTGCATTCATGGACATGATGAATAGGATCTGTAAACCATATTTGGATAAATTTGTAATTGTTTTCATAGACGATATACTTATTTATTCCAAAAGTCAGACAGAGCATTGTGAACACCTTCATGCACTCTTAACTTTGTTAAGAAAAGAAAAGCTTTATGCCAAATTCTCGAAGCGTGAATTTTGGTTGCAAGAAGTGAAATTCTTAGGACACATGGTGAATCTCGAAGGTATTCATGTAGATCCTGCTAAGATAGAGGCAATTACCAAATGGAAGGTTCCACAAACAGCAATGGAAATTAGAAGTTTTATAGGTTTAGCTGGGTACTATAGACGGTTTATTAAGGATTTTTCCAAGATAGTTGTTCCATTAACTAAGCTAACCTGTAAAGCGGTTAAGTTTGAATGGGGACCAAAGCAAGAAGAAGCCTTTAGAATATTAAAGCAGAAATTAACAAATGCACCAATCTTAGCCTTACCAGAAGGAACTGAAGATTTTGAGGTATATTGTGATGCTTCAAAACTAGGATATGGATGTGTACTTATGCAATGCAAAAAGGTGATTGCATATGCTTCAAGGCAATTGAAAAAGCACGAAGAAAATTATACAACTCATGATTTAGAATTAGGAGCCGTAATTTTTTCCCTTAAGATTTGGAGACATTATCTGTATGGAAGTAAATTTACTATTTATACAGATCATAAAAGTTTAAGATATATATTTGGGCAAAAAGAGTTAAACATGAGGCAAAGAAGATGGATGGAAATCCTAAGTGACTACGACTGTAATATTCAGTATCACGAAGGAAAGGCAAATGTAGTTGCAGATGCCTTAAGTCGTAAGTACTATGAGAAACAACGACGGGTTCGTGCTCTCAGATTAAATCTACAAATAGATTTAATGGAACAATTGAAGAATGTTCAAGCTACAGTAATCAAGGATGATGCTGAAGGAATGAAAGGACGAATAAAGGAATTAGAACAAGGAGCCAATGGAATTTGGAGATTCCACAAAAGTAGAATTTGGGTACCTAAGCAAGGAGACTTAAGACCTAAAATTTTAGAAGAAGCCCATAACTCTAGGTATACTATGCACCCAGGAAACAATAAGATGTACCAAGATTTAAGAAAGAACTTCTGGTGGATAGGAATGAAAAAGGATATAGCACGATATGTTTCTAAATGTCTCACTTGTTCACAAGTTAAGGCAGAACATCAGAAACCCTCAGGTCTACTACAACAATTAGAAATGCCTGTATGGAAATGGGAACTTATAACAATGGATTTTGTTACTAAGTTACCCAAACCCAGAAAAGGTAATGATGCAATTTGGGTAATTGTGGATCGATTAACCAAATCAGCTCACTTTCTACCAATGAAAGAAACCTTTAGTATGGAAAGGTTGGCAAAATTGTATGTAGATGAAGTTGTATCCTTACATGGAGTTCCACTCTCCATTGTTTCGGATAGGGATAGTCGTTTTACTTCTCATTTCTGGAAAAGTTTCCAGCAAGCTATGGGAACCCGACTAAATCTGAGTACTGCATATCATCCCCAAACAGACGGACAAAGTGAAAGGACGATCCAAACTCTAGAAGACATGCTCCGAGCATGTGTAATAGATTTTGGTGGGAATTGGGATGATCATTTACCATTAATTGAATTCTCCTATACAATAGCTATCATTCAAGTATTGAAACCGCCCCATTTGAAGCATTGTACGGAAGAAAGTGCAGAACTCCAGTTTGTTGGGCAGAAATAGGAGAAAGTCAATTGTCAGGTCCTGAAATAGTGCAAGAGACGACTGATAAGATTGCTCAAATCAAGGAAAGATTGAAGACTGCTCGAGATCGCCAGAAGAGTTATGCAGACAATAGATGCAAGCCGTTAGAATTCCAAGTTGGAGACAGAGTATTGTTGAAAGTTTCTCCTTGGAAAGGAGTAGTTAGATTCGGAAAGAAAGGAAAGCTAAGTCCAAGGTACGTAGGACCATTTTCAGTGATCCAACGTATAGGACCAGTTGCTTATCGTTTACAACTACCAGAAGAATTATCTGGAGTACATGATGTATTTCATGTATCCAATCTCAAGAAATGCTTATCAGATGAATCACTGGTAGTACCTCTTCGAGATATAGAGGTAAACGAAAAGCTGAAATTTGTTGAGTAACCCCTTCAAATTGAGGATCGAAAGATCAAGTTTCTCAAACATAAACGACTAGTTTTAGTCAAAGTCAGATGGGATTCAAAGAGAGGAGCTGAATACACTTGGGAGCTGGAATCAGAAATAAAGCGAAAGTATCCTCACTTATTCCAGTAAATCTCGAGGACGAGATTTTTATTAAGGTGGGGAGAATGTAACAACTCTCATCAAAAGTTATATTTATTTAATTAAATTGTCCAATAGCAAACCCTAATTGAGAAACCCAAGTGATTCTGAACAAACCCTAAAAAAATTTAGAACATTTGGAATCAGGATTAGGGCCCCTAAAACTAAGGGGGGGGTAAACCCTATTCGGTAATATCTTAACAGTTTGCTATCAAATATTCGAAATAACACGAAACCAACTCAGCAAGCCTATACCAGTGACAAGCCTACCCTAGTCTACTTTGGTTTCCCAGGCGACACGCGACAGAGACCAGGGTCTCCTTCGCGACACGCGGGGGGTGCAAAATTAGGGTATAAATACAGGGGCTTGGGACTTGATTTCTGGCTTCAGTTCGACGTTAAAATTCTTTACGTACACAAAGTTAGACACTGTTTACTACAAAAACACACACTGATCACAAAGTGCTTCCACAATTCAGGGTAATAACTCGATCGCTGTTACGATTCAATGTCCGATCGATTAAACTATCCAATGGATGTTTAAGTGCTGCCCACATTAGGGTTTATGCTTTGTCATTCGTCGTTAAATCGATGGATGTTTAAGTATCGCACTTTGTCATTTGTTGTGAAGGTTTTAATCTCGTGAGTTATCGTAAATGCTGTATTAAGTTACTAACCTAGTTGGTGTGCATGATTATTTAAACTAGGTTATCAAGGCTAGTCAGTAGGATAAGCTCTGTTAAATCTGCAATGTGAGTCATTCTCTTTTTATCAAATCTATTTACAAAAGCATATTTATTTCAAAGGTTATAATTACAGGGATTAAGTCTATGTAATCTGAAATTACTGCCAGTATGTGGGGGGATGTGCACATAGCTACTAATTATTTATCATTTGTGGGTGAACGGACCCAACAAGTGATATGTCCACAGTCACAAGTCCGGTCAAGTGACAACTGGGTCAGGTAATTTAAAAGATAGAGACATTGTAATCGCTCTTAATACTGTAAAGTATAAACAGGTCGTTTTATTAAATAGAATGATTCACTCAGTATTTCCCGCTGATAAAACCTTTTTCAAACATGTTTCAGGTGATCTGTTGTGATCCAGGAAAAGTGTCGTGAAGGACTAAAAGCTTAAGGAAGTGGCTCAGTATAAAAATAAAGAAACATGTTTTGTAAAATAAAAGATTTCTTTTGTGAAATCTCAAGATTGTAAATTATGGGTTTTATCCTGAGTTGTGAAATAAAATAATCGGGAAATATTTCAGTTTTAAAAAGATCCTGAAGAAACTTCCGCTGTTAATTAAATACCACGGGATTTCTGTCCCGCGGCTCCTGAAACGGGTTAATCCGGGTCGGGGGCCGTGACAACTCGGATTGGTGGTCATGGCATGAACACCTTCGGCATGAATCTCTGCCATGTATAGAGTGCCTTTCTTCTTTCCTTTGGCAATCGCTAAGTTGCCTTTGATCACTTTCCATTGTCCACCCCCAAAGTGAACATTAAACCCTTCGTCGTCCAATTTACCAACTGAAATCAACTTTCTCCTCAAATTAGGAATAACCCTAACATATTTCAGTGTCCATATAGTTCCCAATGAGGTCTTCAAGTCTACATCTCCAATACTCGTAATATCAAGCATTTGATCATCGGCTAAACGAACTTTACCAAAGTTACCTTTTCGTAGATTCTTGACCATGATTCCACTGAATTATCAACACAACATATGAGAGCATCTCCTGATTCTTCAGAGACTACACTGTTTACTTCTTTCTTTGCAGCTGGTTTTATACATTGGTTTCTAAAGTGACCTTTTTCTTTGCAGTTCCAACATTCAATGTCTTTTCTGTTCTTTGACTGTCCCCTTCTTCTAGACTTTGACCTGCCTCGATTATGCCCTCTGTCATTCCTTCTTCCTCTATTTTCTGTGTGCAACAGAGAACTAGAATTGGAAGATTCTCCATTACTTCTCCTTCTAATGTCTTCATTAAAAATCAAGTCACGAATGCTATCAAATGTTAGCTTAGTAGTACCGGATGCGCTACTAACGGCTGTGACTGTGCCTGACCAACTGTCGGGCAAAGATGATAAAAGGAGCAAAGCTTGTACTTCATCTTCAAACTTTATTTCAAAGGAGGCTAAACGAGAGATAATCAAATTGAACTCGTTTATGTGAGCGGCAACCGGCATGCCTTCCTTCATCTTGGTGTTAACCAATTGACGGATGAGAAACACCTTGTTTGAAGCAGATGGTTTCTCGTACATGTTGGACAAAGCTTTTAATACACCGTATGTAGTTGTTTCATTGACAACGTTATACGCAACGCTTTTTTGCCAAAGAAAGCCTAACCACACCCAAAGCTTGTCTATCCAACAACTTCCATTCTTCATCGTACATGTCGTCTGGTTGTTCGCCCAACATAGGCAAATGCAAACTTTTCTGATACAACAATTCTTCAATTTGCATTCTCCAAAACCCATAATCACTACCATCAAACTTATCAATCTTGATTTTACCATCCTCTGCCATTTTAACGGACAAATTACCGATTTACTACTAACCAACAGGTTCTTACTGCAAATGGCAATTATACGAGCGGAAGCAATGAAACAGAAACACACTTTTCTATTTTGTGTGTTAAATGGTGATTGAACGGAAGTGATGGAATCTTGGTTAAAAAGGTTAAGGGGTTATATGGTCAAAAATCAAGAACTTGTGGACTTGAACAAAAGATGATTTTTTTTCTTTAAACAAGAAACCCACGTGATTTTCACTTTTTGGTCTTTGTCTTCTTCCAAGGAATAATTGATCCTCTTCAAGAAAGTAATTTGTATACACAGACACGTTCTTCTTCACCAAGAGAGAAAAAAAACACGATCTAGTCTTCAATCGATCAAGACTTTGATTTGTATTAGGAGTTCGATGAATGAAAAAAAAACTCCATTGGCACAACCGGCGACAGCAGTAGCGACGAACCAGTGGCGGCAGGATTGTCAAGCAGCGGCGGTCAGGAGGCCGCGGAGGCGAGGAACAGGCGGCGATGAACCGGTAACTGGATTCAATCGGAACCCTAGTTTGCGATTTCAAGGTTAGTAACTTCCTCCTTCTTCACCTATGTCCGTGTGTATGGATCAAGAGCCTGATGCTCTGATACCAGTTGGTAGGATCGGGGCACACACACGACCACGAGTCACACGCACTCAGCTCACAATCAAGGACACAAGATTTAACGTGGTTCGGTCTAATCTCTGACTTACGTTCACGGGGTAACTAGAATTGATTTATTTCTTTCTTCTTGTGACACGTTGATTACAATACAGATGGATCTCTTATATAGAGATTAGATAAGAATTTGTCAAACAAAGAAATTAATTCAGCAGAAGAAATGGATCAACACACAGTTGTCTTCAGCCACTTCTTTTGACAGGCCAGAAACATGGTTGCAGGTTTCCCACATGTTTTCTGCCGCTACTTTGACAAACCACAAGAGTGGCTTCACACTCAACACCTTCCGGGTTTGTGATTGTGAATGTTTGACAATCAACCTCATCAATATGGGAGGTTCGAGAATTGTATTTATAATTAAAATAATACAATAATATCTCCTATGATTGAGGAGATCAACAATAAATCAGGAAAACTAAATAAATACAAATTAATGTACTTAATGAGGAAATTATTTTCTAATACCCCCTTCAATCGAAACGGTGGCGGGCCAAGGCGCAGTAACGTGCGAAAATGCTCAAATTGGGCACGTGGAAGACTCTTTGTGAAGTTGTCAGCCACCTGAAGATTGGTCGGAACAAATTTTGTGTATAATTTTCCAGATGTAACAAGCTCCCTGACAAAGTGATAATCCAAGTCAATATGTTTTGCTCTTTTATGGGCAACTGTTTTTTGTGTCATGAATAGCGCACCCTTATTATCACAAAGGATATGTCACACCCCGACCACGTAGGACAACCAAACGTGGCGGAAACGTCGGGGAGTGTTGTAACAGAATTAATGTTTCACAACCATGGAAATTAAAGTTCGTTTTATTCATCAAACAAGCGAGTTACATTGTCTTTAAACAAAAAATAAAGAGTACATAACATAATTCTTCAGCCACTTCTTTTGACAGGCCAGAAACATGGTTGCAGGTTTCCCACATGTTTTCTGCCGCTACTTTGACAAACCACAAGAGTGGCTTCACACTCAACACCTTCCGGGTTTGTGATTGTGAATGTTTGACAATCAACCTCATCAATATGGGAGGTTCGAGAATTGTATTTATAATTAAAATAATACAATAATATCTCCTATGATTGAGGAGATCAACAATAAATCAGGAAAACTAAATAAATACAAATTAATGTACTTAATGAGGAAATTATTTTCTAATACCCCCTTCAATCGAAACGGTGGCGGGCCAAGGCGCAGTAACGTGCGAAAATGCTCAAATTGGGCACGTGGAAGACTCTTTGTGAAGTTGTCAGCCACCTGAAGATTGGTCGGAACAAATTTTGTGTATAATTTTCCAGATGTAACAAGCTCCCTGACAAAGTGATAATCCAAGTCAATATGTTTTGCTCTTTTATGGGCAACTGTTTTTTGTGTCATGAATAGCGCACCCTTATTATCACAAAGGATATGTCACACCCCGACCACGTAGGACAACCAAACGTGGCGGAAACGTCGGGGAGTGTTGTAACAGAATTAATGTTTCACAACCATGGAAATTAAAGTTCGTTTTATTCATCAAACAAGCGAGTTACATTGTCTTTAAACAAAAAATAAAGAGTACATAACATAATTTAACTAGTTCTTGTCTCGTTTTAAGTCACTAAGGCACAGGTCCGCCTAAGTATGTCTTGATAAATCCTATGCATCATCTCCTGAAAACACATGTGAAAATAGGTACGTCAGCATAAAAATGCCAGTGAGATACATAGGTTTTGTGAAAACAGAATTCATGACTTATGTTTGAGAAAATGTTTAGTCATGAACCTTGTAATTTGCTTTGTCTTGTAAATCATTTGAAAAACGATAAGATCAGATGATATGTATAAATAAATGTCAGGTTAAATGAATAACCATGTAAAAATGTGTTTGTATAAGATAAGTTGTTTGTAAATCAATGTCTTGTGAAAAGTATGTTATTTGTATAAAATGTTATATGTCTCAAACTGAAATGATTCAAATAACGCTACGATATGTAATACCATACAAACACCTATATATAGGAAGTACCAGCGGCGTATCCACCATGCTTGTATCATATTACACACGCATCGTTACTTAATCACTTAATCAAACCAAACCACCAAAGAAATGTTTAACAATTGTAGAAATGTTTATGTATGGTCAAATAAGGTTCACACGGTTCACAGATACAAACGGTTCACAGATACAAACGATTCACAGATACAAATGGTTCACAGATACAAACGGTTCACATAGTCAAATGTTTACAACGGTTCACATAGTCAAATAGTTATAAACGGTTCAAAATGTAATATAATGTGTTCATATGCTGGATGAGTATATGCAACAAATTGTAATGTAAAACAATGTACTAAGTATGCACTAAATGGACATACATAGCATAAAATGTAATGTAAAACGATGTACTAAGTATGAACTAAATGGACATACATAGCATAAAAAGTAATGTAAAACGATGTACTAAGTACGCACACAATGGGCATACATAGCATGAAATATAATGAAATCATGTACTATAATGTACTAACGAACATAGTAGGAATATGATGTGAAAACATGGAAAGCATGAAAGTAACAAGTAGGCACATGTGTTTCACCCCAAAACGGTTTGGAAAACAGTAAAAGAGGGGTCTATGTACTCACTTGAGATTGCTCAGAAGTCTTAAGATAACCACCAAGCAATGCTAGAGATCTCGGAATATCAAACGGCACCTAATATAGGTAACTACATTAATAATCCGGACCTAAATCGGAGGATCGGATAGAATGAGGGCTCGTAAACCAAATGAGTATGGAAACTCATGTAGTATGGTTTAACAAAGCCTACATGCTAAATGAAACCTAACCTAAGTGCTTACGACCCATTACGACCCCTTTAGGTAGCTTATGCTACTTTAACGCGTCGTTCGCGTAAAACGCGTTCGGACCGCCTAACTAGTCCTATGACAAGTAACATATGCCTTAACATGTCTAATATTGTTGTCAAATCAGTTTAGATGTCAAAAGTTATGTTACATATGTTTAAAATGAATTTTGGCATCAAAGGGGTATTTTGGTAATTTACCTAAGGCATATAAACTACCTATCATACAACTACTTAAACGAAGCGACCATAAGGTATAACCTCGTAAGGTTATTCCCTATAAACTATGGTCACCTAAAGTGCTTGGTCGGATCCTAATGATCGACCAAACGGGTCGGGTTCGAAAGTATAAGCGATTGTTTAGATCGCTTACCTTACGACCCTAACTAAGCACTAAACTAAAAGTGACGAGCTAAGCATGTTAAAACATGCTTAACTAAGTTTAGAAAATAGGTTTGGCATCAAAACAAATGGTCTTGATACCCATAAGTAGTTTGGTTACAAAATACGCAAGAATACGTATTCTGACCGAAACTACGGCTCGTCACTGAGCCTAGATAACGTGGTAATCAGTAGGTATAGTCACTAGGGACTATAACCATCGTGATCACGCTCACGTTATGAAGTTCAAACGAACTTCGCATCGACCATAAACTGGTCAATGCAGAAAGTCAAACAAAGTTCGACTTTCGGACTCGAAAAGCAATAAAAGAACGAAGGAACACTTACGAAGGGTCCCCGAATGCTAATCTAGATCAAAATAGCTCAGGTATGAAACAAAGGTTTCAACTTAGAGCACAAATGATCAGATTCTAGTGAGAAATGAAGTTGGGGTATGTGGGTTTTTATAGTTTTCGGTTCACCGTTAGGATCGTTTCTTGGAAAAGAGGGAATGATCTCGCCCGTACACTTGTCGGAAGGTTGTGGTAACTGATATTGACCCACCACAAGAGTTGGACACATGGCATTGGCCTTTGGAAGGGTTAAAGGCTGTTAACTGCTGAGAAAATGAGTTTCTGCATAACTGACCCCTGCTTGCGCACTGTAACAAATATTTGTTGCGGTGCGCAAGCACCTATTTTGGCAGAATTACAGTTTTGGTCCCTGCAGCCCGTTTAAGCTATTTTAGATGCGTTTGAACCCCGTTAACCTCATTTCAAGGCTCTAAAATGAAGTTAAAGTATAGGGAACTTAAAATGTGCTCAAAAATATCTCGGATGTCAGTTCGTTTGGCCATACGGTTGCGTTGTTCGGTTAATTACGACGGGAGTCGTAACGAACGTAAAAACGGTCCAAATTGCGCGACGAATGGATTTTTGACAAGACAAACACTAAAATAAAATGTTTTAGTGCTTACATAAATTTTTGGATGTTCGGATGTATTCAGGACGTAAGTTATGCGCGAAAATGCAAACTTGTGCACTTTTTGACGCTTTTAGTCCCTGAATGACCCAAAAGTTTATTTTAGCACACCGAACCCTTCAAAGCCTATTTCTAAGCTATGTAAAGGATATTTATGGTATGTTTAACTTATGGCCATGTTCCAGAATGTCTGTTACAGTTCAAATTGGCATACTTTCGCAGTTTGTCAATTTTAGTCCCTATAAGCGATTTAACTTGATTTCGGCATACCAAACCTTCCAAAACTTATTTCTAAGTTATGTAGAGGTTATTTAAGGTATGTTAAGTCAATGTCACTATTCCGGAGTGTTTGTTGCATTAAACAGGTTATATTTACGCATTAGTGCGCGTATAACCTTCCAGAAAGCGATTTAGAGCTTGAAATCGAACAAGAGTTGATATGTGCAAAAGATACACATATTTATACAAGTCCAAAGTATGAAATACAATATTTCATTGGTTTGGCATTTGTTTGATGGTTGAAGTGACACAGGTGTCACAGGATAGTAGGTCGACCTGGTGGCAAGGCTTGTAATTCTCGAAGAAGATGAGTGATCCAAATTATCTCAGCAGCCGTGTTAGCCATTGCTCTATATTCGGACTCAAAACTGGACCTAGATATGGTAGGTTGCTTTTTAGCACTCCCGGAAACGAGATTACCTCCCAAGAAAATGGAATAGCCATAAGTGGACCTACGTATCTCCAAGCAACGAGCCAAGTCCGCATCAGAATAACCAAAAAGAGAACTTTTGTGAGGATGACTAAAGGTGAGGCCGTATGCAAGTGTCCCTTTTACATATCAAAGAATTCGCTTGACTGAGTGAAAGTGATCAGTGGTTGGAGCATGCAAAAATTGAGACACTTGGTTCACAACATAAGATAAATCGGGTCTAGGGATTGTTAAGTATTGAAGTGCACCAACCAGAGACCGATACAAAGTAGGATCAGAAAACGACAGTCCATCAGATATAAAGGAGACAAGTGGAGCCAAAGGGGTGCTAACCGGCTTTGAGTCAAGTACGACCGCTCGGAGAAGAATGTCCCTCGCATACTTAGATTGAGTGAGAAACAACCCGGTGTCAGTGTAATAGCTCAAGGCCTAGGAAATAACTTAGGTCACCAAGATCTTTGATAGCAAACTTCTTATTCAAATGAGAAATAAAGGAATCAATAGCATCCTTATTGTTACTGGTTAGGATAAGGTCATCAACATACACCAACAAATACAAAATACGTGCCCCATGAATGAAAATGAAAAGAGAAGGGTCAGCACGACTGCATGAAAAGCCATAAGCTAAGAGACATGTTGAAGGGGTAAGGTCCCAAAAAGCTCGCTTCGAGTACTTGAGACCACACCACAAGCTAATCCTTCTAACCCTCTTTAGACCTTGCGCGACAGCGCACTGGTCATACAAAGAGAACTCAGAAGGAAAATAACAAGCAACACATGCGCGCCCAAAGGAAACTAATGAATCCTTGCGCCTCTCTCCATAACAGACAGGGATAAAAATCCCAGTAAGCATCCCCGCATAAATAATACCCAGGCTTGGATATTATTTAATACCACATGATAGGGAGTCACACTGGATTACAGCAGTAATCTTCTAGAAGGCTCGATCGTGTACCACCAGACGGTTATAACCGTCTGGCCACGTGTCATCATCCTAGGCTCCCTTGAAGTCATGATGATGGCACAGAATTGAACAGAAATCTCCACTTGCTCACTTTCCAAGTGGTAGTACCCCAACCGTTGATCAACATCGCGATCCGTGTGCTCTCACGTCCGATTAAGAAATTAACGGAGGGAAAAATAACCGCTTACGGAGTTAGCATTTTCCGTCAATATTTCAATAACAGGTTTTCCCGCTCAAACTTCGGCTATAAATAGAAGGATAATTCAGGTATAATCTTCAAGTTACATTCACTTCACTTATACTTCTTCTTCATATACCGATATTTATTATCACGCCGGAGGGTGGTCACAGAGAGAACCCCCATTCTCCCCATGGCGAGTCTAACGTCGTCTGTTTTGCAGCTATCGAGAAGAGAAGAAGATCTGTCATCCCTGAACCGAACGAGGAGAAACCAACCCTTTTTATGCAGAACCTAACCCCTGGTTTATCTGATTCCGGTCGTTAGACCAGTGTTTCTTCACACGTACTTAAACGTTGAAACCAAGCACGTGGGGCTTGCTTTAAGCCATTGAGAGCCTTGGATAACTTACACACATGATTCAGAAATTTTGGATTGACAAAGCCCGGAGGTTGTTCCATAAAGACAGTTTCACTTAGATTGCCATTTAAGAAAGCATTCTTAACGTCAAGTTGATGTAATTTCCATGAGTTTAAGACAGCAAAAGACAAAACAATGTGAACCATGGATGATTTGACAACTGGACTGAAGGTGTGTGAGAAATCCAAACCCGGAACTTGGGTAAAGCCTTGGGCAACTAGGCGTGCTTTATAGCGTTCAACGGAACCATCCGAACGATATTTAATACGGTAAACCCATTTAGAGCCCACAACATTCATTGAAGATGGACGTGGTACTAAGGTCCATGTATGGTTGTGTTTTAATGACTCTAATTCGTCATGCATTGCGGCTAACCATTGAGGATCCTTAACCGCAGTTTTGACAACCTTTGGTTCTTTGGCTGAGAATAAGGCTAGGTAAAGACGATGGGTAGCTAGAGAGGCAACGTCCGCTTGATGTTTTGGTTTGAAAATGTCGGCCTTGGATCGAGTTGTCATTGGATGGGTAAAGGAGGTGGGAGGCAAAGATGTCTGTGGTTCAGGAGGAATTGGTTGGGCCACGGATGTGGAGGGAATGGTGTGGGGTTGGGCCGAGAGAGGTTCAGGCAATATAAGCGTAGGATTTTGGGCCGAGGAGTGTGGAGGGGAAGTAGAGTGGGTGGTAGGTGTTGTATGGTGTGGTGAGGGTAGAGGATTTGGGATGTGATTATCGGATTGGGCCATAGGTGTTGTAGTGGGTTGGGTCGTGAATGCAGGTAGGGCAGTAATGTTGGGTCCGGTTGAGGCATCAATGGGGTGCTTGCATAAAGAGCAAGGGGGTGGAGTACAGGGTATAGGAGAACCAGGTGTTGAGATGTGGGATGGTACAACAGGTGTTGGTGTAGGATCGTGTAATGACCCAAACGAGTCAATCGGAAGAGCTCTAATCTGTTTCACAGGAGGAAACTAAGAAACAGATGTGAAATACAGCTTGTTTCACTATTAATCGTCCAGTATATTGATTAAAATCAGTTTACAGATCAAACGACGCTTCGGCAGCAATTCGGTACCGGAACAATGAGATATACAAATGAATTCGCTTGAAAGTTATTTATAGGAGATGAGATTTCGCTTGAGGGTGTCAGGTGAGAGTTCAAGCTAAATCACTTCCTTCAAGCGAAATTACCTTTAAAACAACCTAAAATCTCCTATTTTCTCGTACAACACGCCCTGATCTAATAATTCTAATACTAGACTCGATACAAGACGAAGTTGACAGACGTATGCACCAACAGACTCCCCCTCGGATGTTGACGAGTCTTAAAGTGTCGAGTCTTCAACATCTTCAGTCTTTATCAGTCTGCGGGCTTTCAGGATCTCGATCTGGCTCTTGCCTTACTCTAATTTCTCTTGATCAGATCTCTTGATTCCTTGATTCCTTAATTTCATCAGCATCAGCAATCTCAGGATCAGAACCTGGCTTTTTGTCATTCAAACTCCCCCTCAACTTGTACTGGGATCGTAGTCTGGCTTTCACAGGTTCAAGCATTGCAACCAGGCTCTCCTGCAAATCCTCTACCCAAAACATAAGTTTCATAAAAGATAATATATAACAAATCTAGAAATCTTGCTAACCACTCATAAACACAATCTGAACAAAAAGATTTATCATGTAAGTCACTGATGAACCACTTGAATGAATATCATTTTCATTTCAAACAACTTTAAAACAACCTTTTCCAAACCTGTTCATCATGTTCAGCACTTGGAATTTTGAAAATCAGCTTTCCAACATCAGTTGTCTAAAATCTTTTTGTATTTTTCAAAATTTATGCTAAAACACACTTAAAATCTTTTTGGGTTTTAGAATGTACTGAAATACAATAAAGAAATATTTACAGACACTATTTTTGTGAGTTTGTGTAAGAGGATCATATCAGTGTTTGAGACAAATCACCAACACCGTTAAGCTTTAAACATTTTAAGTTCTAAACAATTCACTTAGATTGTCAGTATACTGATCCACTTAAATTTTCACACAAAGTTCAACTGTTTTGAGATACGAGATTAATGTCTTAAGCACTTAAACTTATTTGCGTGCCCCACCTCAGAATATACTCCCGTATCCAGATCCCAATATTCAGTCTTACAGGTGAGTATACCTAGATGATATCTGTAAGGGGTTAAATTGCGAAACCGTGAGAGCTCAGGTCAGAACTTATGTTCAGCAGAGAGATGACGGCTCGACTTTTGGTGGGTCCCCTTTAGATGATCTTTTTTACAACAGCATTGATTAGCAATTTTATTGTTTCATCATTTATGTTGAGGGCGGCGCTATTTTTCAAGCAAGCGTAAAGTATTCTCCAGGGACTAGGCCATTGCTTCTACATTATCAGAAGTCCCGGGATAATACCCCAGATATCACTAAGCATAAAGACCTATCATCTCAGAAAGAGGGGTCCTTCAAACAAGATTTCGGGGGTTACCCATATATCCGAGAGATGTTACCCACGAATTAAGCAAGTTTGAAATTTAGGTTTATATCTCGTCACAATCTACTAAATGTGCAAAAACCTACTGGCATAACATCAGTGAGACCGTTTATCACTATTTTACTTTCCATTTCTTTAGCATGCCGTGATCGTCCACTGATGTACTATCATTTCCTCTTTTATACAACAAAACTCATTTTTTATTTTATCATGTTTTTGTCTTTTTCAAATTTTCAAATGTTTTTGGATTTTCTGAAATTTTTACTCCCCCTAAAATGCAAACACATTTTAGGAAATTTAAAAACAAACTATACAATAAAGTGACAACTGATATCGAATCGCTTCAATTCGCCATCCACTTGGCGTAAACAATCAGAACTCCCCCTCACAACAAACTATTTTCCCATTGTGATTTCAAAACACTTAAGTTTGTTTTAATCAAATGGTTTTTCCGAAAAATTAGTTTTGTTGATTTTCAAACTACTTGTAGGTTAGGGGATAAACTCATCATTTGTTCTCCAAAATACCACTTGTAAGTATGGTCCAATCAAGTTCAACTTAATGACCTTGATTAACCATTTGAAGATGAAAACCTTCTTCAACCACTTGCAGGTTCACTCACCAATCATAACCACTTGTAAATCAAAATATAACAATATAAAGATATCACCTGTAGGTTTACCAAACAAACATTTCAAGAATGATGTCGATTCCTGCTCCACTCTTACCAACCTGGGAGCTCCGGCAAGTCAGGATTTCAGTTAGGAAATACTTTCCCCCAAGCCTGTCCAGCCTTGGGAGATTCTGGTACACACCTATCCCACCAACATTTTGATTTATAAAAATCTTTTGCACTTTTAACCTTCCCATCCACCATCTTCCCGAAAATATGTTTAACTTTTCCATTAAAAACCTTTTCAGCATCAAATTCTTTGATACCAGCAAAGAATTGACCTAAAATCTCAGTTTTACCTACTTTCAACTTCAAATTTTCCTTTGACAACTTAGGAAAATTTTCATCGTTCACCTCTGGAACGGAATTTTCAATCTTCTTCTCAACAGATGACTCATCTAATTTTATGGAATCAGATTCATTGTCAGAACTACTATCTGAACTCTTAACAACCCATCTTTGTTTGTTTAAATCGACACTTCTTTTGTAAAATCGTTTTGAAGTTTCACCAACTTCCAACGTCGATTTATCAACACATTTCTTTCTCATTTCAGAGTTAGAGGACACTCCCTGTTTTGAATAAGTGGACTCTTGGCAGTTCCAAGCAATATGTCCAGTCTTTTGACACTTGAAACAGATTCTTCTATCAACCCTCTGAGCAAACTTCTTCACATTTTTCTTGACTTCAGCAAGAAACTCTTGATTTGATTGTTTCCAGAATGGTTTCTTCTGCTCATCTTCAGAACTTCCTCCTGAAACAAATTTTGTTTTTGGTTTATAATTTTTCTCATTTTTATAATTTTCTGAAGAACTAAAACCAAGACCTTGCTTTTTGAAATTACCGTTGTGGTTTGGTTTCTTTCGATACCCATAACCAGAACCGTAACCCTTTTTCTTGTTCAATCTTTGTTGAACTCTTGAAGTGTATTTTTTAGGTTTTTCAGTAAGATTTAAATCTTTTATTTCAGAAATATTAATTTCTGTCAATTTGAAAACATGTTTGATCATTTCAGTTTTGACACTTCTTATTGGAAATTCTTCATCAGAATATAATTTGTCTGAATCATTCAATGTATAAGCTACTTTGATTGATCCGTCATTCAAATTAGATTTTGATAACAAGAATTCTTTATTGTAAACTCTTTTAACCTGTGAACTCGGACTCTTTTCTGCCGAACTCGAACTTTTAGACTTAGAATCCGGTTTTGACTCTTCATCCGTATCCAACACCTGATCGACCACTCTTTTTAATAACTCAGACTCATGATCAGTGTCATACGATGTGAATGTAACATCAATATTGTCTAGTAATTCATCAATGATTTCAGACTTTAAATTGATGTTGATTGCCTTTTTTAGACGCTCCTCGTTAGGATTCCTAGGAGAATAACTTTCATGGATCGGGGGCCGACATCTGTTATACTTGACACTTTGTTTCTTACCAGTATCAGTATCTTCAGACTTCTTCTCCATGAATGCTTCAAGACCTGCAACAGTCGGATAAACACGATCAATCAAATAATCACAAGTAGTGTAACTCAAAAGTAATCGTTTAATCCTTTCACTCTCAATTTTCTCAAGTTCTACTTCCTGTTTCAGCTTAGCACAGTCTTCGATGTACTCATTGATGACCCTTTGCTTTGTCATTAAAGTTGCGCTCATCTTTGTCATTGCATTTTCAATTTCTGAATTTGTCTTTTTCAGTCTATCAACTATTTTGTTCAGAACATCATATGACTCCTTCACATACTTCACATCAGACAGTAAATCTTCTTTAATTTTCTCCAACTCAGCAATCTTCTTATCTTTCTTCGCACAAACTTGGCAAGATTCTAAACACTTCAAACATGGTTTTTCAACTTCAACCAATTTTTCAACTATCTTTTCAACCTCGATAACCTTCTCGACTTCAACAATCTTTTCTACCTCTACAATTTTCTCTATTTCAACAATTTTCTCAACTTCAACAATTTTTTCGATTTCAACTATTTTCTCCACCACTTTCTCCACCTCAACAATTTTCTCTACTATTTTCTCAGTTGTTGGTTCACCATTAGCTTCTCCAGCTTCTGTCTTTTCTTTTTCATCAGCTAACATTCTTGTTGCTTCTAATTCTCTTCTCAGTCTGGCAATCTTCTTCTGATTTAGCATCTCCATTTTATCTGCAAAGAAGAAATTAAAGATGTCAGGATCTAAGCCTTTTCTAGCTTTATTAAGATGTTCTTCCTCATCATCAGTATCAATATCACTTCCAAGATCTGGAAAAATCGGGATTCTTTTCTCACTAGTCTCATTTTCACCCAGGATTCTAGCAACAAAACCCGAACCAGATGGAATATATTTATCCCAGCTAAATCCTTCAGCAACAAACTCATCATCTTGATCAATGATACCAAAGTAAGCTTTTTTATTTGCATCTTCGATCATTTTCCGTTTGTCATCAACAATTGGTCGAGCATGTGCAGTTTGTGGTTCCTTTTGTTGAGTAATTTGATGAAAAATTGATTTCTGATAATAATTGTTCTTTTCTTGATTCCCGGTTTCTTCTTGGTTTTTGCATTCTCGTTTAAAATGACCTTTTCCTTTGCAACTAAAACAGGTAACTTTCGATTTGTCAAAACCCAATGGAGAAGTAGCCATCCCTTGAAACTCATCTCTGCCAGTAATTTGTTGAAACTTTTCTGCTCTTCTCCAAGCACTAGCTAAACACCACTTCACATCCATCAACTCAAGCTCTTCAGCATCAATTTGGTCATAATCTTCTTTAGTAAGCATTGGATTACTAATCTTACCATCAATCAAACTTTCATAAGATTCCAACATAGCAACGAGTGATGCCATGTGTTGCTTGGCTATTTCTGGAGATAAATTTTGACCATTTTGAATGTTCAACGTGACATTGCACTGCAGATTTGTTGAATTCTGTTGTTGATGACTTGATGTTTTAAAGTTTGGATCAAAACTTGAATATGCAGATGAAGAAACACCACTCTGTGTCACATTACTACCCTTTGTTTCAGACGAACTGTCAGCACTAAAACCAGTTTGAATCTTTGGACTAGAACTGGGGGTAACCTCAAACTTGTTCCCTCTGTAATACAAACTTACATCTTGTTGAGCATTTGGATTTGTCATGATTGCAGCTTTCTGAATATCCAACTCCTGCTCTTCAATCTTTTGAATAAACTGTGCCAAATTCATACTCTGAGACTTTCTTAAGTGTTTCACAATCATCAAATAGGTTCCCCACTTATGCTGTGGTAGTGCTTCAGCTAGTTTATCGACCCACTCATCATCATTTTTCTCAATTTTCAATCTTCCCATTTCAAATACCAGATGACAACATCTATCAATTGTCTGCTTTGTTGTTTCATGATTGAAAGCTGTAAACATATCAAATGATTTTTTCAATAAAGCCTTTTTGTTTTTGATAAGCAACGCTTCCCAAATAGATTTAGCCGTACCATTATGTTGAAGTAAAACAGATATATCTTCTTTTATCGCTTGTTGAAGAATACTAATCATTATTTTCTCACTTGTAAACTTCAGCTTGTCACCCTCTGAATAGTCAACAATAGCTTTTCAATCCCACGTTCATTCTTAGGTTTCTCATAATCTTTCAACAACGAACACCAAGCGTCAAATTTATAAGCTTGCACCCAGTTCTCAAAACGATTCTGCCATCCTTTGAAATCCTCAATGTACATCAGTTTTGGCGGTTTCTGATGAGTTCCAGTTTCATTCTCACTGTATAGAGTTTCAGCAGCAGTAACTGGTGCAACAGGTGTAGCAAACGCATTGTAGAATTCCTCAGCCATGTTTCGGAAAAAAAATTCACACAAACACAATTTCAAGAGAAATACTATACTCAAGCGAAATACTCTTGAAGCAAAATCACAATTGAACTAAAACAACTCAAGCGAAATCACTCCAAAATGAAATAACACCCTTGAAGCGAAATAGCCTCTCTGAAGCGAAATCAGATATATTTTCAAGCGAAACCTCAAATTCAAGCGAAATCTTATCAAATCTCAAGCGAAACCAAGAATTCAAGCGAAATCTGATAGAATCCTCAAGCGAAACCACGTATTCAAGCGGAATCAAACTACTTATCTCGCTTGAACTACTGCTGACATCATCAAATTCGATCTGCTTTCAAGCGAAACTAGGAATATGATCACGTTTTAAGCTGATTTTATGTCCAAAATTCTCAAGGATTCATTAAAACATTATTATGCACTTAATATGTGGAAATCAGACCATTTTAACCGTGGAAAATGTTTCAATTTCGAAAAGAAGGTGTAGAAGTCAGAAAAATGGTTGTTTTTGGCAAGAACTCTTCTTCCTGAGCTCTGATACCACTTGTAGGATCGTGTAATGACCCAAACGAGTCAATCGGAAGAGCGCTAATCTGTTTCAGAGGTGGAAACTAAGAAACAGATGTGAAAAACAGCTTGTTTCACTATTAATCGTCTTGTATATTGACTAAAATCAGTTTACAGATCAAACGACGCTTCGGCAGCAATTCGGTACCGGAACAATGAGATATACAAATGAATTCGCTTGAAAGGTATTTATAGGAGATGAGATTTCGCTTGAGGGTGTCAGGTGACAGTTCAAGCGAAATCACTTAATGTTGATTTCGCTTGAAAGTGTCACTTGCCACTTTCAAGCTAAATCACTTCCTTCAAGCGAAATTACCTTTAAAACAACCTAAAATCTCCTATTTTCTCGTACAACGCGCCCTGATCTAATAATTCTAATACTAGACTCGATACAAGACGAAGTTGACAGACGTATGCACCAATAGTTGGGTTGGGTCCAGTGGTATCATCTATAAAAGAAATGAGCTCCAGATTAGAAAATTTTGAGGTGGAGGCGAAGCCATTAAATGGAAAATCCATCTCATTGAATCTTGGGTAAATTGCAGAAAACAACCTTTATGTATACCCAAAACTGCACTTTATACCTTTCACTATGAAATCCGCCAAAACCAACCTTTACGTTCATGTTTTGCTACAAGTTCAACCTTTACACCTAACCTAGTCAAAAAAGTCAGTTAACTTACCTCACATGCTTTGCATGTGAGGGTATTTTAGTCTTTTTAAATCCTTATTTTCTTTTCTATTTTTTGTTTCAAATATTCTATGATTTCCTTTTAATATCTGCACATACACACACATAATTAAAACTGCTAATAGTTCTTCTTTCCAGCAAGAGGATGAACTAGAACAGGTAATTCTTCTTCCGTCAAAACCATAGATTTATTCGCAGTTAATTTCCAAATTTCATGTTAGTTTCTTCATTCTCCACTCAATTTAATCATCTTTTTGCCACTTTCTTCTCGTTAATTTCTCCATTCCATTAAATTTAACCATTTCTTCTTCCGTCAAAACCCTAGATTTTTTCGCAGTTAATTTTCCAATTTCATGTTAATCTCTTCATTCTCCACTCAATTTAATCATCTTTTGCCACTTTCTTATCGTTAATTTATCCATTCCATTAAATTTAACCATTCTGAGTGCAAGAAAAATGGCCCTTCACTAATAAAAAAAGCTAAGTATCGCCGGAGGTAAAACGAAAGGTCTCCGACCGTCGCTGCTGGGGGCTCGACGAAGAGGAGATTACTCGGATTAGTGTTCGAGGTCGCCGACTACTGGCTGGACCTTTAATCCTAATCTGACCTTCGATTCTTCCATTCGCCTTTCCGGGACTGGTCTCATTGTATTTTATAGTTTGGGGGTAACAAATCGCTGAAGGCTCGACGAAGAAAAGACTCTTGGAATATCGTGCGAGGTCTAACCTGAATCACATACTGGTTGTGTTTCTAACGTGACCTTTCATTATATTTCGAGTTTTCTTTGATTCCATTCGCTGGAAGGATTGTGTTCCCTGAGTGGCAAATGCAAATGGATAGGAACGGTTATTATCGGAACTATGATAGCAGACAGGAAGAACCATGGCGGGTGGCCAAATACAAAGGAAGGAGACTCATTGACGGGGGTAAGAACAACAAGTGCCCACAAAGAAAGGAAACTTCTTTCTACATTGGTAATTTTGTTGTGGGTTTGTTTGAATGTGTTTGAATTTTGTTGAATTTGCATTAATATGGATCATATAGAATGTGTGTTTTACTTGTTTGAGTTGGTTTTTTTACAGGACAAGACACCGAGGAAGGGTGCTATTATCAAGAAGCAGATCAATGACGCTGTTGACAGGTTATATGTGTAAACTGAATCGGTTTCTTATTATTGATTTGTGTTTGTTATGGTTTGCTAAATCAGTTTAACAGTCGTGATGCTATTCAAGCCGAATCCCACATGGTTATAACATATTAATTGTGGACTTTGTTCATGGATTACAAAATAGCATCTGATTGTAAAATAGCTGTGAGGTGTTAAAAGTTTGATATGTGTTTGTAATCAATCTGTTTCTAATTGTTCATGGATTACAAAATAGCATCTGATTGTAAAATTTGTATTTAATGATTGTAAAATTTGTATGAGAAGAGGGGAAGATGAAGAAGTGGTGTAGCTGGCTCTGTTGCCAATCCATTCTTTCGTTATCCAATACCCCTCAAGATTTCAAGAAAACGTAATAAAACAGCAAACTTTCAATAGATGTATGTTGACTGATCAGTTATGTCTACAATCAAACCGATAACTTTGTATAAAAATTTAAGTAATTGGCATTATAGGTGAGGTGTAAAACAGAAATATCTGAGGAACCCAGATGGGGTTTATGTAAGAATCGATTAAGGATGGAACAATGTAGAATTAGTTTTCTTAATTTTATATAAACACAAGTTAATATTCTGTTTTTTTTTTTTTTTAATTTATAAAAACACTAGTTTCATTGTTTCTGGGTTTGAAAGGATGGATTGAGGAAGACAATGTGGAAATGACAATAATACCCTCACATGCAAAGCATGTGAGGTGATTTAACCAAGAATATTAACAGAGTTTGTGTTAAAGGTTGAACTTGTAGCAAAACATGAACGTAAAGGTTGGTTTTGGCGGATTTCATAGTGAAAGGTATAAAGTGCAGTTTTGGGTATACATAAAGGTTGTTTTCTGCAATTTTGTCTTGAATCTTGCATGACGGATAATAAACACACGTGAAGTGGCAGTAGCAAGGCATCGATATCCTTTATATTGAGAGTTGTCCCCAAGAAAAGTGCATGGAATGTTGCGTGGTTCCAGTTTGTGTTTTGAATAATCACGCAAACACGGGAACACTTGACAGCCAAACACCCGAAAATTACCAAATTGAGGGTCTTGATTGAAGATTAACTGAAACGGGGATTTGTTGTCCAATAATGGTGTGGGTAAGCGATTAATAATAAGGGTTGTCGATGTAAAAGTATCTACCCAGTAACTTGCTGGAATATGAGCGTTGAATAACATTGCAAGTCCTGTTTCAACAATATGACGACGCTTTCGTTCGGCTTGTCCATTTTCTTGGGGTGTATATGGACACGATAAACGATGAAAGGTACCATTATCTTCAAAAATTTTGCGAACTCTGTGATTTACAAATTCCGTACCCCCATCGCTTTGGAACACCTTGATCTTTCGGGAGCATTGTGTTTGTACAAGGTTGATGAAAACAGGTAAAATGGAGTAAAAATCCGTTTTAGATTTGAGCGGATAAAGCCATGTAAACCTGGAAAAATCATCAATAAAAGCCACTTAATATCGAAAACCATCCATAGAACAAATAGGAGCCGGACCCCCATAAATCACAATGTATCATATCCAAAGGAAAAGAGGCACGCTTAACATTAACATTAAAAGATTATCTTTGTCCTTTTGCAAGTTGGCACGAAGTGCAAATAACTGGTTTAGGTAAAAAAAAAAAAGAAGCTTTATTTGAAATTCCAGTAGCAACATGGGCTTGTGGTTCATTCTTGAGCAC
The DNA here is from genome assembly GCA_030545235.1 of Helianthus tuberosus. Classification (NCBI taxonomy): domain Eukaryota; kingdom Viridiplantae; phylum Streptophyta; class Magnoliopsida; order Asterales; family Asteraceae; genus Helianthus; species Helianthus tuberosus. The sequence continues at coordinate 40,111,513 of CM060360.1, read as the reverse complement.
ATAAAGACCATTCTCACATCTGCCTCTAGCGAGTACCTGTTTTGTTTGTCGGTCCTGAATAGTAAAGAACGGTTGAAAAAATAACACATCCACGGGATAGTCCATAGTTAATTTGCTAAGTGATAATAGGCGCTTTTTAAGATTGGGGATAACCAAAACATCCTTTAAAGGAATATTATTCGAAATAACAGTTGAACCAATATGAGTAATAGGCAATTTGTTACCATCACCAAACATAACATGTGATGTACCTGGATATGGAGCTGTCTGATTTAAATCGGCACATTCAGGGGCCATGTGATCAGTAGCACCCGAGTCAGCATTCCAGTCAGGACCATCCTCGGTAACATGGCATTGAGCATGAAAAGCTTTTGCCAAAAATTCATTAGTGGATGCAGCTTTGTTGGCATAAGTATGCAGATTAGGACAGGAAGAGGCATAATGGCCAGAAGTGCGACAAAGTTGGCAGTGAGGAGGCCTACGAGCTGATCCGTGACCCCTACCACCAGCATAAACACCTAGAGATCCAGGGCCTCGAGATCCAAATCCGCGTCCCCTGCCCTGCTGAAAAGAAGAGGACCGATTCTATTGGGCGTGAAATGCAATAGGGGCAGGGGAACCATGGAGAGATTTCAAAAAAAGTTTCTGACTTTCAGTTTTGTTAACTAATTCACAAAATGGTAAGGTAGGTGTGTTGGCTCGAATAGAAGTAGAAAACGTTTCATAAGATGGTCCCAAACCACAAAGAAACCAGTGATTTTTATCAATATCTGCAACAGGATGTCCTATTGCAGCCAATTGATCACAAAAACCTCTAAACTTGCGACTGAAATCACTAACCAAAGAGTTACCTTTAGTGAGTTGACGAAAAGAATCAGCAACACATGAATGCGTTCAACCGAAGAATTGGTGTAGGCTGCTTCAAGGGAAACCCAGATCTGCCGAGCACCGGTAAGTCCAATAATCTCAGTGGCTGCTTGTTCAGAGAGAGAGGACTTGAGGAGAATAATTGCATGTTGTTCATTATCAGCCCAGGTAGCATAGTCGGGATTAGGAGTGACTTTATCATCAACAGTGAGGTACGGGGAGGGGAAGGAGAGGATCCGTCAATATGTGGCAGTAATTTTTTATAGGCAAAAAGGGGCTGGATATTATCACGCCATATGAGATAGTTGTCTGATGTGAGTTTGTTGGCCATTAGATGTAAAAGGGTATTCATGGAGAAGGAGGAAGATGGTGCAGTAGCCATAACAGAAGAAAAAGAAAAAAAAAAAAAAAAAAAAAAAAGAAGAAGAAGAAGAAGAAGGAAAAGGAAAAGGAAAAGATGGACGACAGTCTAGGAAGAAGGAGAAATTTTAGAGAGGAGGGAGAAAGGCTAATACCATGTGAATGTTTGACATCGATGTGGGAGGTTAGAGCATTGTATTTATAATTAAAATAATACAATAATATCTCCTATGATTGAGGAGATCAACAATAAATCAGGAAAACTAAATAAATACAAATTAATGTACATAATGAGGAAATTATTTACTAATAGTGATCCTTCCGGGTTTGGGACCACGTGTCCCTTGTTATCTCCTACAAATTAGCTCTCGTTGTCTCCTTGCTCACTGATTTTTAACAAATTAGCTAGTTTGCTCAAACAATTTTGTGTTCATCGATCCAACCAGTTCTAAGACCATGTGTAGTGGGGCTTGAAGATCAAGCCCTTCGCTTGGGCATTATGTGACTTGTGGCACCAAGCTCCTTCTTAAAGATCAAGCCCCTCCATTGGCGTTTTCACAAACACGCCAACACCAATTTTGATTGAATCACGCCCGGGGGCGGTGTACGGGGCATTATGGGGCGTGATCTTTGACACTTCTTGCCCAATCACATTTCTTGTTTATTTCTCTATATTACATAATCAATGTTTTAAAAGTTTGGTTATTAAAAGATTTATAAAAGTACAAGTGAGAAAATATACAAAGTGTTTGAATGATTAGACGACCACTCAAAACATTCCCGCCACCGACTTTGCTTGATACATAAAAGACACACTAAATCCAATCTCCTTCATCTCAAATAGTGTGATATTCACATGCCTAATCACTCTTTCTGCTCCTTCGGCAACAACATGCTCCTTATTGCCATACCTAGAAATATGGATTCAATAATACCGCAGTTCACATCTTGGTGATCCATACAATCTTCTAATTAACACCGCCCCTTATAGTGGAATTGATCAAACGATATAAACGGTCAAGTTGCATCATGCTCCATAAACCAATGCTCATGAAAAAACTAGAAGCTTCTCTTGGATCTAACTGTAGAAGATCATTTGTTAAAATCCAGCATAACTATAACCATTTGGAGAAAAATATAAGCAGTTTAGCGCTTAAAAAAAGAAGAAGAAAAAACTGTAACCACATTAAAAGAAAAAGATAATTTTATAGATTTTGCAAAAGTTTTCAATCGATCACCGTCGTTGCTCGAAAGCGGTCCCAACTTCGGTTATTTTAAATTGCTTGATAGGACTAGAAAACCTATGCAATTAGAACCGAAATTTGCGACCGGCTAAAACAGTCGTAAAATTAGCGACTGCTTTGCGACCGAAATTAAAGTGGTCACAAAGGTAGTGAATGAAAGTGACCCGGTCGCAAAACGGTTGCAAATATCGCAACTGTCTCTTTTGGTCGCAAATTTGTCGCAAAAATCTTTAAAAAGTATTATTTAAAACCAAAGTACAAATTATGGTTGTAAATCGATCGTAAACTTTGCGACTGCCTTGCTCGGTCGCAAAAAACATACGAATAATATAAAGAATAAAATAAATAATATTCCACAGTTGCAAATTGATAGCAAATTTTATGACCGCTTTTTTATGTCGCAAAAAATATAAATAAGTAATATAAAACAGTCACAAACTTTGCGATTAGCTTTTCAGATAAGAACGGTCGCAAATCAGCCGCAAATTTTGCGACCGGCTATTTCGATCGCAAAATAATTTGAATAATAAAAAATTACAAGTTTTGCTACCACCTTTTCGGTCGCAAAACTATTAAAAACAAAATAAAATAATACTTAAATGTCAAATGTAAATGTCATCATTTAAGGTTATTCACGGTCAATGATGATGAACTTTGACTAATCAAGACTCGTCATGACATATTATGACTTTGTATGGTCCAGGGCCGGCGCTAAGAATTCGTGTACTCTGTTCGAGCTTAAAAAAATGTGCTCTTAGGCCTTAAAGAAATTGGGTATTTGGCTCACTAAAGATCTAAACCTAATGCTAAAGGGGTTAATAACTAATCTAAACCATAATAATAGTTTTGTAAGAGGGACTATGTTGGTATTTTTATGGATGTACCCGATTAAAAAAAGTATTTTACATAAACATATCAGGGTTTTTTCATAAAAACGTGTCCCTCGAAATATTGAGCCCTGGCCGGTGGTCCTCCCCCCCCCCCCCCCCACTCCACCCCAGGGCCGGCCATGGTATGGTCCACCAAGATATGTATGACCTAAGATGCCTCATTACATCATTCCACTACAAGAAAAGACCACTATTAGCGGCGTGTCGCCGCTATTGGTCGATCCGCGTCAAACCCAAACCCCAGCCGTTGATCATTATTCTGATCTAACGGTTGGGGATTAAAGAGGCAATACCGGCGACAGCTTAGGATCAATAGCGGCGACATCCTTTCTCCGCTAAAAGTAGGTGTCCCACTTTAATCCCCAGCCACATATATCTTATCCTAGTTAACCCTGGTTAACCTAATAGCGGCGACAGACGAATCAGTAGCGGCGACAGATCGTCGCCGGTAATACTCTTTCCGTAAAAGTCCTTCACAGCGCCATTTCTTCCCTCCTCCTTCACTTTTCCCCCCAAACCTCTTCATCTTACCGCCGGAGAACCGCCAATTTTCACCAAATCAGTTAGTTTAACTTATTTTTTGTTAAATCTCTTCTCTATTTTGTTATTTACATGTTATAGACTTTAATTTTTGCTCGTTTTTGTGTATATTTATGTTTATGGAAGAAAATTCGGATCACCACCATCACCTCTCCGGTCACCACCACCACTTCTCCGGTCACCACCTCGTCTCCGCGGTCTACATCTACTTGAAAGCTTGAAATTACGGTTAGTTTTATATGAAATTTTTCAGAGTTTAAAAATTGTATAATTTTTTGTTTAGTTATGTAAATGTATATGTAAGAATGTATGTTTGTATGTAAATGTTTGTGAAAATGTATAATGTAGGTGTATTTGGTGAAAATGAGTATATATAGGTGTATGTATTTGTCTGTAGGTGTATGTATGTGTATGTTGGTGTATGTAAGGATGTATATTTGTATGTAAATGTTTGTGAAAATGTATAATGTAGGTGTAATTGGTGAAAATGAGTATATGTAGGTGTAATAGGTGAAAATGTATAATGTAGGTGTATTTGGTGAAAATGAGTATATGTAGGTGTATGTATTTGTGTATGTAGGTGTTTGTATGTGTATGTAGGTGTATGTAAGGATGTATATTTGTATGTAAATGTTTGTGAAAATGTATAATGTAGGTGTAATTGGTGAAAATGAGTATATGTAGGTGTAGGTGTATGTATTTGTGTATGTAGGTGTATGTAAGCATGTATGTGGGTATGTAAGTCTATGATTGAATGTATGTATGTAGGTGTATGTAAATGATAAATAATTGTGCTTGTAAGTGTTTGCAATTGGTGAAAAATGTGTATGTTAGTATGTGTGTTTGTATAAAGTATGCAAATGTGTATGTATAAATTTTGTGGTTTTGATCAAAATATGTGTTTGTAAGTATGTATGTGTATGTGTAAGTATGTACATGTGTTTTATAAGTATGTATGTGTGTTGGTAGTATGTTAATATGTGTGTATAAAGTATGTAAATTTATATTTAACTTTGAAAGATATATATTAGTTAGGAAATACCCTCCTTGCATTAAAATTATCATTTAAAACATAACGAACATAGAAAATACCCGTCAAAATTGAAATCACCATTTAAAACAAAAGGAGCTAAGAAAATACCCGCCAAAATTTAAACCATCATGAAGAACATTACATATTTAAAAAATCGTGCCTGATATTGAATACATCATTTCAAACATAACGAGCTAAGAAAATACCCAATCGAAATTGAAATCATGATTTAAAACATAACGTTCCGCCCAAAATTTAAAACAATCATTAATAACATAACAAGCTTAAAAAATTGTGCCCGTGTTTGAATTAATCATTTTAAACATAACAAGCTTAGAAATACCCGCCCGAAATTGATTTAGAAATTAATTTCGGGTTGTCCCCGTTTATCTTGGGACTGCTTTTTGAATACTTTATCTCATTTAGGATGTGAATGTGTATTACATGATTGTTTGTTTAAGAAGGATTCGGTTATCATTTTCTCTTTGCTCCTCGGGTATATATATCATTACATATATACTTGGGAGCTAAGAGGAAATGCTGCCGAATTTTTCTTAAACAAACAATCATGTAATACACATTCACATATGAGATAAAGTGTTCAAAAAGTGGGTTTAGCAGCCTACCCTTGTCATGTTAATCCTAAATTAGATTTTCTTTCAGTTGCATAATGCCTATCGATAAAAGTTGGATTGATTCCCCACGCCATTCACCTCGCTACAAGCAAGGACTCAAGTCATTTATCGAGATGTGTGAAAGAGTGATAAAAAACCACGATGAAGTTAGATGATCGTGTACCCAATGTAAAAATTACGGCTTAAAAAATATGGCAGAAATGAAATACCATTTGCGTATTAACAGTTTTTGGAAGGAATACACGAAGTGGACCTATCACGGGGACACGACTCCAATTGCAGAAGTAAACGATGTTGCGCCACAAGACGGTATGGGAAACGTTATTGAAGACATTAGGGGGGAGCGTATGGAAGAAGATACATACCTTAACCAAGAGAACTCGAATGGAGATAGTAGCGGTGTTGTTGATGATTTTGAAGACCTGGTAAAGGAAGTTGAAACAGAATTATATCCTGGTTGTACCAAGTATTCTTCTATCGACTTTTTAGCAAAGCTTTTGAATATAAAGGATACGTACCATTTGCAAAATGAAGCAGTATATCGAATCCTCTTGTTGTTGCGAGAGTCAATGCCAGAAGGCAACAAGATTCCCCTTTCGTATTATGTAGCTAAGAAGACATTTAAGAAGATTGGTTTGGCATATGAGATGATAGATGTGTGCACAAATGATTGTGCTCTCTTTTGGAAAGAAAACGAGTCCTTGCAAAATTGTCCCGTTTGTAATGAGAGTCGATGGGTCGATAAAGACACAAAAGGCATGAAGGTGGCTCGTAAGGTGTTACGATACTTTCCTTTGACGCCTAGACTACGACGTTTGTATTGTTCAAGGCACACAGCGAAAGATATGATATGGCATAGTACCGGACGATCGGAAGATGGGACTATGCGTCATCCAGTTGGTGGATCTGCATGGCAAGACTTTGATAAAAAGTACCCAAACTTCGCGATGGAGCCACGAAATGTTCGCTTAGGGCTTGCAGCTGACGGTTTTAATCCCTTTAACAACGGTAGTGGATCCTCAACTCATAGCACGTGGCCGGTTATACTCACCACATATAATCTGCCTCTCTGGCTATGCATGCGAGAGTCCACATTCATGTTGACCTTGTTGATTCCTGTCCATAAATCACATGGGAAAGACATGGACGTTTTCCTTAGACTGTTAGTGGATGAGCTTAAGAAATTGTGGCAGACAGGTGTATGTACTAAAGACGCAGCAACAAACACATACTTCACAATGAAGGCGGCGTTGTTATGGACCATAAATGACTTTCCAGCCCGTAGTAGTCTATCAGGTTGGAGCGGACAAGGCTACATGGCATGCCCAACTTGTAACCAAGACACTCCTTCAATACGTGTAACTGGTAAATGTGCTTATGTTGGTCATCGCCGGTTCTTAGATGCCAACCATCCTTGGAGAACAAGTCTCGACTTTAACGGGAGACACGAGACCCTCCGAGACAATTTAGCCCAGCTGACATAGAAGCTCAACTCGGTGGTTTAGTTAATCGTCTACCAGGTAAGCATCTAGATTTTGGAGGTGGGAGGATAACCCGGTCAGATTTCGAGTTGAACTGGACCAAAAGAAGCATATTTTTTTGACCTTGAGTATTGGTCTTCTCTGCAGCTGAAACATAACTTAGATGTAATGCATATAGAGAAAAATGTGTGCAACAGCTTGCTCGGTACTCTTCTAATGAACGATAAGAGCAAAGACACGCCAAATGCGCGGTTCGACTTGGAAAAACTAAACATTCGGCCGACACAATGGCTGGAACAATCGGGTGGCAAGTTCTTAAGTCCCCACCCAAAGTACTCATTCAAGTCCGATGATCGAAAATTTTTTTGTCAGTTTATAAAAAATGTTAAATTACCAGATGGGTTTGGATCTAATATCAGTAAGAGGGTGACAGATAACAATGCTAACATTACCGTGTTGAAATCTCATGACTGTTATATCCTCATGCAATGTTTGATACCGATTGGGGTTAGAGGGCTTTTGACTAAAGATACATCTACACCAATAGTAGACCTTTGTATGTTCTTTAAGCAACTTTGCTCTAGAACACTATCGGTGGATGATATGAAGAAAGCAAAGGATGACATTGTTACCATCTTATGCAAGTTAGAGATGATCTATCCACCTCCGTTTTTTGACATTATGGTTCATTTACTTGTGCATTTACCTGATGAAGCGATTGCGGGAGGTCCAGTAGCTTTTAGATGGATGTATGCATTTGAAATGTACATGAAAAAACTAAAGAACTATGTCAAAAACCCGGCAAGGCCTGAAGGTTGTATAGCTAAAGGTTATGTGTTTGAAGAAGCTCTAAAATTTTGTTCAATGTACCTTAAAGATGTTCAGACTAAGTTCAATCGCCCAGATAGAAACGATGATGTCATTTTTGAAAAAAGAAAGTTATGGGTGTTTGAGTCCAAATGTCGTCATGTTGGCGCAACAAAGAATAAATATCTATCATTCATCGAAAAAAGCAAGATGGAATGGTTTGTCCTCGAAAACTGCGCAAAAGTTAGGGAGTACATGAAGTGAGTGTTTCTATCTTTAACTTTTCATAATCTGTTAATTGGTATTTTTCATTCATTTCTTATATTTGTGATCAATGTAGTGAATTCAAACATACACATCCCCAAGATGATCTTAAAACCAAATTTCCGGGATGGTTTCTCCATAAGGTATAATACATATATAACACTCATTACTCTACACTTGCTAGGTAATACATATATAACAAACATTATTACTCTATATTTGTTAGGTCCATTCGATGAAAACACAAAATTCTCCAGAATTCCACCCGGAGTTGTATGCTCTTTCAATTTGTGCGAAAATGACTGCTTACACTTACACTGCTTGCATAGTCAACGGTGTTAGGTTTAAGACACTTGAACGTGATGCAAAATGCGCAACGCAAAACTCTGGGTGGAAGTGGTTGGAGTGAACGGTGTGAAATTTTATGGCCAATTAGAAGAAATTATTGAGTTGCGTTATACAAATGATTATTCCACTGTCCTATTTCGGTGCAAGTGGTTTGATACTCGAAGGGGTGTAAACCATGACAATAATATCACCAGTATAAGCACTGAACATGAATGGGAGAAAGACGATCAACTCATATTTGCTTCGCAAGCCGAACAAGTGTTCTTCATCCAAGAAACGTCTCGAAACCAAAAAAATAAACATAGGTGGCTAGTCGAAAATGTTAATCATCGAAAAATTTGGGATCGGCCATTAAGTGATGACCGCGTTAATAAGGTTTAAAATGTTGACAAAGGCTTAGAAGATATTGACGTTGTCGACAACAACTCTTCATCTAACTGTCCACTTGTCATTGACTTGACCCAATACTTTCAAATTGGATCTTCTCATGTTACTGCGGGTGAGCCTTCAATTGAAGTTGATCCCCCAACGGCTACCGTCGATGAAGTGTTTGAGGTCAAGACTGATTGTGATGAGGTCGAGGCTGATTGTGATGCGGATGATCCCGATTATGTGGAGTCTGACTAAAAGAAAAGTTATTGTAATTTATATTGATTTGTATTTGATAAACACATGTTTGAAATATTTATTTGAGTTTGAGTTACACTTGTTGTACTTTCCCTTAATTTTTATTAGATACACATGCTGTAACATTTGTAACTTTATAGGGATTATGTTTTCGGTATTGCTTATATTCGCTTATCTGATGGCGGATGTGGCCCCTAGGGACATGGGGGTGACGGCGCTGGTGATCCACCGCCTCCTGGTGGATTTCGTGGCACGCACGAGACTGACGGTAAGTATTTTACTAAATTATTTTGTAGTCCTTATATTTTATATATTATAAATGTTGTTACTAATTACTTTTGTTTTAATTGCAACGGTTCCCCCGAAGAGGGTTAGGGGGAAAGCCAAAAACGAGAAACTACGACGTCTGGTAAAAGCGGGGGGGGGGGGCTGTATCGCTTACGTTTGACAGACAGGTCACGTATACCCTTCTTGGTAAATCAAGAGATATGTTTTCAAGGGAGGCCGGCCTGTATATGTGGCGGACCATCCCGTTCGATAAAATTGGATGGGATAACGTTTCACAATCGCACAAGGATGCCCTCATGAACCACTTAAGGGTAAATAACTTATATGCATAAAATTTTATCAAATATTTAAGCACATGCAAATCTAATTTATATATGATATTTTAACTTTTTTTATTTAATTTGTAGGAAAATTTCAATTTTGATGAAGTGGAACGTGATTTAGAGGCGAGAAACTTGACGGGTGGTATTAGGACTGTGCTTATGAAGCGGTGCTCTGACCACAAGTACGAAGCTAAAAAATTATTTAAGAGCCAAGGAGGTTACAATGATATTGAGAGGGAAAGGGCATACCATCCCGCGGATATGCCCTATGATAACTGGTTGAGAACCATCGAAGGTTTCCGGGAAGCAAAATATATTAAAAGAAGCAAGTCCAACAAACTAGTACGCGAGAAACAACAATTCCCATACCGTGGGGGGACATCGTCGTACGGTAGCACCTCCTATAAAAATGTAATGTTTTATGTATGTGTATGTGTAAGATTTTGTTTATTTAATGTCTAATCTAAGTTTAATGTTAAACAGGATATGGATTGGGTACCTACGTATGCTAAAACCCACACGGACAATCAAGGGAATTGGGTTGATCCGGTTGCTGAACAAAATTACGTAAGTATTTCTTTTAAGTATTATTTTCTATAACAAATATATATATATATACACACATATATATTTAATCATCTTCGTAAAATACAGATACAACAGGCCACAAATGAATGGAGCGGTGATGGTCCTCCAATTGCCCCGTATCAGGAAGCGTTGGGAGAGCGGCGAGGATGGTACCGCGGGATGGGGCCTAAACCTTCTTCCAACACGTCCTCGAACATGTCGTCTTCGCAAGCTCGGACGCAAGAACCCTTTTCCGAGGTAAACTACGCAATTTATAAAATGACAAACGAACGCATGTTTCCTTGTTAATTATATGTTGGTAGCGTTAATTAATATGCTAATATACGTTTTGATATCTATTATTGTATGATTTTGTTAACAGCTTGTTCCAAACCCCGTCATTTTTGAACCAACTTAACAACTATCTTGCTTCACAAGGAAAAGGAAAAGGAAAGTCAAACGACTACGATTCTGATGACTTATTCGATAATGATTCCGACGACGAGTGACTTGTTGTTTTTAATGTATGATTTAATTAAACGTTGTAGGGTTATAATGTACGACTTAAACATAGTTTTTAATTATATTACCTTTAGTATATGTTCATGGCTTGAAATAGGCAGGTTCTGTTTTTTCGATCGTAAAACTGGCTGGGTGCTCTATATACAGCTGTTGTATTAAAAAAAAAGACTTTTAGCGGCGACACATGTCGCCGCTATTGCCTTTAACCCTTTACCGACCATGACTAATATCGGCGACCATTTAGCGACGACACGTGTCGTCGCTAAAGGTCTAAGATCAATACCGGCGACGTAGACCTTTAGCGACGACAGGAGGCCAATAGCGGCCGATCAATACCGGAGACCATTTACCGGCGACATGTCGCCGCTAAAGGTCAATACCGGCGACATTTTCCATCAATACCGGCGACAGCTGTCGCCGCTAAAGGTGGTCCATTCTTGTAGTGTTCCTAGTTATTCATGACCTAAGATACACAGTTAATCACAATAAAACATTACCTTAATTTTGTCTATTAAGGTCTATCATGTCTTGTCAAATAGGGTTAGTGATATTTAATTAGGGTAGTGTATACTTAATTTAGGTAATTGAAGTTCAAGCATGGTGATTGATGGTTTAACTAGGATTAATATTATTCTATTATGACAAACGGTAATACTTTACGGTTAATTAAGCCCAATTATGGTAAATTAGGTTTTGATGGTCAATTATCATCATTGTAGATCAAGTAAGTTGATTGATGGTCAACTTAGGTAATAAGGGAATGCAAGATGTATTATTTTACTACTATGGAGAGTTTTATGGAAAGAAAAAAAATACAAAGATGGTTAATGAAGGTAAATTAGGGTTATTGGTGATTCAAATAGGGACAATGATGATACTTTAGCATCATTTAGGCCTAAGTCTGTTACATTTGAGGTGTGCATGCTTAGTTTTCGTAATTAAAGGTAAATAACAGTGATTGATGGTTCAACAAGGGTCATCAATTTTAATTAGAGCAAATGGTGATACTTTATGGTAATTAGGGTAAGTGATGGTTCAATATAAACAAGCAACGACCTAATATGACCTAATGGTCGTCCTTAGTAGTTTCATGGGCGATTATTGTCTTTCATGGCCAAAAAAGGTTAATGATGGTAAGCATGGTCCTTGTGTCATTCATGATACCCCAGGGTGGATTACGACCAATCTTGTAACTTATAAGACATATATAATCCATTATAATTTGTTATGACTTATTATGATTTATTACAACCTAATCTCAGTCCCTACCATTTGGTGCAGTGGCAAAGGCAATGAAGATAAGAACTAGGCCTCTTTTGGAGGTCGCAAGTTCGAATCTGAGCCAACACGGGTTTTCATCCCACTGTGCGTTACGCCAGGGAGTCTCAACTCTTGTAGCGGCGCAACGTTTGTCAAGTGGCCGTCGACGGTATGGTTTCTCGTGGTGACACGGACAGGTCCCGTAAGCTGTTGTAAACCAGAAGAAAAAAGCGGTTGTAAGTGTGCAGTTGCCAGTCGCAAATAGACAACGATCGCACTTCGGTCGCAAAAACTTATTAGCGACGAGGGTATTTGCGACCGTCTTTCCGGTCGCAAATAAGTCGCAAAACGCCTTTTGCGGCCGAAAAGGTAGTCGTAAATTTTGATAAGGCTAAATTAAAGACGTAGTAGTTCTCATTATCCTCCCTTCCATGTCATATGCATGCTTCTTTCCTGGCCCTGTTAATGGGCTGAATCTTTTGATTTCTTTTATCGATCTACTCTAGTAAAACTTTCCAAAAATAATCCATGATCAATACCTCACAAGTACCAAATGGAAACATCGTGATCTCAAATAAGTGCCACTGTTGGTGCACCAATCATCGATGTTGCAATGACAGGCTAGTAGTCACCCTATATATTAATATATGCACATGCTCGGCTACTTGAATACTAAAAGTCTGAGAGGTTGCATGACTACTTTAACACTTATTTGGAGTCATATAACATGAGACCAAATCCTTATCTTTTAAGGGAACACACAATAATGAGCACAAGTAAGTGTATTGCATGATAAAGGTTTCAAGATACGAATCCAAAACATCAAATATGATATGGAGCTGAAATTGGATATTAGATAAGAGTAAAGCAGAAATGTACCATATCCTCAAAGGCCAAACTACTTATACAAAGAAATGGTTAAGATACTAACAGGTTGGTTTTATCAGTTGTTTTTTTCTCGAGGATGGGATATATCAGGACACCATCGTCAATAATCTTTTTTTTTAATAGATATTTTTTCTAAGACACTATATATGGCACAACTTCAAGAATATGTTGACTTGACTCGAGCCCGTCAAGTCAAGTACGCTTACTACCATTGGCTTTTTTATAGTCTTAAACCTCCAGCATGGTTTTCAAAGTTATCTATTGCTCTCTTTACGTATAAATTCACTCCGTCTTATTCTGATTCGGATACATCAACGCTTCTTTAATATTGGGGAGTCTTTAATTGTGACATATTTGATTAGGCACTAGTCATATCAAATCATGGTTGAGGCTTTATAGTATCTTGTCTTAACTCATCTAGAGATTACATATAGTCAATAATGCTTTCATTTTTTTTTTCGGAAACCTACTAACCATCACTAGATCGCGATCATGCACATTTAGAGTTCCTACTATGGTTTCATGCTTATGTAGACGTTGATTGGGTTGCTTTTCCATATATCATTGATCCAGCACAGGTTATTGTGTATTTCTATGACCCAATATCATTAGTTGGAGTTACAAGAAACAACATACGGTTACCCATTCTAGTATTGAGGTAGAGTATGGTGCTCTTGCTCACGCTACTATTAAGCTTTTGTTCGATGCTGCAACAATTGGGTGTTAGGGTTTTGTTTATAAAGGGGGTGTGTATTTCTATGACCCAATATCATTAGTTGGAGTTACAAGAAACAACATACGGTTACCCATTCTAGTATTGAGGTAGAGTATGGTGCTCTTGCTCACGCTACTATTAAGCTTTTGTTCGATGCTGCAACAATTGGGTGTTAGGGTTTTGTTTATAAAGGGGGTGGGGGGAAGATATAACCTGTTAAAAGAGGGTGAATTAAATAAATTAAGACAATTACTAAATTACCCCTTATCAAGTTAGTTTTGTTAGAGTGTTAGTCATTTTGAATGGATTTGAAAAAAAAAAAACCTTTTTTGGATGGATCTAGCAAATGTGAATAAACATCAGGGATGATTTTGGCAATTTACTCTACCTTAAGGGTGCTATATCTCTTGGATTTTCTAATTGTAGATCCTCTACTGTAGATAGTTATGCTTATGCATATGGATATATTGAATGGGCTAGTTCTCCATGCTATTGTTGATCCACCAAAAGATAATATGTATTTCTTAGACCAATCGAATGTGTTGGATCGAGTTCCAAGAAACAACATACACTTGCTCGCTCTAGTACTAAGGCGGAGTATAGTGTTCTTTCTCACATCGATGTGGAGCTTCGTTGGATCACTTTTATTCATTATGAGTTGCAAATACCTCTCGCTAGTCCACCTACATTGTGTATAACAATATTGGCACTAAATTTTTAGTAGTCAGTCTGCTGTTGATCATCGGCATGTAAAATATACATTGAGATTGACCTATATTTTATTTGAAATATGGTGTCAACTCAGAGCCTCATCAAAGTTTGTTGTGTTCCTTTCACCGTTTAGATTGCACATTTTCAGACCAAAGAGTTATCCTCTACACGGTTGACATTCTTCGATCGAAATTTCGAATCGTTGTCCACTTCTTGAGGCACATAGTTATTTTGAATCTTTTATTTTATTTTTAACATTTATATGTTTTCTCTTTTGTGCCATTCATAGATGGCCAAGAACATCAACAAACAACATAAAGAACATCGATCAGGTAACATAGAGTAATAAACTATAAGAACAATAAGCACCAAGTATCGCAATCAGTCTCATGAAAATTCCCAAGCCGAAAGACTCTCGATCGGTGTTCCTTTCCACCCGATGATGACGGATTTACCGTCCATATCAAACGTACAAGAACTTCCACAAGAAAACTTCTCAGCCACCAACTTTGCTTGACTTAAAGAAGAGACACTAAATCCAATCTCCTTCATCCCAAATCGTGCAAAAAATTTCCTCCAAACATCAATATTGACATGCCTAATCACCCTTTCTGCTCCATCGGCAGCCACCATGCTCCTTATCGCTTCACCTAGATATATAGATTCAGTTATACCGCGATTTTCATCTTCGCGATCCATGCAATCTTCCAAAGAATCAAACACTGCCCCGTAGTAGAACAATGCTTCGATCAAGCGGTTCACAAAGTTGGGTGAGTTTAGATTCGCTGCAACTTCGCACATCACCATAACACGAGGATTAATACTCTTTATAACCTTCATTAACGATTCTAAACGATCCTGTTGCGTGATCAAGCTCCATAAACCGTACAATGAGAAGACACCCAAAGCTTCTCTTGGATCCAACTCAAGAAGATCTCTGTTAAAATCTAGCATATCTTTGACTATAACCACGTTATAAGAAAAAGATAACTTTATAGATTCTGCAAAACTCTTCAACCGATCACCGGTTTTCTTGATTTCCTGTTCGCGACCAGTCCCAACCGCGGTTACTTTAAGATGCTTAATAGGAAAATCAGGTTGAGATGCAAGAGCTTGCATAAGAATCATAGTCTGTACGCCTTGTCTAATTGCGAGTTCGATTACATGCACTCTTTTCGACCTGGATACACGGTCCACCAAAGCCTGCACGCCCGAAAAATGACCAGCCTGGTAAAATGGTAACTTTTGATAAATCGAAAGTAGAGTCATAGTAGTGTTTATTATTCTCCCTTGCGTGTCATGTTCTTGTTTCTTTCCTGACCCTGTGAATGGGGGGATTCTCCCGGTTTCTTTATCGATTTTCTCTCGTAACGATTTCGAAAAGTAATACACAATTCTTTGAATCGGGTTACCCGAGCTTGAAGCCAACACATCACACTGGTCGAGAAGCTTACGCGATCGATCAAACTGTTGGTGGGCGACTTTTTCTGAGGAAAGCAGAAGATTTTCAATGAGTTGAACATCTTTGAGTTCTTGATCAGAAAGGCCCGAGAATGAAACCGGGTACCTACACATAAAGATTACTTTTACCTACACATATATTCATGCCACGTCAACTGCCATGTCGGATGCCACGTCAACTGCCACGGCGACTGCCACGTCGGATGCCACGTCGGATTCCACGTCAGATGTTTTCTAAACAAATTGTTGTACTTTTAACCACACATATAAATGACTTTTAGCAACACATATATTTGTAGGTATAACTTGCTATATGCCTACATAAAACTTATGTGTGGGTAATAACTTATATCCACAGTCATGAGCCTACACATCATTACACTTATTTTATGTGCAGGTAAAGACAACTACCAACACATTATATGCTTTTTCCCACATATGCTTTGTGTTGGTAAAGAACCAAATTTCTTATAGTGGATTGTATGAACCGTTCTCCGCCTAACCGAATAACCTCATCGGTTGATAACTTACGCGATCACTCGATTCAGTCTTAGCCACACCGTCACGATCACTTGGCGCTCGTGGTTTAATAAGCTCAGAGTACTGAGATACGATATCCGCGAGCTCCTGCATGTTATGCTCGTATGAACATAATGGTGGTGTGGTGTCTTGAAACAAGGCATCTAAGTGTTGATCCCTTGAGTCGTCTTCTTTGAATAATGGATGTAGCTTTTCGATTTCTTTCTGGTTCTCCATGATTTCGGGATATCAGAGACTTATGCAACCAGTACGGATATGTATACAGATCGTAACTCCAAATACAGAAGACAAGGAAAAACATACAAGTCAATTTCATATATTAACTTGCGGGAAAAATTGATGTTAACGTTGTCGATATGTTTGATGTTGTTGTATAATTTGTGATATTCAATGTTTGCTTTGAAGTGTTCAGAAGATGCTATAGCAGTATGGATCCTTTGATGTGTTCAGAAGATGCTATCAGCAGTATGGATCCTTTGATGTGTTGAGAAGATGCTATCAGCAGCATGGATCCTTTTGACGTGTTTAGAGGATGCTATCAGCAGTATGGACAGTGACGTTTCCTGGGTACAGAATATTTTTAGAAATTTTAGGTCGTTGATTATAGCGGTCAGTTCAGGTCGGGTCATATAGGACAAAAGAACATCAAACTAAAATTTATATAATCATCAAAAACAAGTCAAACGTTATTACAAACGTATTTAAAATTGTGCCCTGCAGGTTTTCATTTCTTTAAACATATCCAAAACATCATCTAAAGATACTAAACACACCATAAGTTCATTACATTCTTACCCATGGTTGCTATCACATATAGATCGCTCCATAAGTTCATAAAACAATACTAAACACTTAAACCATGGGCGGATTCATGCTTTGGTGAGGTGGTGCACAGGCACCCCCTCAACTTAGGCTCGTACTATAGAAAAATCTACAAGTCTGAGAAAGGAAACGTAAGTGACCTTTAGAAAATCAAAAGGCACCCTCAGAAAAAAACTAAAAGGACCCCAACAAGAAGTTTGCTCCTCTGTAGTGCATCATTTTTTTCCGACCGGTCACTGTGCAACTTAAAGAAAATGAAGAAAACTTAAAGAAAATGAAGAAGAAGATAACATGATATTTTATTATTAAACCAACTTTTCTTTTCTTGAAACTCGGAGACGCAACTAGCCGTTAATTATTACTATGATTTTTTTTTTTTTTTTTTTGAACGGCTAAACTTTCACAATCCTGCTGTTAGTGGGAGTAGAACCCTGCCCTTTAGTTAGCATCCTTGTTAGTAACTATTAGCACCACCACACCACAAGGGGTGGGGTTATTACTATGATTTATGTATCCCATTTTTTAATCCTTTTATTATTTATAGATTTAGTGATTTACTTAGGGATGATTTTACTTTTTTTTGTTAATTCTTTTTCAAAAAAAAGGATCCTTTAATAATATTGTTATATTTCTCTAGGATCCTTTAATAGTATTGTTATTTGTTGCTGGCAAAAAAAAAAACAATTACTTTATTATATACTCTTATTTTTATATTTCTGTTGCTTTCATAAGGTAAGTGTTACCGTTAAAAAAATAATTAAAGAAATAATAAAACAGGTCAGCATTATTGAACTACGCAAAGAAATATATAACAATTTTTTTATATTAAAACCCTACGGTAAAAACATTATAGTTCAGCCACCGAGTACCAAACCAATTTGGACATGCAATAAAACCTTGTTTTGACTTTAAATCGGATTGAGTCATGACCCGACCCAACCTGACCCGCCCATCTTGCCAAGCCTCGTTAAATCCATATACATTATTGGTTGGACACATTTTTGCACCCCCTCACCAAAATTTCTGGATCCGCCACTGACTTAAACCAAATAAAAAATATTATGAACGTATCATTTATAGTATTTATAGTGACTCTCAACATTCTTAACTCCTCATTGTAGGGATGAGCATTTGGTACTGCGTATCGGTACCAGGTATGTTCGGTACCGGTACCGCTACCCACTTTCCCCGTTTTCCGGTACCGTATCGATACCGGTACCGAACCGGTGTATTCGGTACTGATACCGGTACCCACTTTTCTTGTTTTTCGGTATCGGTTCGCTACCGAACGGGTACCGTGCTCATCCCTACCTCATTGTATTATTTTTTAGGAAAATTGGTATTTAATAAACCAACCTTTAACCAGTTGGTAAATAATAATCCTACCTACATAATTGGTATATAATAATCCTACATTTTAACTTGTTGGCTCTGAACGAACTTCCCTTAACAAAAGTTAACAGAGGTTATGTTTTTGATGATGTGGCTATTGGGTGATGACTAAGCATAGCTTATGTGGAAATATGCATTATCTCCCCTATATAAAATCAGACTTAACTTTATAACCCTAAAAATTTCAATATTGAACGTTTCATTTCACCTTCATTGCAACGAGCGATCTTCACCTCCTCTCTGGTAATACTCTCTCCATTAACGAGTTCCATCATTATCGTTTTCTAAGGTAATTTCGATCATCTCATTCTATCCTTTTTCAGGGTTTAATGGCAGCTCGTGACCGTATCTTGGTACAGCTATGGCATGGAGGTATGTTCAAAAAAAAGGGCAAAAAAATAAGTTATGTAGGAGGGTTAATTGACTATTTTGAAGTTGAGATTGATAAAATTTCATACTTTGAGTTAACCGGTTTTGTAATGGATTTCAAATCATATGAAAAAGATGATTTTCAACTGCAATACTTGCCTCTTGGAAAGAAATTGGATAATGGTTTAGTTGTGCTCAAGAACGACAAAGATGTAATGGAAATGTTAAATGATTTGGGTGGTGACTTCAACCGTATGATTTACATTTATGCTGATGGTGGTTCTGTTGCTCCTAAGCCTGTTAAGGCAAATGAAAAGCCCAAAGAAATAGCCCAGATGAGCCCACTAACAAACCCTATCCCAGTGGCTACAACTTCCAGACCTATAGGTATGTTAACCAAATCCTTAGCTAGAAGGGTTGCAGTTGTCACACCTACACCACCTGTAACACCAACAGTAGTGGAAGATATTGATGAAGTAAACACTCTACCAAATGCAGAAGATGATGTTAGTTCAGAAGAAGGTGCAGGGGATGATGTTGAAGATGATGCTGGTTTAGAATATTTGGTTGGTGTAGAAGATGATGTTGGTTCAGAAGCAGATACAGATGATGATGAGTACAAAGAATCTGTTGCAACTATTCGAAAAGTAACACAAGAAGATGAGGAATTGAAGAATGAATTACTAAACAAGTTGTTGTATGCACCTGAAGTTCATGCCTTGCAAGATCTAACAGAACAAGGAATTGGTGACCAAGCAAGTGACCACAGTAGTTATGAGGATTCTGAAGGTGAAGTAAACTCCCCAGGTGAAAGTGAAGACATGATATCCTTGGTAAGAAACACAAGGTAAATGTGCCAGTTGCAACCGAATGTATAGACTGGACTAAGTGGGAGTGGGTGCCTGGAACTAGATTTGCTAGTAGAGAGGCTTTCAAGGCTGCAATTAAGTTGTATGCAGTAGCAAATGGTAAAGATCTGAAAATATCTATCAGTGATAAGAAAAGGCATGGTAGGATAGGTGTGAGTTGCAGCAAAAATTGTCCATTTAAGGTGTATGCTACATCTTATGATAGGAAGGGTTGTTATTTGGTTAGAACTGTTACCAGCACTCATACTTGTCAGAGAAACATGGCCAAGAATAGACAACTAACATCAGAATTTGTAGCAGACCAGTTTTTGGAAGTGTTTAAAGCTAAACCTCATCTGTCAGCTAAGGAGATTCAAGATGCAGTTAAGGAGAAGTACAAGCTAATTGTAAATAATTGGTTTGCTTATAACACAAAGAGGAGTGCACACAGGAAGTTGCATGGGTCAATGAAAGAGCACTACTGTAAGATGGGTTCTTATCTTGAAGCATTAAGGGTTGCCAACCCAGCATCAACATTTGAACTTGTAACGGTACCACCACAATTTCATGATGATTACACATCAGACACTGAGGTATTTTTCCAGCTATTTGTATGCTTTGATGGGGTGAAGCAAGGTTTTCTAGCTGGATGTAGAAGACTATTGTGTTTAGATGGCTGTTTTCTGAAAACCTTTCTTGGAGGCATCTTATTAGCAGCAATAGGTAGACATGCTAATGACCAAATGTTCCCTGTTGCATGGGCAGTGGTTGAAGGAGAGAATACATTGAGTTGGGCATGGTTTATGGAAGAATTGAAAAAGTGCTTGGATGTAACTGATGATGGTAATGGATGGACTCTAGTATCTGATCAACAAAAGGTATAAAACCAATTATTAATGTTTCTCTGAACTTATATTTGATGGATGTACATGTTCTAATTAGCTTAATGTTTAACAGGGGTTGCTAAATGCAGTTGCATCACATTGGACAAAGGCTGAACATCGAAATTGTGCCAGGCATATATATGCAAACTGGCACAAGAAACACAAGGGTGATGAATTAAAGGAGGTATTTTGGAAGGCAGTTAGAGCATATTGTGAACCATATTTCAAGGCTGCTAAAGAAGAAATGAAAGAGTTGTCAACCGAAGCAACTGAAGCATTTATTAAGCAGAACCCAAGGTACTTCTGTAGATGCTATCTAAGCACTAATATAAAGTCAGATGTGGTGGTAAGCAACATGGTAGAAACATTCAATGGGTTTATCATTAAGTCAAGGTCAAAGCATATCATAAACATGTTAGAAGATATTAGACTTGCAATAATGACAAGGTTGGCTAGGAAGAAAATGCAGATGTTGGCTAAGATTGTGACTGTTTGTCCTAGGATTCAGCTGAAGCTTGATAAGAAGAAGAATAGGGCTTGGTGGTGTGAAGTGTTCCCATCTAGTGCCACACTGTTTCAGGTGAAGGGATTTGATGATGTGTTTGTGGATCTAGACAACAAGAGTTGTTCATATAGGAAGTGGGATTTGACAGGGTTGCCATGTTACCATATGTGTGTTGTTGCTGGTTTCTTGGGTATGGAGGCTGAGGAATTTGTTCATGAATGCTATAAAAAGGAGATGTGCCTCAAAGCTTATGACTACACAATACCTCCCTTACCATCAGAGAAATACTGGCCTGTAGTTGACCTTCCATTGGACCCCCCACCTGTTAAAATAGGCCCAGGAAGACCAAAGAAGAATAGGAAAAAGGATCCACATGAAAATCCAAAGAAACCAGAGAAGATGACCAGGCATGGTATGACAATGACTTGTAGTGGTTGTGGGAGCAAGGAACATAACAAAAGGAGATGTCCAGTAAAGGGTAAGGTAGTTAGTGAACCAAAAAGGGCAAGGGGAAGAGGAAGGAGTAGGCCTAGGAAAGATGCGGCTGGTGAAGTCAGTACTCCTGTTGATGTTGCTGGAACAAAAAGAGGCAGGGGTAGGGGAAGGCCAAGGAAAATAACACCAACAAGTGAGCATTCTACTCAGCAATCTACTATGTCTACTCAGCAGCCTAGTCAATGAGTTGTTCACCTTGCATATTATGAATGTTTTGATGATGTGATGTTAAACACATGATGTTTTGTTGGTGGAATGCCTCCTTTAATTTCAGTTTGTAATGTTTTAAACAAATGGATGTTTGTAATGTTTTGGATGTTTAATGGAATGGTATAATTAGTTTAGTCAATTAACATGTACATTTGGTCAATATGGTCATATAGCATGCATTTGGTCAATTAACATGTACATTTGGTCATATAGCATTCAAGTGGTAAATTAACCTGTACATTTGGTCATATTGCATTATTTGGTCAGACTTGGTTGTGGTCAAACCTGCATAAATTGGGTATTACTGCATACATCTTTATGCCCTTCATAACCATTGGCAAAGCTTGACCCCCCCCCCATTTTTTTTTCCGAAACCGGGGGGCGAAAACGTATATACCTAAAAAATTCTATACGAAGTTACTGTTCATAACACTATGCATCGAAAAGTTCGGGGGGACGGGCGCCCCCTCCCGCCCCAAGTAAGTTGCACCCCTGATCATAACCATCACCATTCAATAAATTTCAAAAGACACTTCATAACCATTACCATTCAATACATTTCAAAGAACATTACATAACCATTACATTTCAAAAGACATTACATAACTATTACATATTCAGTTCCCTAATTGTGATACACTTCAATGACCAAAGATGCATTTAAAACAAACAAACAACAGAACTAATACTATAACATAAGGGCTAGCAGGGCATTTTGACACTTTCAACTTGTGCTTCAGTTTTTTGTTTTCTTCTTCCAACATTAACTTTTCCATTTCCAAATTCGAAAGCTTCATCTCCAATGCTTCATTCTTTTGGATTATGTGCCTGTTTGTTTGACTGATGTTCACCCCACATGATAGTGTTTCATCCACCTGTTCCTTACAGATGAAAAATTTATAATCCTCTCTCTATGAGGATGGTTTAATACAATTAATTAATAATGTTGTCAGTTGCTAGAATTGAAAAATTAAAGAAAGAATTACTAAACTTACAAGCCAAAGTGGACATCCTTAAAACTCATGTCCTGCTCTAGAACTACGAGGCCCTGCAACCCTCCTGACAGCCAGCCGGTAATGGTGGCAGTACACATTGCCTTCCAAATCAACACTAAAAATCCTAGGTTTATGCGATTGAGATGTGTTTGAATAATATGAAGAAGGCATCTTGTTTGAATCGGGTGTTCTATGGTTTATGTGATTGCCTTATCGAAGAAGCTGGTTTATAAGGGTTGGGGTTAAAATGGTAATTTCAAGACTAGGTAGTGTTATTTTGTAACGCCCTAATACATTTTAACCCAAGATTCGCAGCGGAAAGTACATACCTAAAATTTCTTTAATGATATTCTTTCTTTCACTTAAATACATTAATCCTTTTTTATAATTTAATTAAAAACTAACATATATATATATATAATTAAGTGACCACATAAACACCCACGTACAATCCATGTCTTGACTCGATCTTCAACCGCGTACACCTCTTGATGAAACATCCATAAACCTGTACAACCTGCAGTCACCACAACCAATTACTTCATTAGAAACCGGTGACATAATACATATACTTTAAATGCCACATAATCAAGCATCAACATCTTTTATTCTCGTTCATATAAGTCCACTCGAACCCTCTCGTCTGACTTCCATACTTAACCTTCATTCTCCATTTGCAGTATACCTGCACTTCCAATTCATTCTTAACAGAAAACAATCAACATCATTAGACTTATCTCATATGTGTAATTTAACTAATTTCCATGTCATGCATAAATACCTTACCAATCATACCCCCTTCATTTACAACTTACATTTTACCCACATGTATAAATACTTATTTCATCTTTGTGCATAATACTAACATGTATATTCCCTTCCTTATCCATACTTAATAGAAATTACTTTCCTATCCATTTTGCGACTCTTTTTCCGTAAACTTACCTTATTACTTCCATTGTTTAATACCTTCTCACATGAATCACAATAATCATTATACTACAGTACATTTTACATCTAAAGTGTAAGTCCGAGATTTACTTACCTTACGCGTCCGTATTTGCATTCGCTTACTTGAGTCTTCTTGTCCCGTTAGCCTTCCACGCTCCCATCCATCTTGACATGATTCCTTATGATCCCCTTGCTTGGGTGATCATTAATTCACGTTCGGTTGTGAATTTAGACTTCATTCCATCCTTTAATTTGAAGATTTATCAAGAACTAGGGTTTGAACCCTTGGTTCTTTCTCCTGGACATCGATCCAGAACACACACGAGTGTGTGTGTTTGTGTGTGTGTTTTCTTTTAATTAAACATCTTTCAAGTTGTCCCACTTTGGTCCCTCATGTTTCGTTTTAATTAAATAAGGCTACAACCCTTCATTTAATACTAACGATATTAACAATCGACTAGGTTAATTAGTCCTAGTTAATATTCACTTACGGGTTCACTTTTATCCCCTAACGGTATTTTACCCGTTCCTTTATATTAACCGGGTTTAAATTACCAAACCCATTTTTGGGGTGTTACATATTTCCACATAAGCTATGCTTAGTCATCACCCAATAGCCACATCATCAAAAACATAACCTCTGTTAACTTTTGTTAAGAGAAGTTCGTTCAGAGCCAACAAGTAAAATGTAGGATTATTATATACCAATTCTGTAGGTAGGATTATTATTTACCAACTGGTTAAAGGTTGGTTTATTAAATACCAATTTTCCTATTTTTTTTATGTGAATGTTGAGCCTATAAATAGAGACTTTGTATTTCATAGTATACTTTAATAAGAAAACATTCTTCCATTCTCATATTCTCTCATTCTTCTCTACACATTGCTAATAGGTTCTAGTTGTTATATTCATGCTGCAAGATGTTCATATCCATGATTTGGTTATCCTTCATCCATTCAGGTGACCATATACAAACCTCATATTTCAACTTATAATTTTTTTTTACACATCTTGAATAAAGTTACAAAGTTTTGTTGCGACTAATGGGCACAAATTTTAATTGGACTAGAAATAAATCTGAATTTGTAGAATTAGTCGTATCCATGAAAAGTGAAATTAATAGTAGAAACAATTGACATGCGTCTCACCTTGGACGCCTTCATGGTTTCATGTTTTGTCCTCATATTATTGTTTTTTAGATCTAGTTTTGTAAATTATTTTGACGGCGTGAAAGTAACTAAGGAGAAAATAACCGAAAATTAATTATGTTTGATTTGTTTTTAGAATTAAAAAAAAACTAACGCCCATTTTCTGCCCCTGTGGTGTTTTTTCAAAAAAAATGAAATGGCGTCCTTTTTTCCATGTCGGAGATCAGATGAATTTGCCAATGACAGTTGCCAACAGTCAGTATAACAACGGCTACTTTTCTTTTTTTTTTATTTTTTTTAATTTAAGTTTTATATAAATACCAAGAATCTTCACCCATTTTATACAAACCACAACCAAAAACATTCACCTACAACATCAAACACCAAATTTTTTACACACCCTTTTATATTAAAAAAAATGGATTCCCCCACCTCCTCCTCATCCATTGCAAATTATTACTACAAAAATCTTTTAGCGGATGACGGTGACTCGACCAATGAGGAGGTCAAGCAAGAGGCAGTTACGAGTGCGTGCGAACTAGCGGCTCGTTATATGAAACATTGTAGCCAGCCTCAACCTGATATTTTACCAAGAGAATATATTGAACGAGACCGACAGACAAGCGGTAAACGATCGGTTGATGAAAGATTACTTCGATGAAGCGCGTACTTACCCAAACACTGAAGTTTTTAGGTGTCATTTCCGGATGAGTAAACATTTAATTTTACGTATCGTTGAAGACTTGGAGAACATGTATGATTATTTTAAACAAAAATCGGATGCGAGAGGGCCACTTGGATTCACCAGTATTCAAAAGTGTACTTCATCTCTACGAGTCCTTGTGTACGGAAACACGACGGACATCAACGACGAATATTTAGAAATGGTCAAGAAAACAACGCGAGATACCTTGGAGCATTTTTGTCAAGGTACATTACTATACTATAAACATTACATGCATTCATATTTTTTTAGTTAGCTTAAAGTTATATTTTTTAAGGTATTATAGATTTGTACGGTGTGCGTTATCTGAGAAAGCAGACATGGTACGACCTTCAACAAATTTACGAGGTACATTCTAATCTCCATGGTTTACCGGGCATGATCGGGAGCTTGGATTGTCGTCATTGGGAGTGGTATAATTGTCAGACCGCATGGCGAGGTCGACACACACGAGGTGACCAAGACGAACCAACTGTTATTCTTCAAGCGGTTGCCTCACAAGACCTTTGGGTTTGGTCAGCATACTTTGGTGCCGTAGGGTCATGCAATGATATAAACGTTTTCGATCAATCTCCATTGGTAGAGGAGTATATTTCTGGTAGAGCTGCGAAAGCATCTTTTTATGTAAACGGGAACTACTACCCGCACGGATACTATTTGTGCGATGGAATTTATCCTAAGTATTCGATTGTCGTGAAGACGTTTAGGGACCTGTACGATGAAAAAAAGAGCTTACTCTAAAAAAGTTCAAGAGTCTTCGCAGAAGGATATTGAGAGATGCTTTGGGGTTATTCAACAACGCTGGCATTATTTGAGAAATCCTTGTCGTGCATGGAGCAAAGAAAAAATGAGAGATGCTATGTACGCTTGTATAATCATGCATAATATGATTTTGGAAGACGAAGGAAGAGCAATATGCCAAAACTATGTACCGGAAGACGTTCAGAAGTATCCCCAAGCAACAATGGAAGAAAGAAAGAAGAATGCACATGAAATGCGGTCTGAACCCGCACATAATGCATTAGCGGTTGATTTAGTTGAACACACGTGGCCGGTTCGGTATATTCCAAACGAGGGAGAGCAAGAATCGGATGACGAGGAAAACGAAGATGATGAGAATGGCGAAAGTGGAGACGAAAATTAAGACGAGTAATAGAATGTGTTTGTGTTTTAATATTTATGTAATTTTTATTTAATTAATAAAATATTATTAGTTTTAAATTTAAAAATAATAATTGGGTAATGGTTGGACTGCCACGTGTCGCATAATGCCCAAGCGTGAGGGCATTATCCCACTACACCCATTTATGAAAAACGTCCGATAATGCTCCTTGGATGACTAGACTGCCATGTGAGGGTATTATTCATATGTACCATTACACATGGTCTTAATTTTGGTGACCACATCTCACCCTCTCTTGCTATATATATCCTTCTCTTTTCGGAAAACCGTTACCACTTTCTTTTGTACCGGAACTCGGATCCGCATGTGATGACTCCATTCAGATGGTGGCTTCAGGTGGTTGGAAAGCGTAGAGTGAGATAAGATTTGAAAAGATAAATGATACATTGGCTGAACTGTTGAAGTGTAAAATGGATAAATGATGCTTTGAGGCTTTGAGTTCTTTGTTTTATATCATAAAGTGAAATTTTTCACTTGAACCCTTTTAACAATTCTTTAATTTATTTACTTAAATTATTTTAGTAAACCATAGATACTTACAGAATAAAAATGGTCAACTTACTCAATGATAAATGTTACAAAGCTATAAATGGCAGATGGCATTTAAGTGTTCTGACTTCTTCCATTGAAATTGAAAGGTAGTAATTACATTGTTTCATATAATTTTAAAATTTTACACTTTGGTTAAGAGTAATTTATTTGATTTTTAATAATTATAATAAAATATAGAGAAAGTTTAAAATACAAAAGTCTCTTAACGTGCGAAACGTACGCGACCATAAAATAACATGCGTAATTATGCATATAACATGCATAACTAGGTTTTACTCATGCGTGATTTCTGTTTTTTTACCACATGCATAATTAGGGGTTATTCAAGTGTGATTTATGTGTTTTCTTTATGCGTGATTTTTTGTCTAACCTATACGTGATTGGGGTTTGAATTTCGAACATGCGTAATTTAGTCGCGTACACTTCCCACAATAAAAGGTTATTATACGTTAACCTTCCCACATAAAATATATCATCTAGAAATGTAACAAAAGGTGTGGTTGTGAATTTTAAGATATATTATCTAGAAATGTGCCACATATAATTATTATTATTCTTTTTTTTTTTTATGTCTAACCACGTTATTCTACAAATTTACCTACTACAACTCATATTGTTTGAGTAAGTTATACATTTATTTTTAACTTTTTATTATTGACAATTTTGACCCTCCAAACCTTTCTAATTAATAACTTGACACCTCATTTTATTTAAACTACTTTTACGACTTTACATCGCAACATGCGACACATTATTTTACTTATTTTTATCTATGTCTAACCACGTTGATGCCTAATTACTGTCACAACTTTAAATTGTTGTCTAAATTACTTTTACGACTTTGCACTACAACAACCAAGACATACTCTATTTTTCTAATCTATGTCTAATGACGTTAATGTCACAAACATAACGCGTGTAACAAAATAAAAAAAAAACGCATAATGTCACGTGCGAGCACCACATGTTAATGTCATTATAGTGCATTGTAACCACAATGCTTACATCGGTAACAATCAGTGAGATCGGACACATCGAAACACGTTTTTCTATTGTTAACACATCACATATATAACATGCCTCTAATTACAAACAACTAAGACGTCGCTGCCGCAACGCGCGGCATATGGAAACAATCTAGTTTCCTCTTAAAAAACTTCTAAATTGCATATTTACCTAATTAAAATTTTAAATTGCCTATATCTATTCCTTAACTAATAAAATTGCGAATTTACCCATTTTAAATTATTTTAATAAAATATATTATATAATGATTATTTTATCCTTAACTTTGCTTGAGCTTCAAAAATTTTACTAGTTTTTGTGTTTTTTTTTTCACAAAATATTTGTTTTTATTTTTGTTACATTTCGCCACTTAGTTTTTTTGGTTTCTTGCGTCTTTACTAAGTTATGGTTTTTCGTGTTTTTTTATTATTGTCAGTTCTATCACAAATATACAAGTGATGATCATGTCAATGAAAAACAAATTCCATAACTTTAATACTTGCATGCCATTTTGACTATCGTTAAACTTCCCTAACCCCAAGAGCTGCCATGCCAAACCAAAGAATCAACGATAACTAAGAATTAACATAATCGAATTTGTAAATTTCAACAATTTAACAATACGAAACTCATCAACTGATTATAAACTAGTTGCAAAAAAAAGTCAAATTAATTGAATAGAATTCCATACACAGTTGGAATCAAAATAAGTTCTAAACCACTAACAAAAAAAAGTTAAATTAAGAAACTAATCAGTTGATTCAAAATCCATATGGAGTAAAATAAGTTGTTTCAAAATCATATTTGTTTTCTACACTGCCTAAACTCACGGGAATGAAAATCTGAAATTCGTTTACAAAATGTCGATTCTTTTCACCATTTTAAACCATTTGTTGAGAACCTTTTTTTAGCTGATGATGGGGACTAAGAAAACCGATGATGGGGTGCTAACTGATGATGGGGACTAAGAAAACCGACAAGGGAATCGGTATAGGAGAGGAGGTCGATGATGATGATGATGTTATGCTTATGGGTTTTGTGTCTAACAGTGTAACCCCTCAACCTCTACATAAGACTCCTTTATATAAGCACCCAGGAGGAAACCTAATTAGTTAATAAGGGTAATATGGTCCATCAACAATTACCAACTAATTATTTAATAGGTTATTATATATTTTGATCCATATAATGTAAATGATTATGATGGCTACAAGATTAAATATTAATACATAATATATTTAATCTTACACCCCCCCCCCCCCCACCAACACCTCCTCTTCTACCTTGCCGTTCCTCTCATGCAATGGTCACTCGGTCTCTTGAAGAGACTCATCAATCTGACACTTTACTGGTCACGTTCTAACACATCAATGGCAAGAATGGTGAGATATTATGCATACAAAGACTGTTTCTCTACTCTCTAATTGCACCTAGGCATTTGTGTTGGCTCCCTTTCACTCCAACTAATTTGTTAGCTGTAAGGGGTTATATATGATTAAGAGAGAACCTTATGGATCCATTGGTTATTGATTATACTAAGACCTTTAACTTGGTTTTTGAACCAACAACTATCATGTTGGTTTTATCACTCGTTTTCTTCTCTCGGGGATGGGATATTTAGCAGGCCATTGTCAACAATGCTTTTCTCCTTAAAGATTTCTCCATGACTATAGATATAGCACAACTTCCTGGATATGTAGAGTTGACGCGACCACATCATGTATGCTTACTACTATTAGCTTTGTATTATCTTATGCATGAAACTCGAGCATAGTTTTCCAAGCCATATATTGCTCTCATTACATATGGTGTTACTCAATGTGCTTCAGATACATACATGTTTGTTTAATGGTGGGAATTTAATTATGTCTTATGTGCTTCTCAAGTATTTGCAACAAATTTGATTAGGTACTTGAGTTCTCAATTTACACTTAAAGATTTGGATATTGGTCCAGATTGATAAAAGCACACCCAGACAAACCATATTATATGTTAACACTACAAGAAAACAGGGCATTAGCTGTGACAACCCATTTGTCGCCACTAATGGTATTTATCCGGAACATGGTGTTTTGAGCTAACCCCAGCTGTTCATGTTCATATTGTCACACCCCGAAATTATCAGAGCATTTGCGTGACTGGACTGGTATCTTCATTGCACAGCGGAATCAAATAATCTAAGTCTTTTAGAAATTGAACGCCCACTAAGTACTCGAGTCTCCAATGGTTCTCCTATTCCAACCGTGCCTTGTCTTAGAACTGTAACCTGAGAAAGAAACATGCGAAAAATCAACATAAAGTTGAGCGAGTTCATAGTTTGTTTGTAAAAGATTTGAAATAAATCTTTTGAGTTGTGAAAGGTTTGAAATAAATCTTTGGAATGACCGGTTTTTGAAATAGTATTGAGAAAACGAATTTAAAAATTATTTTCTTGCCAAGTTATATGGAAACGTTGTGTTTGTAACACAGTATGTTCATAAAAACCATGTAGTTGTAAAGTCTTGTATTTGTAATGTTCATATAACCGTCAATGCCCACCCTGACTTTGACTCCATACCCGCATAATGCTTTGAATTTGTATAAAACATGGTAGTTAATTTGTATGAACAAGTTGTTTCGTAAGTATAAAATCCCTGGTATGTAGCAAATAAGGAAATAAAGAGATCACCAATGGTTTGCAAGGCCATTGATATGTGTGAAGTGCAAGTAGGAAGACTCAAACCTAGCAGATTTATGCGTCGGGCACAAAGTCACCCCGAGGTCCGTTCTGTTTGGGCCTGGGGCTGGGCTCGCTACACCCAGATAGATCTACCGCTCCTGTCCCTCGGTCCTACAATGAGGATTAATGGCCTCAAGTTTCCGCCTACCCACTCACATGATCTAAGTAGTAACCCTCCTTACGCTAACCATACCATGTATAAAAATGTCTGTAATCATTGTACATGTATTTTACCCCAGCCTCTAAGGCTGAATCTCCCCAGCCACTAAGGCTGATCCTCCCCAGCCACTAAGGCTGGCCTCCCCAGCCACTAAGGCTGGCTCCTCATTCTCTATATATCATTACCAAACGATCCATCCCTAGTCATGAAAATCATTCATTTCGATAATACACCTTTGTTTTGTAAAAACCGGTACGTTTAGTATAAACCTTTCGTAAATCATTTGAGTTCCTTGAAATCCCTTCGTAATATGATTTAGAAATACTAGTGTTGCGTTTGTTAAAAACTTTGTTTGTTTTTGCAAAACGTGCATGTCTTTCCACCCCGAAAACATTTACAAAACTGTAAAACAGTAAAAAGTGGGGTTATGAACTCACCTGAATATTCCGTGTGCAAAGCTAGCTAATTACGACTTCGATGATATCGTTTCCAAGACTTGACTTGCTAGCGTGCATTCTACAATATTCCTAACACGGAATATCTAATAAGTTTCTAAATAAAAGTGGTAACTAGTCTATGTGTCACCGAGCTCTACCGAATCGTTAATCGAACGATTCAACGGTAAGTTGTTAACTTAATGGAAAAGATTAAGTTATACGTGTTGAGTATCGTTTAATGTCAGTAGCAATTTAATAAGTCTTGAAAAAGACTTAGTTTCCGAGAGACTTAAAATAAATAAATATTTATATAAAAATATATAAATATATCGTTGTAAGTGTGTTAGCCGACACGAGTAGTCATACGTGTATAAAAGAATATTTCTATGAAAATATCATATAACAAACTCGTATCGCGTTTCGTATGAAAATAATATATAATAACTTGTATTATATATATCACGTCTTGTGTATATTTGCCAAAAATATACGTATATGCCGTTTCTGCGTTTGAAATAAATATAAAAAAAATATATTTATTTTATAAAAGGATCCTCGAGTTGTTTGAAGTTTGAAATAAATATAAAACTATATTTATTTTTGTAAAAGAAGTCGTATGGTTTGTTATTCGAAATAAATATACCAACTATATTTATTTTTATAAAAGAATTGTCGAAACTTCAGAGTTTAGAATAAATATAAATACTATATTTATTGTTGTAAATACTTTCCGAATCATCGTTTTCGTAAAATGCGAAGTTTGGTCGAAAGTAATTATATACTTTTGCTAGTTTTCATAAAAGTCGCTTGATATCACCAGTCGTCGTTTCTCAAAAAAAACCATGTTTTGTTTTATAAATAGACGCCCTTTATTTTACGGATTTTCTCGAAAAACGGGCAGAGTTTCCTCTGTTTTTTGGACGGCCCCGACAACACAAGTTGTCGTTATATTTTCAAAAAATTCAATCAAGAATTATTCAGTTATCAATACATAATGTTGTAAGCACGGCAAAGTGTAATTTAAATACTAATCCGAATCGGTTCTAGCTCGTTTACGAAAATTTATATATAAAACTAAAGTAACATAACGAAATCGCATCTTTATTACCAAAACCCCTGTGTCGAAGCGCTTGAAACGATTGACCGAGTTGACCAGAATTGTTGACTGCACCCGAACTGAGTTGACTGAGTGTTGACCAGGTCAACTGAGTTGACTCGCCACATTGACTGAGTTGACTCGGTTGGCCGAGTCAAACCGGGTTATACCAAACCCAAGATCTGAACTGTGTGAACTCCATGTTGACCCAAGAACTATAACAAAATGAACCGAGCCACACTATCACCTCCAAATACAATAATCTGCCTCCCGAACACGTAATCAGACCCGAACCCATCTGAGCCGCGACTGACCTTGACCCGTAACCTGAACATTTGAGCCGATCTCGCATCAAACCCGCTTAAACCCAGAGCTGAACGTCTTCAGCATCATCAGAGACTTGTTGGACCAAAGGAACCACCGGACAAATTAACTGACCGGCGGTCCGAACCTCCGACCGCCGGTTATTTCTCCCCCGTCTCTCGATCTCTCTCGTCTCTCCTGTTGCACCACCGCACCACCACCGGATCATGGTGGTGATTGTTTTCCGGATCCAAAAAGGGTGGGGGGTTGTCGGAGATGGTGGTGTGTAACCGGAGTTAACAGCCGGCATACACATCGGAGTTACTTCTGGCGCTCGCCGGAACTCTTTGGTCGCCGGAATCTGCTCACCACCGCCACCAGCTCTCTCTCTCTCTCTCTTTCTCTCTGTATAACACCACTCACCACCACCCGATGGTGGTGGTCGTCACTTGAATCTGCCGAAAAGCGGGGGGGTGTATGTGTTGAGGGTTTGTGTGTTTTAGAAAGGATGAGCTCCCTATGTTTGTATGTATAATCGATCAAGAGAGAGGGATAGTAGATGTGAGTTTGTGTGTGTTTGGGAGGGATGACACCTCCTGTGTGTTTGTGAAGAGTATGAGGACTCTGTGTTTTCATTTGTGTGTATATGCTTAGATATATAGAGAAGATAGGAGAAGTAAAAGAAAATCTGATCAAAAGATTTGTGTTGGTAAGAGGACAGACAAATCATATAAAATAATAAATTGGAGATTTAATAAAGATTTGTAGAGATCTTATTGAGATTTAGTGGATCCTGAAAAGATTTTGAAGAGATGTTATAAGATCTTATTATGTTATGTGCGGGTTTAGGCTTGAGTGTTTTGGGCTTAGGCCCGGGGCCCACAAGCTCAATCCCATGTGTAAGTGGCCCGTAATTCCTACGAGACCCGTTGTCAAATCCTGAACTCCGTTTTAACGTCAAAATTAAAATACAAAAATACGGTCGGTAGTCGTTGTTTGCACGCCCATTCGTCGATCGTGGTAATAATCACGAAAAATTTTATCGTTGCCGTCTTTAATCCGTTTTTCGATCCGGTTCCGACTGTAGTCACTAAAATTTTAATTACGAAGCTAAAACATATCGTAAAAATTTAATATTTGTCGGCGTTGTCAGTATTCTGTTTGGTTTCAATCCGTTGCCGTTTAACGTTTCACAGGTTTCTCTGTAAACCACCGTTCGCGCACTGTATAATCGAATAGAAGTTCCAAGGCACTCCCAAGGCCTAATTAAGTTAAGTTGTGCTGTAAACACTATTTATTATCGCGTTAATTACTTGTTAATCACGTAATTTAGGTGCCGTAAATCACGGGTTGTCACACATATCTGATCTAATCCAACCGTTG
This sequence comes from Helianthus tuberosus, assembly GCA_030545235.1. Taxonomy (NCBI): domain Eukaryota; kingdom Viridiplantae; phylum Streptophyta; class Magnoliopsida; order Asterales; family Asteraceae; genus Helianthus; species Helianthus tuberosus. The sequence goes on along the minus strand of CM060360.1, from coordinate 40,076,960 downwards.
GGATTATTTAAACAATAGCGGCAACATAATTGAGCAATAGCGGCAACCGCTGTCGCTACTAAAACCCTAACAATATATAGCAACATATAGCGGGATTCTTTCCCTCCATTCCACATTTCCCCCCAAATCTCTTCACCTCTTTCACACAAAAAAAAAAAAAACCCAAATCGGCTTCATCTCTTCAAGATCGGTTAGTATTGTTGAATTCCTTCATTAATTTGCAGTCTTTCATTTCTTGTTTAACTTAACTTCTCACCACCACCGGAGCACCTCGACCACCACCGCCACCACCACCTATTGCAAACACCATTGCACCACCATTATCATTATTGGTTAGTTTTCTTTTAATTTCTTTTTTTATTTGTTTAGTTAGTGTCTATTATGTATGTGTATATATGTGTGCATATAGGTAGATGTATGAGTGTGTATGTTGGTATATACATATATGTGTGTGTATGTTGGTATATGTATGTGTATGTAGGTATATGAATGTGTATGTATGTGTATGTGTATGCTTTTTGAATACTTTATCTTATTTACAATGTGAGTGTGTATTACATGATTGTTTGTTTAAGAAGAATTCGGTTGTCATTTTCTCATTGTTCCTCGGGTATATATTCTTATATATATATATATATATATATACTTGGGAGGTAAGGGGAAATGTTGTTGAATTTTTCTTATACAAACAATCATGTAATACACATTCATATATGAGGTAAACTGTTCAAAAAGTGGGTTTAGAATCCTATTATTGACTTGTGGGGTTTTAAGTCTAATTGTTATCCAACTCGCGCAATGAAAAGCAAACATCTTTCATCCGGCTAAAAAAGAAAGATAGAATGGTTTGTCCTAAAAAAACTACATAGAAGTCAAGGTGTACATGAAGTGAGTATTCCTATCTTTAACTTTTCATTATGTGTATATGTATACGTATTCTATGTGATGCAAGTGATTACGCGGTTGGGGTCGTGTTGGGGCAAAGGGTAAAAAAAAGTAGGTGGCTATATATTACATGAGTAAAACTCTTTCAGATACTCAATTAAACTACGCCACAACCTATGGAAGGGACGTCGTCGGCATCCCCGCTTGACACATATTATGAAATGTTGGAGTCCATTCTTGAACTCCCTTACACACTATACCCACCACTAGACCTGAATGATCATTATTATCACTAGGGGTGAGGTATGTATTATGTTGTTGTAAAATTGTATTTTTTATTTTTATTGAGTGCTTCTCTGATTTTCTTTTATGTTTCTTTATTTTAGTTCTTTTGGTGGGTTTATTTTTATTGCTTTGTGTGGTAGACTAAATGAACTTTGTGAGTGCGTCCCTAGATAACCCTCATGAGACCTTCTTCGTCCTTTCGATCTATTGGGAGGTTTAAAGGGCTTGCTTGCATGTGGCACCTGAGGAAAATCCACAACAATCTTGATTTATCACTTCACTTCGCTGTGCTTATTTGTCAAATTTCGGGACGAAATTTCTTTCAAGTTGGGGATGATGTGACAACCCGAACTTTACGGTTAGTGTCTTTCAATCTTGTGACTCTGATTCCTCACTAGTATTACTTCCTTGCATACTGTTTATTTTGGTGAATCTGTTAATCGCTCGGGATGTTAAACTTAAATGATTCTTGATTGTGCGTGATTGTGCGGGTTGGTTTCATTGTATCTCATGACTAGTGTTGGGCCGTTTAGACTATAATTATTCTTAAACCACATTGGGCCGGTTAATAATGTTTGAGCTTTGGGCCGGTTACAAGCATGTTGGGCCGTTTGAGACCATGAAACATATATTTGGCCCAATCTCCTTCTATTATGTATACGTAACCTATAGGGGGCACATAACCCATTCTATCGTATAACCCTATTTCCTCCCTATCAAGCTATCGTCGACAGTAGATACCCCTCCCCAAGTCGCGTGCAACTGGAGACCCCCCCCCTGTCGAAGTTCTTTTCTTTTAGGGATCATCTCTTGTGCCTAGTTCCATACATCGTCGGGTTAGTAAAAGCCTCTCGGTTTTCTTATGTGTGTATATATTGTCTTGATTAATTGTGTTATATACATGTGCGATGTTTTGACAACTATGATCTTAATCAATTCCTATTGGGCCACACCATAATAGCATGTGACTGACTTATATTTTAATCTTATTCTATGTGTGTTGGTTGATTGTGATGTATGCCTTTTTGTTAAGCAAACCGATTGTGATATTCATAGCCCTTGGTGGTCCAATGCATGTAAGGATAAGTGGTTTGACAAACTTGTCAACTTTGAATGAAAGTGGCTGCCATGTGTGTGCCTAGATCTAATCAAGAAATAGTATGATGATGAATTGTAACATGCTACTCATGATTATTTGTTTAAATTACATATGCCTTTATTGAATGATGGATTGATTGTTTAAAATACTGTGTAATTGCTAAATGATAATAGGATTATTGTTGACTAAGCTTGTGATTGTGCAAATTATTATACAACCAGGATGTGATTAACATAAAGGATAATAATGTTCTCCACAAAGTAATCGACTAATTGAAATTATAAACAGTTAATTACGTATGGTGGATTGGGCCATGATTCACTCTTGGGCCGATGATATATGTCTTTAATTAATTGGGGTTGTTATAAAATTGAACTAATAAACTCATGTGATTTGGTTTGGGCTGAGAGTGGACATTGGGCCGGTACCCAACTAGGCTGCACCGCACACGTAACGGGCCTGGTGTAACCTCTGGGCCGCACACCCCGTTGATGGGTTGTAACCGCATGATACCCACAACTGATCCAATCGCATAATTGGATTTTGTAAGTGTAACGTTGGCATTGTATAAATGATTGTGTTATGCTTTGGGGTTAGAGATTCATATGCTGTTTGTTGAAAGAGTTAGCACTAAGTGGCTACACAGGTGTTGTTAGATAGGTCCGAGTATAGAAGATTAAAACGGGTGTTCGAGTTGGGAAATTAATATTTCTACACTTAAGTTGGGATGTACATAATCTAAAGGGCTCTCAACCAGTGGTAGGATAGGTTTATAAATTGAAGTTGGGCCGAAGTGTAGTAGTGGACCCTATAAGTTCTTATGTGAAACACTAACTTGATTAATATTTTTTACTTATTCTTGTATTGAAGGATTGAGGGTTATATGTCCGGTAAACATGAAATTTTGATATGAATCTACTTGTGAACCGCATATATGTTACGTGACTACTTGACGATAATGGGTTGATGGATTAACTGTTGTGACTTGAATTACATGTGAGTGCTACATATACAATAATTGTGTATTATGTGAACGAGGAATACACGAATTAATTGTACGTGAAATATGTGGATTATGTGCACCCGAGACTGATTGTTGTCGGTAACCATGTTAGGACGGGCGTGATTAATTGATAAACAAGTAACTAGTCTTACCGAGCAAACCAAAGGTGAGTTCATCTTGAGCATGCGTCCCGGTGATTGGAACAGTCAGTGGGTATCCCGGGGAGGGATAAGTCTTTTGGGTAAAACTGGGATGTTGGATAATATTCTCAATCTATCACTCTTAAGTCCCATCTTTTGTTACCGGGGAGGTAACGGGGTATTAGTTGGTAGCGCTACTTAGGTTTGGCACCCTCACACCGTACCGGGGAGGACGGTTGTGAACTAATGACCCAGTCGGGCCCAGTGCTTTGATAGGAGCACTGGGGAACGGGCAAAGCATACATCAAGAGCCGTCTTGTTCAGTATCGAGATATTATCAACATTACTTTCGGAATTAAATTCAATGGATTAACTAAACACTTGGTAACCAACGTTTTCGTAAAACTATGAACTCACCAGCGTTGTCTGATACACTTGTTGCATGCTCGCAGGTCGTTAGATATCTTGGATTTGGGAACTTGCTGTCTGGTGTAGCTGGAGTGGTCATGGGTCGATTGGAGGGATACATGTGATTGATTTCTTGATACTATACATTGGTTTTAAAACTGTTTAACCTTGGTTACTATTTGCTTCCGCTGAACATATTGGTTTTCATTTAAACTTGTTGATGGTATTTTATTAATGATTGAGAACTTTATTTAGAAACTTGTATGGGTTCAATGTAATTAGTGGCTCATTGTTGGTACGTCACACGCCTAACAGGGACATTCCCTGGGTGGTATTTTGGGGGTGTGACATTGCATATGCTAAATCCAGTCGTGATTCCTATAAAAGCGAGTTAGCACTTTGTTGTTGTTGTTGTAAATTATTTTTCTTTTCCACTAATCAAAGCAAATAATAGATTACTTGGTAAAGTTTTTCATAAAATGGTAGAATGAATAAACTTTTGGATTTCAATTTTTATGAGAAGCTTGCTTCTACATTTGTTTGAGGTTTATAGGTACATTCAGGCTTGTCTTGGACAACCGTTTCGCTTGGAGAACAAGGATATCATGAAATGTGGAGAAAACCAGTTGCATCTACTTCCATTTCTTTAAGCTTTCTTTCTTATAGTTTAGTTTTAATAAGTGGAGTGTAATTGTATGATATTGGCCGAGGTGATGAATACTATTGGGAAGGCTTGTAACAATCCCTTAACGTTTTGAAATCCCTCATCTAAAACACTACTCTTTGATGACAATGTTGACCTCAAGTGTGGGTATGGGGGGAGAAGATAATATTTTGAATTCCTTCATCTAAAACACTACACATTATGGACAATTTTAACCTCAAGTATGGAGATGGGAGGAAAAATTAGAAATTTTCAAAAATGTTCTCTTTTAAGCATTCAAAAAAGCACAAAAGCAAAAAAGTCAACAAGGGATTTTACAAACCATTATGGTCTTTGAGCATGGTTACGTTCCAAAATTTCATGATAGGTTCTCAACAAAGCTTACTTGAAGAGATGGTTTACTTTGTGCGCATCACAAACCCTATCATTTGTCCACGTGAGATATTGAGCCACTTTAGACATGCCGCAATTTCATATCTATGCATGTTTTTCTTTGAATTGAATGTGGCCATTATGACATCATATTTTAGAATTTGCACTTTTTTATACGTTTAAGACCATGGACCAATTACAAGCACAAGAATGATTAAGGTATTAGGATTAACCTTTTATTTTAAACCCTTTTCATATCAATCCCTTACCCAAAATTTATTCCGTAGTTGCCATCTTTGATCCTTGACCTTTTCCGTTTGACCACCTGATTTAACTCATTTGACCCATTTAGCCTTTTTATTTTTAAACCCGAGTGATGAAAATTGATTATATGTTGTTTTATTCTTTGAATTTCTTTTATTTGGATAGTGTTGCTTATGTACATGAAAAAAAATCCAAAATACAGTGAAAAAGAGTTGATAAATGAATGTTGAAAATCCCAAAAAGAAGTGTTAGTGTGTGTAATATGTAAATGTATGTGTATTTGGTGAAAAATGTGTGTAACTATATACAAGGGCGCAGCTTAGTGTTAGTCCGAGGGGGCGCCCGACCCCTCGAACTTTTCGATGCGTAGTGTTATAAATAGTAATTTCGTATAGAAAATTTTTAGGTATATACGTTTCCACCCCCGGTTTCGGAAAAATTGGGGGGGGGGGGGGGCGAAGCTTCGCCAATGACTATATATGTGTGTATGTAAGTATGTAAATGTTTGTGTATTTGATGAAAATGTGTGTATGTAGGTGTATGTATATGTGTATGTAAGTATGTAAATGTGTGTATGTAAGTATGTATATGTGTATGTAAGTATGTATGTGTGTAAGTAAGTAACTATGTAAATGTGTGTATGTTAGTACATATGCATGTATGTAAGTATGTAAATATATGTATTTGGTGAAAATGTGTGTATGTTTATGTGTATGTAAGTTTGATAATTTGTATGTTTATGTTTGATAAAATTTATGTTTAGGTTTGATAATTTGTATGTGTGTGTGTTTAGGTTTGAAAATATATATGTTATATTATGAAATTGGTATGACATCTTTTAAAAGTTATTATATTAGTTTAGAAATATTTGCCCGAAATTGAAATTATCATTCAAAATATAACGAGCGTAGAAAACACCCTCCCGAAATTGAAATCATCATTTAAAACATAACAAGCTTAGAAATACCCGCTTGTAATTGAAATCATCATTTAAAATATAACGATCTTAGAAATACCCCAGGAATTGATTTAGAAATTAATTTTGGTTGTCCCCGTTTAATTTAGGATTGCTTTTTGAATACTTTATCTTATTTACAATGTGAGTGTGTATTACATGATTGTTTGTTTAAGAAGAATTCGGTTGTCATTTTCTCTTTGTTCCTCAGGTATATATTCTTATATATATATATATACTTGGGAGGTAAGGGGAAATGTTGTTGAATTTTTCTTATACAAACAATCATGTAATACACATTCATATATGAGGTAAACTGTTCAAAAAGTGGGTTTAGAATCCTATTATTGACTTGTGGGGTTTTAAGTCTAATTGTTATCCAACTCGCGCAATGAAAAGCAAACATCTTTCATCCAGCTAAAAAAGAAAGATAGAATGGTTTGTCCTAAAAAAATTACATAGAAGTCAAGGTGTACATGAAGTGAGTATTCCTATCTTTAACTTTTCATTATTTGTTAATTGGTATTGTTCCCTTCCTAACTTTCTTATATCTGTCATCAATGTAGTGAATACAAACCATTTTATAATATCAAACCCTACTCGTTTGATAATATATCCTAATTGAAAGATAACCAAATAGATATTGAATAAAACTCAACCAGTTACAATCAATTTAACGAATCAAATAGCAAAAAGCATCGAATGTTTAGATTGCTAACCTCAAACATAAAAAGAAATTGAATTAGTTCATCTACTTACAAAACCCTAGCCCCGGAGGAACCCACAATGAAATTAGCCGCTCATGCTTGTGAATCGATCTTTTTAATCTTGATGTTAGAAGGCACGATTGATGATTCCGGAATAATTGGAAGGTGTGGAATGGTGTAAAAATGTGCTCAAAATCACCTCTGGTCATCCTATGCCTTGCCTCTTACAAACTGGATAAAAGATATCCCCAAAACCCTAATTTTTATGGGTTTTATTAGAATTTTCGTAAATAGCGACCCGTAGGCTACTGATCAGCTGTAGCCTACTGCTGACAGATTCCTTCCAAAACTGTTTTCTTCATAACTTCTTCGTTTTAGCTCCGTTTTTTCGCTGTTTTCACTCGCGTCTTCGTAATTCAGCCCTCTATCATTCCATATCTTAAGATCTTCAATTCCACTCCATTTGTTTTCCCCAAAACACGTCCAAACTTTGTGTTTAACCTACAAAACACAAATTTCTCGTAGTTATACAATTTCACACATTTAAACACATAAAAACTTATAAAGTTAATCATTTAAACATGTTAAACACCATTCCAAACCCATTCCATCGCTAATGCGAATGTGAATAGTAAGGTTGCTTGAGGACAAGTAAAAGATAAGTGTGGGGATGTGATAAGTGGTTGAAAGTCCTTAGTTTCTTGTTTTAAATTCGTGTTTTTATGTGAATTTGAATTCTCGAATGCTCCACTTTGATACGGTTTGTGTTTTGCATGTCTTGATAAGTTTAAGGTGCATTTTGTGAGCTAAACGAGGCTTTGGAACGGAACTATGAGGATCGGGAGTGAAGAAACAATGAAAAACAAAAATGTTGGAGTAAAGGGCGTCGGCGACTATAATATCATAATAGTTAGCACACCTACCTTAACAAGTATATCAAAACGTATCTCATGTGATCAAATTCTTATCTTTTAATGTAACATGCAATAATGAGCACATGGGTTAAATAAATGTATTACATGATAAAGGTATTGAGATACACGATCCAATAACATGACAATCATATGATGATCAGCTGAAATTGGATATTAGATCAGAGTAAAGCAGAAACATATGTACTTTAGTGACGAGTCTTTTTAACTACTATCACATTGGTTTTATCAGTTTTTCTGACTTTGACAGGACATCAATGTCAATGATACTTTTATCATAGAGACTACATATGCAGCACTTAATAAGGTTTCACAGTTTCTAGAGACCTACTAACCATCACTAGATCGCTATCAAGCCCATTCATAATTTCCACTATGGCTATTCATTCTTATGTAGACGTTGATCGATCGCGCTAGTTGTCGATATTATTTTCAATCCATCAAAGGCTAGCCTGTGTGGAGAAAAGGAATGTTCAGGTTGATGAAAAGGAATGTTCAGGTTGCATCTTCGGAATGTCGCCTGTGTGGAGAAGGAGTGGAAACAATGGAGCATATGTTGACATCTTGTTATATGGCGACTCGGGTATGGCAATGGGTTTCAAGCTGGTGTATGATTCCGAATATATATGCATTTTCAGTTCGAGACCTACTCCTTTACCACAAACATCTGAACTTAAACAAGTCTAAAAGTAAAGTGGTTCAGGCTATAATCTTAACAGCCTGCTGGAGCTTATGGAGAGCAAGAAACAATCTGGTTTTTTTCTGCCAAATCGGTCTATGTTCCGGCTCTAATAGAGGAGATCAAAGCAACGTCATTTTTGTGGGTAAAGAATAGATCAAATCTAGGTTCATTGGACTGGGAAAAATGGTGCATTTTTAATATAGAGTGATTGTTGGCATGTTTTGCTTATTGTAATTGGTGTCTGTAATGGTCTGTATGTTGGTTTCTAGCAGCTTGCTAGTGCTAATTTGACTTGATAAATGAAATCGATATCGCCGTTCAAAAAAAAAGGCTAACAATGAGGCGTAGTATAGTGCTCTTGCTCACACTGCTGTTGAGCTTCATTCGATTTCTTTTATTCTTTATGAGTTGCATATACCTCTTGCTAGTCCACCTACATTGTGTGTAACAACACTGGTGTGCTACATATTTAGCAACTAATCTAGTGTTTCATCAACGTAGGAAACACATTGCTATTGTCCTTCATTTAATATAGATGATGATCTATAATATAGAAACACCTCGGATATTTTCTCTTATTTTTTTTTACTAATGTTACAATACCAACATAAACAACACCGATCACATAACATAGAGAAATAAACTAGAAGAACAATAAGCACCAACAATCACCATCAGTCTCATGAGAATTCCCAAGCCGAAAGACAATTGATCGGTGTTCCTTTCCACCCGATGATGACGGATTTACCGTCCATATCAAACGTACCACAAGAAAATTTTCCCATCATCAACTTTGCTTGATATAAAGTTGACATAGTTAATTCAATCTCCTTCATCCCAAATCGCGCAAAAAACTTCCTCCAAACATCGATATTCACATGTCTAATCGCTCTTTCTGCTCCATCGGATGCCACTATGCTCCTTATCGCTTCACCTAGATATATAGATTCCAAAATACTGCGGTTTTCATCTTCACGATCCATACAATCTTCTAAAGAATCAAACACCGCCCCATGGTAAAACAAAGCTTCGATCAAACGGTTCACAAAGTTGGGCGAGTTAAGATTCGCTGCAACTTCACACATCACCATAACACGAGGATTAATACTCTTTATAACTTTCATTAATGATTCTAACCGGTCCGGTTGCGCAATCATGCTCCATAAGCCGTACGCTGAGTAAACACCCAAAGCTTCTCTTGCATCTATTTGAAGCAGATCTTTGTTAAAATCTAGCATATCTTCAACTATGACTATATTAAAAGAAAAGGATAACTTTATAGATTCCGCGAAACTCTTCAACCGATCACCAGTTTGCTTGATTTGTTGTTCGTGACCGGTCCCAACCGCAGTTATTTTTAGATGCTTGATAAGAAAATCGGGTTGAGATGAAAGAGCTTGCATTAAAATCATAGTTTGTACGCCTTGTCGTATCGCGAGATCGATTACGTGCACTCTTCTCGACCCGGATACACGATCCACCAAAGCTTGCACGCCCGAAAAATGACCCGCTTGAAAAAACGGTAACTTTTGATAAACCGAAACTGCAGTCGAACAAGCGCTCAGTATTTTCCCTTCCATGTCATAAGCATTTTTAATTCCCGGACCGGTCCGGATTTTCTTATCGATCTTCTCTCGTAAAGCTTTCAAAAAATAATATACGACTCTTTGAATCGGGTTTCCTGTGCTGGAAGATGACGCATCGCACCAGTCGAGAAGGTTACTCGCTCTTTCAGACTCTTGTTGGGCTACCTTCTCAGAGCAAAGTAAAAGATTTTCAATGAGTTGAACATCTTTGAGTTCTTCATCAGAAAGGCCCAAGAATGAATCCGCGTACGGGTGGGTCGATATCGACATATCTTTCATGGAACGCGATTGTATGAACCGTTCTCCACCTAGCCGAATAAGCTCATCTGTTGATAACTTCCGGCCACTCTCGTCAGAACTAGCCACATGATCCTGACTTGGCACTCGTGGTTTGATAAGCTTGGAATATTGAGATTCGATATCATCTACAAGCTCCTGCATCTTATGCTCGTATGAACCAAACAGCGGTATGGTGTCTTGAAACAAGGCATCTAACTGATGGAAACTTTTTAGTAATTCATGTTCTACCTGATCGTATTCTGCAGAAAACGAAAACCGACCAGATTTATTTTTCGAATCGTTCTCTTCGTACAACGAAGGCAGCTTCCGGGAACTATCGATTTCTTGATTCTCAACATCTTCCTTGGAGTAGTTGAGGATTTCATTTGGCTTCTCCATGATTTTAGAAATACAACATGAAGTTTGATTTATCATACAGATATGAGATATAAATCTCTATAGGAGGCATTGATGTTATCATTGTCGGTCTATTCAATGTTAAACAAAGTTTGGTTTGATTTTTTCAAAGGATTCTAGTGCCTCCAAATCAGCCCTTTTCATACAGACCGAGTTCAAACCAATACGAGTCGGGTTTAATAATTTTGAGTTCTCTCTCGTCTCTCTGTGTCGATAATGTCGCCACCAAACAAACCCAACCAGGCCACCATCGAAATGAGCTGAGCTCAAGTTAAGTTTTCAACTTGATCTAAAACTTCGAGTCAAGCTATATCTCATAGCGGTTACGCTGTTAGCAATGCCAAAGACTGTTTGCTTTTTAGCAGCTTTTTTTATTTCAATCCAAAAGCCCATAATAATCAGCTTTTTGTTTGAAATAAACCCAAAACTAAAGACCCAAACACAAAATTAAACCTAAATCAAGACCTAAAGTCTTCGACGCTGGTTCTTCATCGGTCAACAAAATTAAGCGGACTTCCACTTCTTAAATCCTAGTCAACAAAATTAAGCGTAAATCTAAAAATCATTGGCCTACCACTTCTTCAATCCTAATTCATTGGTGGTTCCTATTAATAATTTGCATGACTTTACTATGAACTTTGATATTACTATTAATATTTTCGAAGATATATTTATGTATATATATATATACATAAATTATGCATGATATAAAAATACCGCTATATAGTGGACCTTGACCGCTATATGACTTTGAACCGTTATAACTGCATAGGAGACAAGCCTAGTCAGCTAAACTAAATTCAAGTAAAACTCGACTACCTCGGCAAGGTTCAGGCTCATGAACGGCTCTAAAAACATTCAAACTTATTTAACAAAATTTATAAACCAAAACATGATTACTTCGTCACCAATCACTTCAAAATTTAAATTCCAATTCTTACCACATAAACAAAATTAATTCCTTCAAAACAATAAATCCTTAAACATAAAACATCTATTCTTCAGCAGCAGAATCACCACTCTGCTTGTTGTGCTTCCTTGCATACCTCTGGTTCCTCAGGAACTTAGGATCCATCTGCATTTACAATCATAATATTCTCAATTCAAACCAAATTCCACCCATTCATCAATACATAACACAAATTTTGCATAAACATATTTTTTACAATTAAGTAGATTGCAAAATCGACGATCTTAGCTGCGATACTGACATCTAATATGATCTACCACAAATTTCAAGATTTAGTTGTAAACGAGTCGTTCTTGAGCTCCTCAAGATGGGCTCACTAACTTGGTTTAAAAAAGCGTGTTTTAAGCGAGCTTAAAGCGTGAGGCGCTGAAGGGCTGGGAATGTCGCTTTTTTTGCTCTGAGGCGTCACCACACGTGAAGCGTTTTCAGGCGAGCTTTAAGCGCGAAGCGACCTTGGTTTGAGGCAACGCTTCAGCCCAGTCAGGGGCAAAAAACGGTGCTCAGGCGCAGCGCATAAGTTTAAAAGTTTTAGAAAATAAAAGGTAACGATTAAAAACTAAAAACGGATCCGAGTGCATTAGAAAACAAAAGGTAACGATTAAAATCTAGAAACGAATCCGAGTGCAAAAACTGCCTCAAGCGAGCCCGGGTTTTCGGAGCTGCATTCGTGACGTGCAGGCACGCACGAGTTAAACTTACCTCGAAACGGCGCTCCAAACAACGAAGCTGGTGCTTCAATGCGAGTGTTTAAACTTCCAATTAACAAAAAAACGGTGCTCCAAGGGGCTTGATTTTTGTTAATTGGAAGTTTAAACACCTGAAATGAAGCACCATTTTCGTCGTTTGGAACATTGTTTCAAGGTAGGTTTTATATCAATCGGCTCGTCCTCGTTCTAATCAAAAGCCCTAAAACATCCGTTATGTTTTTTAACGGCGGACCGTTATACAAATAACATGAAAAATGAGGACCCCTATCGTAAGTTGGGATTATTATTGGCCAAAAAGAGCTGTTTCGGATTATTTAAAAACTTTATCTATAAAATTAAGATAAAAATTAACTAAACAATATATATAATTACATATGTATGTATATAAATATTATTACAAATGTACATAATATAAATTAATTAATAATAAATAAATAATATCCTAAATTTGAAAAACTCCTATATTCAAAACCGTTGCTTTACATACATTTTGTTAATTGTTAATCTGTATAATCAATCAAAACAGTTTCCGATTTAAGAAAAAAAGGGATATAATGAAGTAACAAACTAACCCCTTTGGTAGAAGTATGACGGTGTTTCCTGGGCTTCTTGATGCCGTTACGGTGAGCTTTATATGACTGATTGTGGGCTGTATGATTCTTCGATTTCGCCATCACAAACTGAAAAAATAAATCAAATACGTTACAAAAAGAATAATGTTTGAATACTGAACAACCGTTATCAAGCAGAAACAAAACCTTTTCGAAGGAGGCAGTGTCGTTAGGATTTCACAGAGATCGGGTGTCTTTTATGTGAATGTGAAACCCTAGTTTGTAATGAAATTGACGGGTCGGGTGTGCTGCTTATTGGGCCAGTTGGATTTAATAGCTGGGCCCAATGCCAATGAGGATGTTTTATCTTTAATAGAGTGTTAAATAGTGGTGCACAAATCAGGTTTTCAGAATACCCGGTTCCGGGTATGGAACAGGGTTTGGGTACGATCGGGTTCTACAAAATCGGGTAGTGACAATGCCGGGTCGGGTTCGGGTTCAGGTTTTATATAAAAAATGTATACCCTATATACCCGGGTTCGGGTCGGGTTTCTAATACCCGGGTATTATAATACCCTATTTTCGGGTTCGGGTAGGGTCGGGTATGGATCGGGTTGGGTTCGGGTTTGGTTCGGGTATGCCTCGGGTATTCGTTTTTTTTTTTTTTTTTGATAAATCATAGAAATATAAAATGCAAAACCTTTTTATTTCATAAAACATATAAATACATGACACCTAAATAATCATTGAACCGAATCGAATAAGATGATGAACATAGATAGCTTCGAATAACTTGATCGTCTTCGTTTATTGTTCGTCATCAAATACCCATTTTATAGGGTATAGAGATACAATGTAAACCAAACAAATGATAATAATACACTTTCTAACGGCTATATAGCCGTTACCAAGGTACAAAACTCGAAAAAACACAAAAAACGAAAAAACCTGAACAGGGTATCGGGAAACCCGGACCGGGTATTGAAAAAACCCGGTTCCGGGTTCGGGTTGAAACCGGGTACTCGTAAAACCCGGGTTGAAAACGGGTATAAAAAAAAACCAGGTTCCGGGTTCGGGTTTTATAACAGAATTGCATACCCAACCCCTACCCTATGGGTAGGGTCGGGTTCGGGTATAAAGAACCCGGGTTTTATAATACCCGGTTCCAGGTTTTATTTTCGGGTCCGGGTCGGGGTTCGGGTTTTTTGTGCACCACTAGTGTTAAATGGGTCGTGTTCGCGGGATGGCGGGTTTAATCTGATCTGATCTCGAAGGTCTGTCGCGGGGCGCGACATAGTGACACCAGGCGGAACCCGCTTGTGCCACGTGTCCCAACGCGTGTGAAGGCAACCCGGGTGATTCGCCAAGCCTACAGGCTAACCTACATCCCTCGCGGGCCGCGAAGCCCTCTTGTGTTTCCTTCGCGGGGCGCGACAAGGTGTCGATTAGACACTATAAATACAAGGCATCGGTCTTCAGTCCCATCTCGTTCAGAATTCTCAACTCTCTCTCAAATCTCTAAAGCTAAAAATTATACTCGGGTATTATACCCACTAAAATAGCGAAGCTCTGCCTCGATGTAAGTATCATAACCCCCGGTTACGTATTAGATACGTTGCCCGATTGATGTAGTGCTCCGTAACGGCTGTCGTGGCTCTGGCCGACGTAGTCGTTGGAATACCGTCTCGGGGAGGGTATTACTAATGTAAATATTGGGTTATTATACTAACACGTGTGCATTTGTGTAAATTATAGACAATCACCAGGAAATTCTTAAGGAAAACCCTAAGACAGCAATGTGAGTAATCTCCTTTTTGCAAACTGTTTTTACAAAACCTTTATTTATTTAAATTATAATTAGCAGTGATTGAGTCTTTGTAATTATTCAATTACTGCCGGTATGTTGGGGTTTTGTATACAAAATGTGGAACACGTTACCATTGGACAAAGAGTTAGCCAATGTGTAATATGACCCACCAGTCAGGATTGACAATACTGAATGAGTAATTGTGTAGATATAAACATTGTAATCGCTCTCAATACTATGAAATGATAAAACATGTTTTGATTAAACTGGGATTCACTCACCAGTATTTCCCACTGACAAAAATGTTTTAAACGCGTTTCAGGTAACAAAATGTGAAAGCCATGTTTGCCTAAGTCTCTTACATCGCTTGGTGAAGACAAGCATTTAATGTAATACTTTTATTTTAATCTTTTCGCACTTTTTTTTTGGTTTTGTATTAATGACTTTAATAACTAGTTTCTTATGTTGAAGGTGAAACTTCCTTATCATTTGTCTGTGGCGTCTTGGCGTTATTTTACTGTCTATATAAAATAAAAGATTTTCACCATTCGTATCTCTACGGTCTATTTAGAGATATGTTGGCTACCTGGTCGGGGGTTAGGGGAATGGTTTGGTAAGGTTCTTGCCTTGTTCAGTGTATAGATCCTACAAGGACCTGGGTCAAGCTTACTAGGACCTCACTGGTATTGGATGGCGGGGGTGCGAATGGCTTGATCCCCTCATATGTAAACTACTATTAATACATTAACCCGGCTACTTGGGATTGTATCCCTGATGACTCAAACCACTTCGCCGAGGGTAACGTCAAAAGAGGGGCCTACCACATTACGCATTAATAAGTTAATTAATTATCTTCTAATATTCCGACCCTTTGGGATTGTATCCTTGCTTACTCAAACCACTGGGTTGAGGGTAACGTCACCTTCAAAAGAGGGGCCTACTACTATAACTAAGATAATCTCTTAAAAAGTGTAAAAGTGCGGAAATCATCAAAGGTTACATTAAAGGCGAGTCGGATCCAAGTGATTCATCTTGTCTATCTGTTTTATTTTTATTTTTATTTTTCAGCATTTTTAGTTTTTATTTTTCATGTTAAAAACCTTTTCGAAACTTTTGATTTGATTAGACCTTGAGGATAAACCGGTACTAAAAGCTCTTGTGTACTTGGACGACCTCGGTATCTTACCAACGCTATACTACGCTCACGATGGGTGCACTTGCCCATATGTGTGTTTAGTGTTAGTAGAATATCGTGTTTTATAAATTTAAGACTTGACTAAAGTGTTAAAAAGGGCTTAAAATATTAATAAAAATATATCACACCTAACGCACATCAAGTTTTTGGGGCCGCTGCCGGGGACACAAGGATTTTAAGAAAGTTAGGAATCAACGGCCTAATCGTTTTTCTTATTTTTCTGTTTTTTTAGGATTTTTCTAGAATTTTCAGCTTCTGCAGACTGCAGCACGGGGCCGTGCCTGGTCGGACACGGGCCGTGTTCAACATCCTTACTGGCAGTTTTTATTTTCCGAGTTACAGAGAGCTGAACACGGGGCCGTGTTGGTGCAGCACTAGGCCGTGTCAAACTCTCCAGTAACAGGGATCCGGAAAACTATCACTGTAACCACAACCACGGGGCCGTGTTCAGCTGAACACGGGGCCGTGGTGAGACTTCTGACCAACAATCATTTTGTTTTTATCGCAGGACTTGGAACCCAGGCGTCGCACCTGAACTTCCTACGCAGTGCGTGAGCTCCAGTTCCAATAAAGACATAAAAGAACGTCTAGACGAACCCGAACGCTTTCTTAGAAAAAAGACTTAAAGCTAAAATCCAAGAGAAAGTTTCGGGGGACCCACTCCCAATGGCGGATCAACTGTAACACCCTGTTTTTTCACAAGTCAAAGTCAAAGTCAAGGTCAAGTCAACGACCGATTACACGGATTTGACTTGTAGAAATTTCTTTATTTTATTTATATTATGTGGAGTAAGTGTTGTTAATTACAAGCTATCGACGTATTATTCAAACAACTTACGACTGTGAACTATAGGAAGTAACAATGCGATAAAATTAATCAACTAATAATCAAGCTATGCTAACTAAATTGACACTGAATCGCAACACGATCTATACTTGTTGGCTATTATTATACGTGTGTGTGCCTTATGTGTTACTTGTGCATGTTTATTTATGTTGTGTGGTGGTAATCAATCGAAAGGCAATCTAACTCGAAATGCAATCGAACTCAATCGACATCGAACGCGAATCGTAAACGAACTATGATAATTGGTGGAGAAGGGATAGTGCTCGATATGAGTGGTTGGAACTGAAAGTAATTTGACTAGGAAACCCTATCGTATCGAACCGCTCGCAATCGGAATCGACTCAGCAAAAATCGTCGCGTCTAACACTCGAACCAAGTGCCATACGGCAGGATAGCCATCCGACCGGATAGCCACTATGTCACAGGTCAGGTGTCATCCGACCAGGATGTCATCCGACCGGATCGTCATCCGGGCGGTGAACCATCCGATCGGATAGCCCTTTCCTCTTTTGGAATCCTATAAATACCCCTGTCATTGTCATCATTTCCATATCTGGAAACCCTCTGTCCGAACTGTTCGTGCTCCCCCACCTTTTCTTCGATTTCTCTCGATCAAGGTAAGATCTCATCCTAAATCTTGTACTTTCTTGATCTACATGCACTCCTACACCTTTCTATCTTTTAAATCTTAACTTTTAACCGTGAAATCACTAGATTTTGGGTGTTCTAGGATGATGTCATCATGTGTTCTTCAAGAACTTCATGTTTTGGCCTCAATCCACCAAGAACAACTTAGATCTAACTGATTTCCACAAAGATCTTGTAAAGATCTCGACACAAGTGTGGTGAAAGAGGATTGAAAGATGGTTTTTAACTTTCTTTCAGCTCTTTTGCACTCAATGAACTCAAAGCCGATAGGATCCGACCCAGATTTAGTCTTCTACTCGAATGTAGTGTTGTACTAGCTCAAGATCCGGATTCTACCTACGAGACTACCGATTTCGGGTTAGCCAAGAACAACCGTCCCAAGCCGGTAACCGGCCGGACTAGGGTGATTCCTGGTCGGGTTGGTCGTCTGGGTCGAACTAGGGGTTCTGTTGGTTAACACGATGTCAAAGCATCTCGGCATAACGACAAACCATCAAAACGACCAAGTGTAGGACGAACAGGACAACCAGAACGGATTGCTGTCCGGCCGGAATGTTGTCCGGTCGGATAGTTCATCCGAACGGATTGTCATCCTAACGGATCACACTTGGGTCCCACCTTTAAGCAACCTTAATTGAAGTTTGAGTATTGAACGAATTGCAATCCGATCGGACGACCATCTGACTGGATTACTCTTCGGATCATGAGATACTAAGACTTTAAAGACTTAAACAATTTTCAACATGTTCATTACCAGAGTTGCCACCCGATCGGATGGACATCCGATCGGGTGACACCTCTACCGTGAACCTGCCTTCACTAAGTAATCTCGCCACTAAGTTGCTGTCCGACCGGACCACCGTCCGACCGGATGACCATCCGCACGGATTGTCATCCGCACGACCCACCATCCGATCGAACGACTTGATGGATAGAGATACTTCAATGCTTTCAAAATACTACAACGAAAACTTCAAAAGTCAAGCCATCATACACAAACACATTCTTTTTATAGGAAGAAACAATCCACGCGAATCCCCATCCGACCGGACCACTGTCCGACCGGATGACCACCCAAACGGATTGTTATCCGCACGGATTGTTGTCCGATCGGATTACCATCCGATCGAACCACTATCCGACTCGTTTGCACTTTGCACCATTTGACACATAAAACGTCACTTATCGTTATGCTATCAAATCTATTCAGGCTAACCTTACTCACTAAGCGCTCCCTTCAATCCATTAGCCGCTGTGAGTATACTCGATCCCCTTTTTGCTTTACGCACTTTTGGGTGTTACATACGTTACGAATATTCAAACTACAACAATCACACTACCCAATACTATTTGAACGCTGACCGTTAATGCATGTTATACGTGGCTTATGAATGCATGTTTGTTATGTTTACACATGGAATGTTGTCTACCTGCCTTAGCAACGATAGTACTATAGTTTGGACTCAGCACCCGTTCACACGGGGGTTGTTAAGGACCATTACTTGCATGGATTACGGTGGTAATCATGTATTGCGAACTGCCTCGGGCAGTCAACCCGCAGTCATTGGTATCGATGGATCTATGTCGATAACTAACGTGCTTCATTTCACTATGTGTACGTGCTGGTTATGCGTAAACGAATTCGAACTCTATATGCAATTATCAAACTTGTATGCTCACATTTACATTTTATGTATTGACTTTATTTTAACGTATATGACAGGTGCTTAGGACGCACACTTGGTAGGAATTTGAAGCTAGAATAAAGCTTTAGAGCCCAACAAATAGTTGTTTGTAGTGGTCAAACTAAGGGTCTCTAGAAGCAAATAAACAATTGCTGACTATTTTAAATCTGAGTTGTCGGAACAGAATATTTGCCTGGATTTATGTCTGTAATAATTATTTTACTGTTTGAGATACGGTATGGGACGTATTATTTAAATTAAATAGTATTGATAATTGTTATGGAAACTTCTGGACAATCTGTTTCGCTCAGTGCCATGCCCCGATGTTTCCGCCATCGGTTGGGGTGTGACAGATTGGTATCAGAGCCATAACTATAGGGAATTAGGCAAGACTCGACCTAGTCTGGGTCGAAGTCTTAGAAACCTAGACTATAGTTAGGAACCAACAGACTGACTTGAGTACATCCAGTAGGGATTATGTATGGGCTTATTTCTCGCTATCCTCGCCCATACTACACTATCACTACACTAGAATTTTCAACTACAAAAGGGCGATAAAGTCGAGATTAGGTGTGAAAACCGCAAACTCTCGACTAAATTGCTTAATCGATGCTGTTTTGAAAACTTATCAATGATTTCTTTTTCAATAACGAACGCTTGTTCAGCGGGGGAATTATACCAAATTAGGGGTGAAACCCATATTTTAATGAATAATCTCCTCTATTTTATCAAAAACAGGGACGAAGTTGTTAAGCCACGGGTGAAACCCTAACCTTGACAACTTGTTCCGCACATTTTACAAACTCTCACCAAGGTCTCGACGGACTTCAATGACTTGAAATCTTGATATGACTAACGGGATGTGTGCCCAACGCCCAAGCACAGTTCTGAAGGTCAGACATGAATGACAAGTCCTTGCGAATAGTTGAATCACCTTGGTTAGTCAAAGCCTACTAGCCGCATACAATCTATTTCTCGATTTTTTTATGTGTTTCGAATCTGAGCCTGCTACTGCTGACCCTGATAATTCGTCAATTTTATGTATTTTATGTTCTTTACTTGTGCCTTCGCTTCGATCGACACACACAACTCGCACTGCACCTCTACCCCAAAACGTTAACAAATCGTTGAATTATGGGCGACTTTATACTACGATATACATTATACTACGCTATTCCCGAACGATCGCAGACTTTGAATAATAGATTTCTGTTTTCTGACAACCTTTAGTGATTAAATGCGAATGTGTTTCCTTGCTCCTGTGCCTTACTTGCTTAGGTGTTATGTGATAATGTGCTCTACGTGCTTATGTGTATATGTGATTTTGTGCTCCATGTGTTATGTGTTTACGTGAATATGCGTGTTCCTGAGCTTTAGTAAGTAGTAGACGTGTGAGGTGAGATTCGAATACAATGTGTTGAGTCCTGTGACGATGTCTATTGCAGACAATGTCGTCTGGATCCCGTCACACACTTTCTCGTCAAGAGAAGAGAGACAAACGCCTGGCAGCCATCATCGCTAAAAGTGTAGCAAAGGCTGTAATTAATGCTTACGAGAACGCTAGCAAGTCATCTGAGGAATCAAGGACCGACGCTCCTAAAGCTACCACAAGGCCCTTCAGTTTCAAGCAATTCAAGTTGTGTGGGCCAAAAGAATTCACTGGCGAGGGAGGTCCGACTGCACTATTCAAATGGTTTGATTCCATTGAGGTCACTCTGCGACAGAGTGGTTGCCCTGATGACCTTCGAACTCTGAATGCTACCGGCGTTTTCCAGCCCCGTGCACTAGACTGGTGAACGGCCAAGAGGAACAAGCGAGGGAACGATGCAGCCTACGGTCTGTCATGGGACGAGCTCAAGGAAGTTATGCTAGAGGAATTCTGCCCTCCTCACGAACGTCAAAAGCTTGAAGATGAATTTTGGCACATACATCAACATGAGGGTGACAACGCTGCTCTCACTGCTCGTTTCAAACAGCTCAGCATCATCTGTCCCGATCAAGTCAAGACTCCGGAGATCACAATCAAGAAGTACATCCGAGCTTTGCCTGACTGCGTCGCAGATTTCGTGCAAGCGGCTAAGACTAAGAGGATCGAAGAAACTTACCTACTGGCCGCCGAAATCAACGACAAAAGGGTCAAGGTTGGTGTCTGGGATAAAACTTCGAAGCACCTGCATCAAGCTACCACCACCGTACCAACTGCTGAACCCACCTCATCGAGCAACAAGAGGAAGAACAAGAGAAAGAACAGCTCCAACAACAAGAACTGTGCGATCACTGCTGCACCGATTCAAGCTGTACCAGCCCAACAGCGTCAAGTAGCGGCGCCTGTGGCTAATGCACCGCCTGCAAAGCGTGCATATACTGGGCCACACCCGCTCTGCCCTACTTGCACCTACCACCACCCAACTGCCATTGCTTGCCGTTTTTGTGCCCATTGCAATGTATACGGCCATTTTACTGCCAACTACCGTATTCGACAAGCTCCTGCTCATCAAGCTCTACTCACTGCCCCTCAGGGTCAACAAGCTCCTCCGGCACCCGCGGTCAAAGCCAGAGCCTGCTTCGCATGTGGCGACCCGAACCATTTCGCCAACATGTGCCCAAACAGGGTCGTGAAACAAGAGCCTCAGCAACAGCAACCTAAGCAGCAACAACAACAGCAGCAGCAGCAACAACAGGCCGCACGCGCCAGAACTTTCAACCTCAACGTGCGTCAAGCCCAGGCCGACAACAACGTGGTCAATGGTACGTTCCTTGTGAATGGTATTTATGCTTCCTGTTTGTTTGATACTGGAGCCGATAACTGCTTTGTGTCGTTCGAATTCGAGAAAATCCTTAGTCATAAATGCTCCCAACTCTCTTCGACGTTCGATGTTGAAGTCGCTACCGGAAGAACCGTCGCCGTCAATTCTGTTCTTCACGATTATACCCTTGAGCTCAACAATCACATCTTTCTAATCGACCTTATTCCGATGCAACTCGGAAGTTTTGACGTCATAGTAGGCATGGACTTTCTTCGAGAAAACCATGCTGAAGTTGTGTGCTTCGACAAGATGATTCGATTTTCGCTCGCGAATGGTGACTTATTGTGTGTATACGGTGATACTACTTCAAAGGGTCTCAAGCTTATGTCTTGCGTGCAAGCTAGCAAGTATCTCCGCAAGGAATACAGGGCTTTCTTGGCTAACATTGTAGTAGCAGAGAAGGAAAAGAAAGAGAAGAAGGAAGGGAAAGACGTTCCTGTGGTTCGAGAATTTCCTAATGTTTTTCCAGAGGATCTTCCCGGGCTACCGCCAAGTCATGATATCGACCTCATTCCTGGTGCCAACCCTATTGCCAAAGCTCCCTACCGCCTCGCGCCGTCCGAAATGCGCGAACTCTCAAACCAACTCCAGGAATTACTTGAGAAAGGCTTCATTCGCCCGAGCACCTCTCCTTGGGGCGTGCCAGTCCTTTTCGTTAAAAAGAAGGACGGGTCGTTCAGGATGTGCATCAACTACCGGGAATTGAATAAGTTAACTGTCAAGAACCGCTATCCCCTACCTCACATCGACGATTTGTTTGATCAACTACAAGGCGCTACGTGTTTCTCAAAGATCGACCTACGTTCAGGCTATCACCAACTGCGTATACAAGAGGATATACCCAAAACCGCGTTTCGCACTCGTTACGGCCACTATGAATTCGTTGTCATGCCTTTTGGTTTAACCAACGCACCAGCAGTTTTCATGGATCTGATGAATCGCGTGTGTAAACCGTATCTGGACCGTTTCGTCATCGTATTCATCGACGATGTCTTGATCTATTCCAAATCGAAAGCCGAACACGCGCAACATCTACGTTTGGTCCTCGAGTTACTCCCGGGGAACCAACTCTATGCCAAGTTCTCCAAGTGCGAGTTCTGGTTGGAGGAAGTTCAGTTTCTGGGTTACATTGTTAATAGTCAAGGCATTCACGTCGATCCTGCGAAGATTGAAGCTGTCAAGAGCTGGGTTACGCCTAAGAACCTATCTGAAGTCCGCTCTTTTCTCGGACTAGCGGGCTATTATCGACGATTTATCGAGGGATTCTCAAAGATCGCTGTGCCGCTTACCTCTCACACACATAAAGACAAGCCTTTTGTTTGGAAAACTGAACAAGAGTCTGCCTTTCGAACCCTCAAGCACATGCTTTGCAATGCTCCTGCTCTCACATTGCCCGACGGAAACAATGATTTCATTGTCTATTGTGATGCTTCCAACCTTGGTCTTGGTTGTGTTCTCATGCAACGAGACAAGGTCATAGCCTACGCATCTCGTCAGCTCAAAGTCCACGAGAAGAACTATACAACCCATGATCTCGAGCTAGGCGCAATTGTTTTTGCACTAAAGATTTGGCGACACTACCTGTATGGTACCAAGTGTACGATCTTCACCGATCATAGGAGCCTGCAACATATCTTTAATCAGAAGGAACTTAATATGCGTCAACGCCGATGGGTTGAACTTCTCAACGATTACGACTGTGAGATCCGTTATCACCCAGGAAAGGCAAATGTTGTTGCTGACGCACTTAGCAGACGGAGCTATCTGCTTAGCACTCGTAATGTTCAAGCCCAACACGATCTCGAAACCCTCATCCGCAATGCTCAACATGCGTGTTTTAACGAACGCACCCTGAAGAAAGAAAGAGTCTACCTCGATGGAGCCCAGCTTGTGAGCAAATCGAACGGGATATTCCACTTTCTGGACCGAATTTGGATTCCCAAACGAACCAATTTGCGACAGATCTTGATGGACGAAGCCCACAAATCCCGGTATTCTGCTCATCCCGGTGCCAATAAAATGTACCAGGACCTTCGTTATAAGTACTGGTGGCCGGGTATGAAATGGGATATCGCTCTCTACGTCGGAAAATGCCTAACTTGTGCTAGAGTCAAGGCTGAACATCAAAGACCCTCTGGCTTACTCGAACAACCACCAATACCCATGTGGAAGTGGGAAAGTATAGCTATGGACTTTATAACCAAGCTACCGCACACGTCATCAGGTCAAGACAGCATTTGGGTTGTGGTCGACCGTTTGACTAAATCAGCTCACTTTTTGCCAATACGGGAAGACTACAAGGTAGAACGATTAGCCCGAATCTACACCGACGAGATCATTTGTAATCATGGGACGCCTCGTGACATCATCTCTGATCGTGATGCTCGGTTTACCTCGCGACTGTGGGAAACGTTTCAAACAGCACTCTGTATGTCGCTTAATCTAAGTACCACTTTCCACCCTCAAACCGACGGTCAGACTGAAAGAACGATTCGTACTCTTGAAGACATGCTCCGTTCGTGCATCTTAGACTTCGGTGGTAATTGGGATAAATACCTGCCATTAGTCGAATTCTCGTATAACAACAGCTATCATTCTAGCATCCAAATGGCACCATTCGAGGCATTATACGGAAGAAGATGTCGATCGCCTATTGTATGGCACGAGATCGGTCATTCGCAATTAACCGATCCTGAGCTATTACAAGAAACGACAGACAAAATTTTCCAAGTTCGAGACAACCTGGTGAAAGCTCAGAATCGACAGAAAAGTTACGCCGATAAACAACGGAAGCCCCGTGAAATTGACGTTGGTGACTACGTACTCCTAAAGGTATCACCTTGGAAGGGTGTAGTCCGATTCGGCAAAAAGGGAAAACTCGCGCCTCGATATGTTGGACCTTTTAAGATTCTGGGAAGGATCGGAAAAGTCGCCTACATACTCGAACTACCGGAGGAACTTAGTAATGTCCACCCGACTTTCCACGTGTCAAACCTCCGAAAGTGCCTAGCAGACTTACACGTTTCTCTCAATTATTTGCAAGTGAACGAAACATTAAACTTCGTGGAAAAGCCTGTCGAAATCATGGATCGCCAAACCATGCAACTCAGATGCTCCCGCATTCCTATCGTAAAAGTCCGATAGGGAGGCAAACGAGGCGCAGAGTTCACTTGGGAACTCGAAAGCGACATGAAGGCAAAGTTTTCCAAGTTCGAGACAACCTGGTGAAAGCTCAGAATCGACAGAAAAGTTACGCCGATAAACAACGGAAGCCCCGTGAATTTGACGTTGGTGACTACGTACTCCTAAAGGTATCACCTTGGAAGGGTGTAGTCCGATTCGGCAAAAAGGGAAAACTCGCGCCTCGATATGTTGGACCTTTTAAAATTCTGGGAAGGATCGGAAAAGTCGCCTACATACTCGAACTACCGGAGGAACTTAGTAATGTCCACCCGACTTTCCACGTGTCAAACCTCCGAAAGTGCCTAGCAGACTTACACGTTTCTCTCAATTATTTGCAAGTGAACGAAACATTACACTTCGTGGAAAAGCCTGTCGAAATCATGGATCGCCAAACCATGCAACTCAGACGCTCCCGCATTCCTATCGTAAAAGTCCGATAGGGAGGCAAACGAGGCGCAGAGTTCACTTGGGAACTCGAAAGCGACATGAAGGCAAAGTACCCGCAGATGTTTAAAGAGAAAGTCTAGAAAGAGAAAGTTCTCAAACGTGAGTCACGGCGTTGTACAGCTTCCAGTCTAATTTCGGGATGAAATTCCCTAAACAAGGGGAGGCTGTAACACCCCGTGTTTTCACAAGTCAAAGTCAAAGTCAAGGTCAAGTCAACGACCGATTACACGGATTTGACTTGTAGAAATTTCTTTATTTTATTTATATTATGTGGAGTAAGTGTTGTTAATTACAAGCTATCGACGTATTATTCAAACAACTTACGAGTGGGAACTATAGGAAGTAACAATGCGATAAAATTAATCAACTAATAATCAAGCTATGCTAACCAAATTGACACCGAATCGCAACACGATCTATACTTGTTGGCTATTATTATACGTGTGTGTGCCTTATGTGTTACTTGTGCAAGTTTATTTATTTTGTGTGGTGGTAATTAATCGAAACGCAATCTAACTCGAAATGCAATCGAACTCAATCGACATCGAACGCGAATCGTAAACGAACTATGATAATTGGTGGAGAAGGGATAGTGCTCGATATGAGTGGTTGGAACTGAAAGTAATTTGACTAGGAAACCCTATCGTATCAAACCGCTCGCAATCGGAATCGACTCAGCAAAAATCGTCGCGTCTAACACTCGAACCAAGTGCCATCCGGCCGGATAGCCATCCGACCGGATAGCCACTATGTCACAGGTCAGGTGTCATCCGACCAGGATGTCATCCAACCGGATCGTCATCCGGGCGGTGAACCATCCGATCGGATAGCCCTTTCCTCTTTTGGAATCCTATAAATACCCCTGTCATTGTCATCATTTCCATTTCTGGAAACCCTCTGTCCGAACTGTTCGTGCTCCCCCACCTTTTCTTCGATTTCTCTCGATCAAGGTAAGATCTCATCCTAAATCTTGTACTTTCTTGATCTACACGCACTCCTACACCTTTCTATCTTTTAAATCTTAACTTTTAACCGTGAAATCACTAGATTTCGGGTGTTCTAGGATGATGTCATCATGTGTTCTTCAAGAACTTCATGTTTTGGCCTCAATCCACCAAGAACAACTTAGATCTAACTGATTTCCACAAAGATCTTGTAAAGACCTCGACACAAGTGTGGTGAAAGAGGATTGAAAGATGGTTTTTAACTTTCTTTCAGCTCTTTTGCACTCAATGAACTCAAAGCCGATAGGATTCGACCTAGATTTAGTCTTCTACTCGAATGTAGTGTTGTACTAGCTCAAGATCCGGATTCTACCCACGAGACTACCGATTTCGGGTTAGCCAAGAACAACCGTCCCAAGCCGGTAACCGGCCGGACTAGGGTGATTCCTGGTCGGGTTGGTCGTCTGGGTCGAACTAGGGGTTCTGTTAGTTAACACGATGTCAAAGTATCTCGACAAACCATCAAAACGACCAAGTGTAGGACGAACAGGACAACCAGAACAGATTGCTGTCCGGCCGGAATGTTGTCCGATCGGATAGTTCATCCGAACGGATCACACTTGGGTCCCACCTTTAAGCAACCTTATTTGAAGTTTGAGTATTGAACGAATTGCAATCCGATCGGACGACCATCTGACTGGATTACTCTTCGGATCATGAGATACTAAGACTTTAAAGACTTAAACAATTTTCAACATGTTCATTACCAGAGTTGCCACCCGATCGGATGGACATCCGATCGAGTGACACCTCTACCGTGAACCTGCCTTCACTAAGTAATCTCGCCACTAAGTTACCGTCCGACCGGACCACCGTCCGACCGGATGACCATCCGCTCGGATTGTCATCCGCACTACCCACCATCCAATCGAACGACTTGATGGATAGAGATACTTCAATGCTTTCAAAATACTACAACGAAAACTTCAAAAGTCAAGCCATCATACACAAACACATTCTTTTTATAGGAAGAAACAATCCACTCGAATCCCCATCTGACCGGACCACTGTCCGACCGGATGACCACCCAAACGGATTGTTATCCGCACGGATTGCTGTCCGATCGGATTACCATCCGATCGAACCACTATCCGACTCGTTTGCACTTTGCACCATTTGACACATAAAACGTCACTTATCGTTATGCTATCAAGTCTATTCAGGCTAACCTTACTCACTAAGCGCTCCCTTCAATCCATTAGCCACTATGAGTATACTCGATCCCCTTTTTGCTTTACGCACTTTTGGGTGTTACATACGTTACGAATATTCAAACTACAACAATCACACTACCCAATACTATTTGAACGCTAACCGTTAATGCATGTTATACGTGGCTTATGAATGCTTGTTTGTTATTTTTACACATGGAATGCTGTCTACCTGCCTTAGCAACGATAGTACTATTGTTTGGACTCAGCACCCGTTCACACGGGGGTTGTTAAGGACCATTACTTGCATGGATTACGGTGGTAATCATGTATTGCGAACTGCCTCGGGCAGTCAACCTGCAGTCATTGGTATCGATGGATCTATGTCGATAACTAACGTGCTTCATTTCACTATGTGTACGTGCTGGTTATGCGTAAACGAATTCGAACTCTATATGCTATTATCAAACTTGTATGCTCACCTTTACATTTTATGTATTGACTTTATTTTAACGTATATGACAGGTGCTTAGGACGCACACTTGGTAGGAATTTGAAGCTAGAATAAAGCTTTAGAGCCCAACAAATAGTTGTCTGTAGTGGTCAAACTAAGGGTCTCTAGAAGCAAATAAACAATTGCTGACTATTTTAAATCTGAGTTGTCGGAACAGAATATTTGCCTGGATTTATGTCTGTAATAATTATTTTACTGTTTGAGATACGGTATGGGACGTATTATTTAAATTAAATAGTATTGATAATTGTTATGGAAACTTCTGGACAATCTGTTTCGCTCAGTGCCATGCCCCGATGTTTCCGCCATCTGTTGGGGTGTGACATCAACGTACCCTAATGGATTACCTACGGCCCACGGTAGGTAATCTTGGCGCCGCTATCAATGCACCGAATGTCGATGCCAACAACTTCGAAATTCGGCCGCATTTGATTCAAATGCTCCAACACTCCACAACCTTCCATGGGCTTGCGGACGAAGATCCTCACTTACATATTACCAAATTCTTGATAATATGTGATACTTTTCATATCAACGGGTCATCAAACGATGCCATCCGCCTCCGAATGTTCCCATTTTCACTAAAAGACCGGTCTAAGGCTTGGCTGAACACCCTCCCAGTGGGTTTTGTAAACACTTGGGATGAACTAGCTCAAAAGTTTTTGTATAAGTATTTCCCTCCTTCTAAAACGGCTAAATTAATGACTTAAATTAATAGATACTCACAAGAGGACGGTGAATCCTTATATGAAACTTGGGAAAGATTCAAGGAGCTACTAAGAAAGTGTCCTCATCATGGTCTTGCGGTATGGCAATGTAACATTCCCAAAATTTTATTTATAAAATTTAAAATAAAGTATATAAAAACTTATATTATTAGACGGGTAGATTACGGGTAAGTTGACTGTTAAAAATATGAACTACCTAGACAGGCCTAGGAACCATTTAGTAATTTAACTATAAAAATACATTATATTTAAACTTACTCCGTTTTTAATGAAACTTGGTTCAAAATGTAGATACAAATATTCTCGTTCTAATAACATATTCATTATTTTATAAAAATCATATTTTAGAAATTATAAGTGCCAAATGAGTGAAGCAGTTAAATTAATTATAATATATATATATATATATATATATTAATTAAAATGATAATAATAATAGTAATAATAAAATCTACTTACATTAAATGAAAGAATGACAACGTGTAGTTGAAATTAATGATATATGAATACATGGATTACTATATCGTGCACACCAAGTTATGAAAACTATATATAGATTGCATACTCAGTCTGTCTCTCTTGTTCCCCTATACACCCTTATGCATACTATGTTTTCTTAGTAACTGTTGGATCGTTCTGTGACCCTAACGAGTCAATCTGAAGAGTTCAACATCAAAATCAAGGGCGGAATCAATGAAATTGACGTAATACAGCTTGATACTTTCTAATTATCTTCTTTTACTGATTTCCTGAGCTTTTACAAATCAGATAACAATCCGGCAGCACCTCAGCTCTCAAACTCACACACTTAATTCCGTTTCAAATGAAATATCAAGATCAGGTATTTATAGACAAGTAATTCCGCTTGAAACCATTCCAAACGAAATTACTTTTCAAACAGAATTACCTAATTCCGTGCGGAATTAGTAATCTCGCTTGAAACAACTAATTTCGTTTGAAATGACATCAAGTCCATTTCAAGCGAAATTACTCTTTAATCCTGTTTTTCTCGATTTCCGTGCCCTGATCTAACTAATATAATACAAGACTCGATAAAGAAGAAGTTAACAGACATCAGTGCACCAACAGACTCCCCCTTGAATGTTGACGAAGTCTTTAGCATCCAGTCTTCAGTCTTTAGTCTTGATCTATCGTTCTCTGCCTTAAATTGTCTTGACATTGTAAAGCATCCTTCAAATCTTTTATCTTCAAACTCCCCTTTGAATGTTGATCCAGAATTTTGACTCCCCCTTTCGAAGACTCCCCCTCACGATAAGCTGGAACTTAAATTCTGGTTCAAACTTTGACATTTTTCTTTGGCATGGGGATCTTGACTCCTGTTTCCTGCACAATCTCTACCTAAATATAAGATTTATGATTATAACAATTTCAATCCAAACTTACCATTTGACTTCATTTGTTGGTCTTGTCAGAATTTAGAAATCCACTTAAGTATCTAGGTCCAAATTAATGACCCTGATTACTCAACTTGTCTACCAAATTCAATTTAATGACCTTGGTTGACCTGTGACAAATCACACTGACATTTTGTACAAACTAGTTCAAACAATTTTCTGAAATTTACAAGCTTCAAATTAATGAACTTGTTTTAACTCTTCAACAAACAAATTTTAACATGAAAAGCTCTCCTCATCTTCCAGTCCAGAAACTTCCTGCATCTGCTTCAACCTTCTGAATCTGAAGATCAACTCTCCACTTTGGTTTGTCAGAAAATAAAGCAGAAGTATAAAATCTTTTCGATTTTTAATAAAGTTTCTATGCTAGAAATGAATTACAGAAATAAAATGCAGTAAAAGTAAACTATATACAAACATATTTTGGTGAGCGTGTTAGGGAATCATATCAGCTATTCGACAAGTCACAAGTACCGTTAGGCTTAGATTTCATACTCAGAATTAAACAATTCACTTAGATTGTCGATATACTGGTCCATTTAAATTCTCACACAAATTTCAATATGTCCAGGATACGGATTAGGTGAAATAAGAACTTAAACTCATTCATGTGTCCCACCTCTTGAATATTCTCTCGTATCCAAATCCCAATATTCAGTCTTACAGGTGAGTATACCACAGATGATATCTGTAAGGGGTTAAATGCGAAGACCGTGAGAGCTCAGGTCAGAACTTCCGTTCAGCAAAGAGATGATGGTTCGACTTTAGGTGTGTCCCCTTTAGAGGATCTTTTTACAACAGCACATGATTAGCATTTTTCAATGTTTCATCATTTTTTATGCTGAGGGCGGTGCTATGTTTCAAGCAAGCATAAAGTATTATACGGGGACTAGGTCATTGCTTCCGCAAAATCAGAAGTCCCGGGATAATACCCCAGATATCACTGAGTATAAAGACCTAGTATTTCAGAAAAAGGGATCCTTCAAACAAGATTTCACGGGTTACCTATATATCCAAGTAGTGTTCCCCACGAAATAAGCAAGTAAGGATTTTAGGTTTATATCCCGAACAAACCTACTAAATGTGTAAAAACCTATCGGTACATCATCAGCGAGACTGTTTAAGACTTTTAAACTTTACATATCTTTAGCATACCGTAACTGTCAAGCCAATGTACTATCATTTTCCCTTTTTACACAAGCTCTTTTCTGGTTTTCTATTGTTTTTTAATTTTGAAAATATCTCATGTTTTTGGATTTTTGAAATTTTTTACTGTTTTTGTATTTTCTGAAAATATTACTCCCCCTAAATACCAAAACAAGTAAAAAATCGACAAACCATTGCAGATTGCGTCCCAACATCATCTACAATGTCTCCTTCATCAACGCCAAGAATCTCCTCCAACACCGATAAAAACTTCATACCGTTCAATTTTAACAAATATTGAAAACGAGTTTTGTCAAATGCTTTGGTATGTAAATCAGCTTTTTGTTCGTCAGTGTGGATTTTCTCAATTCGTATCAACTTCTTCTCGAAACAATCGCGAATGAAGTGATGACGAATTTCTATGTGTTTGATTTTAGCATGATCAACAGGATTTTTAGTAATGTTTATCGCTGCCTCATTATCAACAAAGATAGGGGTGTTAAGAAATTGCAAACCGTAGTCGCGCATCTGTTGCTAGATCCACAAGATCTGAGAACAGCAACTGCTAGCAGATACATACTCAGCTTCACATGTGGATAAAGCCACAGAGGTCTGCTTCTTGCATTGCTAGGTGACCAATCGTGATCCAAAGAACTGGCACCCCGCTGTTGTTGATTTAGCGTTAACTTTGCAGCATCCGAAATCGGAATCGGAATACCCTTCGAGCATGAAATCGCCTTCTCTTGGATACCACAACCCCAATGATGGGGTTCCTTTTAGGTACCGTAATATCATTTTCACAATCACCATATGCGAAGTTCTCGGGTTAAATTGAAATCTTGCTGCGAGGCAGGTTGGATACATAATATCGGGTCTTGAAGCTGTCAAGTACATCAACGATCCGATCATGGAACGATATAACGTTTCATCTACCTTCTCTCCGGTGAGATCAGGGTTTATCCCATGATTCGTCGTTAATGGGGTGGAAGCTGGAGTAGAACCTGAGATCCCAAATTTCTCTAAGATATCATGAACATACTTCGTCTGATGTATGAAAATTCCCTTAGGCAGTTGATCAACCTGAAGTCCCAAGAAGAATTTCATCTCACCCATCGACGACATTTCAAATTTCTGCTTCATAACTTTTTCAAAATCTTTGCACAGATTTTCATTTGTTGACCCAAATATAATGCCGTCCACGTATATCTGAACAATCAGAAGATGCCTGTCGACTTCTTTGGTGAGGAGAGTGGCATCCACTTTTCCACGGATGAAGCTGTTGGCTAGCAGGTGTTGAGACAATGTCTCGTACCAAGCTCTCGGGGCATGGTGTAAACCATACAGCGCTTTATCCAGCAAATAAACCTTGTCTTTGTGGATTGGATCGGTGAAGCCCGGTGGCTGTCCGACATATACCTCCTCTATTACCTTCCCATAGAGAAACGCCGATTTTACATCTAGCTGATAAACTTTAAAATTTTTCCAAGATGCAAATGCTAGGAAGATTCTGATCGCTTCAAGTCTAGCAACTGGAGCATACACTTCAGTGAAATCTATCCCCTCCTGCTGACTGAAACCCAGGTCTACGAGTCGAGCTTTGTTTCGAATAATAACCCCTCGATCGTCTCTCTTACACTTGAACACCCACTTGGTGTTTATCTTCCTTTGACCATCAGGCAAATCTACCAATTTCCACACTCCTAACTTCTCAAACTGACTCAGCTCCTCTTGCATCGCATTGACCCAAGAATCTTCAGTTAGTGCTTCCTTATATGTTCGCGGTTCAATCTGCGAAATAAAATAACTAAGTGAAAATTCAGTTTGTAAAGGAGCAACTGTAGAATAAAAACAAGTAAGGCCTTGGTCAATTTGACGTCTAGTGCGAACGCCTGATTGTAATTCTCCAATAATCAGCTCTTCTGGATGATACGAAAGAGTTCTTGGCATCACCTCGCCTGGAACATCTACCTCGCCATTCAAATTTGTAACATTCTGATTTGCACCTTGTTCACTGACTGGAATTATTTGAATTCAAATCTGGATCTGCTCCCCCTTAGAATCTGAATCACCATGATCAAATATAGGTCTATCATCAGATTCTAGATTGTCGTTAACTGTCGTCTGATTGTCAAGAGTTTGCTGAATATCATCATGTTCTCCAGCATTACTTGGACCGACTTCATCATCATTGGAAGCTTTTTGAGGTGTAGAATACTCAGCTGGGAATCTTTCTTGAGATTCTTCATACTCTCTCAGAATATCTAACTCGTCAAAGAAATCCTCTTCTTCTTCTTCCATGTCAAACGAATCCCATAAAGTGTCATAGTGAAAACTCCATGAGTCGCCTGGATTCTGTGGTGGCATTGTGTGACCTTGGCATTCAACATTGTGTGCCTCAATAATCCGCTTCAAGCTTGGAACAAAGACTCGCTTTAATGGATTTGCATAACCAACGAATATTCCTTCAATGCTCTTTGCACCAAATTTTCCAAAAGGCTCTAGAACAGTACAGGGAGACCCAAACGGTTCTAAATACTTCAGGTTTAGTTTGTGGTTATTGATTAGCTCGAAACATGTCTTGTTGAATTTCTTCACTGTAAGAACCCGGTTGAGCGTATAGTATGCGGCTGATACTGCTTCTGCCCAAAAGTTGACAGGTAATTTGGAATCAGCAAGCATCGTTCTGGCCGTTTCAATTAGCGTCCTGTTCTTTCTTTCAGCTACTCTATTCTGTTGCGGAGTATAAGGCGCGCTAAATTCATGCAATATACCCCTCTCATCACAATATTCTTCCATCTTGTTGTTCTTAAACTCAGTACCATTATCACTTCTTATTCTTCTGATACGCCTTTGGTACAAGTTTTCAATTTTTCTGAACAACACCATCAAACTTTCAAACGTCTCATCTTTTGACTTCAGATATGATACCCATGAAAATCTCGAGTAGTCATCTGTTACTACTAGACAGTAGAGATCTCCAGTTATGCTTTTGACATTTACTGGACCAAACAGATCCATATGAAGTCTCTCTAATGGTCTTGAGATTGAGTTTTCCTTCTTCCCAGGGTGAGATTTCTTCTTTTGCTTGCCTTTGACACAGCTAATGCACTCCCCCTCAAGATGAAAACCTTTTACATGAACACCAATAACTAAGTCGTTATGCACCAGGTGGTTCATTTTTCTCAGGTGAATATGGCCCATCTTTCGATGCCATAATTGTGATTCTTTTTCCGTTGCTCTTGACATAAAACAGTGAGCCTGACCTGTTGTAGTAGTTGCTACACTCATGTCTAATACATACAGATCATTCACTCTGGGTGCTCTCATAATAACCCATTCTTCGGGAACAACAAATCCTGGTTTCAAGATCAAACACTCTTTGTCTGTAAAGTGCGTTGTGTACATACGATCACATATCTGAGAAATACTCAGAAGATTGTTTTCAAGCTCGGCGATGTAGTTAACTCTTTCAAACGTGACAATACCATTAGATAGAGTTCCTTCACCGATTATTCTACCACCTTGGTTGCCTGCAAAACCCACATATCCTCCATTAAACCCACGAACATCATACAGTAGGGTCTTCTTCCCCGTCATGTGCCGAGAAGCTCCACTATCCATAATCCAACGTGAAATGGATCTTGGAAGCTCCTGCACATATCACAAACATTTAGTTAGAAGTTGATGCCACCCAAGCCTCTTTTGACTCGGGTAACTTGACATTGATGTGAGTTTTTGTAGTGTAAAGTGGCGGAAAATTCTTGTCATTCATCTTTAAGATTTCCTCAGACCCAATCTCAACCTTTTTGTATAAGAAAAATTTGTCGTTTTGAGGTTGACTAAATGATTGGTCTTTCTTTGGTACATTCTTCTTTTCAGAAGTAGTAGCCTCTTGTGATTCAAGTTTCTCATAGTAATCCAAAGGTACATACATCTTCTTGTTTGAAGACAATGGTTTTGTTGTCTCAGACACCATTGGTTTTGGAGAACTTGAATTCTTTACTTCTGATTTTGGCTTCCATGTTTGTTGAGATGACGTAACTCGTTTATAAAATTTGTCATTTTTAATTACCAAATTCTTTAGAGGTTCAGTTTTGAATTTGGTGTTGTCATTTTTCAAAACTTTCCTCTCAACAACCATTGGTGCTTTACCTTTTATATTAACTTTCTTCTTCTGACTCTCAACAACTTCAGACTTAGGCTTAAAGTTGGTGCACTTTCGTGCAATATGTCCAACTTTTTTGCACTTAAAGCATGTACGAGTATCAACTACCCGACTTGTTCCTTCAGACTGAGGCTATGAGGCCTTTTTCTCAAAAAACTCTTCATTAGTTTTTGAAAAAATCTTAGATTTTTCATCAGAAAGTGAACTTGAACTTTTTACAAACGCCTTTCTGTTGACAAATTTTTTTGTTTTGAAAATTCTTTCTTTGATAATTCTTACCACCCTGATATCCACCCGACCATCTGTTTTGATAGTTTTTAGAAAAACGCGGTGGTACAACAGGTTTTTTATAGTAAGCTTTATCTTTTTCAAAGTTTAAATGCCTCTTGGAATGTTTCAAACTTTCAATTTCTGACACGTCAATCTCGACCAACTTGAAAACATTTTTCAATTTGTCCACATTAACATTCTCCAGAGGAAACTCAGAATCCGAATACAACTTATCCGATCCCGACATCTTGTACATGACAAGAGTAGGTTCTTCATTTAAGTTGTTTTTGGATTTTGGTTTCGGAATGTAATTGTTTAGAAAACACTCTTCATTCTCAGCTGAATCACTATCAGACTTCAAAACATTTTCAGCCATGCTTTTAACAATCTTAGTTTGAACACTATCATCAGATGATGATGAAGAAAATGTAACATCAATTGACTCTGGAAGTTTTATTTCATTTGTTTCATCTTCATCATTAACCAACCCGGACTTTTTCTTTGAAAAATTGTTTAACACTGGCGGTGGAACCTGATGAAACCCAACCCCGGTTCCATCAGAGTAAACATCTTCGCCTGCTTTGTTTTTCCCAATAGGTTTGGGAACAATATGTTGTAAAACAAAGCTTGCGGAGTTGTAACTGGTTAATTTCAGATTGATGCGCTCATTCTCAATCTTAGCTTCTTCAAACTGAAGCTTCAACTTAGCAATCTTATCCAGTTGTTGGTTGATTTGCTCTTCTTTGACTCTAAGAACTCCGGTTAATTGTACATTTTCTGTATTAGTTTTACCATTTCTTTCATCAGAATCTTTTACCGTTCGGTTCAATTTGTCAAAATTTTCTGAGAGTTGACGATTTTCATGAATTAGCTTTTCGTTTTCTTTCCTAATTCTTTCTACTTCAATTTTATCATTGTCAATTTTCTTAATTAAATTTTTAACTCGATCGTTTGAAGCTTTTAGCATTTTGTCACGATCAAGAATCTGATTTTCAACACTTCTGACTCTTGTTGTCAGATCTTCAATCTTCTTACCACTGAGGTAAGTGAGTGTACTACAAACCTTGCAGTTTTTCGTGCAATTTTTGCAGTCACTGTCACCTTTGACTTTCTTACCTGACTCACTTGTTGAATCATTTGAACTGACCTTGCTTTTAGGCTCAGTTTCAGACTTAGAGTCTACCTCAAGTTCTTTAGCAGCAAGCACTTTGTCAGCCATCTTCCCCAAGTTTTCAGCGGCGAATTCTTTTGTTGTATCAATAATCCCATCATCAACCTTCTTAGGTTGTGACTTTTTCTCTTTTTCTTTCTCTTTTTCTTTCTCTTCTCCACCTCCCCACCACTCTCTTTGTCTGGCTTCTTCTTCTTCAGCAAATTGTTCAATGAAAGCTTCAACACTAAGAGTAGCTGGATCAATAGCAATGTTTCCATTGGTATCAAGATAACATTCTCTATTAGCATCCCATCTCTTCGCCTTCTTAGATTCACTGTATGTACGAGAAATTCTGGTCATTTTGAATTGAGCTTTCATTCTTCTGTTGACTAATTTTTCTTCTTCAGTTCTGGTGTCTTTGTAAGGAGTCATCTTTTCTGCAATGAAAGCGTAGCCCACTGCGTCTTCCTCTGGTAACACTTCACTCCAATCATATCCCTCATCATCATGAATAACAGCAAGTGCTCTGGATTTTTCTTTGGGATTTTCTTCTATCTGCTTCATTCTGGGGGGTTCAGATTTGTTCTGATGGTCGATAGCTCTTTTGTAATAATCCTCACGGAATGGATTTGCAGTATCATCAGCAGGTGCATTTCGACATTCACGTTTGAAATGACCCTTTTGTTTACACCTGAAGCACGTGACCTTTGATTTATCAAAACCAAGTTTTGTGGAAGGTCCTCCAATTGAATCTCTTCCAGTAATCTCCATAAAACGTTGCGCTCTCCGGACTGCACTGGCCATACACCACCTGATATCGATCAGTTCCATCTCCTCAGGGTCAATCTGATCATAGTCCTCCTTAGTCAGATTAGTGTTTCCAATCTTGCCCGTCACGAGGCTCTCGTACGATTCTAACACAGATGCTAAGAACACCATTTGCTGTTTTGTGGATTCTTCACTGAAATTTTGAACGTTCTTCAGATCCACAGCAATATTGCATTGAAACAAATTCTTTGATGCAGATTGATTTGAAGTATTCGACGATGAACCACCATGATAGCCACTGCTAGGAGTTTCATGATTCACTGTGTTTGAATTCTCTGCAGAAAATGCAGTCTTTGGTGATGCAGATTTTGGAATCATGCTTCCTCTGTAATACAACTCCACATTCTGCTGATAAGATGAGTTGTTGACTTTGCTGGATTTCTTGATCTCTAATTCATGACTTTCCAATCTTTCGATAAGCAAATCCACTGTCAATTCTTCTAACTTGATTGTGTTCTTCAGCATCAAGGCAAAGTATTGCCAGTCTTGCTCATTTGGTAGAGAATCAAATAATTTGTCAACCAACTCTTCTTGAGTGTATACGATTTTGTATCTTGCAAGCTCCATCTTCAAATGCCCAAATCTTTCTATCATTTTCGAAACAGACTCGTTCTTTAAACAACCAAACAAGTCAAACTCTTTTCTTAACAACTTCTTTTTATTCTTAACTATCTCAGCACTACCTACACATTTCACTCTCAGTTTCTCCCAAAGATCTTTCGAATTAACATATTCAATCAACGATATTATATCATCTCTCACAGACTGATGAATCAAAGCAATGCACTTTTGTTCAGCAATATATCTTTCTATATCATCATTATCTGTCAAATTTCGACAATCCTGTCCTCCCGAATTGTAACCATTCTTTAAACTCTTCCAGCTTGGATATGCAAATGCTTGAAGCCACTCGTCAAACCTTGTAGCCCACCTGTTGTAATCTTCAATTGCCATCAGTTTGGGAGGTTTGTTGTATGTCCCATAAGCACTCTCTACACTCAAAGTATCGGAGAGAGCTTTCTTTGCACTCGGTGTTGGTGTAGCTTCATTCATGTTATTAGTTGTGCCATCTCCCGAACCACTAGTATATGCAAACACATCACAGAACGGATTCATAAACAAATCATCCATCTTCAAGTACCTAAAACAATCAACAAACACTTAGAAAATTTTTTATTTTTAAGTTTTTCAAGCGAAATCAGTTCAAGCGAAATAGCTGAAACGGAATTAACTTTTCACACGAAATTGAGCCTTTCAAGCGAGATTACTTTTCACCCGGAATACCACTCAAACGGAATTAGGTATTTCAAGCGAAATTAAGCCAATTGAAGCGGAATTAGCTACTTTGGTGCGGAATTAGTAATTTCGTTTGAACGTTTCAAACGAAATTAGATCTCGTTTGAAATTGACTGCACTTTTCAAGCGGAATTAGATATAATGTGTAATTCCGTGCAGAATTACAATGAAGATTTCGAACGGAATTACGATGACGTCAGCATGTTCGATCTGTTATTCAAACGGAATTAACAAATTTTATCAGTATTTGTTCGAATTAAGGTCCAATTGTTTCACGGATTAGTTAAAACTATGATTCGCTTATAATATGTGAAAATCAAGCCATTTTGATTGTTAAATTTTGTTCAAATCAGATAAGAAAGAGTATAAGTGATAGAATCCGATGAAATCAAGTTGAATTGGTATGAACTCCTCGTCCTGAGCTCTGATACCACTTGTTAGATCGTTCTGTGACCCTAACGAGTCAATCTGGAGAGTTCAACATCAAAATCAAGGGCGGAATCAATGAAATTGACGTAATACAGCTTGATACTTTCTAATTATCTTCTTTTACTGATTTCCTGAGCTTTTACAAATCAGATAACAATCCGGCAGCACCTCAGCTCTCAAAATCACACACTTAATTCCGTTTCAAATGAAACATCAAGATCAGGTATTTATAGACAAGTAATTCCGCTTGAAACCATTCCAAACGAAATTACTTTTCAAACGGAATTACCTAATTCTGTGCGGAATTAGTAATCTCGCTTGAAAACAACTAATTTCGTTTGAAATGATATCAAGTCCATTTCAAGCGAAATTACTCTTTAATCCTGTTTTCTCGATTTCCGTGCCCTAATCTATCTAATATAATACAAGACTCGATAAAGACGAAGTTAACAGACATCAGTGCACCAACAGTAACTCACCCCTATAAAACTCCAAAGCCATGTCCCGTTTTAAGTATTGTAACCCTTGATCACTGAGTTGATACCCTGTCCGATTGATTTAGGACCCACCAACGCATGTCAAGGCTCTGCCCGACTAAGTTCGTTGGGGTCCTGTCTCGTGACGTAGGGATAAAGTTGAATTGGGTTACTATACTTAACACGAGCGCATTATATTTTATTAAATAGTTCAGGAATTATACCCAAGATATAACAACTCTCCTAAAATCCCTACAAACACCCATATAGGTCTTAAAATATACCTCGTATGCGATAAACGAGCTCGTATACCTTTATTTTAATAAAAATAAAAAAAATAATTTCTAAGGGTTCTCGCAGGTCGCGACCTATCTCCATATGTCTGTCGCGGGGCGCGACATAGTGACACCAGGCGGAACCCGCTTGCGCCACGTGTCCCAACGCGTGTGAAGGCTACCCGGGTGACTCGCCAAGCCTACAGCCTAACCTACATCCCTCGCGGGCCGCGAAGCCCTCTTGTGTTTCCTTCGCGGGGCGCGACAAGGTGTCGATCAGACACTCAACTCTCTCTCAAATCTCTAAAGCTAAAAATTATACTCGGGTATTATACCCACTAAAATAGCGAAGCTCTGCCTCGATGTAAGTATCATAACCCCCGGTTACGTATTAGATACGCTGCCCGATTGATGTATTGCTCCGTAACGGCTGTCGTGGATCTGTCCGATGTAGTCGTTGGAATACCGTCTCGGGGAGGGTATTACTAATGTAAATATTGGGTTATTATACTAACGTGTGTGCATTTGTGTAAATTATAGATAATCACCAGGAAATTCTTAAGGAAAACCCTAAGACAGCAATGTGAGTAATCTCCTTTTTGCAAACTGTTTTTACAAAACCTTTATTTATTTAAATTATAATTAGCAGTGATTGAGTCTTTGTAATTCTTCAATTACTGTCGGTATGTTGGGGTTTTGTATACAAAATGTGGAACACGTTACCATTGGAAAAAGAGTTAGCCAATGTGTAATATGACCCACCAGTCAGGATTGACAATACTGAATGAGTAATTGTGTAGATATAAACATTGTAATCGCTCTCAATTCTGTGAAATGATAAAACATGTTTTGATTAAACTGGGATTCACTCACCAGTATTTCCCACGGATAAAAATGTTTTAAACGCGTTTCAGGAAACAAAATATGAAAGCCAAATAAAAGCCAGCTGGAAAGCACTGAAGGCTTAGAAAATTGGCTATAAAAGTGTCACACCCCAACCGATGGCGGAAACATCGGGGTGCGAGCACTAAGCGTTCAGATTGCTCATGAGATATCCACAATACTATTTGTTTAAATAGAATTTAGATCAAATTCATCATATCATTGCCTAAAAGCAAACACAACCAACACAAGTATCGAATACAGACCATAACAAATATAGTTCGAATAGTTCAATGATTCTAAGTTAACTAGGTGACGTTTCTAAGCATCTCCTAGCTTGGTTCCATGCATTCCATAGCATCCTATCAGCCTACAACATGTATTAAAATATCAATACAAAAGTATTAGCGAGTATACAAGTTTGATAATAGAATAATAGATTAAAACAACTCATATCCATGGTATTTGTAACAAAATAGCTTCAGCCATGCTAGTGTCACAGTCCACACAATGGTAGCCCAAGTATCCCAGTGCTTTAGTGTTTACCCAAGACTCAAGGTAAACTAGAATCCTCCTAACAATACCCCCCGAGAATAATGGGAGAGGTGCATCTTCCTATAGCGCTACTATTGTTAAGGCGGAACTACACACTCTGGATTAAACGTCACATAGCACAAAGAGTCAAGAATCAAGAATCACAAATTTGTATGAAATACCTCAGATCTAAGCTAGATCTTGCTCAGAATGACATCACATGGCAGTTTGCTCAAAACACCATGATGACATCACCCTCAAGAGCTCAGATCTGAGAGATTCTACGGTGAAAAGTGTGATTTCAAGTGAGAATCACGTAGAGAATGATGCGTAGATCAAGAAAGTACAAAAAATCCAGCTTGAAACGTACCGAAATCAATGAGGAAATGGAGAAATAGTGTGCGCGTGCGTCTGGTTCGGTCAGAGCTGTCACATCACTTGAAATGGTGATGTGACAGCCTATTTATAGGTGAAGAGGGGAAGCAAGGAAAGTGGTTCGGTTCAGCTGGCAGCCCGATCGACTGGCTGTCCGATCGGCTGGTCAGCCTATAGGGTGACTGTTCGATCGGTCGGCTAGCCGATCGCCTGGTCACTCTTGCCAACCCAGCCTTCTCGTGTTCCAGTTTATGATTCGTTTTTCGCGTTATGTTAGGCGTCGCGTTAACTAGATCACGTAAAGTATCTTTATTAATTAGATTACATTGCAAGCATCAAAGTTTCAAATTTTCATAGATTCCGCCAGTGACAAGGCTCCAGTCTCTCGTTTAACCAAGAATCAAGCTTCACGAGTCTAAGGAGTCAAGCACCAATTTGAGTCTCAAGGGTCAAGAGTCATCGTTTCTCAAACATCAAGAATCAAGAGTCTAAGTATCAAGCTAAATCTTAAAGATTCAAGTACCTAGATTAAGTATCAAGGGTCAAGCATCATGAGTCTAGTACCTGTATCAAGTCTCATAGTTTAAGTTTCAAGAATCAAGCATCTAGACTAAAGAATCAAGTATCATAGTTGTTAAGCATCAAGTGTCACTAAGATTCACACCAAGATTTCCAAAGTATCAACATCACATAACCACAAGGTCTAAGACTGACAAATTTACAGGAGTTTAGGGACTGATCTTGCCAAGTGTCTAAAGTCTAGGGACGCTGGGCGTTACAGTCTCCCCTCCTTTAGGAGATTTCGTCCCTGAAATCTTAGATGAAGACTGCTCGAAGAGTTGCGGATACTTGGCCTTCATATCACTCTTCAGCTCCCAAGTGAATTCGGCCCCACACTTTCCTTCCCATCAGACCTTAACAATGGGAATTTTGCTGCGCCTCAGGAGCTTGACAGTCTGATCCATGATTTCGACCGGTTTCTCCACAAACTGGACAGCTTCGTTTATTTGCAAGTCTTCCAGAGGGACTTGTAGTCCTTCATCGGCTGGACATTTCTGTAGGTTAGACACGTGGAACACTGGATGCACGTTGTTTAGCTCTTGTGGCAAGTCGAGTCGGTATGCTACCTTGCCGATCCTTTCAAGTATCACGAAAGGACCTACATAGCTAGGCGCAAGCTTTCCCTTCTTCCCAAAATGAACTACTCCCTTCCAGGGAGATACCTTGAGTAGAACTCGGTCACCAATAGCAAATTCCAGAGGCTTCCGCCTATTATCAGCATAGCTCTTTTGTCTGTTCCTAGCCTTGATCAAGTTATCACGGATCTGAAGAATCTTATCCGTTGCCTCTTGAATAATCTCAGGGCCAGTGAATTGCTTTTCCCCAACCTCCTGCCAGCTGAGAGGAGATCGGCATTTTCGCCCATACAAAGCTTTGAAAGGCGCCATCTGAATACTGGAATGGTAGCTATTGTTGTAAGAGAATTCTATCAATGGTAAATGTACATCCCAGTTACCACCAAAGTCATTGACAAAAGAACGGAGCATATCCTCGAGGGTCTGAATAGTACGCTCGGTCTGACCATCTGTCTGAGGATGAAATGCCGTGCTAAGATTCAAGTGCGTACCCATAGCGGATTGAAACGTTTGCCAAAGGCGTGAAGTAAAGCGACCATCACGGTCCGAGATTATGTCAAGAGGTACGACATGACGGCTTATAATCTCATCGGTATAGATTCGAGCGAGTCTCTTCACTCTGAAATCTTCACGAATAGGAAGAAAATGAGCAGATTTCGTCAAACGATCAATAATCACCCAGATACTATCGTGACCTTTAGAGGTACGGGGCAGTTTGGTTATAAAGTCCATAGCAATGCTATCCCATTTCCAAACAGGGATTTTAGGTTGCTCCAAGAGTCCAGAAGGACGCTGGTGTTCAGCCTTTACCTTTGAGCAGGTAAGGCACTTAGATACATAGACAGCAATGTCCCTCTTCATGCCAGGCCACCAATAAGTTGTACGCAGATCCTGGTACATCTTGTCGGCACCTGGATG
Organism: Helianthus tuberosus; assembly: GCA_030545235.1. NCBI lineage: Eukaryota > Viridiplantae > Streptophyta > Magnoliopsida > Asterales > Asteraceae > Helianthus > Helianthus tuberosus. Next base: position 40,032,740 of record CM060360.1, on the reverse strand, counting down.
GATAGAGTAACGGGATTTGTGAGCCTCGGTGAAAATGAGCTCACGGAGATTATCGCGATCTGGCACCCAGATGCGATTGAGGTAGTATTGGAGTCCATCGGGTTTTGTTACCAGTTGGTCAATACGGGCACCATGGACTTCCTCGATTATACTACCTTCGTTGGCTGAAGAATACTGGGCTTCTCGAATACAAGCACGGAGGTCATTGGAGATACGGATAGACTTAACATGAGTCTTACGACTAAGAGCGTCGGCCACTACGTTCGCCTTGCCGGGATGATAGCGAATTTTGCAGTCATAGTCGTTAAGTAATTCCACCCAACGTCTCTGTCGCATGTTCAGCTCTTTTTGGTCAAAGATATGCTGAAGGCTCCTATGGTCGGTGAAGACCACACACTTCGTACCATACAGGTAGTGTCACACCCCGACTTTCCACGTGTCACCGGTGGGCCCGGAGAGGAGTATCGTGACGTGGATGGCAACATAATAGTCAAACAACATAATATTTAATATGCACAACGGAAGCAAATTGTAAGATATTATTCAACCGAATATAATGTTGTAATAACAAGTATCACAATAGTCGATTGTTTATCCACAGACGGATCGAAAATAAAATAGAAACAATAGTTCAACAGACTTTGACATCTAGAGCTTGCGAGACTTGAGTAATGATGCCTGGAGTAGCCAGCCTATTTCGTCTAGCACCTGCACTTAACCTTTTTGGAAAATACGTCAGTTTACACTGGTAAATACAACTCAACTGACTCGTTTTGAAAAGAGTTTGTAAATTTATTTGAATGCACTTCGGCACAAAATATCTTTATAACTTGGGACAATTATTTGTATATAATCTTGTATACATATTTACTTATTTGCCGTCCATTAGCACCGGTTAGAAGAGCCGGTTTAAGTTAACTGACACGCCACATGTATAATTCCCACAAGGTTGATTCCTTTACGTGGATTACCAGTTTTTACATAATGCATCTGTCAGGTGTACGCCTACACCCCATGCTTAGGTCGTGGCCATTTCGTAAAATGATGCCAAGGATATCCGGGACATGGTCATTTAACCCCCAAGGGCCATACATCAAATAATACAGAATAAAGCGGGTTATGTAAATACATTAATCACAATCCGATTTAAATGACTACATACCCGACCAAGCGGTACTTTTATAGTACCGTATCCCAAGCCCGTATAGGGAAAATAAGTTAAGCGTATTTACCTGAGCAAAGTATCAATCAAATACAGCAAATGCAAGTACTTTTACTGGGCTCCTAATCTGGAACGAAGGTTTATAATAACCTATTAGATTTCTAACGGGTCCTTAATTAAGCCTTAGCTTAGACCGGTTAGTTTCTATGATACGGTTCGTACGCACTATTAAGCGAAGACCGGATAGAATGTGATTTAGACCCGGCAAGTTCGGAGACTTTCTTAATATGGGTATTTCATACACACTCTAGATTTTGAGATAAAACCGATAAGGTTTGACCCGTTTCGGCTAATTTATGTAAACTAGTTACATAAACCGAACCGAACGCGTAATAAGCGTAACGGGTAATAATGAGAGTCATTTACAGGTTTCCTAAGTTAATATGCTCCAAATATGTTGTGACATCAGTAAGATATCATTTATTATGCCCGAAATGAATTTAAACACAAACTATGCCCCGTAGGGGTAGTTTGGTCATTTATAAGGTGATAAAAGAGTTTAAGTAATATCCTGAGTTACAGGTCTGATGTAATTAGCAAAGATAATCAATTTGCTAAGTTATATCACTAGGGTAAAGTATATATGTGAAATTTATCAATTATAACCAAACTATGCACCGTAGGGGCATTTTGGTAATTTCACATAAGCCGAAAAGCTCAAAACTGAAGTCTGAGGTTAACAACTTTTGCTTACTGTTAAAATATTATTATTTACCTCAAATATCAGTAGGTATCTCCCTTAGTATGTTTAAAATAGTTCTAGTACATACTAGGCGTTAAAAACGCTTAATTAGGCGATTAGTAGCCGTTTCCGGGTTCTATATAGAAATCTGATATTTTTATTATTCCAGGAGGTTCAAAATAATTTATTTATCATATGTAATCAGTAGCAAAAGGTTTGGAGTCGTTTAGATATGTAAAACTCATTTTATGGCCCGTAAGGGCAAAACCGACAATTACCGGATTAAGCCTACGACTATAAGTTATGCTCAGCCTAAAATTAATTAAAAATCTTCAAAAATCCCAAAATAATATATTACATCAGTGGGAAAAGAGTTTGATATCAAAAAGTAGGCTTAACTAGGCTATACGCTAATTACGCCGTTTTATTAACATAAAGCTTTCATTTTACGCTAACGAGCATAACTCTTAATCTACACCACCAATTGATCTCAAATTTTACATACAATTTTATATATCAGTAACTAAGGTTTCTACACTTTTACATTTGCAAAAATCACGTTTTAAGGTGAAAAGGGCATAATGGTCAACATATGAGCAATTAACAGAATCATGCGTATTAATTGGTTAACTAATGAACCATGGTGTATAATCACAGAGGGTTATACTAGCATGTAACCTGGTCCAAATGAAGCTCTTAGGTATTTCTAAAACATAACTAAACGGGTCAGAATTGAAAGTAAAAGTAAAAGTCAAACTATGCGACTTTCGGTTCCGAACCGGGTCTTTACAGGAAATTGTCGGGTTGAACATGTTTAGACATGTTCTTACACTTATTACCAAGTTATATTAATGATCAAACAAGTTGTATATGTTCTACATTGCTAATTATGCATAAATTAGAATTTAAGTATCCTGTTGACTTTTTCTTAACAAGTTTGACCCGACATTTGACCTAGTTAGAGTGGGAATTAGGGGGAACCCTTTTGAGGGTTTATTACCCACATAATTACCAACTTATAACTACTTTTGATTCGACTAATCACTGGACCATTAGTGATTAATCTTAAAGTCAACCGTTAATTACGACGGTTTGACTTTTAAGCTAAAACTTAATTAAGAAAGGTCAAGTAAACTTACAAGAGTCCTATGAACGAATTTGGATCACTTGAGTCTGCTTTGGAGCTCCAAGAATGATCAGAAGTGCAAGAGAATGGTGTGAAGAACTTGTTGCAACTCATGGCCCTTTTATAGTGGCTTAATCACCACAATATGTTGACACACAAGTCTACTACTGACCACAACTCTCCCACAAGTGTCCCTAGTGCTCTAGGGGTTGCCTAGGGGTCGCACATGAAGTGAAACATCCGTTTTGGGTCGATTATGCGCGAATACAGGAGGCTGTTTAAAGTTTCTATTACTGTGTGTCTGACGCGGCCCGCGTAAGGGTGTTGATGGACCTTACGCGGCCCGCCTTAGCCCTTCTGATCAGATTTTTCATTTTCAAGTTTCCGCATATTCGTCCCTTGGCTCTTCGAAAGGCCAACTAGTTTATTTCTTGCAATTTGACCCCTTATTATTTATCTATAAGGGCCTTAAGACTTGTACCCACTTTACCAAGTCCCTGGACACTTCCGGTTAACCCGAAAAGTCATAACTTTCAACGTTAACGCTTTAACCCCTCGCATACGAATTTGATCATAACTTTCTCATACGATAACGAAACTTTATGAAATTTATATCGTGCATTCTAGTGAGCATAATTAACCGTTACAAAGCTTCGGGTATGTCAAAAGGTCACTCAGAGGTATAACTTAAACATGTTGACACATTTAACCCCTGTAGTTTGTAATCTCTCACTTTTAGCTTCGCATGATCCATGATTTATTCGTTTGAAGGTATGAGCATCATGTAGGGTTAATGTACAATATATTTATTCACTATTGACATTTAGAACTCGTATATTCACATACTTTTCATGATTGTCAACTTTAGTCCTTCTGTAACATTCTTTCACACGTTCAAGCATATGACACGTGTCTACACATTATAGGACGTGAATTTTCGAGGTGTTACAGGTAGTGTCGCCAGATCTTTAACGCAAAGATGACTGCACCAACCTCCAGGTCGTGAGTAGTGTAGTTTTTCTCATGTACCTTGAGCTGACGAGAGGCATAAGCAATAACCTTGTCCCGTTGCATGAGCACACAGTCCAACCCATGGTTCGAGGCATCACAATATACCACAAAATCGTCGTTGCCATCAGGTAGAGTTAACACAGGGGCATTACACAGAAGATTCTTAAGGGTTTGGAAGGAGTTCTCTTGCTCGGGACCCCAAACAAAAGGCCTCTCCTTTGGGTTAGCGTAGTAAGAGGAACAGCGATTTTAGAGAAATCTGCGATGAACCGGCAGTAATAACCCGCCAATCCTAGAAAAGAACGAATCTCCGACACGGATTTAGGCGTACACCAATTCTTCACTGCTTCAATTTTCGAAGGATCAACGTGAATACCCTGCCTACTAACAATATGACCAAGAAATTGCACTTCGTCGATCCAAAACTCACACTTAGAAAATTTAGCATATAGGCGTTCACCACGTAGAAGTTCAAGCACTAGACGTAGATGGCGAACATGATCAGCCTTAGATTTAGAATAAATAAGGATATCATCAATAAAGACTATCACAAAACGATCCAAATAGGGTTTACACACACGGTTCATAAGGTCCATGAACACTGCAGGTGCGTTGGTCAAGCCAAAAGGCATGACTACGAACTCGTAGTGCCCATACCGGGTACGAAACACGGTCTTAGGAATATCATCTTCGAGAACACATAGTTGATGATATCCAGAACGTAGGTCAATCTTAGAGAAACAGGACGCGCCTTGAAGTTGGTCAAATAGATCATCGATACGGGGCAAAGGGTAACGGTTCTTAATAGTCAACTTATTAAGCTCACGATAGTCGATGCACATACGGAACGAACCATCCTTCTTCTTGATAAATAATACAGGAGCACCCCACGGGGAGGTACTTGGACGAATAAAACCTTTATCGAGTAGTTCATGTAGATGGCTGGATAGCTCTTGCATCTCAGAAGGTGCAAGGCGGTAAGGGGCCCTGGCAACTGGAGTCGCACTAGGTACGAGATCAATTCGAAAATCAACGGATCTGGGAGGAGGAAGACCGGGTAGATCATCAGGAAAGACATCGGTGAAGTCACACACCACCGGAACGTCGCTTAAGTTCTTCCCCTTGCCTTTTTGTTCCACCACGTGGGCCAAGAAGGCAGGGTTCTATTTACGTAAGCTTCTGCTCGCTTGTGTGCATGACATTAACCTTAGTCCTTTTGAAGGTCGGTCTCCATAGACGTGTAAAAGATCACCAGACGGAAGAGGAAGACGGACAAGCTTTTCGTGACACACAATTTCGGCATGGTTCTTACGCAACCAATCCATACTGATAATGACATCAAAACTACCCAACCGCATGGGTATAAGATCAATAGTGAATACGTGATCGTTAAGAATAAAGGAACAATCACGCACGATAGAATTCACAAGAATCGACTTACCATTGGCGACCTCAACCGAGAATGACTCTGGTAACTTTGAGCGTGTACAATTTATCAAAGACTCAAATTCCACGGACACAAATATTTTATCGGCACCAGTATCAAATAGAATCGAAGCATAAAGGTTATTAACAAGGAACATACCATTGACAACATCATTGTCATTACGAGCCTGATTTGCGTTAAGGTTGAATGCTCGTCCACGAGCGGCTGGCTGCTGGTCCTGGTTCAGCTGAGGACACTGGTTACGGAGGTGGCTAGTATCTCCGCACTTGTAGCATGCACGAATAGCATTGACTGGCCTTGGGTTCTGCAGAGGTGCTGGAGGGGCAGGTAGTGCTGCCTGAGCTGGGGCTTGCTGAGCTTGCGGTGCAGGATTAGCTTGACGACAGTAGGGAGTCGTGTGACCATAGCGATTACAGTTGGTGCACAGGCGACATGCAGAGTTTGCCGGATGATGATAGTTGCAAGTGGTACATCTGGGATGAGGCCCAGTGTATTGCTTCTTAGCTTCGGGATCAGCAGGGTTAGCAACAGTAGTAGCATGAGCGGGTTTTGCAGCAGGGTTAGCAGTAGGGACAATAGCATTGCATCCCGCACCCTGAGACTTTCATTTCTTGTTCTTGCTGCCACTAGGCTGCTGGGTCACTTGGTTAGCGGACTTTGAAGGTGCAGGAGTAGCAAACTGCTTATCACGCACACAATTGTTGTTCAAACTTGCTGCCAGACGATAGACTTCTTCGATAGTTCCCAACTGAGCTGCTTCGATAGAATCACGCATTGCAGACGGTAGGCCGTTGATGTACTTGGTTATCATCCGCTTAGGAGTCGAAACCAAGTGAGGAACGATGAGACTCAGCTGCTTAAAACGAGTAGTATACGCCAGGTTTTCATCACCAACTTGCTTTAGATGCCAGAATTCTTCTTCAAGCTTTAACTACTCATGGGGAGGGCAGAACTCAAGCATCATTAGTTCTCGCACCTCAGCCCATGGAAGAGCATAGGCTTCTTCATTTGAACGGATGTTTCTCTCATTCGACCACCACTCCAATTCTCTGCCTTGGAACATTCCAGTCGCACTCCTAGTTTTCAGATGGTCTGGGCACTCGCTGTTAATGAAGGTAACTTCAATGCTGTCGAACCACTCGAGCATAGCAGTCACCCCATCACTGCCCGTGAAAGACTTAGGGCTGCAAGAGATGAAATGTTTGTAGTTGAACTTAGTAGGCTTCTGCTTCTCAGCCTTAGAGTCCGCAGAGGATGGAGGAGTGTTTGATCCCTGAAGCTCAGTGAAGATCTTTGGCATGACTCGAGCAATCTGGTCAGCCATGAATGACATCATCTTTTTGTGAGACTTCTCTCTGGACCTCCTGAGAGTATCAGATGTTCTACGAGCAGACATCTACAGATCCAACAAACATGATCGTATAAGTCTAAATTACGAATTCCTCACAACATAGACTACTCACACGATATACTTAAGAATCCAGATTGAACCAACTCAAAATTCACGACCTTCACATGGCACGTTGTACGAAGTTTGGTCAACATGCCAAAATGCTTATATATAGGAAGTACCAGCGGCGTATCCACCACGCTTCGGACACGTCGCCTGGCCTCGTACTCGGTGCCATGCCACGTGTCGCAATCACCACACATAACCATTTACCTATCAACATCATCATCATATATTGCCAAATATTTTCACGTAGATTAATAGATTGCCGTATATTGCTCATAGATCACTCAATTACATCACCTAGAATGCTCACAATAGATCATCGTAGAATACCCAGATAGGTTAACATAGATCATCTCATAGATTGACATAGATTATATTGATAGATTATCATAGATTGCTCAAGTAGATAGCTTAATCATAGACTAACCAAGTTAAATGACCACAGATTAAACCATCAATTCCTGGTAGTTTAACATAGTTTAGCTCAAAATAGATTATCGCGCTAGATTATCATAAATTAGCACGAATAGATTAACCATAGTTCATGCTAGAATTCTCATAGATTTCATAGACTTTCCACGACGGTCTGCAAACACTAATTCTCGCATGGCACTTGGCACGGAAGTTGGTAATATGCCGGAAGCACTTATATATAGGAAGTACCAGCGGCGTATCCACCATGCTTCAGACACACCACTTCTGTCCCGTACTTCCATGTCATCTTAGTGTTTCGCACCACCACAACACATCATACCATAGACGATCAACGTTTACCACATAGACTACACATAGAATAAAGCTTCGTAAATTTAGTTTGATCTGAGATTAGAATTAACGTTTTAGGTTGCGAACAACATGCAGCTTTGCGTAAAAAACCGTTTTACAAATAAACGAAGAATTAAGGTCAAAACCTCGTAGATAAAACCACTTTCACAAAATTCAAGATAACATAAAAACGAGATAGGCTCTCAAAACACAGGATTGTTCCGGGTAGAGGAAACGACGACTAACCAAAGTGATTCGAACTCCTTTCAAATTGAGGTAACGTGTCTTGACTTACTTAGACAAATACGTCATCGATGTTAGGCCTACGATATTCGTCCTTTTAGTCATTCTGCGCACTCAACTGATTGGCAGTTACGAGACTTTGGCGAGACATCAAATCATCAAGGAGTGGGACTAGTTATCAAGGTCTGAGTTCCACCTCTAATTTGACAACATCGTACCCTAAAGGTTGTCGGCTCTTATCCGCAGACAAGACCTCCCAGAATAATATGGAGATTTCCCATCAAGGTTCGGATGTCACTCCTATCCTGTGGGCAACTCTCGTGCTAAAAATAAACACTGTGCAACAATGTCTTTATAGTATAAAGTGTATATTATAGCAGCCTTAGGAAAGGCATGTAAGTTTAAGAGGAACATGGGCTGCTAGGAAGCAGATACGGTAGAATGCATAAGTCTTAAGCAACAAATAAGAGTCAAGTTCCTAGAACTATAGACTAGGGCAAGTATTCCTACTTATCCTAATTCCCTATAGTTATGGCTCTGATACCAATCCGTCACACCCCAACCGATGGCGGAAACATCGGGGTGCGAGCACTAAGCGTTCAGATTGCTCATGAGATATCCACAACACTATTTGTTTAAATAGAATTTAGATCAAATTCAACATATCATTGCCTAAAAGCAAACACAACCAACACAAGTATCGAATACAGACCATAACAAATATAGTTCGAATAGTTCAATGATTCTAAGTTAACTAGGTGACGTTTCTAAGCATCTCCTAGCTTGGTTCCATGCATTCCATAGCATCCTATCAACCTACAACATGTATTAAAATATCAATACAAAAGTATTGGTGAGTATACAAGTTTGATAATAGAATAATAGATTAAAACAACTCATATCCATGGTATTTGTAACAAAATAGCTTCAGCCGTGCTAGTGTCGTAGTCCACACAATGGTAGCCCAAGTATCCCGGTGCTTTAGTGTTTACCCAAGACTGAAGGTAAACTAGAATCCTCCTAACAATACCCCCCGAGAATAATGGGAGAGGTGCATCTTCCTATAGCGCTACTATTGTTAAGGTGAAACTACACACTCTGGATTAAACGTCACATAGCACAAAGAGTCAAGAATCAAGAATCACAAGTTTCATGAACACATAGGATAGAGTATGTAGGATCTTGTTTCGACCTAAATGAGTCGTTCAGAGGCATTCAACTACGTTTCAGGTGCAGAATAACAAGAAACGAAGGTAGATACAGCTTGTTCTTCACTTTAAACACTCTTCTGATTGATATTATAACAAATACAATCAGGAAACACACCGGCAGCACTTCGTTACAATATTCTGATTCCCCTCGAAATGACATAACACTAGCCTATTTATAGTACTTCTGATTCCCCACGAAATGACATAGTGTCATTTGGAGCGGAATTAGAATTTAACTTTCGAGTGGAATCAGCATGTTACATTTCGAGTGGAATTAGAAACTTATGTGATTCCCCACGAAATGACAAAGTGTCATTTCGAGTGGAATCGCCTCTAAAAACCACTATCTCATTTTTCGTGCTCTGATCTAACTATTACATTACAAGACTCGATACAAGACGAAGTTGACAGATGCATGCACTAACAGACTCCCCCTCAGATGTTGACGAGTCTCACGTGTCGAGTCTTCGCATCTTCAGTCTTGATCAGTCTCTGAGCTTCATTCTTTCTCTCAAAATTAACAGACTCCCCCTTGCAATGTGCTGGCATTCCGTTAGTTCTTCAGCATCATCTGCTTCAGGATGGTAATCTGGCTGGCTCTTTCTGAGATTATTCCAAGATCGTAATCTGGCTCTCATCCAGCTCAGGATCATCAATCCAGCTCATACTTAAACCTGCACAAACTCACTCTACCTAAAAGTAAATTTCACGCATTTAACAATTCAATGTATGCACTAATACTGACTCTTCCTCAAAAATAACTCAATAAACTTGATGAATCATTTTAAAATATTATCATTTTTCTTTTCAAAACACATTTTCCCAAACCATTTGTTCATCATGTCTAGCACTTGGAATTTTGACAATCAGCTCTCCAACATCAGTTGTCGAAAATCTTTTTGAATTTTACAAAATTTATGCTAAAACACACCGAAAATCTTTTTGTAATTTTGAATGTAAAGAAAAGCAGTGAAGAAATATTTACAGACAATATTTTTGAGAGTTCGTGCAAGATGATCATATCAGTTTATGACAAGTCACGAGTACCGTTGAGCTTAGTTACACATTAAGAATTAAACAATTCACTTAGATTGCCAATATACTGATCCACTTAAATTCTCACACAAATTTCAACTGATTCAGGATATGAGTTAGGTGTTTTAAGAACTTAAACTCATTCATGTGTCCCACCTCTTGAATATACTCCCGTATCCAGATCCCAATATTCAGTCTTACAGGTGAGTATACCACAGATGATATCTGTAAGGGGTTAATAAATTATGAAGAATCATGAGAGCTCAGGTCAGAACTACCGTTCAGCAGAGAGATCATGACTCGACTTTTGGGTGTGTCCCCTTTAGAGGATCTTTTGCATTACAACAGCAGCGACTATCAATTTTATTGTTTCATCAGCTTGCTGAGGGCGATGCTATGTTTCAAGCATTTGCAGAAAGCATTATCCGAGGACTAGGTCAGAACTTCCATTCAGCAGAAGTCCCGGGATAATGCCCCAGATATCACTGAGTATAAAGACCTAGTATCTCAGAAAGAGGGACCTTTCAAACAAGATTTCAGGGGTTACCTATATATCCAAGTAGTGTTCCCCACGAAATAAGCAAGTTTGAAATTTAGTTTATATCCCGAAAAAGCTTACTAAATGTATGAAAACCTATCGGCATATCATCAGTGAGACTGTTTAATGCTATTAAAACATTACAATTCTTTAGCATACTGTGACTGTCTACTGATGTACTATCATTTCCTCTTCTTTGACACTAAAACTCATTTTTGATTTTATCATGTTTTTGCCTTTTTCAAATTTTCTAATGTTTTTGGATTTTCTGAAATTTTCTACTCCCCCTAAAATGCAAACACATTAACAAAATTTTGAAAATAAACTGTACAACAAACTTGACAACCGATATCAAATCGCATCAATTCGCCATCGACTAGGCATAAACAATCAGAACTCCCCCTTTCACAAAACTATTTTCTCATTATGATTTCAAAACACTTAAGTTTGTTTTAACCAAAATGATTTTTCCGGAAAATAAGTTTTGTTGAAATTACCACTTGTAGGGTTAGGGATATGGTTCATCATTTTGTCCATTCAATCTCTTGTATCAGGATTACATCAAGTTCAAACTAATGACCTTGAGTAATCACTATGTCAGAATCAACCTCTCACCACTTGTAAGAATATCCAAAACATATAACCACATGTAGGAATAAACATCTACACAAATACATGTTACCAATCAAGATGCCGATTCCTGCTTCACACTTACCAACCTGGAAGCTCCGGCAAGTCACATTTAACCTGTAACAATTTAAACATTTTTAAAATACAATCACAAAAACAATTATCAAGAAAGATGCCGATTCCTGATCCGCGATTACAAACTTGGGATCTCCGGCATAGTCCTAAGACTTCAAGGGAAACAAACTTCCATCCAAGTCTTCTCAGACTTGGTGGCTTTCAGTTCTTGCGCAGTAGGGTTGTAAGTTGCCTTTTTAGTTGCATAAAAATCTTTAACCCCTTTAGCTTTCCCATTCAACATTTTCCCAAAAATTTTCTTAACACTCCCATTGAATGTTTTCTCGACATCAAACTTAGTTTTCTCTGTGTAAAACTGATTCGAGATCTCAACCTTACCCACTTTTTGTTTAACCTCTTCAAACATCAGTGATGGAAACTCATCATAATTCACTGAAATTTTCACCTCAATCTGTGGATCTTCTGGTTTTGTGGAACCAGATTCATCGCCGACATTCACATCAACTTTCTTAACAACCCACACTTGGTTGTCATTCTCTTTCTTTTTATAAAAATTCTTTTTATAAAAATTCTTTTTAGAACACTCACCAATCTCATAAGTTGAGTTTTCAAAAATTTTAAATTTTTCAATTGGTGGTTCAACATCAACAACCTTTTCTTTCAATTTCTTAGAAACTCCCTGTTTTGTTGTGACATTTTTCGAACAGTTCCATGCAATGTGACCAGCTTCATTGCACTTGTAACAGGTTCGAGTTTCCTTTAGATGAGACATTTCAGTTCCATTCTTCTTCTTTTCAACAAGAAACTCTTGATTTGACTGTCTCTAGAATGGTTTCTTCTGTTCCTCTTCTGCAAGTCCACCTGATACAAATTCTGTTTTTGTTTTAGAATTTTTTAAATTTTTATGATTTTCTGGTGGAATAAATCCAAGACCTTTCTTTTTGTAGCTACGATTTTGGTTTGATTTCTTTTGAAAACCAGAACCAGAATTGTAACCCTTTTTCTTGTTTAACCGTTGTTGAACTCTTGAAGTGTACTTTTTAGGTTTTTCCGTAAGATTTAAATCTTTTATTTCAGAAATATTAATTTCTGTCATTTTGAAAACCTTTTTGATCATGTCAAAACGAACACTTCTTATTGGAAACTCTTTGTCAGAGTATAATTTGTCCAAATCATTTAAAGTGTATGCAACTTCAAATGCTTCATCATCTAAAGTTGCTTTTGATAACAAAAATTCTTTACTGTAAGACCGTTTGACCGACGACTTTGGACTGTTGATTGATGAACTCGAACTTTTGACTGACGAACTTGAACACCCAGACTCGGACTTTGACTCAGACTCCTCCTCAGTATCCCACACCTGATCGACCACCTTTTTGATTAACTCAGACTCATGATCAGTATCGGACGAGGTAAACGTAACATCAATGTTATCTGGTAAAACGTCAGTTGTGTCGGTTTTTAGCTTTATATTGACTGCTTTTTCAAGTTGCTCCTCGTTTGGTTTTCTAGGAGAATACCCTTCCCAAATTGGCGGCGGACACTTGTTATAGCTAACAGTCGATTTCTTACCACTATCTTTCTTTTTCTTCGGCTTCTCGTCTTGAAAAACTTCCATGCCTGCAATAGTTGGGTAAATACGATCAATGAGATAATCAGAACTAGAATAACTTTGTAATAAACGTCTAATTCTCTCATTCTCAATCTTCTCTGTCTCCAACTCTTGCTTCAATTTAGCACTCTCTTCGATGTAAAAGTTGATGGCTTTTTGCTTTGTCATCATCACAGCATTCATCATCGTTAGTGCTTGTTCTCTTTCTGAATTTGTCTTTTGAAGACCAGTCACTGTTTTGTTCAAGACATCATAAGATTCTTTCACATAGTTGAGGTTGAACAGTAACTGCTCTTTCTTCTTGTCATACTCAGCAATTATCTCGTCTTTTGCTGCACATTCCTTGCATTCTTCCAAACACTTCGTGCAAGGCTTGACAACTTCAACAATCTTCTCAATCTCGATTGTCTTTACCACTTCAACCACTTTATCTGCTTCAATCATCTTTTCTTTTTCTTTCACTTGCTCACTCTCAACATTCTTATTCTGAACAACATCTTCAGATTTCTTTAGTTGTTGTTCTTTAGCAGCTCGTTTCTCCTTTAGTTTCTCCATGCGATCTGCAAAATAAAAATGAAAACTTTCAGGAGAAAGATGAGATTTTGCAACATTTATATGTTTCTCTTCCTCATCATCACTACTACTATCAACTGGTGATTTATCAAACTGTACAGTTTTTTCAGAATCAGCATCTGATAAACCAGAATCTGACGGTGTTTGATCAAATACAACTTCCTTTTCTGAAGTAACATCCTTCTGTACACTCTCATCTGCACTCTGTGAACTTTCATAAGCACTTTCTGAACTTTCATCAGAAACAACAGACTCTTCATCCACACTCTTTACAGTCACTCCAATAGACTTCATCCAAGTAGCAAACATGTCTGGTTCTCGAACAATCTTAGCAATAAAAGCTTTATATTCTCCTTTTTCATCAACGAACATATCCCAGCTGAAACCTTCAGGTAATTGTTCATCATCTTGATCAATTAAACAGGCTTTGCTATCAGGAGATATGTAGTTGTTCCAGTTAAAATCCACCGCACACGCTCTCTTGGAATCCTCAATCTTTCTACCATGAGCCGTCTGTGAATCTTGTGATTGACCGACCTGCTGATAAATGGCTTTTCGGTAATAGTCATCTTTTCCAAACGGATTCTGAGCGCCACTAGCTTGTCTGTTCTTACACTCCCGCTTGAAATGACCTTTCTCCCTGCAACGAAAACAAGTAACTTTAGATTTATCAAAACCTAAAGTAGATACATGAGCATCAAGAAAGTCATTTCTCCCGGTAATCATTTTGAACTTTTCAGCACGTCTAAGAACACTTGCAAGACACCATTTGATATCCATCAGTTCCATCTCTTCTGCGTCTATTTGATCGTAATCCTCTTTGGTGAGCATGGGATTTCCGATTCGACCAGCCACTAGACCCTCATAAGATAACAACACAGAACCAAGTAGAGCCATGTGGTCTTTAGCAGTGTCTTCTGAAAAACTTTGACCTTCTGGAAGATTTAGAGCTATGTTGCACTGAATCACATATCCATTTCCTGTCTTTGTGCTCTGAGACTGAAAGCTTGTGTTTGACTCTTTAGGATTGACACTTGGAAATGATGAAAATCCACTACTACTTTTATTTAAACTCTGATCAGCTTTTTCTGATGAATCCCCAGCACTGAATGCAGTCTGAATTTTCGGACTTCTCTCAGATTCTGGAACCGGAATGCTACCTTTGTAGTACATTTTAATATCCTGTTGACCACTCGGACTGTTCATCCTAGCTATCTTCTGTTGCTCCAGATCCTGGCTTTCGATCTTTTCAATAAACTGAGATATTGTCAACCCATCATAAACACCCGTGTTTTTCAGAATCATCAAATAAGTTCCCCACTCTTTCTGAGGTAATGCATCAGCAAGCTTGTCTACCCACTCTTCACGATCTTTGGTAATGCTCAACATCGACATTGATCGCACTAGGTGACAGTATCTCTCAATCAGCTTCTTTGTGTCTTCACCTGGTAAGCTACTGAACAGATCAAACTCTTTCTTTAGCAATGCCTTTTTGCTCTTTATCATGTTCTCGCTACCCTCAAATTTGACTTTAAGTGCATCCCAGATTGACTTTGCAGTTTTGTCATGCTGTAACAGAATGAAAATGTCTTCTTTGATGGCTTGTTGCAACAGACTAATCATCATTTTTTCGGCTTTGTACATAACACGTTCCTGATCCGTAAACTCTGATAACTCTTTGAGAACCTGCAACTCTGTTCGAGGCAACACATATTTCTTCAATATACATTCCCAAGACCTAAGATGGTTTGCCTGAACCCAGTTCTTGAATCTGTCTTTCCACCCGTAGTATTCTTCAGTACTCATCAATTTAGGGGGCTTTTGGGTGGTTCCCGTCTCATTTTCTAAACTCATAGCTTGAGCAATAGCACCTGGACCAGACGGTGTCGCAAATGCGTTGTAGAAATCGTTATCCATAATTCGGAATTGAAGAATTTCTCAAACAAGCTTTTACACGAACTGGTTCTCCTCGTAACACACCTTTATTACCTTTAAAAACAAAACAATCAACCACTTATCAGTTTAAACACGATTAAACAACTGAAATAAACTGATACTCGGACTGGTGAATATTTTGTGCGGACTGAATTTGAGTGAAACTGAGTTTGATGTCAAACCGTGCGAACTGCAATGACCCGGATCAAAAACAACCGACCTGACCAAACCACACAACCTTAAAAAGTTCGAATTCAAATGAAATGAACCACTTCTTGTGAACTTTAATTGCACACTAATATCCACGAGCTGACAACTTTAATTCAAAACTCAATTTGATAAGACTGATCAAAGACAATACTTGATTGAAAAATCACGTGAACACATTAATCTTTTCTGATTTATCAACCTCAAGTGTGGTCAACAAATTAATGTCTTCTAAGTGCTCATTGGGCCACAATATAAACAATCACATGGGCCAATATACTCTAATGAATCTGATTGGGCCAATTATAAGTTCTCATGAGCTGTCATTGCAAATCACATGTATTCTTTAGATAACTTGACCGACTTGATCATACCGACAACATCAATTCCTTCGATTTACAAGACCCTAATTGATAACATCACAAGACCCGATATATTCTAGTCGACACCAGTTACATGCACACCTTAAAATCCATCACAACAATATTCAATTCTCATTGGACCTTACAATCCACTTAGTCGACATCTTTAAATTCATATGCAAGCTTATCAAAAAGTATCCGACAACTTTATCTTTTGCATGCAAACCAATTTATGATAACATGTGCCGACAACAATCTTGAAAGAATACTTTGATTTAACCAAGATTTAACGTTTATCAAAAATCACATGCAACCGAGTTAAACCACATGATCTCATATTCCGATGTATTGACACTTGTTGTGTTTCAGGTCAACGAAGAGCGGAATCAGACTTTGATCATTAAGAGCGGAATCAAAATGTTCACATGAGCGGAATCAAACTTTTCACATGAGCGGAATCAAGTGTTTTGGTTGTCAGGAGTGGAATCAACATCAAGTTTAGGAGCGGAATCAGATGTTCAAGAGCGAAATCAGAAACTTTGTATCCCAAGAGCGAAATCAGAAATATCCATTATGAACGGAATCAACTCGGACATCATTTTTACCCATTTTTAAGTCGATTTTAGCTGTGAAACTTTCAAGGATTTATCTATGTTCAATTGCGCACATTCTATGAAAATTTGAACGAATTTTGACCGTAAAATTTCGTTGAACTGATGAAAGAAGGTGTAGAATATAGAAAAAAACAACGAAAATCAGCTGTAATCTGTAGAACTCCTCCTCCTGAGCTCTGATACCAATTGTAGGATCTTGTTTCGACCTAAATGAGTCGTTCAGAGGCGTTCAACTACCTTTCAGGTGCGGAATAACAAGAAACGAAGGTAGATACAGCTTGTTCTTCACTTTAAGCACTCTTCTGATTGATATTATAACAAATACAATCAGGAAACACACCGGCAGCACTTCGATACAATATTCTGATTCCCCTCGAAATGACATAACACTAGCCTATTTATAGTACTTCTGATTCCCCACGAAATGACATAGTGTCATTTGGAGCGGAATTAGAATTTAACTTTCGAGTGGAATCAGCATGTTACATTTCGAGTGGAATTAGAAACTTATGTGATTCCCCACGAAATGACAAAGTGTCATTTCGAGTGGAATCGCCTCTAAAAACCACTATCTCATTTTTCGTGCTCTGATCTAACTATTACATTACAAGACTCGATACAAGACGAAGTTGACAGATGCATGTACTAACAGAGTAAAAGTTTCCAAAGATTCAAGTTTAAGTTTCATAGAATACATGTTACACCCCAAAAGTTTAAAGTAAAAGGGGATCGAGTATACTCACAGTGATTGCTTAACAGTTACGACTGTTATTGGATCAAAGGGAGCTCTTTGGAGGTTAGCCTAATTAGATTACCATAGGATAAGCGTTGGTCAGAGTAACGAGGCTGAATAACGTGCTAAAACAGTCACCGGGTCGAAGGGTTGTCCGATCGGACGGCTGTCCGATCGGCTGGCCGGTCGGTCGGCTGACATATGATGTAAAGAGGTAACGGTTGCCCGATCGGACGGCTGTCAGATCGGGTTGCCACTTGGCGCAAAAGGATAGGAGAGGCTGTCCGATCGGATGGCCATCCGATCGGCTGACCTCTAGTGAAGAAAGGCTGTCCGATCGGTTGGCCTCTTGTTCTTGTTTACTAATTTTGTAAAATTTCTAAGTTTGAAAATTTATGGTGACGTCATGGCTCGTACTGAGGCATTAGTAACTCATCGTTTAACAGCCATTCTGATCGGTCGGGAACCACCCCAGTCCAACCAGTTTGTTTGTTATCGACGGTTTTATGCCAGAATCCATCCCGTGATCGTCTTGGTCAGCGAACAATCCGTTCTTAAACCAACTCTAGACCACCGATCAAGTCTACAGTCCGTTCATTCACGTCTGTCATCGAAGAAATTTAGAAGTTTGAAGTGGAAATGCATAAACTCATGTTTTATCACAAACACTCTTAGATTTAACTTAGATTTAGTGCAATTTTTTATGAAATACCTCAGATCTAAGCTAGATCTTGCTCAGAATGACATCACATGGCAGTTTGCTCAAAACACCATGATGACATCACCCTCAAGATCTCAGATCCGAGAGATTCCACGATGAAAAGTGTGATTTCAAGTGAGAATCACGTAGAGAAGGATGCGTAGATCAAGAAAGTATAAAACATCCAGCTTGAAACGTACCGAAATCAATGAGGAAATGGAGAAATAGTGTGCGCGTGCGTCTGGTTCGGTCAGAGCTGTCACATCACTTGAAATGGTGATGTGACAGCCTATTTATAGGTGAAGAGGGGAAGGAAGGAAAGTGGTTCGGTTCGGCTGGCAGCCCGATCGGCTGGCTGTCCGATCGGCTGGCTGTCCGATCGGTCAGCTGTCCGATCGGCTGGTCAGCCTATAGGGTGACTGTTCGATCGGCCGTCTAGCCGATCGGCTGGTCACTCTTGCCAACCCAGCCTTCTCGCGTTCCAGTTTATGATTCGTTTTTCGCGTTATGTTAGGCGTTGCGTTAACTAGATCACGTAAAGTATCTTTATTAATTAGATTACATTGCAAGCATCGAAGTTTCAAAGTTTCATAGATTCCGCCAGTGACAAGGCTCCAGTCTCTCGTTTAACCAAGAATCAAGCTTCACGAGTCTAAGGAGTCAAGCACCAATTTGAGTCTCAAGGGTCAAGAGTCATCGTTTCTCAAACATCAAGAATCAGGAGTCTAAGTATCAAGCTAAATCATAAAGATTCAAGTATCTAGATTAAGTATCAAGGGTCAAGCATCATGAGTCTAGTACCTGTATCAAGTCTCGTAGTTTAAATTTCAAGAATCAAGCATCTAGACTAAAGAATCAAGTATCATAGTTGTTAAGCATCAAGTGTTACTAAGATTCACACCGAGATTTCCAAAGTATCAACATCACATAACCACAAGGTCTAAAACTGACAAATTTACAGGAGTTCAGGGACTGATCTTGCCAAGTGTCTAAAGTCTAGGGACGATGGGCGTTACAAAAAGTTACCTAAATTAAAAGGAGAATTTGTTTTCAGGGTTTATCCCTATAAATGTATTGTAAAGAAAACATGGGTTTTATCCCATTTGTTTATTATAAAAATATGGTGTTTTAAACTCTGATAAATATTTCCTAACTACGGTCCTGATGAAAATTTCCGCTGCTAAATTAATAAACACCGATACCATCTAACTGGTTCGCGGCTCCCGCTCTCAGGACGGGGTCAGGGGCTGTGACAGAAGGTGGTATCAGAGCCACATGTTTAAGCCATCTAGGTGTTCTTTTAATACCTAAAAGTTAAACCTTATGTTAGGAAATTAATGTGACAATTTATGTGTTCTTCTGTGTAGATAAATATTAATATTTATATTATGATTTTTATGTTTTGAGTTCAGAGTATGAGTAACCAATATGACTAGACATACCCATAGGCTACCTAGGCAGATGTATTATACTACACTCTTATACAATTAGTAACTTAGTGTACCACCTTGAGTTAGATCCCTTCTTAAATAAATGAATTTACCGTAAAAAAAATTGGGACGTTTAATATCCAGATACTACAATTGGACTCTCTAGGCTTCTATATGGAATTTACAATGCAGTTTCATTTTATTAAACAATTAAAAACAGTTTAAAACATTAAACTACAAGTGTGGTTACATAGTTGTGTACATATAGGCTCATACAATTTTATAACTACACAGTTTCCAGATGTGGTGTTTTAAAAATACAAATGTCAATTGCACTATATTTTGTATTTAAAATAAATAATAGCAGTCGTTACAGGAAAAGTCTATATTAATGGCACCATTAGTAATTAAATAACGGTAAACAGGGTGTTTCAGCTGACACCCTATACAATTATAAAAGTTTTGGAATATATACCCATTTGTCTATATGTAGTTCCATATACAAACACCCAAAAGGGGCATTTTAGTAATACCCAAAAGGGCGAAGTTTAAACAATTAATAATAGTGAGCTGTTTACATAATAAAATAAAATAAAATATAAAATTATTGATAAGTTTTAAAATTAGTGTACAAGGGTCAGTTATATAACGAGCTATATTTAGGGGGGGTACACTTGACGCGTTTTAAAAGTTATATTTTAAAATGGTTTACATAATATTATTGTGGGCCGCGAGCGAGTGGACAAGAGGCGAAGCCCGGTGCTGCCAAAAAAAATAATAATAATAAATAAATAAATAATAATAAATAAATAAATAAATATCCCATTTCAACAAATTACATATAGATCAAGTTAAAACGTATAATGTGTTACTCTATGTATGGAGAATTTATTGTTATGTTGAAAATCATTTGATTCAAGAATTAGTTTTATTATATAATTCTTAATTATTTAAAAGTATGCATATGTTTGATGTGTATTATTTTCAGTGATACAAATATTATATCGGTGTTAAACATATTAAAAATATACTATATATTCTTTTTATAATATTATATCGTGGTAATGGGTATATCAACTTTTGTGTGTTTAGTAATAATAATAATAATAATAATAATAATAATAATAATAATAATAATAATAATAATAATAATAATAATAAAAGGGGTCTGATGAGTTGTACAATCGGTATAAAAGAGAGTTAATAGTTAATATTTTTCGAAGTAAAGATATTATAAAATGAAAACCCCTTTTTCTTACTCGACTTAAATTAATAATTTAATTATTTTATTTTTTTTACCTGGCACGTTAAAATTTCCTTGAACATTCTAGTTATTGTTTCATTTTCAAACTAAAATTAAAATGGATGCCCCCAATAAAAATAATTGACTCAAATGTATGTTTAATACGCTTGTTCATCAAATTACAATTTTAATATTGTAATATCTTTAAATAAATTACTATTACTATTGTTTGAGATATACATACAAATTCTAATACATGTATATTACTTAATTACCTAATATATTTAGAATCAATTTTAAAGACGTCAAACTTTGTATTAATTACTATAATACTTTTTTTGAGTAAATAATATAATATGCAATAAACTAAGAGTTAATTTTTAATATTTTAAACTAATATGGTCCAAACCACTAGTTAAAAAAATGAAATTGTTCCCATGAGTCCAGAAATTTTATATTTTGAGTAATTTATTTTTCTAAACTTTTATTTATCCATCCTTTAATTCCAAAATATTAAATAAATTTAACAGAAATTTATTTCAATATACTACTTTTATAAAAGGGTAAATAAAGTTGTGGAAATAAGCTTGACGATTGGTACCATCGGCTATATATAATTGTATTTTTTTTAATATAAAGATATTACAAAATAATTTAGTATTATATATATATATGTGTGTGTGTATATATATATATTACATAAGTTTAAATATTAAACTAGAAATTTGAAAATTTTGTTTTGTTTCTAAATAATAAATATACACATGTATGTACATCATGGAATCTTTTGATGGTATACACAATATAATAATCAAACATCTTCTGAATATAAACGTAAGAGAAAATAGCACTAGTGATTCTTATAAAGACATGAAGTCATATAAAAATCATGAAACGTGTTATGTTTTAAAAATACCATATGTCTCAATAAAATATTCCTTGCAACGGAATCTAAGGTTATATATGCATAAATAGAGTTAGTTGTAAGTATACTCATCATATCGAACCTAGCCATAGTATCAATGGAGACAAAGATATTTCTGTCAAAACTCCATTTTCCAAACAAAAGAAAGTTACAACCATAATAATACCTATGCTTAAACAAAAAGAGTTAGGATTTTAATATTTACTGGTAAACACCCAGGATAGTATTTAGACTTGAACCTAAGGAAAATGCCTTAGTATAAGCTTCAAGATAAGCTAATTACTTGCATAGATAAAATGTGATGGATGTTGGTATGCCATGAGGATAATGACTAGAACAGTGCAAGTATGATAAATAAGCGATAACACCTGGCCACTGTTATTTCTTGTTTATTGGTACTACTCGGTTCTAGAATATGATCCATCATGAGAATACTAATTTCCTTATTTCTAGATGCAAGCCATAATAAATGATGAACTTTTAATCATAATTTGATAAAATCTATTTATGGGAAATACAATGATAATTACCTCTCCGGCAAGACTGGGTATGGTGTGGTAGACTCTCCAGCTTGTCCGGGTAAGATGGGGGTACCTCTCCGGTGAAACCGGGTAAGATGGGGTATATATTATGTTAATGAAATTCCCTAAATAATACCATGACTTGATGTCTGGCCTGTTTTTGGAAATATGAATCTGTTAAATACATTGACCTTATGAATGGTGTGTATATTACAGTATGTGAAATATATGATTATATAGATATCTATATCTATGAGGAAATCCAAAGGCCATAATGATTGACAATTAGGGATAAATCACAAACATGTGTGTCAGTGATAATTGTAGAAATCTCTCGTATACGTCTATAATTCCGATATCAAACATTATTTCATTTGATCATCCGTATCGTAACTCGTGTGACAAGATGAACGACGGGAACCCTATACGTTGGGACGTCATTGAAAGTATAAGAATTCCCCTTGCGATTATTAACACATTAGGAAACCTGTAACTAAAAGTTGTGCGAAGACACCAAACGTCTAAAAATTACGCCAACAGTAATTTTACCTTCATTAAGAACTCTTGAGAAGATAAGAGTCTCAAAACATAGAGAATAGTTCTGGTCAAAGTAAAGTGGAATTCAAAGCAATGACCAGAATATACTTAGGAACTAGGATCAGTGACGAACTAAAGGTATTCCTCCACATTTCATAGAATCTCGAGGACGAGATTTAAAACAAGGTGGGGAGGATGTAACATTCCCAAAATTTTATATATAAAATTAAAATAAAGTATATAAAAACTTATATTATTAGACGGGTAGATTACGGGTAAGTTGACTGTTAAAAATATGAACTACCTAGACGGGCCTAGGAACCATTTAGTAATTTAATTATAAAAATACATTATATTTAAACTTACTCCGTTTTTAATGAAACTTGGTTCAAAATGTAGATACAAATATTCTCGTTCTAATAACATATTCATTATTTTATAAAAAGTCATATTTTAGAAGTTATAAGCGCCAAATAAGTGAAGCAGTTAAATTAATTATAATATATATATATATATATATATATTAATTAAAATAATAATAATAATAATAATAATAGTAATAATAAAATCTACTTACATTAAATGAAAGAATGGCAACCTGTAGTTGAAATTAATGATATATGAATACGTGGATTACTATATCGTGAACACCAAGTTATGAAAAACTATATATAGATTGCATACTCAGTCTGTCTCTCTCGTTCCCCTATACTCCCTTATGCATACTATGTTTTCTTAGTAACTTACCCCTATAAAACTTCAAAGCCCTGCCCCGTTTTAAGTATTGTAACCCTTGATCACTGAGTCGATACCCTGTCCGATTGATTTAGGACCCACCAACGCATGTCAAGGCTCTGCCCGACTAAGTTCGTTGGGGTCCTGTCTCGTGACGTAGGGATAAAGTTGAATTGGGTTACTATACTTAACACGAGCGCATTTTATTTTATTAAATAGTTCAGGAATTATACCCAAAATATAACAACTCTCCTAAAATCCCTAGAAACACCCATATACGTCTTAAAATATACCCCGTATGCAATAAACGAGCCCGTATACCATTATTTTAATAAAAATCAAATAAAAATAATTTCTAAGGGTTCTCGCGGGCTGCAACTCATCTCCCTAGGTCTGTCGTGGGGCGCGACATAGTGACACCAGGCGGAACCCGCTTGCGCCACGTGTCCCAACGCGTGTGAAGGCTACCCGGGTGACTCGCCAAGCCTACAGCCTAACCTACATCCCTCGCGGGCCGTGAAGCCCTCTTGTGTTTCCTTCGCGGGGAGCGACAAGGTGTCGATCAGACACTATAAATACAAGGCATCGGTCTTCAGTCCCATCTCGTTCAGAATTCTCAACTCTCTCTCAAATCTCTAAAGCTAAAAATTATACTCGGGTATTATACCAACTAAAATAGCGAAGCTCTTCCTCGATGTAAGTATTATAACCCCCGGTTACGTATTAGATACGCTGCCCGATTGATCTAGTGCTTCGCAACGGCTGTTGTGGCTCCGCCCGACGTAGTCATTGGAATACCGTCTCGGGGAGGGTATTACTAATGTAAATATTGGGTTATTATACTAATGCGTGTGCATTTGTGTAAATTATAGATAATCACCAGAAAATTCTTAAGGAAAACCCTAAGACAACAATGTGAGTAATCTCCTTTTTTGCAAACTGTTTTTACAAAACCTTTATTTATTTAAATTATAATTAGCAGTGATTGAGTCTTTGTAATTCTTTAATTACTGCCGGTATGTTGGAGTTTTGTATACAAAATGTGGAACACGTTACCATTGGACAAAGAGTTAGCCAATGTGTAATATGACCCACCAGTCAGGATTGACAATACTGAATGAGTAATTGTGTAGATATAAACATTGTAATCGCTCTCAATACTGTGAAATGATAAAACCTGTTTTGATTAAACTGGGATTCACTCACCAGTATTTCCCACTGAAATAAATGTTTTAAACGCGTTTCAGGTAGCAAAATGTGAAAGCCAAATAAAAGCCAGCTGGAGAGCACTGAAGGCTTAGAAAAGTGGCAATAAAAGTTACCTAAATGAAAAGGAAAATTTGTTTTCAGGGTTTATCCCTATAAATGTATTGTAAAGAAAACATGGGTTTTATCCCATTTGTTTATTATAAAAATATGGGGTTTTAAACTCTGATAAATATTTCCTAACTACGGTCCTGATGAAAATTTCCGCTGCCAAATTAATAAACACCGATACCATCTGACTGGTCCGCGGCTCCCGCTCCCAGGACGGGGTCAGGGGCTGTGACAGGCAACAAGTATCCACTTTCTATAATGGGTTGTTTCCACACACAAGACAAAAACTTGACTCTAGCTCCAGGGGACTTCTAGGTAATCGTCGCCCAAATGAAATTTATAATCAAATTGAGGAAATTGCTCAAAACAATTTTCAGTGGCACACTCCCCGAGGCACAAAATCTATTGCCCCGGGCACCCATAAGGTTGACAAAAGCACTTCTTTACAAGCCCAAATCGAAGCCCTCTCTTCGAAAATCAAAAAGTTAGAAATGGCTAAAATGGCCTCGGTTATGGCTTGTGAGGGGTGTGGTGGGCCACATGAAAATTGGAGTTGTATGAAAGAAATGGATAATCAAACAGAAACGGTAAACTACATTGATAATAGACCGAGACCGTTAAGTCCTCCGACGGGTACCTACAACCAAGGATGGTGTAACCACCCTAACCTTGGTTGGAGAAAAATCGTCAATAGTAGTAACCAACAAAACCAACGAACAAACTTTCAACAACCAAGAAATGAGTCACAAAATTTCTCACAACAACAACAAGGGGGACGAGAGAGGCTTGAAGATACTATCTCACGCCTCATCTCCGACACCGAAAAGAAAAACTCGGATCGATTTCAACAAATGGAATCGAACTTTAGAAATCAACAAGCTAGTATTCAAAACATTGAAAAACAACTAAATCAACTAGCTCAAAATTTCTCCGAGAGACCACAAGGCGCGTTACCCAGCAATACCGAAACTAACCCAAAGGCGCAAGTACATCTCATCACATTGAGAAACCGTACCATAGGTCCCGAAGAGGCTCCACTACCCCCAACTGAAAAGAGTCCGTCTAGCCAAACCACAACTTCACCAATACCCCAAAAAGAGACGAATCCTCCGCCAAATCAAGAGCCTACCAAGAATCCCCCGGTACCTTACCCCGGTCGGTTACTTCGCCAAAAGACCGACAAGCAATTCAAAAAATTCGTTAATTTACTAAAACAACTGCACATCAATCTTCCATTTGTGGAAGTCCTCACTCAAATGCCTAAATATTCAAACTTTATGAGAGACTTTCTCACTCACAAAAGGAAGATTGAAACACTACAATTAGTTAATTTAAGTGAAGAATGCTCCGCCGTACTACTTAACAAACTCCCACAAAAGAAAATTGACCCCGGAAGTTTCAACATCCCTTGTTCCATTGGGGGATCACCCATACGCAATGCGCTAGCCGATCTTGGGGCTAGCATTAATCTCATACCGGCATCAATGTTTGACCGACTCAGACTAGGTAAAACAAGCCCCACAAAGATGAGCATACAACTTGCCGATAGGTCTATCAAATATCCACAAGGTGTCGCCGAAAATCTATTGGTAAAAGTCGGAGACTTTGTCTTCCCGGCCGACTTTGTCTTCCCGGCCGACTTTGTCATACTAGATATGGAGGAAGATACCGAAGTACCACTCATTCTAGGAAGACCATTCCTAGCCACGGCCCACGCAATGGTAGATATGAATGGTGGGAAATTAACATTGAGGGTTGGGGACAAAGAGATGGAGTTTGGGGTTCGGAAAAGAGTAGAAGACAACGACCCGGTCAACTACATGAAAGTCATAGACTCAAGCTTGGATGATGCTCTTCGACGGTGCAACATGGGATGCAAAACATCCCACTTGGATAACATATGACTTGCTTTGGGTCTAGCCAAGGACCCTTATAAACGTGGCGTACCACGGAGGCATTCCGAGGAACTATCCTTAGTTTTAGTTTAGATTAACTTTTATGTTTTCTAGTTTAGTTTTACTTTTCAGGAATAAAACACACTCTGAATGGTGAAGGTTACTAAGGGAAACTTGAACCCACACCCCATGCACAAAAACAGAGCCTCCCGACAATTTTTCTTCATAACAGCAAGTTCAACACGGGGCCGTGCTCAGCCCAACACGCCCCGTGCCCGAGGTTCTGCAGAAAACGCCCAGTTCCAGTAACAGG
The DNA here is from genome assembly GCA_030545235.1 of Helianthus tuberosus. NCBI lineage: Eukaryota > Viridiplantae > Streptophyta > Magnoliopsida > Asterales > Asteraceae > Helianthus > Helianthus tuberosus. The sequence continues at coordinate 40,005,647 of CM060360.1, read as the reverse complement.
ACACGGGGCCGTGTTCGCTGAACACGCCCCCATGCCCAACCTTCTGTTAATTATGATACTGGCGATCGGAACACGAGGTCGTGCCCGGACCAACACGGGCTCGTGCCCAGACGCCCAGTAACATAAAATTTTGTTTTTAAACACCTTTTTACACATCCAATCAACCTAAAACCTTATTTTTAGGACACATTGAGCACAATGTGTAATTTAAGTGTGGGGGGATGCTAAACCTTGAATTTTGCAAGTCCTAATAACAAGCCTTACACAAAACTCTATTGGAACCGCTAATCACCCCAAATTTTTTCAAAAATTTTCATTTTTTTTACTTGTCTTGGTTTAATTTGGGAATAACAAGTTTTAAAAATGTTATATTTTTACAAATTTACAACCGATAGCGTCATGATAAAAAGAACCAACATAAGAAAATTATGAAACGGCATAACAAATCTAGTTAAAATTTGATTATATATACTTGATCACATTATAAACCCATTCCCACAAAAAGTGAGTTTTGAGCCTTTATTGAGCATACAAGCATACATCTTTAAATTAAATGCTCTTTTTTCGTTTCTTGTGTGAATAGTCGCTTGGTTTCTTACGACTCTAGAACTTGCCATGACAATGCATTCCCGGTCCCAACCAACTTAAACCCAAGTAAGTAAATGATGGAGGCATTAGGAATAACCCATTTTCTTTTCAACACCATTATTTTTCTTTTTCTTTTAACCTACCCAAAATCCCCCTAGTTAACCCCCCTGAGCCTAAACCTTTTCGTTTCTAAACCCACAAAACAAACACCCTTTACCCACCAAAACCGTTTTTCTTTTAAACCCTTTATTTTAGTAAAAAGCTCGGTTTTCATGTGACATTCCTTATAAAAAAAAAATGAAGTCTAACAATAAACAAACAAGTTCCTTAAAGAAACTTTGTTTGAATAAAAGTCACAAAAACAAAAAGTTTTACGACGACCGATGTTTTTTACGCTTTTAGCCCTTTTTACTAACCCAAAACCACCTACCTTTAGCCCAAGCCTAACCCTTCCCCAAGTCCTCTTGAAATTTACAAAGGTTTATAGTTAAAAAGAAGGAGGATTGATTGCTTGGCAAGCATATGGTAGAAATAAGTTCCATGCCGGCCTCGAGTGTTTCACAAAAAATACATCTTCGGCCGAGTGTTGAGTGATATCCCGTGAGGTATGTGAACTTGTATATAAATGGAATTTTAAAGAGGCATGTTATGCCCAAATAAGTAATTTCTCTTATGAGACGTTCTAAATAAATCATAACGAATATGATTGTAAATAGCATAAAAATAAAACCCAACAAATATCTTGGATTCCCGACACTCAAGACAAGCTCAAAACTTCTCTTCTACCCATTCCATTTGGGTGTGTAAGCCACATTATAAAGAGTTTTGCTTGAGCACAAACAAAGATTCAAGTGTGGGGGTATTTGATGTGTGTAAAATGCAACATATAAATTACATCAAATGAGGCATAAAACTAACCCTTTTAGTACTAATGTTGGAAAAAGTGTGCTTTTGTCTTTCTTTTGTATTTTCAGGACCAAATGAGCTTAAATGAACAAAAGGAACAAATATGCAGCAAAATCTAACATAAATACAAGAAAAGGAATAAACGTGGCATGAACGACCCCTCGACAGCATCTTCCCAAGCAAAAACGAAGAAACAAAAGGCTGACCACGGCCCCGTGCCCAGCGGACACGGGGGCGTGGCCAGGTGCCTGCAGAAAAGACAAAGTTGTAGAAGCTTCTATTCCCAACACGGGGGGGGGGGGGGTGCCCAGCTCCACACGGGCCGTGGTCAACGCTAAGATTCGCAGAATCTTGCAAATCTTGATAGTACAGATACGCTTCTATACACGGGGTCGTGCCCAGCGAACACGGGGGTGTGTGGAGCCATATACAGACAATTGCAATTAATGAAGAAAGAGAAATTGGATGGACACGGGGCCGTGTCCGGGCTTCTGTGCAGGCTATAAATAGGGGTGCTTGGTTCACTTCAAAGGCATCCCTTGGCAAACCACCTCTCTCCCACTTCACCCACACTCCACCACCACTACAACACCCACATCCACCACCATCATCCACCTTAGAGTGTGTGTAGTAGTCTCGGGATCCAAGATTGATAGTAAGAGTTCTTGACAATCAAAATCCATGTTTGCCTAAGTCTCTTACATCGCTTGGTGAAGACAAGCATTTAATGTAATACTTTTGATTTTTAATATTTTTGCACTTTTTATTTTGGTTTTGTATTAATGACTTTAACAACTAGTTTCTTATGTTGAAGGTGAAACTTCCTTATCATTTGTCTGTGGTGTCTTGGGGTTATTTTACTGTCTATATAAAATAAAAGATTTTCATCATTCATATCTCTACGGTCTATATAGAGATATGTTGGCTACCTGGTTGGGGGGTTAAGGGAATGGTTTGGTAAGGTTCTTACCTTGTTCAGTGTATAGATCCTGCAAGGACCTGGGTCAAGCTTACTAGGACCTCCTTCAATACCCACTGGTATTGGATGGCGGGGGTGCGAATGGCTTGATCCCCTCATATGTAAACTACTATTAATACATTAACCCGACTACTTGGGATTGTATCCCTGCTGACTCAAACCACTTAGCCGAGGGAAACGTCACCTTCAAAAGTCGGGCCTACCACATTACGCATTAATAAGTTAATTAATTATTTTCCCATATTCCGACCCTTTGGGATTGCATCCTTGCTGACTCAAACCACTGGGTTGAGGGTAACGTCACCTTCAAAAGAAGGGCCTACTACTATAACTAAGATAATCTCTTAAAAAGTGCAAAAGTGCGGAAATCATCAAAGGTTACATTAAAGGCGAGTCGGATCCAAGTGATTCATCTTGTCTATCTTTTATTTTTCATCATTTTTCGTTTTTATTTTTCATGTTAAAAACCCTTTCTAAACTTTTGATTTGATTAGACGTTGAGGATAAACCGGTACTAAAAGCTCTTGTGTCCTTGGACGACCTCGGTATCTTACCATCGCTATACTACGCTCACGATGGGTGCACTTGCCCATATGTGTGTTTAGTGTTAGTAGAATATCGTGTTTTATAAATTTAAAACTTGACTAAAGTGTTAAAAAGGGCTTAAAATATTAATAAAAATATATCACACCTAACGCACATCAATCGTCCGATCAAAACAATCTATGGACTATATGACGCAGTGGCGTTTTCGTAAATAACATAACTTTTATTGCTGTGGCGCGCTTCATTAAGGGTAAAAATGTCTTTTGACTTCTCTACACAAAACGCCATCACATGAAATAAAACGCCATTAAATTACCACCTTAACCTACAATAGCACACACCATCATAATCTAAAAAATGCCATTAGATATAAAACGCCAAAATTATTTATCATAAAATCCCGCCTAAAAAAACTGCAAAAAAAAAATCCTATATATACAACATCTCAGACCTTCTATTAAAACACACAAAAACCCAAACGCCATTTTTAATATATACCATTCGTATTAGAAACGCCAAAAAACCCGAACATCAAATATCCTCTAAACCAAAACTTTTATTTGAAATTCAGTTTGGTTGTCGGTAAGGTTTCGCCCAATGTAATGGACAAAATCCTTAAGTGAGGACATTGTCCATTTCATTTAGTAAAATCTTATTGACTTTATCCTCAACATAAGGATTTTGTCCATTACATTTAGTAAAATCTTATTGACTTTATCCTCAACATCCATCCAATTTATAACGCCAAAATATACAAAAACATTATTGAGGTTTGTATGGGATGGACAACATTGTCAGACATCTTTTTTAACTGAGGATTAACAATGTTGTCCATCACCATACAGGAAAACATTATTGATTTAGCATGATCAAATTTAGAGTTTTAAGGTTCTTTTATTTAGTGGCGTTCTTTTTCTCGGTAAAACGCCAAAAAGTTAAAAAATAAAACATCGTTCATTGGAAATTCAAAGATTGTTGCCTGAAGGGTGTAAACTCAATAACATTTTGCTGCATGAGATGGACAAATATTCAAGAAAAAGAGGCTGATTTCAGACTTTGTGCTTCCACACGGCGACAAAAAAACTACTTCAAAAAACAAAAATAAAAAAAAAATCATACGAAAGTCGAAACAGCAAGTGAAGATGCTTCAAAAGAAGAAAGAGACTGGTGACAGTGAAGATTTGGAAGATCAATTGTTTATATATATATATATATATATATATATATATATATATATATATATATATATATATAGTGTGTGAGGTTCATTGGGGATCACTAAAAAAGTGGGGAACAGTGGGGAACCGGCTCAAACGAACTCCGATTGGACTCATTCCAGCGGCGTTGGAACCGGCTCATCGAACCCTAAATTGGATCTCTTAACCCTAAACCCTAAATCATAACCCCTAAACCCTAAATATATTAGGGTTTGGCTTTTAGGGTTTAGTTTTAGGGTTTAGCCTTAGGGTTTAGCTCTAGGGTTTAGCAGTAGGGTTTAGGGTTTAGCTTTAGGGTTTAGGGTTTAGATTTAGGGTTTAGCTTTAGGTTTGGCCTTTAGGGTTTACCTTTTAGGGTTTATAGTTTAGATTTTACGGTTTAGCTTAGGTTTTAGCCTTATTTTTTAGCTTTAGGGTTTAGAGTTTAGGAGTTAGGATTTAGGGTTTAGGGTTAAGAGATCTTAGTTAGGGTTCGACGAGCCCGTTCCAACGCCGTTGGAATGAGTCCAATCAGAGTTCGTTTGAGTCGGTTCCCCGCTGTTCCCCACTTTTTTAGTGTTCCCCAATGAACCTTCCCCTATATATATATATATATATATATATATATGTATATATTAATTTTCTTTTTCAGTTGATTGTTATATAATAACAACGTCATATGTAATAAAAACGCCACACAGCCAAACGCTTGTCAAAACGCCAACATGCCATAAAACGCCCCAAAAACTACCAAACCATAATAAAATTACTTTGGACAATTATTATAAAAAACCCAAAAAATAAAATAAAATAAAATAAAACAAACTTGAAAATGTAACTAGAAACAGTAACTACAAAACAGTAAAACCGAAGAGACGGAAAATTTATTATATTAGAATCTAAAACGCCAAACTTGAAAGATGGGACGTGTTACAGACTTCAGAGATAAAAGCTTATCAAAAACAATAATTACAAAACAGTAACTAAAACGATGAATACTTTATTATAATAATGCACCGCCTAACCTACGCGCTAAAAGACATTCTTATAAAATGATACGTCTCAGCAACTTCCATTTGATCAAACCAAAAAAACAAACGCCAATACTACTAAATAACACTCCCTGTAAAACGCCAAAAAATTAAAAAAAAATCAAAGATGGCTAATATGCTTTCTTGGATATTCAGTATTGTTTTTCGTGAAGTTTCACTGAATGGATTTTTAGCTGAGGGGAGTAACTCAGTAAGATTTTGCTGCATGAGATGGACAAATATTCAAGAAAAAGATACTGATGACAGTCATATGTCATTTTGTGTTCTTTGTTCTTGAAGAAGGCTTGGATGAGGAGAAGAGATCAATGATACTGAAGAGTAGGATGATTATAAAGATGAAGAACAAGTTGAAGAACAAAGCGAAAAAACTCACCCACACGTCATACATCTATGTCCCCAAACATCCACAAAAAGCCAATTCAACAGACGAGCAGATAAAATTATCAAACCGATGGGTTTGTTAAGTTTTACATAAAACACCATATATTTGGTGACAGTTCTTGTAGTATTAAAGAATAGAGAGACTGATGACAGTGAAGATTGTGAAGAGAGATCCGATTAGGATTTTTAATTTATTTTTTTCGCTTCTATTTTTTTCCCTGTGGTTGTAATATAATTTTAGAATTGTAAAACGGCAAGATACCACAAACACCAAAATGTATATAAAAATAATAGAACAATGGGCCATCTTGTCTAAAACGCCTTGAAAAACGCCATTAAGAGAGATTTGAAAAAACGTCATAAACGCCATAAACACCATAAACGCCATAACGCCATAAACACCAAAATGTTAATACAATGAAACCATTAAAACGCCATATAATTATTGAATTTGGTTAACGCCAAAAATCTTAAACCCCAAAAATAAATCAATATTGTGAAAAGCGGAATTGGAAAAGCAGAAGATAAAATGACAAAAAAGCCCCTCCGCCCTTCTCTATGTCGTGTGACACGTGTTGGGCCTGGATGCGTTCTCACCGTTCTCACACTTTTGGGCGTTTTCTCCTGATCCTGTTTATATATAAATATGTATATATATATATATATATATATATATATATATATATATATACATATATATATATATTCAAGGTCCCATATGATGGATTGAGACCATCATATTCAAAGTAATCTCAACAAGCACTTCATTTGTTTTGAATCATAGTAGACTTGTTCAGTCTTCACCATCATTGAATCATCTGTTGGTTACGACACCTTGTGGTGTCGTTTTCATTTACTTGAAGCTTGAGCTAATCTCATTTACACACCTGATGTACGGATTTGTTTATTTTCTATTGATTCATTTAATACAATTATGTGTTAAGATTAGGGTACATAAATTCATGTTATATTCCGATGTACCTCTAACGTTTCTTTCATCATTGATCGAAAATTTTATGATATTCATTTATTCTTTCATCATCAATTGAAAATCCTATAAGATTTATTTGAAATGAATATCCAAATTTACTTCATTAAAACATTCAATTGATTACGAACATGGTGAATTTGTTCGGTCACCGTAATTAATGAATTATTTCAATCATTTCGACTCCTTGCGGCTTTGATATAAACTTGTAGCTTAGGTTAATCATAATCATACGAATCATGCAAACCCCGTATGTCTTTCATTTGAGTCATCATTTAAAAGTAGTCTTAATGCAATTATGTATTAAAACAATGATATACTAAATTCGATTGTATTTCAGTGTATCCTTGTAATCCAATAAATGTCAAAACATTGATTTTTCTCATGTCATGGCTTGATAATTGACAAATTATTTGCGTGCTTCTATTTCATTTGAGCTTGTTGATTCTAAGTCTTCCTTAATTGATGACCAAAGTAAGTTTTCGTTTGACAGTGAATTCTATTGTTTCTAAAAGTCATTTTCAAAATTCGATTTAGACATCTATTGATCATAAATATCTTTTGGCTTGAACCTAGTCACCTTGGAAATTATATCATTTCATCTCGTTCATTTGACATCAATTCAGATGAACCGTTGATTTCCAATTGTTGTATAGTATCCTCATATTCATTTGAACATGTCTTGATTCTATGTCATAAACCTTAAAACTGTTCTTATTGACTAAGATGTGACATAACCCTAAAGGAGACATCGTAGCCCAAATCTCGAGGACGAGATTTAAAACAAGGTAGGGAGAATGTAACAACACTTAAAAATACCTTATAAGGACCTCTAATCGCAACCTCAAACTTGTACGGCGTGAACCAGTGCAAAAAACAAAGAATCTTGAAACTGCACTCTCAAGAGAGACATGGGGGGTACCCCTAAATCTCCCGCGACGCGCAAAGGGTACCTAGGATGTGTAATTCTGGATAATGTCGACACCTCAGGCCTACAAACACAACAAGGCTACTCTAGGAAAAATGGGTCGCTCAGGCGACATGCGGAAGGAACACCAGTTCCTGTAGCGACGCGCGGGAGCGAACCAGATTGACTATAAATAGCCTGGCTTGGGATTTAAGTTTCAACACAATTTCGATCAACTTTTGACGAAAACTCTTTCCTGTGTCTTCGTTTCTTTGCACAACACCCATCCCCTAATTCTATGAAACTCTGCCCCGTTGTAAGGGTTTTAACCCTGATCACTGATTCGATACCCTGTCCGATCGATCCTGAACCCAGCAACGGATGTCAAGGTGCTGCCTAAATATGGCTACACTTTGTTAACAACGTTGGGGTTTGAATCTCGTGATGTATCGATAAAGTTTAAGTTGGGTTATTTCACTAACACGTGTGCGTTATATATTTTATTAGGGGCTCAGGAATTATACCAGGATATATTACCAGGAGGCTTTTTAGTTAAACCCTAAAGTCTACAAAGTGATTCATTCTCTCTATTTATTAAATTGCTTTACAAAACCCTAAATGTTTTCAGTTATACTTACAGTGATTAAGTTTATGTATTCTGTAATTATTGCAGGCAGTTGGGGTTTTGTATACATCACTAGTCCAAAGTCACCAAGGGTGTGATAGGAATCGTTACTGTTGGGTGATAGGATCAAATAGTAATATGACCACGAGCACAGGGGATTTTCCTCAGTCGCATACCGTGTTGAATAATTAACAGATATAAATATTGTAATTCCCCTTGATACTGTAAAGTTATAACAATGTGTCTTTTCATAAATTGGAATGAACTCACCAGTATTTCTTGTTGATAAGATGTTTTCAAAATGCGTTTTAGGTAACTTACTATGAAGGTAACAGAAGCCTGCTACGGAGCACTGAAGGCTTAAATAAAGTGGCTATGATTACCTGAATAAAAGAAGAAAATTGTGTTTTATCAATTAGGGTTTATCCCTATAAAAACATCCGAATAGGATATGGTTTTTGGCCCATTTGTTTAATATTAAAAGTTTGGTGTTTTACAAACTCTGAAATTATTTCCTAACTACGATCCCGATGAAAAAATTTCTGCTGCGTCTTTAATAAACACGGTACCACTTGACTGGTTCACGGCTCCCGCTCCCAGGGTGGGGTCGGGGTTGTGACAGCTATAGCCCCTACAACAATACACACACACACACAAGATGATAAACACATGTAAAGTCCACCTGAAAAGTAGGAAATATTAACCCTTAACCTAAAAATCTCAGACACCTCATCACTCTCTCCTAAAAATCCTTAACCCTAATCCTACGTCTCCACGAACTCCTATCCTGGACCATGTCCTCAGAAAGGTGAAACTCTAGAAAATCTTGCCTAATCCGCTCCTCCCAAGTCAGTTTGGGTCTTCCTCTACTCCTCCTACCCTCCACACAAAGGGAGCCCTCTACTCTATCCGGTTCCGTCACTGACCTCCTCTTCACGTGCCCAAACCATCTCAATCTCCTCTCCTTAATCTTACTCGATATACTAGCCACCCCTAGCCTTTCCCTAAAAACCTCATTTCTCATACGCTCTAGCCTTGTGTGCCCACACATCCACCGTAACATCCCCATTACTGCCCCCTCCATCTTACGTGTCTACGTCTTTTTGATAGCCCAACAATCTGTTCCATATAACATAGCAGGTCTAACTGCAACCTTATAAAATTTTCCCTTTAATTTAGTTGGGAACCTCCTGTCACACAATACCCCAGCGGCTGCTCTCCACCTATCCCAGCCAGCTTGGATACGATGGGCAACGTCACTATTTATCTCCCCATCCTTTTGTACAAACGATCGTAAATATTTAAACCTGGTAACATGTGGCACCGCTTGACCATCAATGGTGATTTGAGTATCTTCGCGGTCGGCTGTTCCACTAAAATCACAGTGAAGGTACTCGGTCTTTGAACGACTAATTCTTAAATCTTTGCCTTCTAAAGCAACTCGCCACTCTTCTAAACTTTCGTTTAGTCGTTGTTTCGTCTCCGCAACTAACACAATATCATCTGCAAAAAGCATGCACCACGGAATCAGCTCCTGTATCGACTTTGACAGCTCATCCAGCACAACTGCAAAGAGAAATGGACTCAACGCCGACCCTTGATGGAGTCCTATCTCCACCGGGAAAAAATCAGTATCCCCTACTGGCGCACGAACACTAGTTTCGGTCCCATCATACATATCCTTAATTATGTCTATATATTTCCCAGGTAACCCTCTACCCTCCAAACTATCCCAAATCAGTCCACGTGGTACACTGTCATATGCTTTTTCTAGGTCAATGAACACCATATGTAGATCTTGTTTCTTCTCCCTATACTTTTCTATCAATCTCCTTAGAATGTGTATGGCTTCTGTATTGACCTCCCTGGCATAAAACCAAATTTGTTTACCGTAACTTGCGTTTCTCTTCCAATACTAGTCTCAGTTATCCTCTCCCATAATTTTATAGTATGACTTAACAGCTTAATCCCTATGTAGTTCTCGGAACATTGAGCGTCGCCTTTATCCTTATATAAAGGCACTACAACACTACGCCTCCACTAATCTGGCATTTTTCCCGAAATGAAAAAAAGGTTGAATAGGGACGTCAGCCATTGAACTCCTTCCTCTCCCAAACAGAACCACGCCTCAATTGGTATGTTGTCAATACCAACCGCCTTAGCCCTTCCTATCTTCCTAAGTGTTGTCCTAACTTCCCCATGTGTGATACTCTTATCGTAACCGCTATTGCATTGTCGCCTTTAGATAGTAGAATATAACAACCCTCCTAAAACATTTTTGGACACCCCTAAATATCCTAAAATATACCACGTACATGAGAAACAGACCCGATATACCTCTGTACTTGTGAAAAACAAGAAAAACAATTTTTTAGTATCGCTCAAGGGCCGCGACCCAGACCTGCCTAGTCTCTCGCGGGGCGCGACGGCTTAGACTTGCCGGACACACAATGCCGACACGTGTCGACACGTGTCGAAGCTAGATTTGTTGACTCACTAAGCCTATAGCCTACCCTACTTCTCTCGCGGGCCACGAAGGCTAACCCTGAGTTGGTCGCGGGGCGCGAGCCGCCCTACGATCAGCCTATAAAAGGGGTGGTCAGGCTCTTTTCCAAATCGTTCAAAATCGAAAACTCTCTCAATCTTCTGAATAGTATTATAATACCTGGGCATAATACCCGCTATAAAGCAAAACTCTGCCTCGTTGTAAGTACTATATCCCTACTATTACCCTACACGATCGATTTAGGATTCCATAACGTATGTCGGCTCTGCCCGACTCAGTCGTTGGAATTCTGTCTCGTGTTACACTCGATTGATCTAGGATTCCGTAATGCATGTCGGCTCTGCCCGACTCAGTCATTGGAATTCTGTCTCGAGTTGTACGGTTAATGTGAATTGGGTTATTTTACTAACACGTGTGCATTGTTTGATTTTAATAGATAATAACCAGGAGAATCACCAGGAAGCTTTAGTATCACCTAAGTCCACAATGTGAGTACATCTGCTTTTTGCCACATTTTTGTAAATATTTTTTTTTTTTGTGAGTCAAAATGTTTTACCAAAACCCCAAATATTTTAATTTACACTTAACAGTAATTGAGTATTTGTGATTCTACAATTACTGCCGGTATGTTGGGGTTTTGTATACAAAATATGAAAGACGTTACCATTGGACAAAGAGTTAGCCAATGGGTAATACGACCCACAGGTCAGGTGTTGGCAGTACTGAATGAGTAATTGAGTAGATATAAACAAATGTAATTGCGGATGCCCTAAATACTGTAAAGTGATAAAAATTGTTTTGATTAAACTGGGATGCACTAGCCAGTATTTCTTACTGATAAAATGTTTTTAAAACGCGTTTCAGGTAACACAGTGTGAACGCCATTAGAAGCCAGTTGGAGAGCACTAAAGGCTTGGAAAAGTGGCTATAAAAGTTACCTAAATAAGAAGAAGTTTTTGTTTTCAATAATTAGGGTTTATCCCTACAAATGTATTGTCAAATGATCTTGGGTTTATCCCAATAAATTATTATTATAAAAAGTTGGTGTTTTACTCTGATAAAAATATTTGCTAACTACGGTCCTGATGTATTCCGCTGCCAAATTAATTTGCGGCGCCCGCTCCCGGGGTAGGGGTGGGGGCTGTGACATAGAATTTTTCACTTTGTTGTTGGTAGTCCATCCTATCGTTGAAAAGATTATGAAAGTAGTTTTTCCATCTCTGCTTAATGTCAAGTTCATTTACTAAAACACGTCCATCCTCTCCTTTTATAAACTTCACTACCCCTAGATCCTGCCTCCCACACTCCCCAGCTTTAGCAATCTTGAACATATGATGCTCGCCCTCCTTTGTTTCCAGGCTTTCATACATCTTTTTGTAAGTCCTGATCTTTGCCTCCGTTACAGCCTTATTTGCCTCCTTCTTGGCTGTTTTATATTTCTCCCCCAACCTCACTCGTTCTTCATCGTTTGAGCAACTCAAAAGGTCCCTAAAACACTTTTGCTTATCCCTTATTTTGGTATGCACATCCTCACACCACCACCAAGATTCCTTATGTGTACCTACCTTTCCTGCTATGACCCCTAGAATGTCCTTCGCTACATCTATAATGTTAGTCGCCATAACCTCACAAATCTGGTTTGTTTCCCTACCTAGTCGCATTGATGTTGTGTAATGCCTGCGTCCCAAGACTTTTAGCTAGTTGTCACTTTTAGTCCCTAAACTATGTGATACTTGATACTTAATACTTGGAAGCTATGATTCTATGATACTATGAGACTATGATTCTATGAGACTATGATGCTATGAAACTATGATTCTATGAGACTATGATTCTATGATGCTATGAAACAATGATTCTATGATGCTATGAGTGTATGATTCTATGATACTAGGATTCTATGAGACTTGATACTTTGGTGCTTGACTCTTGAGGCTCGTGAAACTTGAGACTTGGTTGAACGAGGGACTGGAGTCTTGTCACTGGCGGAAACTATGGAAATTTCGGTATTAATGATGTAATCTAGTTATGTGAATCTATTACCCAATAATACGCAATGCAACGCTTAATCTAACTCGCAAAACGAATCAAAGACGGGAACGCAGAAAGAATAGGATTGGCCGAATGGCAATCCGATCGGATGGCCATTCGACCGAGTTGCCATCCGATCCGTGCACACCGCCTCACTCACTCTCACACTATAAATAGGCCTGTCACGTCAATTCTCACTAATGTGACAGCCTCACTCGACCCAGACGCACGCACTCCTCTTTTCTTCCATTTCTTGGCAATTTCGGTCCATTTTACACTAGATTCTTGTACATCCTTGATCTACACACTATTCTCTACATGATTCTCCTTTGAAATCTCACTTTTCACCATGAAATCCCTAAGATTTGAGCTCTTGAGGGTGACGTCATCATGGCGGTTTGTACAAACTGTTGAGTGATGTCATTCTGTTCAAGATCTAGCTCAGATCTAAGGAATTTCATATGTTTTTACACTAAATCTTTACTAAATCTATACTTTACATCTAAAACTCATGTTCATCTTCATCTTTTCTTAAGACTTTTATCAAAACCGGTGAGATCTGGATTCAAATGGACTGTAGACTTAAAGATTAGTCTGAGGTTGGTTTGGAGAAGGATTGTTGCCGGAAAAGATGACCGAAGTATGAATTCTGACATGAACACCCTCACGAACGGGTGACTAAACAGACTGGGGTGATTCCCACCCGATCAGATCGGTTGTACACTGATGGGTTTACCGTTGTCTCAATGCATACCCCGTCGTCATTACTTAAACAGAAACTTAGAAATTTTACAAGTTAGTAACGGGATAAGGACAACCCGATCGAGTGGCAATCCGATCGGAGAGCCATCCGATCGAACCGCCATCCGATCGAGTGACACTTGCCTCATTAACCCTAACACTTGGACACTGTGAATCTTTGATCGTCGAATGGCAATCCGATCGGATAGCCATTCGATCGAACTACCATCCGATCAGGTGGCATGGTCTCCTAACCTTAAACATCTTGCAACTTGAAGTCTTGATCGTCGAATGGCAATCCGATCGAATAGCCATCCAATCGAACTGCCATCCGATCAAGGTGACCTTGAATCTTGAAATCCTTAACACTTAGAAACTTTTTCAGAAACTTGAACACTTGGAAACTGGACACTTGGATCGAATGGCCATCCGATCGGATAGCCATCCAATCGAGTGGCCATCCGTCACACACTCACCATGGTCATCCCAATCGAATGGAAATCCGATCGGATAGCCATCCGATCGAGCCGCCATCCGATCAAGATGACTGATCCGACACTTGGTTGAATCTTGTTATATTGCCCGACTCTTAACTATTGTAATCTAATCAGGCTAATTCTAAAGAGCTCACTTTGATCCAATAACAGTTGATCTGTTAAGCAATCACTGTGAGTATACTCGATCCCTTTTTGTTTTAAACTTTGGGATGTAACATGTATTCTATTAAACTATGATACTTGAAACTTTTGGAATCTAAACTCTATCCTATGTTATGTGAAACTTGTGATTCTTGTATTCTATTTGTGTTATGTGGACGTTTAATCCAGGGTGTGTAGTTCCGCCTTTACAATAGTAGCACTATAGGAGATGCTGTAACGCCCAGCGTCCCTAAACTTTAGGCTCTTGGCAAGATCAGCCCCTGAACTTTTACCTATTGACAATTATAGTCCCTGTAGTTATGTGATGTGGATACTTTGATACTTATGGCATGAATCTTATTGATAATTGATGCTTGATTCTTTATTCTAGATGCATGATTCTTGACACTTAAACTATGAGACTTGATACTTAATCTAGATACTTGACTCTTGATGCTTGAGAAACTATGATTCTTGACTCTTGAAACTTATTTGGTGTTTGACTCCTTAGACTCGTGAAACTTGATTCTTGGTTAAACGAGAGACTGGAGCCTTGTCACTGGCGGAATCTATGAAACTTGGGAACTTTTGGTTTGTAATGTAATCTAGATACTTTACCTAAACTAAATGTGACGCCTAACTTAGCTTGCTAAGCGAATCAAAATCTGGAACGCGGAAAAGGTGGATTGGCCAGAGTGGCCATCCGATCGGATGACCACCCGATCGGACGACCACCCGATCGGGTGACCACTCGAACGACCAGCCACCCTATCCACCTTGCACCGCCCTAATGCACTCTCACCCTATAAATAGACCTGTCACATCCCCATTTTGAGTGATGTGACAGCTCTGCTAGACCAGGCACGCGCACTCTTCAATTCTTCACTTTTCTTGCTGATTTCGGTACGTTTTAAGCTAGATTCTTGTACTTTCTTGATCTACACCTCATTCTCTACGTGATTCTCACTTGAAATCGCACTTTTCACCGTGAAACCTCTCAGATCTGAGTTATTGTGGGTGATGTCATCATGGAGGTTTGTACAAACTGACATGTGATGTCATTCTAAGCAAGACCTAGCCCAGATCTAAGATGTTCATGCGTTTTTACACTAAACCTAACCTAAATCTACGCTAAATCTAGAATTTTCTCATAAAACTTGAGTATCGTCATCTTCTTCTCAAACTTTTACTTTATTCGATGGAAATCAGGTCTAAACAGATTGTGGACTGGATGAATAGTCTAAAGTCGACTTAGATCTGAGCTATTACCAGAAAAGACGAGCATGGGACGGATTTTGACATAAACTTGTTGCGAACGGATCATTGATCGGATAGGGGTGATTCCCACCCAATTAGAACGGCTGTGTGCTAAGGAGTTACTGTTGTCACAGTACGTGCCATGCCGTCACCATTAAACTAGAAACTTAGAGATTTTACAAAATGGAAAATAAGGACAAGGATCGCCCGATCGAGCGGCAATCCGATCGGACAGCCGTCCGACCGGGCAACCACCCGATCGAGTGACACAACCTTGAAACTTGGAAACTTGGAAAGCCTTGATCGAGTGGAAACCCGATCGGACAGCCACCCGATCGAGCGGCCATACGATCAGAGTAAACCATCACACTAATCAACTCAAGACACTTGGATCAAGTGACCACCCGATCGGACAGCCATCCGATCGGGCAGCCACCTGTCCCACCTACTCTATAGCCACTCGATCGACTGGCAATCCAATCGGACAGCCGTCCGATCGGACAGCCATCTGATTCAGTGACTGACTTGACAATTTGCATAATCTCGTTACTCTGCCCGACTCTTATCCCATTGTAATCTAATCAGGCTAATTCTAAAAGAGCTCCCTTTGATCCAATAGCAGCTTATACTGTTAAGCAATCATTCTGAGTATACTCGATCCCCTTTTTACTTTAAACTTTTGGGGTGTAACATGTATTCTATGAAACTTAAACTTGAATCTTTGAAACTTATACTCTATCCTATGTGAAACTTGTGATTCTTGATTCTTGATTCTTTGTGCTATGTGACGTTTAATCCAGAGTGTGTAGTTCCGCCTTAATAATAGTAGCGCTATAGGAGATGCACCTCTCCCATTATTCTCGGGGGGTATTGTTAGGAGGATTCTAGTTTACCTTGAGTCTTTGGTAAACACTAAAGCATCGGGATACTTGGGCTATCACTGCGTGGACTACGACACTAGCATGGTTGAATCTATTTTATTGTTTACAGTGTGGATATGAGTTGTTTTAATCTATTATTCTATTATCAAACTTGTATACTCGCCAATACTTTTGTATTGATATTTTAATACATGTCGCAGGCTGATAGGATGCTTGGAATGCATGGAATTCAGCTAGGAGATGCTTAGAAATGTCGCCTAGTTAATATTAGTCTTTTGAATAATTTGAACAACTTATGAGTTGGTTTGTAATGTGATACTTGTGATAGACATTTTCCTGGAATCAATTAATCTTTATTGAAACAATAGTGTTATGGAATTCTCATGGGCAATCTGAACGCTTAGTGCTCACACCCCGATGTTTCCGCCATCGGTTGGGGTGTGACAGATTGCTATCAGAGCCATAACTATAGGGAATTAGGATAAGTAGGAATACTTGCCCTAGTCTATAGTTCTAGGAATCTTGACCCTTATTTGTTGTTTAAGACCTATGTATTCTACCGTATCTGCTTCCTAGCAGCACTTGTTCTGTTAAACTTACATGCCTTTCCTAAGGCTGACATAATGTACACTTGATGCCTTGAAAACACTGTTCACCGGTGTTTGTATTTTTCACGAGAATTGCCTTCAAGCCAGGAGTGACATCCAAACCTTGATGGAAAATCTCCATGTTATTCTAGTAGGTCTTATATGCGGATGAGTACCAACGCTATTAGGGTACGATGTTGTCAAGCTAAAGGAGAAACTTAGATCTTGATAACTCGTCCCACTCCTTGATTTCATGTCTCGCCAAAGTCTCGTAACTTCCGATCAATTGAGTACGTGAAATGACCAAAAGGACGAATATCGTAGGCCTAACATCGATGACGTATTTGTCTAAGTAAGTCAAGACACGCTACCTCAATCGGAAAGGAGTTCGAATCACTTTGGTTAGTCACCGTTCCTTTACCCGGAACACTCTGTGTTTTATGAGCCTATCTTGCTTTTATGTTATCTCGATTTTATGCATATGGTTTTAAACTTAATTCTTCGATAATTTGGTATGCTTTTACACGAATCACACGGTGTCCGCAATCTAAAACATAAATTCTAATCTCAGATCGAACTAAATTTATGAGGCTTTATTCTATATGTAATCTAAGTGATGATATGATTGTAAGACACTAGATGTAACATGGCATGGAATACAAGGGGAAAGTGACGTGTCCGAAACATGGTGGATACGCCGCTGGTACTTCCTATATATAAGTGTTTCTGGCATGTTACCAACTTTCGTACCAAGTGTCGTGCGAAATTTAGTGTCTGGTGAAGGATTCTAAAGCTATGGAAGGACTATTTGTGTATTCTATGAGAAACTTATGTGAAATCTATCGTGTACTCTAGTGGAATCTATGCGCAAACTACGTATGTTTGATGGAGAAGCAAAATACGAAATGTAGCCTAGCGCCGAAGACGAGGGGGAACGTGGCATGTCCGAAGCGTGGTGGATACGCTGCTGGTACTTCCTATATATAAGCGTTTCTGGCACGCTACCAAACCTTCGTACCACGCGCTAAGTGAAATTCGTAGTTTTGTAGGCTCGGGTTGAGTGATTGAATCTACTTTATTAATCTATGTGGTTGAATCTATTTGGTTAATCTATGTTTGAGAAGTGGTGAAATCGAAAGCGGTGGTTAACGAGGCATGACACCGATGACGAGACGGACGTGGCATGATTGAAGCATGGTGGATACGCCGCTGGTACTTCCTATATATAAGTGCTTCCGTCATGTTGCCGAACTTTCGTAACACGTGCCATGCGGGATTTCATTGTTTGTGGATTATTAGCACAAATCTATGTGAATCTATTGAATCTATTGGAGACTATTGAGTCTATTGAATCTATTTGGAGTACTATTGAATCTATCGAATCTATGGGAAACTATTGAATCTATTGGAATCTACTTGAGACTATTTATCTATGATGAGTGTGGATATCGGCATGTGAACATGACATCTAGTACGAGGTGGAAAGTATTGTGTCCGAAGCGTGGTGGATACGCCGCTGGTACTTCCTATATATAAGCGCTTCCAACATACTGCCAAGCTTCGTACAACATGCCATGTGAGGGTAGTGGATTGCAGTGTGTAATCTATTGGAATCTATTGGTTTAGTCTATGTGTGTATTATGATAATGATGAGTGTATTGTTTGGCAACTGCGACACGTAACATGACGCCGAGTGCGGGGTGGAAGCAATGTGCCCGAAGCTTGGTGGATACGCCGCTGGTACTTCCTATATATAAGCGCTTCTGACCTGTTGCCAAGCTCCGTACAACGCGCCATGCGAAGGTCGTGGGTTTACGGGATCTATGAGAATCTTGTGAATCTTGAGTCTTAGTCTATCGTGCGTGAATCTATGTTAATTTAGACTTATACGATCCTCTTATTGGATCTTTAGGTTGGCATCTTGAAAGCTATCAGACACTCTCAGGAAATCCAGGGAGAAGTCTCAGAAAAAGATGATGTCGTTCATGGCCGACCAGATTGCTCGAGTCGTGCCAAAGATCGTCTCTGAGCTCCAAGGATCAAACACACCTCCATCCTCTGTGGACTCCAAGGCTGAGAAGCAAAAGCCTACTAAGTTCAACTATAAGCATTTCATCTCTTGCAACCCTAAGTCTTTCACGGGTATTGATGGGGTTACTGCTATGCTCGAATGGTTTGACAGCATCGAGGTTACCTTCATTAACAGCGAGTGCCCAGACCACTTGAAGACTAGGAGTGCAACTGGAATGTTTTAAGGCAGAGCGCTGGAGTGGTGGTCGAATGAGAGAAACATCTGTTCAAACGAAGAGGCCTATGCTCTTCCATGGCCTGAGGTGCGAGAACTAATGATGCTCGAGTTCTGCCCTCCTCATGAACAACTGAAGCTTGAAGAAGAGTTTTGGCATCTGAAGCAGGTTGGTGATGATAACCTGGATTATACTACCCATTTTAAGCAGCTGAGTCTTATCGTTCCTCACTTGGTTTCGACTCCTAAATGAATGATAACCAAGTACATCAATGGTCTACCTCCTGCTATGCCTGGTTCTATTGAGGCAGCTCAACTGGAAACTATTGAAGAAGTCTATCATCTGGCAACAAGTTTGAACAATAACCATGTGCATGATAAACAGTTCGCAACTACTGCTCCCTCAAAGTCTGTGAATCAAGTTACCCAGCAGCCATGCGGCAGCAAGAACAAGAAAAGGAAATCCCAAGGTTCTGGATGTAATGCTATTACTCCTGCTGCAAACCCTGCTGATAAACCTGCTCCTACTGCTGCTGCTGCTAACCCTGCTGCTCCCGAAGCTAAAAAGCAATACACTGGGCCTCATCCCAAGTGTGCAACTTGCAACTACCATCATCCCGCTACTGTTGCATGTTGGTTGTGCACCAACTGTAACTGCTATGGTCACACGACTCCCTACTGTCGTCAAGCTAACCCAGCCCAGCAAGCTCAGTAGGCCCCAGTTCAGGCAGCATTACCAACACCTCCAGCACCTCTACAGAACCCAAGGCCAGTCAACGCTGTTCGTGCATGCTACAAGTGTGGAGATACTACCCACCTCCGTAACCAGTGTCCTCAGCTGAACCAGGGCCAGCAGCCAGCCGCTCGTGGATGAGCGTTCAACCTTAATGCAAATCAGGCTCGCAATGACAATGACGTTGTCAATGGTATGTTCCTTGTTAATAACCTTTATGCTTCGATTCTATTTGATACTGGTGCCGATAAAAGCTTTGTGTCCGTGGAATTTGAGTCTATGATAAACTGTACACGCTCCAAGTTACCTGAGTCATTCTCGGTTGAGGTCGCTAATGGTAAGTCGATTCTTGTGAATTCTATCGTGCGTGGTTGTTCCTTGATTCTTAACTATCACGTTTTCTCTATTGATCTTATACCCATGCGGTTGGGTAGTTTTGATGTTATCGTCGGCATGGATTGGTTGCGTAAGAACCATGCCGAAATTGTGTGTCTTGACTCATGAGAAACTTGTTCGTCTTCCTCTTCCCTCTGGTGATACTTTGATCATCTATGGAGACCGACCTTCAAAAGGGCTGAGGTTGATGTCATGTACACAAGCGAGCCGAAGCTTACGTAAACAGAACCCTGCCTTCTTGGCTCACGTGGTGGAACAAAAAGGCAAGGGGAAGAACATAAGCGACGTTCCAGTGGTGTGTGACTTCACTGATGTCTTTCCTGAAGATCTTCCTGGTCTTTTCCTCCCAGATCCGTTGACTTTCATATTGATCTCGTACCTGGTGCGACTCCTGTCGCCAGGGCTCCTTACCGTCTTGCACCTTCCGAGATGCAAGAGTTATCTAGTCAGCTACAGGAATTACTCGATAAGGGTTTTATTCGTCCAAGTACCTCCCCGTGGGGTGCTCCCGTTTTATTCGTTAAGAAGAAGGACGGTTCCTTCCGTATGTGTATCGATTACCGTGAACTGAATAAGCTTACTGTGAAGAATCGTTATCCGCTTCCTCGTATCGATGACCTATTTGATCAACTACAAGGCACGTCCTGTTTCTCTAAGATTGACCTACGTTCGGGATATCATCAACTACGTGTCCTCGAAGATGATATTCCTAAAACTGTGTTTCGTACTCGATATGGGCACTACGAGTTCGTAGTCATGCCTTTTGGCTTGACCAACGCACCTGCAATGTTCATGGAACTTATGAACCGTGTTTGTAAACCCTATTTGGATCGTTTTGTGATAGTCTTTATTGATGATATTCTTATTTATGCTAAGTCTAAAGCTGATCATGCTCGCCATCTACGTCTTATGCTTGAACTTCTACGTGGTGAACGTCTGTATGCTAAATTTTCTAAGTGTGACTTTTGGATTGATGAAGTACAATTTCTTGGTCATATTGTTAGTAGTCAGGGCATTCATGTTGACCCTTCTAAGATTGAGGCAGTGAAGAATTGGTGTACGCCTAAATCCGTGTCTGGGATTCGTTCTTTTCTAGGACTAGCGGGTTATTACCGCCGATTCATCGCGGATTTTTCTAAAATCGCTGTTCCACTTACTACGTTAACCCAAAAGGAGAAACCTTATGTTTGGGGTCCCGAACAAGAGGAATCCTTTCAAACTCTTAAGAATCTTTTGTGTAATGCTCCTGTGTTAACTCTACCAGATGGCAACGACGATTTTGTGGTATATTGTGATGCCTCGAACCGTGGATTGGGCTGTGTGCTCATGCAGCGGGACAAGGTTATTGCTTATGCCTCTCGTCAGCTCAAGGTGCATGAGAAAAACTACACTACTCACGATCTGGAGCTTGGTGCGGTTATTTTTACGTTAAAGAATCTGGCGACACTACCTTTATGGTACAAGGTGTGTGGTCTTCACCGACCATAGGAGCCTTCAACATATCTTTGACCAAAAAGAGCTAAACATGCGACAGAGACGTTGGGTGGAATTGCTTAACGACTACGATTGCGAAATTCGCTATCATCCAGGCAAGGCGAATGTAGTAGTCGACGCCCTTAGTCGTAAAACCCATTTCAAGGATATTCGTATCTCTAGTGATCTGCATGCTTGTATTCGTGAAGCTCAGTTTTCCTCAGCAAATGAAGGAAGTATAACTGTTGAAGTTCATGGCGCTAATGTGAATCAACTCAAAACCAAATCTGATGATCTTCAATATTATTTAAATCGCATCTAGGTGCCAGATCGCGATAATCTCCGTGAGCTCCTTATGACCGAGGCTCACAAATCCCGCTACTCTATCCATCCAGGCGCCGATAAGATGTACCAGGAACTGCGTGCAACTTATTGGTGGCCTGGCATGAAGAGGGACATTGCTGTATATGTGTCTAAGTGCCTTACTTGCTCGAAGGTAAAGGCTGAACACCAACGCCCTTCTGGCCTCTTAGAACAACCCAAAATCCCTGTCTGGAAATGGGATAGTATCGCTATGGACTTTATTACTAAGCTACCCCGTACCTCTAAAGGTCACGATAGTATCTGGGTGATTATTGATCGTTTGACCAAATCCGCTCACTTTCTTCCTATTCGTGAAGATTACAGAGTGGAGAAACTTGCTCGAGTCTATACTGATGAGATCATATGCCGTCATGGCATACCTCTTAACATAATCTCAGACCGTGATGGTTGTTTTACTTCGCATCTTTGGCAAACGTTCCAGTCCGCTATGGGTTCGCACTTGAATCTTAGCACGACCTTTCATCCTCAGACGGATGGGCAGACCGAGCGTACTATTCAAACCCTAAAGGATATGCTCCGATCTTGTGTCATCGAATTTGGTGGTAACTGGGATGTACATTTACCATTGATTGAGTTCTCGTACAACAACAGCTATCAGTCCAGTATTTAGATGGCTCCCTTCGAAGCTTTATATGGACGAAAGTGCCGATTTCCTCTCAGCTGGCATGAGGTTGGGGAAAAGCAGTTCACTGGCCCTGAGATTGTTCAAGAGACAACGGATAAGATTCTTCAAATCCGTGATAACTTGATCAAGGCTAGGAGCAGACAAAAGAGCTATGCTGATAATAGGCGGAAGCCTTTGGAATTTGCTGTTGGCGACCGAGTTCTTCTTAAGGTATCTCCCTGGAAGGGAGTAGTTCGTTTTGGAAAGAAGGGAAAGCTTTATCCTCGCTATGTGGGTCCTTTCGTGATACTTGAAATGATTGGCAATGTAGCATATAAACTCGACTTGCCACAAGAACTAAACAACGTGCATCCAGTGTTCCACGTATCCAATCTACGTAAATGCCTAGCCGACGAGGGACTGCAGGTTCCTCCTGAAGACTTGAAAATAAACGAAGTTGTTCAGTTTGTGGAGACTGTAACGCCCAGCGTCCCTAAACTTTAGGCTCTTGGCAAGATCAGTCCCTGAACTTTTACCTATTGACAATTATAGTCCCTGTAGTTATGTGATGTGGATACTTGATACTTATGGAATGAATCTTATTGATAATTGATGCTTGATACTATGATGCTTGATTCTTTATTCTAGATGCATGATTCTTGACACTTAAACTATGAGACTTGATACTTAATCTAGATACTTGACTCTTGATTCTTGATGCTTGAGAAACTATGATTCTTGACTCTTGAAACTTATTTGGTGCTTGACTCCTTAGACTCGTGAAACTTGATTCTTGGTTAAACGAGAGACTGGAGCCTTGTCACTGGCGGAATCTATGAAACTTGGGAACTTTTGGGTTGTAATGTAATCTAGATATTTTACCTAAACTAAACGCGACGCCTAACTTAGCTAACTAAGCGAATCAAAATCTGGAACGCGGAAAAGGTGGATTGGCCAGAGTGGCCATCCGATCGGATGACCACCCGATCGGACGACCACCCGATCGAGTGACCACTCGAACGACCAGCCACCCTATCCACCTTGCACTGCCCTAATGCACTCTCACCCTATAAATAGACCTGTCACATCCCCATTTTGAGTGATGTGACAGCTCTGCTCGACCAGGCACGCACACTCTTCACTTCTTCACTTTTCTTGCTGATTTCGGTACGTTTTAAGCTAGATTCTTGTACTTTCTTGATCTACACCTCATTCTCTACGTGATTCTCACTTGAAATCGCACTTTTCACCATGAAACCTCTCGGATCTGAGTTATTCAGGGTGATGTCATCATGGAGGTTTGTACAAACTGACATGTGATGTCATTCTAAGAAAGACCTAGCCCAGATCTAAGATGTTCATGCGCTTTTACACTAAACCTAACCTAAATCTACGCTAAATCTAGAATTTTCTCATAAAACTTGAGTATCGTCATCTTTTTCTCAAACTTTTACTTTATTCGATGGAAATCGGGTCTAAACGGATTGTGGACTGGATGAATAGTCTAAAGTCGACTTAGATCTGAGCTATTACCAGAAAAGACGAGCATGGGACGGATTTTGACATAAACTTGTTGCGAACGGATGACTGATCGGACTGGATGAATAGTCTAAATTCGACTTAGATCTGAGTTATTACCAGAAAAGACGAGGACGGAGTTACTGTTGTCACAGTACGTGTCGTGCCGTCACCGTTAAATTAGAAACTTAGAGATTTTACAAAATGGCAAATAAGGACAAGGATCGCCCGATCGAGCGGCAATCCGATCGGATAGCCGTCCGACCGGGCAACCACCCGATCGAGTGACACAACCTTGAAACTTAGAAACTTGGAAAGCCTTAATCGAGTGGCAACCCGATCGGACAGCCACCCGATCGAGCGGCCATCCGATCGGAGTAAACCATCACACTAATCAACTCATGACACTTGGATCGAGTGACCACCCGATCGGACAGCCATCCGATCGGGCAGCCACCTGTCCCACCTACTCTATATCCACCCGATCGACTGGCAATCCGATCGGACAGCCATCCGATCCAGCGACTGACTTGACACTTTGCATAATCTCGTTACTCTGCCCGACTCTTATCCCATTGTAATCTAATCAGGCTAATTCTAAAAGAACTCCCTTTGATCCAATAGCAGCTTATACTGTTAAGCAATCCCTGTGAGTATACTCTATCCCCTTTTTACTTTAAACTTTTGGGGTGTAACATGTATTCTATGAAACTTAAACTTGAATCTTTGAAACTTATACTCTATCCTATGTGAAACTTGTGATTCTTGATTCTTGATTCTTTGTGCTATGTGACGTTTAATCCAGATTGTGTAGTTCCGCCTTAACAATAGTAGCGCTATAGGAGATGCACCTCTCACATTATTCTCGGGGGGTATTGTTAGGAGGATTCTAGTTTACCTTGAGTCTTGGGTAAACACTAAAGCATCGGGATACTTGGCCTATCACTGCGTGGACTGCGACACTAGCACGGCTGAAACTATTTTATTGTTTACACTTTGGATATGAGTTGTTTTAATCTATTATTATATTATCAGACTTGTATACTCGCCAATACTTTTGTATTGATATTTGAATACATGTTGCAGGCTCATAGGATGCTTGGAATGCATGGAATTCAGCTAGGAGATGCTTAGAAACGTCGCCTAGTTAATATTAGTCTTTTGAATAATTTGAACAATTTGAACAATTTATGAGTTGGTTTGTAATGTGATACTTGTGATGACGTTGATAGACATTTGCCTGGAATCAATTAATCTTTATTGAAACAATAGTGTTATGGAATTCTCATAGGCAATCTGAATGCTTAGTGCTCACACCCCGATGTTTCCGCCATCGGTTGGGGTGTGACAGATGCACCTCCCCATTATTCTCGGGGGTATTGTTAGGAGGATTCTAGTTTTCCTTGAGACTTGGGAAAACAACAAAGCATCGGGATACTTGGGCTATCACTTGTTGGACTGCGAACACTAGCATGGCTGAAACTATTTTGTTAACATTTACATATGGA
The DNA here is from genome assembly GCA_030545235.1 of Helianthus tuberosus. Taxonomy (NCBI): domain Eukaryota; kingdom Viridiplantae; phylum Streptophyta; class Magnoliopsida; order Asterales; family Asteraceae; genus Helianthus; species Helianthus tuberosus. Next base: position 39,979,977 of record CM060360.1, on the reverse strand, counting down.
TATGAGTTGTTTTAAACTATTATTCTATTACTCAAACTTGTATGCTCGCCAGTACGTTTTTTTACTGACTTTATTTAAATACATGTTGCAGGCTGATAGATGCTGGAACTATGGAAAACAAGCTAGGGTTGATGCTTAGAAACTCACCTAGATAACTCTAGAAGTTGAATCAAAGACTATTGTGGTTGTATTTGACATTTGTGGTCGTGTTGATGTTTTAGACAAATTATGCATGAAACTTATTTAATCTTTAATGAAACTATTAGTGTTATGGAATCTCATGAGCAATCTGAACGCTTAGTGCTCGCACCCCGATGTTTCCGCCATCGGTTGGGTGTGACATGTCGAGGAGATGACTTTATCTCTAAACACGGTAATCTTTTCCCGCTTCAAATCCCCCCATCGTATCCTAGGTCGAATATACGTCTACGCGTTTGTAAGCTTATGTTTTAGGACTATTTCTGCCACCAGTAAACGATGTTGAGCCACTACTTGCTCCCCTGGTATAACCTTGCAGTCCATCCACCATCTTCGGTCACCTCGCCCCATCAAGATATAATCGACCTACGTGTTATGTCCTCCACTACTAAAAGTGATTAAATGTGATTCCCTCAAGAGAAAATCTGCCACCAGTAAACGATGTTGAGCCACTACTTGCTCCCCTGGTATAACCTTGCAGTCCATCCACCATCTTTGGTCACCACGCCTCATCAAGATATAATCGACCTGCGTGTATGTCCTCCACTACTAAAAGTGATTAAATGTGATTTCCTCAAGAGAAAAATAAATAAATATCAATTTTTTGGGCATATGATTTGAGCAAACATGTATAGGTCGGGTAGTCGAGCTGAGTGTCACCTAAATACCGTACCCGTATTAAGAAGACAATTTCAATTGTAGGAACATATAGATATCATGTGTAATGTATGATTACAAAAGCATTATTACTATGATAGCAATCTAAATCTTATAGTAAACACAATTTAGCAATTTAGGAGACTGTATGCACTAAAAATAGATGTCGGCTGATTTCAACCTGTTTTACCAAATAACCTATAGAGTAAAATGCCATTTTCGTCCCTAAGGTTTGGCTTGTTAAGCGACTTTCGTTCAAAGTTTGTTTTTCCGCATCTGAATCCAAAAGGTCTGAAATCTTGTTATTTTCATTTGGCTCGTTAACTCCATCCATTTTTCTTTGTTTAGTCAAGGATATTTCCGTATTTTTTGCTAATTTAAAGGGCAATTCGGTCCTTTTCACTTTATGTAAGAAGACCGAATACCCCTGAAAAAGACTGAGTTGCCCTTTAAGTTAACAAAAAAAAGAAAAAAAGACTGAAATACCCCTGACTTAACGGAGATATATGGATGTATTTAAGGAGCCGGATGAAAATGGCAAGATCTCAAACCTTTTGGATTCAAATACGAAAAAACAAACCTTTGGACTAAAGTCGCAAAAGTGGTCAAACCTCATGGACGAAAATGGCATTTTACTCTAACCTATATGATTTGTTCCCCTTTTAGCATTTTTTTTTTTTCATTTTTATTAAGTACATCATCATCAGTAACATAAAATGCAAATCAAATCGACATATTCAATAAGAAACAGACTGAAATTTCCAGTTCTTTGTTAACAATGTATACAACTATGTTGACGGAAAAATAAAAGTTGACCAGTAGTCAATGAGCCTTTTGATAGGAATTACGGTGTTGCCAATTTTTGAAACAATTGTAATATATATTTATAACTAGTTTTTGCCCCGCCCGCATTGCGGGGCAATAAACCGAATATTTCTCTCGCATAACATGTATGTCTGTATTTCAGTTACTTGTACATACTTCTCATAACACGATCTAAAAAAAATTACATCGAGTCAACCAATTAAAACAAAAACACTACTATACTTTTACTAAAAAAAAATTTAAACGATGGAAAGACTACAATTTTAAACTAGGAGCAAAATTGTAATTTTTCAGGACAAATGAGCATGTACCAGGCATGCATGGACGAATAAAAATTACATTTATGACCGCCCGCGTTGCGGGGCGTTAAATTGAATATTTCTTAGTTTCATAACATGTATGCATGTATTTAGTTTACTTGTACATACTACTTATAACACGATCTAAAAAATACATCGAGACAACCAATTAAACCAAAACACTACCATAGTTTTGCTAAAAAAATTAAAACAATGAGAGGTCTGTAATTTTGAGCTGGGGGTAAAATACTAATTTGTCAGTACCAATGAGCGAGTGTTAGACAAGCGCTTGACACAATAAAAGTTACATTGAGTCAACCAAGCAAAATAAAACACTACTATAGTTTTGTAAAAAAAAGGTAAAATGATGGCAAGATCACAATTTTTAACTGGGGGAGAAATCGTAATTTCGAAAATGAGAACAAAATAATAATTTTGAACAGAGGGCAAAGTCGTAATTATATTTTGAACTGGGGGCGAAATCATAATTTTAAACTGAGTGTGAAATCATAATTTTGAGCTAGGGAAAAACATAATTTTATTTTGACCTGTGGGCGAAAACGTAATTTTGAGCTAGGGGCAAATACATAATTTAATTTTAAACTGGGGGTAAAATGTAATTTTAAACGGAGGGCGAAACCGTAATTTTAAACTTAGAATAAAATAAAAAATGGTTTTTGAACTGAGGGCAAAATCGTAATTTTGAGCTAAGGGCAAAATTATAATTTATTTTGAACTGGGGGTAAAAACATAATTTTAAACGAAGGACGAAACCGTAAATTTAAACTGGGAATAAAATTAAATTAAAAATGAGTTGATCCAATAGGAAGGTGCCAGGCAAGCTGGCTGGCACTATTCCCTCAACTTCAAATTGTATATGTAGGAAATTTATAGTGGACAAATGGAGTATGTTCTTATCATATTGGAATCTTAGCAACCCAATAGAGAGGCCCAGCCCATCAGCCCAACATAATCCAATAGCCCCACACAAAACTAAGTCGGGCCCAACTCTTACTGCTAATCCGACCCGAAAACCATGAGAAATAACCGGACCGACCCACCACCATATCAGTTTTGTCCGGCCCGGGCATGTTCAAAAGTTAAGTCTTTTAAGAAAAAAAATCTACGAGTCTGTCACAACTCACAACCCAATTCATGACCGCAAAACATGGCGCCCAATGTCGTGCGTTCATCAATCATAAAGGTAACATTTTGATCTTCGGTTGTGGATGGTCTTAGCACCTAAATCAACTTTTGTATGCACATTTATATAACACAATAGTGGTATTTGAATTTTAAACGAGACGCAAACAGTGGCAGACCTACCCACAGTCGTGGGTGGGCGACCACACCACTTGAAAAAAATATGAATGTATATTTTAGACAAAAAACCCGATCGCATCCCTTGAAAATATTGTTGAACGTCTCATCCGCACCCCAGCAAATAATTTCTTAATCCGCCACTGGAGGCAAATGTCGTGGTCAACTCCCCGCCATGCATGCATACGTTTTCTACACGTAAGTTGGAAAATGGGTTCTGAAAAAGACAACTTTCAGTTGGCAATGCCCCCAAGCAACGAAATGTCATTAATTCTTTCACTGTCTTATTAATTTGTTCAGTTTTATTAATCCGAAGATTAGTTTATGTCATGTGAATGTGATGGATTATCTTAACTATTGTAAATTGTAAATAACTATTAAATTTAGTGGCCGACCCAAAATTCATTTTTTTGAGGAGAAAATTTCACTTTTTGTCCTTTGTGTATTACCTGAATTTTGAAACATGCCCTTTAAAAGTTTTAGTTTTAATTTATGTCCTTAAATCACATGTTTTGTATCACTTTAAGTCCTTTACACTAAATTGAGTTAAATAATTCAGTTAGGTTTATTTAATGCAAGGGTATTATTGGTATTTCACATTTTTACTTTATTACTCGCCCTTTTATATCCCTCTAATCTGCATCTTCTCCCTTAATTAGGGTTTCAGGTTGATTGTCTGCATCTTCTTCCTCAATCAGGGTTTCAAGGTTGATAAAATGGTGCTTTGTGGGTGTGGAAAGGAAGCAACGATTCCTCTCCCCCTCTCTCTCTCTAGAACACCAACTTCAATCATCATCCAATGTTTCACATTCATAACCTGCAAAATCTTTTCAAACCCCAGAGCAGACTATGGCACTCACATATGGAATCTTAACATTTGCAGCACCATCAATCCCATTGAACTCCATTAACGACACACCAAAGCTACGCAAAACCCTCAATTCATCCTATATATCCTGCTCAACTTCAGTTTCCAATGAACAACAACAACGAGAAACACCACCTTCAAGAAAATTTAGCTACAGAGAGCATCCCCACCAATCAGATACCCTAATCTTAAAGAACCCATCAATAATCATAAAATAAAGCAGACCCATATGCCAATTTCACTTCAAAACCCTAAAATTGATAGTTTAGAAGAAGAGAGTTTGAAACTTGAGCCACAAGAGAAAGAAACTGGTGAAACCCTAGAATTTTTGAGTCGTCGGGTGGCTAAGAAAATTACTAAATTAGCCTTGAAAAGGGCTAAAGATTGGAGGGAAAGGGTTCAGTTTTTAACTGATAGGATTCTAGGGTTAAAAGCTAATGAATTTGTGGCTGATGTGTTGGATGATAGAAAGGTTCAAATGACACCTACTGATTTCTGTTTCTTGGTGAAAGGGGTCGGGAATTCGAATTGGCAAAGGGCGTTAGAGGTTTATGAATGGTTGAATCTTCGAATTTGGTACTCACCGAACGCGCGAATGCTTGCAACTATATTGTAGATTCTTGGTAAAGCGAATCGAGAATCTTTAGCTGTAGAGATTTTCGAAAGATCAGAAGAAAGGATTGATAGTATGTATAATGCGATGATGGGGGTCTATGCTCGAAATTCAAGCAACCATGTTTAATGAGGCTGCAAGGAAGTTTTGATTTTTATTAAAAAGAAGAGTTCTTTTTTTAATATTCTGTATTTTTTAGTCAAAGATTAATAGTTTATCTTTTTTATTATTAATTAGAGTAAATTTCATTAAAATACCAATAATACCCTTGCATTAAATAAACTTAACTGAATTATTTAACTCAGTTTGGTGTAAAGGACTTAAAGTGATACAAAACATGTGATTTAAGGACATAAATTAAAACTAAAACTTTTAACGGGCATGTTTCAAAATTCAGGTAATACATAAAGGACAAAAAGTGAAATGAGTGTAAATTTTAATTTAAAAATATATATAAATTGCTTTAGATTCACGTAAGATCAAGTCACATTATAAAAATATAAAACCATTTTTTTTGGCACAAAAAATTTCAAACCCAAGTTGCAAAGCTAAAAAACTGAAATGAACCCATCGTGAAAATCGGGAACTGTAAACTGAAAAATCAAGTTGAACGGTTTTTAAAAACCGTTTGTTAAAAATGGGTGGGTTATATGGTGTTTGAAAATAATTGTTTAAAATGATTACGGGGTATTTGGGTTGTTTTAGTTGTTAATGCTCTATTTGACAAAATCGCTCAGAGTCTGGGAGAAACATTTGATCTGTCTCCCCGCCAGAAGGCGGTGATTGAGTGCTTGAAAGGCCCCCATGCGCAAGACTTTTTGACTGTTATCCCGATCGAGGGGCTGGGGCAATGCATGTCGGCTGTTGAGTATAGGGCTATCCTCAAATACCGGCTGATGATCCCTATGTATCCAGAAGACGAAACCTGCCCAATCTGCCGTAAAGCCTGCATGGATAAATACGGGGAGCATGCTGTTCATTGTAAGGAGCTCCCTGGTTTCAAATATCGGCATGACTGGGTGAGGGATGTTTTGGGGGACATCTTGAGGAGAGCGGGGATTTCTGCGAAGAAGGAGGCCCCTGTGAATTTCCTTACAGACCCCATGGAAGGGAGATCTACACTGAGACCAGCGGATCTGCTCGTCTTTGGCTGGGCGGGAGGGAAACATGCTTGTGTGGATCTCACAGGAGTCTCCCCCTTAGCTGGTTTAAGGGAAAGCGGGTTTGTAGCAGGACAAGCTATAAGGAAAGCAGAATCAAAAAAGGTGGATAAACACGCTAAAGCATGTGCTGATAACCAACATGCATTTGTCCCCTTCGCCTTCGACACCTTTGGCTCCCTAGCTCCAGAAGCTATCCGTTTGTTGACTAGGGTCCAAAAGGTTGTCCATAACAGTTGCTCATCAACAGGGGGGCAGGGGTTTGTCTTTAATAGGCTAGGGTTTGCTATTCAGAAAGGGGTAGCGGCGCAGCTTGTTGCTCGCTTACCTGTGATATTGATGTAAAGTGCACTTATTATTAATGAAAACTTTATTATCTTTTAATATATATATATATATATTTTAAACCAATATAAATGATTTATTTAAGGGTAAATTACGTTTTTCGTCTTTTATGTTTGTACCAGATTGAAACGGATGACATTTAACTTCAATAATTACAGTCATAATCATTTATTTGGAAAACTCGTTAGTTCCTTCGTCCTTTAACACTAACTAGGTTAAAAATTTTAGTTAAGTCTATTTATATAAGGGCACTTTGGTCTTTTTACCAATCTAATTAAAATACAAAATTAAAAAAATAGTAATTTAACAACCCTTTCACCCCTCACTCACACACTCCCTCTCTCTCTCTCACCCTCTCTCTCTCTCTCTCTCTAAAGCCACACACATTTCTGTGACTTCTACCAAACTATCACAACCACCACAACCTTCCATCGTCATCGCCATCCTAAAACCTCCAGCCGCTGCAAACGTCGTCATTGTTTGAGAACCACAACCTACCATCACCATACACACTCATCTCGATGGAAGCTAGCATAGGTTCATCAAACGAGACCGAGTTACTAGCTACCAGAAATCAGAACCACAACCTTCCACCGCCATCGCCATCCTAAAACCTCCAGCCACTGCAAACATTCCTCAGCCGCTGCAAACGCCGTCGTTGTTTGAGAACCACAACCTACCATCACCATACACACTCATCTCGATGGGAGCCAGAATAGGTTCATCAAACAAGACCGAGTTACTAGCTACAACCTGAACATCAGCGGCCATAGATTCAACATCCATAGGAGCATCAGCACTAGGTTAATCATGAAAAACCCCTGAACTAATAGGGATCGGCTTCTCCAGGGGGTTAGGGTTCGCCGCATCCTAAAATAGGGTGTTGAAACTCAGATTGGAAAGGGGGTTTCTACCTTTATTAGATTTCGAGTGCTTGTGGGTCGGTTTGTAGAATTTGTAACTTTAGAGATTGGTGAATATGTAGGTATATGGTTTTAAGGTGAAATTGGTTAAGGAATGAAGGATTTTTCAATTTGGTTATGGATCTGTGGGGTGGTGGTGGCTTGTGGGCGGGCGACAGTGGTTGTGGCCGATGGGTGAAAGAGTGAGGGTGAGAGAGTGGGGGGGGGGGGTGAATGGGTTGTTAAATTATTATTATTATTTTGTATTTTAATTAGATTGGTAAAAAGATCAAAGTGCCCTTATATAAATAGAGTTAACTAAAATTTTTAACCTAGTTATTGCTAAAGGACGAAAGATGTAATGAGTTTTCGAAATAAAGGTGAAGAAACATTGACCTTATGGGTAAGCTTCGGCTAGGAATTCAACTCTTTGGCGATCCGAACAGCTAACTGCAAATCCAAACACCGTTAGGACTCGTTATAGGAATGGGGTTATTCCTGTAACCACCCTTCGGCGTGAGAATAAGTCTCGGTTTGGGAGAAAGAAAGTGTGAATGTAGATATAGAGAGTAAACGAGAGTAAGATGATCAATACCTTTGATGTTTACCTCTATTTATAGTTTACCATTAGGGTTTCCCCTAACTTAGGATGGGCTCTGATAAGTTAGTGATTTGCATGATCTTCCCAAAAGTTTGGGGATTTGGTTACGTGGTTTATCCATGCAGAATAGAACATTCTAGAATAAACATGTGTAATTAATTATTTATAATAAAATAATAGGTAATGACCAGGTCGGGTTAGCCGATCCGGGTCATACCTCGTCATGTCCCCCCAGTTCGAAGTTATGAAGTGAAATTCATGAAATCGGACTAAAAAGGAAAAAAGTCAAAATTCCCCCTTTGAGTGTAAGTTTCTCGAGTAGGGTACCGTTACATTTTTTGAAAAATGGCGGCGATGGGAAAGGATGTGACAGTTAAGTCATCATTAGGATGACAGTTGTACCTCCCCTGTCTTGACGCGTGTTCCCATCCGTTTGCCTTTTCGAATTCGAAAGGTTGTAATCCCTTATAAATAGGTTTCCCGTTTAGGGTTTGGGATTACATTTCCATCCTTGTTCACAACCACTGTCTTCCATTTCTTGATTCCGAAAATTGCTTCCAAAACCGGCGAGTCCTCTTCTTCTGCCCCAGCAAGTTTTGATGCCCTATATGTCAAATGGGGGCTTGTTTCGTTCAACAATCTTATTCAATATTACGGTATTAGGGCGGAGTGGAATCCGGTGCTGCCGTCAAAGACAGACACGACATTTCCATTGAAGAAAGGTAAAATCACTCTGTTTAGTGATTTTTTCAAATTTTGCAACTTCCGATTGCCGATCACCAAGTTTTGTAAGTTGGTTCTTGATCATTATCCCATCCACATTTCCCAGCTGCATCTGTTAGGGTTGGTTAAACTTCGACAGTTTGAATTTGCTTGTATAGCCCTGGGTCATATCCCTGTACTTACCGATTTTAGGGCTTTTTTCGTTCTTGTGTGGAAATCCCCTTTTTCACCTTTGATAGACGAGACGTCGATGTGTCTTGCTTGAGGGACATTCCTACTAGTTCCCGGGATAAGGATTGGAAGAAGAAGTTCTTCTTTATTGACGCCGGTGTGATCCCTAGGGAAATGCAGTGGAGGGAAATGGGACCTAAGGACAAGGTTAAAGATGACGGTCCCCCAAAGGATGCATATGTGGAAAACGCTCTGTTTAAGAGATTGTATCAATGTCCTTCCGAATGCACGGTGATCCCGGAGGGAGCCTTGGTGATGGCGGGAATGAGCCTGCTGTGGCATGATATCAGGTTGTATCCCTCCTTTCAAAAGGATGATGAAGGTATGTGACCCTTTGCTTTGAATTTATTCTGTTAACTGTATGTGCATCAATCTTGTGTAAATGTCATAGGTAAGTGGAGTTTGTTTGACTTTGTTGATCCTCCTCAGAATGCTGCTTTGAGGTCCGCAGACCACGTGATTGGTGAACAGGAACCAGATGTACTGAAGATCCACCTGGAGCAGTTTTTGCTGCCCGCTGTGCCGGCGGATCCGGTTGCTTATATTTCCCAGCCTCCCCCCCCAACGGAGGAGGTAGTGTTTCTGCCACAGAGGCGAAAAAACCTATCCGGGTGAAAGTCACCGGGAGGAAATACATGGTCGCGGGGGCCACTACTTCCGCTGTTACGGTTGGCGATTATGTGCCCGTTGGGGGTGTTGATGTTCCATCTGCTGTTGCTGAGTTGGTGAGTCCAACTCACGTGTCGAAAAAACGCAAAGTTATTCCTGCCCTGACTGCTTATGAAGCTATTCAAACCGCATAGGCCATGCCCACTGGTAAGTAATTTATTTGTGGGTGTTATTATGGACTTTGTGTTCCATGTTGCTGAACGTCTGATTTAACACAGGTTCTACTGTTGGGGTTCAACTTGAGGGTGTGTCCTCTGCCCCCTTGTCGTCTGTGGATGTTATGCCTTCCGCTACAAGCGGACCAAGCCTTTCGGATCTTATATGCCAGGCAAGTGCTGCCACCGCTGTCAGTTCTTTAATACTGCCTCCTGTGTTTACAGCTGCTGTAGCGGTAACAACCAGTCCAGTTTCTACGCCGTTGCCCTCAAGTGTCATCCCCACATCCTTATTTGACTCTCCTGTTAGCGTTTTCTCTGTGTCTAAAAAGGAGATGCCCACGGCGTCTGCTTCTCACGAGGTAACCAGTGCCGGAGGTACCGCCGTGAGCGATGCTGGGGGATCTAGCAGCGGAATTACTGACGATGGAGCTCGTTTGGGCAATGATCTTTACCTGCCCACCATTAATTGGGATCTAAATGTGCAGGATAAGCGTTACCAGCCCAAGTGGAAAATAGCGGAGTCGTCAAGATTGATCTTTCCCCCAATGGTACATCACTGGGTTGAGCGTGCATATGCCCCGGCTGAGTCAACCTATGTTGAGGGGTTAAATAATGAGAATTTGATGACTGCCACGATGGTGGACTCCGTTATTCAGCCCCGGAGGCTAGCAGAAATCCGACGCCGATGGATGCATGATAACAATGAGCTCCACCAGGCGCGGGTTGCTATTCAGGAGCTGAAGGATGAAAAATATCGTTTGGAAAGTCAACTCCAAGCTGTTGGTCTGAGGGAGAGCAGGTTTGTGTCTGAGAAAAACAAGGCAGAAGATGATTTAAAGCGTGTGACGGCCCATCTTGCTGAGGAGAGAATACTATGGGCTCGTAATATAGCGGAGAAGGATCTAGTCCTTGCTCATGCTAAAATTTTCCAAGAAGAATTGGAACGCAAGGCGATTGCCGAGGCTCAAAAGGTGAGATCTGAGCTATCAGCTAAGATGGAAAAGTTCCGAATTGACACTGATTTTGTGTCTCATGTGCAAGAGCGGTACCAAGCTCTAACTGTTGAGTTGGAAACATCCAATGCCAAGGCTCAAGCCAAGCAGGTTGAGCTGGAGGAGCGGGAGGATCAACTTAGGAAGCTTCAGCAACAATGTGATTCCCTTGTCTCCGAGAAAAATAAGCTTGTTGAATCTTCCGCCACCCACCAGGCACGCCTTAAAGAGGCATAAAATGCATTAGAGCAATCAAACGCCGAGGTGGATAGCCTGACCAGCCAGCTTGCTGGATTACGAGGTGATAGGAACTGGTTGATAACCAATGGCCTGGTTGGGGCATTTGAGTACCTGCGTCAATCAGAGTCCTTTACAGCTTTGTTGGACCGCCTTTCCGCTGCAGCTTATCAATCAGGTCACCATGATGGCGTTTACCATGGTTACTTTGAATGCCAACAGCCAGATAAGATTACTCCCGCATTTCACACGAAAAGAGGCAAACTGCAGGGAGATATGGCATATGCTTTAGAAGCTTGCACGTCCGCTGCCAGCGTATGCGGATCTGGTGGACAAGGTGGCTGAAGACGGCGTGGACTCCTTACGCTTAATGCTGGACCCAGCGGAGGAGTCTGGAGAGGAATGACTGTTTTACTTTGTTTGTTATGTACACTATTTCTTAGATATTTTGTGTAAACACTGTTTTGCTTGGGCTATGTGCAAATACTTGATTTTCTGTCAGACATTTAATGCTAATATCATGATGAATGACGCCGCCGTTTGCCTAAATGTGGCGATTTGACGTGTAATGATGACTTTCTATTAATTTTGTTATCGTCATCACTGTCAGACCCTTTAGACTTGTATAAATTAAGTCATATCTTTTTCCAAATTTGGTAATTCGAAAAGATGGGTCGGAAATGCCACAGCAAAAAATTTCCCATGTTCTCCGACGTTTGGATGCAGCTGATGGTCTGATTCTCCTTCAGGTTCCGGTGATTGAGGAGATGATTAGGGGTAGGGAGGGAAACTCCGGTGAGACTGTGCCCCGGGTTAGCCGGTCTTGTAGAAGTATCGGAGATGAGGATCCTTCGAGGGCTGAACCAAGTGGGGTTCCTCTATCAGCTGATGTTCTGCTGCAAGCTTCTCCTCCTGATCATGTTCAACGTTGCAGATTGGTGTATGAACGAGGGTGTTAGCTCTTCTGATAGATGAGGTTAATGTCGATGACCTGATCGTTGATCCTCATCCGTTGGAATATTACGGTGTAGCATTGTACACCCCTGCAGAGGTGAGGGCAATGCTTTCCAATAAGTAGATATTTAGAACATTTTCGTTTTTTAGTTCCCGTATGTTGGCGTTTAGCAACAGGGACAGGTACTTGGTTTTAGTAAGATAGTTGTATGTATTTATTACCAAAATACCTATATTTTTGTAGTGGTTAATATATCTATTACGAAGATACCCACTCTTAGCGTTGTATATCTTTGATCCTTTGACTTATATATGAAAAATATTTCGTGTCAAAGATGCTTTTTTACCGTTGTATGCAGTTTAAATGCGATGGTAATTGTTTGTACCGTAAAGTGCAGTATGAATGCGATGGTAAATGTTATTGTGCATGTAAGTAATGAGAGAGAAAAATAACTTTTATTAACTCAATACGTAAAGAAAGAAAAGAGACATCGTTAAAGATGAATTACATTTGTTTGTAAAAGGAAAAACAATCAAACCCGCCGTTAGGGGCGGGGCTTTACATATAACATTTTTTCAATTGAGCCACGTTCCAGCTCCGTGGAACCACGGTGCCATCTAGCCTGGATAGGCGGTAAGCCCCTTTGCCTAAGTCTTCTTGGATGACATAGGGACCTTCACAGTTGGGTCCCAGTTTGCCTGAGCGCTCCGCTCTACTGGCTTCATTGTCGCGCATGACGTACTCGCCTTCCTTGAAAGTATGCTGAGCCACGCGCTGGTTGTAGTACTTTTCCAAAGTTTTCTTGTACTTTGCCTCGCTGATGGCGGCTACCTCGCGCCGTTCGTCGAGTAGGTCTAGGCCTTCCCTTAGGAGTCTGTCATTGTCATCATTAGTACTGAGGCATCTCAGCGATGGTAATCCGACCTCCGCGGGTATCATGGCTTCTGTGCCGTAGGTTAGGCTGAAGGGGGTTTCATTGTTACTTGTCTTGGGCATGGTTCAATGTGCCCAGAGGACATTCGGCAGTTCTTCCACCCAAGAGCTTCATTCATTCATAACCTCGCCTTCTTTTTATTCCATCAAGCAAACTCCTGTTTGCCCGCTCCACTTGGCCGCTTCCCTGGGGATGTGCTACCGATGTAAAGATCTATTGGATCTGAAGCTCTTCACACCAATCTTATAGGACCCTGTCTGTGAATTGCGTTCCATTGTCGCTCACCAGGTATAGCGGCAGTCCAAATCGGCATACTATATGCTCCCACAGGAATTCCTTTGCATTTTCAGCAGTAATTTTAGCCAAGGGTTTGGCCTCAACCCACTTGGTGAAATAGTCTATTGCCACAATTAGGTACTTTAGCTTCCCAGGGACCAGCGGGAATGGCCCCACGATATCGACTGCCCACTTTTTAAAAGGCCAGGCCGCCGTGACAGGAATTAAATTGTTCTTAGGGCGGAGTGTTTGAGGAGCAAACTTTTGGCAACTACGGTACCTTCTGAGTTCATCTACCGCGTCTTCGTGCATCCCGGGCTAATAGTAGCCGGCGTTGTGGATTTTGGCGACAACTGCCCAGGGTCCCGCGTGAATGCCACATATGTCAGCGTGTATTTCTTGGATTAGGTATTTTGCTTCCGCTGGGGATACACACCGCGGTAGTGGTCCCAAGTATGACTTCCTGTACAGGACGCCGTTGTTTACTTCATATTGCAACGCCTTGGTTTGTATCTTTTGGGCTTCACCTCTGGCAGGGGGTAATGTCCCCTTTGTGAGGAACTTTAGAATTGGGGTATACCAACAGGGTTCTTCCGCTGTGATGGCGGATACTTCCCTGGGTTCAATGGAAGGCGTTTGTAATGTTTCTACCCTTACTTCTCTTTCCATACCCGAGGTAGCGAGTTTGCTCAGGGCGTCTGCTATTTGGTTTCTTCCTCGATGGATGTGATTAAGCGTGACACTGTCAAAGGAAGCTATGAGCTCCTTGGTCTTAGCCAAATACTTTGCCATCCATTCATCCTTGGCTTCATAAGTTTCGTTTACTTGGTTATTGACTAGCAGAGAGTCAACGTATGCGTCGACTCTTGTTGCTCCCATAGATTGTGCCATTCTTAAGCTCGCGAGTAGTGTGCCTCATATTCTGCCTCGTTGTTGGAACATTCAAAGTCAAACCGCAAAGCGTACATCAGCCTTATCTCATCTGGGCTTATTAACATGAGACCCGCCCCGGACCCTTTTCCACTAGACAATCCGTCAGTGTACAACTTCCAGGTTTGCCTGGCTGTGCTGGACTTTGGTATATCTTGGACCGCGGGGTCCTGTATTACTTCTCCATCAGGAATCTCAGCCAAGAAATCAGCGATCACCTGCCCTTTGATTGCTTTTCGCTTTCGATATTCGATATTTAGGGCTCCCAACTCAATTGCCCATTTAGCCAATCTTCCAGAGATCTCTGGCTTGTGCAAAATTTGTTGTAGCGGGTAATTTGTTAAAACCTGTATGCGATGCCCTTGAAAATATATTCTGAGACGCCGGGTGGCGTGGACTAAAGCCAGTACCAACTTTTCAAGTGTTAGATACCGTGTTTCGGGTCCCGCTAAAACTCGGCTGATGTAGTATATGGGTGTTTGTTTCCCGTCTCTTTCCACCATGAGTACCGCACTTACAGCGTTATGAGCTGCCGCCAGGTACATTTTTAAGAGTTCTTACGGGTTTGGCGCTGTCAACATGGGTAGTTTTTCAATGAACCGTTTCATGTCTTGCAAAGCCCCTTCTGCTTCATTGGTCCACTTGAAGTTTTTCTTGTTAAGGCAATCTTTCAACGTCTTTATAAATGGTAAAGATCTATTAGCGTGTCTTGCTAGGAATCTGTTTAACACCACTGGATGCCCGTTTAATGCCTGTGCCTCTTTTAAAGTCCTGGGTGAGGGCATTCAAGTTATAGCAGCTACCTTTTCCGGGTTAGCTTTAAAACCATCCTGGGTGACCACTACCCCCAAAAACATACCTTCTTCTACCCCAAACGAACACTTTTTGGGATTAAGCTTAATGTTGTATTCTCTCAGCGACTGGAATGTTTCCTCGATGTCTTCGAGCATTTGTTTCTCCTCTCTGCTTTTGATTACTAAGTCATCGACATACACTTCCAGATTTCTGCCGATTTGCTTTTCGAAAGCCTTGTCCATTAGCCGCTGGTAAGTAGCTTCGGCGTTTCGTAGGCCAAAAGGCATTTTGGTATAACAGAAGATGCCCACATCGGTATGAAACGCCGTTTTCTCTTCGTCTTCTCTTGACATTTTGATCTGGTGGTAACCCTTATAGGCGTCTAAGAAACACTTGTACCTATAAGGGACCAGAGAGTCGACCTTGAAATCCATCTCAGGCAGCGGATAAGCAACTTTAGGGCATGCCTTGTTCAAGTCTTTGAAGTCGACGCACATCCGCCATGTGTCGTCTGGTTTCTTAACCATCACAGGGTTTGATACCCATGTGTGATAATTTGTTTCTCTAAGAATTCCAGCATCAACCAGCTTTCGTACTTCTTTGACTACCGCCACTTTTCGATCAGGGGCCATGCTACGTTTACCCTGTGTGACTGGCTTAATGCCCGAGAGTGTTGCTAACTTGTGCTCTACCTTATCTCGGGGTATCCCCGTCATGTCAGAGTGCTCAAAAGCAAAAATATCAGCATTCCTCCTCAGCAACTGTTTTAAGTTGTTTTTGACCTCAGGGGAGAGACTATCCCTTATTGTCACTGTTTGCTCTGGATGGCGTGTGCTTAAAACCCACCTTTCCGGGCCGATGGCGCCGGTAGGTCCTTGACGGCATCTCTTGGTATCCAATACTTCTCCCAGCTTATCCCGGTATACCGTTGCAATCCCCCGCGGGGTGGGGAACTTCATGAAACCCTGCGCTGTGGAGACTACAGCGTCAAGTTTTCCCAGGGTAAACCTTCCAATGATTACGTTGTGGTAAGACTCAGCGCGTACCACAAGAAATGTGAGGAGTATGGTTCTTTCCCGGGGGGTTTGTCCAAATGTGACTGGGAAAGTAATTTGGCCGATTGGGTCAACCTTTTCACCGGTGAAACCTTTGATAGGGGCGTGAACCGACTCGAGTAATTTTCTGTCTTCTGGCTGTATTCTGTTAAAACAGTGCTCATAGATGATATCTTCAGAACTCCCGGTGTCTACCAGGATTCTTCTCATATTATAGTCGCCTACCGCAACAGATATGACTAGGGGGTCGGTGGTGAGGTGTAAATCCTCTATGCGTGGTTCGATTGTCATGGTTGCCAGCATCCAGGGTTCGAGTGTGGAGAAACCCCGTTTTGCTCCCTTTCCCTTGTCAGCATATACCATGTTCAGCTCCCGCTGTCTTTTGCCCACCCCTTTGTCAGCCTCTTCTTTGTTGGGTGGCGGGCCTTGCTTTATATCTCGCACCAGGTGGACCAGCTTGCCCGCCTTTACAAAGTACTCAATTTGCTTCTTCAACTGATAGCAATCGTTGGTATCATGGCCGCTCCCCTTGTGATATTCACAGTATTTGCTGGTGTCTTTCAACGGCTTGGGAGGATTAAATTTAAGGTTTTCGGGGGCCAGGATTTCTGCCGGCGTTTTACTTAAATTGGGATAATCAGACACTGGCTTAGAGGAGGATTCACTTCTCGAATGTGAACTCCGGGATCTATCATACCGCGAGTCTGATCTGTCATTCTTTTGGGACTTGTCTCCTCTACCCTTGCCCTTAGAGCTCCGCTGCTCTCTATCGTCTTGATTTTTCTGGGCTTCCTTTTTTCTGTTAGCCGCGTGACTGGCTACCACAGTTTTTCTTGTGTGACATACACCTTGGCTATCCTCAGGATTTCTTCTATGGTGGAAGGTACGACATCCCTTCCATAGAGTGTCCTTAATAGCTCATCATCGTTTACTCCTTGTAGGAAAGCGTCGTAGGCCAGATCGTTTGTGACACCTGGGATCGCCAGGCTCTCTTTATTAAATCTGACGATGAAACTCTCCACCGTTTCGTTGTCTCTCCGACGAATGTGGAGTAGTTCGTTTCGATCCTTTGTGTGCCTTCTCTGTTGATTGAATTGCAACATGAATTTGGCCTCTAAGTCTTCAAAACTATCGATTTCTCCGATGGGTAGACTGTCCCACCAGACCCGTGCTGCTCCTACCAGCGTTTGGACAAACATTTTGCACCAAAAGGGCATGGGTTTTTCCTTGATTGGGGCTTTAGCTATTCTTCTGGTGAATTTGGACTTGAAAGTAGCGTCCATTGGTTTGTAAGGTCAGGTGAGATTGTCATCTTCAACGTTAATGGGTTGTACTGGAGGGGTTGCTCAGCCCTGGTCGGTTCCCTGAGTGATAGGGGGTTGGGTCGAGGTAATATATAATGTGGAGCTGGGACCCCCGTTTGGAGAGAACCGAGGCCTTGATGCGTTTCCTCTGTCATAAACTGGTTCCGCCGTAGGTGGGGGTTGACTATAAGCCGGTTGTGATGTTGGGAAAGTCCACCAGGGTGGCATATAGGCCGCGTATGGTGACTGTTGAGTATAGCTTTGTGCCGCCATCTATGGAGTATGCGTTTGAGTATTATACGGGGGTAAATACCCGTATGGGGGTGCATAGTAATAACCTGGGAAGTAAGCTTGGTTCCCCGGCATGACCGGGGCGTTCATGATCCCTGGAGGCATGATGACCGGCTGGTGTGGCAGCGTAGATAGTGCTGCCGTTAATGCTGCTGAGTATAAAGGCGGCATGGCGTATGTAGCCGAGGGCTGCTAATATTGAGCCATGCTCATCTGTGGTGTAGTAATACTTGGGCTTGCGGATGTTATAACAGGCATAGTGCTATGTCGTATAGTCTATGCACTCATGATTGGTGCTGTGGTGGAGACGCTGGTGCCTATTGTGGTTGGTATCACTGACCGCAACTGCCAGGAAGTGTATGGAAAAGGGTCTACTACTGTCGTCCCAGAAGAAACACCAGAGGTGCCTGCAAACCCTGGTGGTGGTGCTTCTGCTTCAAATTCCAAGTCGAGAGACCTGGTCACAGCAGGTGAAGCCGGCATGGTAGTGACAGGACTCGTTTCCAGCAACGGGTTGCTAGTTATCGTTGCCTGACTTGGTGTTACTGCCGTATTCTGATCGCTTGCCATTGGGTTTAATCTTGCTGTTGTTACCAGAAGGTCCCACGGATGGCGCCAATGAAGAAACACTGACCTTATGGGTAAGCTCCGGCTAGGACTTCAACTCTTTGGCGATCCGAACAGCTAACTGCAAAACCAAACACCGTTAGGACTCGTTACAGGAATGGGGTTATTCCTGTAACCACCCTCGGGCGTGAGAATAAGTCTCGGTTTGGGAGAAAGAAAGTATGAATGTAGAGAGAGAGAGTAAACAAGAGTAAGATGATCAATATCTTTGATGTTTACCTCTATTTATAGTTTACCATTAGGGTTTCCCCTAACTTATGATGGGCTCTGATAAGTTAGGGATTTGCATGATCTTCCCAAAAGTTTGGGGATTTGGTTACGTGGTTTATCCATGCAGAATATAACATTCTAGAATAAACGTGTGTAATTAATTATTTTTAATAAAATAATAGGTAATGACCGGGTCGGGTCGGGTTGGGTCATACCTCGTCAAAAGGATTGTGACTATAATTATTTAAGTTAAAGGTTATCTATTGCAATCCGGTACAAACATAAATGACAGAAAGTGTAATTTACCCTTTATTTAATAGGTGTATTAAACGTTATTGTAATGGTTAAATAAGTAAATTCGTAATTTAATTAATTTATTGTATTTATCTAAATTAACTAACTAATTAAACTTGTAACTCATTTTTAAAATACTTTTTTATGGAGGTCGGTGTCAAAGTTCCTTAAAGGTTGCTAGCGATTAAATCACATATATCAAAAAATAAAAGTTCTTGGGGTGCACCCAAAACATAGGTACGCCCCTGCTTAAATTATCATTTAATTTAGGGTGTCAAACGTGTTGTTTTGTGCTGGCGGGTTGAGTTTTCATCCCGAACATGCCCCTTTTATTTATTTGTGTAAAAAATAACCCTAACCTACAACCACTTAAAGTAGGGTAACTTGAACACGATATGTTTAACACATTTATTTAAACGTATCAAACGGGTTAACGGGTAGTAATCAAGTTTCAAACATCTTAATCTGGGTAATGGGTTGTAAAAAATTAGTTAAGTGGGTAATAAATGGGCTAATTGGCCCAACTGTTTAATCAAACAAGTTGGTAGATAGACGCGTTTTATAAATTATATACAAGTTAAACATGTCAACTCAAACACAACCAATTTAATCAAACATATCACCCTAAACATGAACCGTTTATTAACTACACAACCTTAAATATGAGTATTTTTTGTTTCAATGTCTTAGTCGAAAATTACCACCCTAAGAAATCTTTCATAAGTAGTTTGCAAGCAATGTAAAACGTAACATATAAACTAGAGATTGATTGCATGACACTTATTACCCAAATTTAACTATTTTTTTTTTTCCTATAACTTTTCTCATTGTTGTTCCTTTTAGAGTTTAATAATATAATAATTGTTGATGTTAAAAGTTAGAAAATTTATTTTCTTTTAACATCATAGTTGATGATGCGTTTTTATTTAGATACGTGTAAAACAATTTCTGTAAGATATATTTAAGATACTTGAGAAATAGTTTCTTTGAAAGACAGAGAAAATTTTATTTTTTTAATGTGTTTAAATCATAGCCCACTAAAGTCAAGCGATCAGTCACGGGGGTTCCTATATAGTTTATGGATCATTTAAAAGTAAGCGACACTTTTTCATGTTTAAATATATTGATAAAATATATAGCACCAAAACATACATAAATAAAGGTAAGGATCACTTGTTCATGTTTGCAAGTATTGATCAATAGCAAACATTAACATAAAAATATCAATAAGAAGACTTCATTTTAGTTCCAATAAGCGTTATTCACGCTTTACACAACGATCCTCACCTTTACTTGTGTTTAGAGTTTTAGGGGAACCAAAATTTACACGTTACCACAAAATTGTTGAGCACAATACTTATAAACCGATAGAACATGATTACACTTAATTTGTTTGTCATTTGATTTCTTTAGAGGTTAACTTGTAAAATTATGTGGTATAATAGGGGTGATGATGATGTTCTGATCAAGCTCAACGTTTAGGCTTAGGCTAAAATGCAGTCCAACCAGTGGCAGACCCAAGAATTATTTTTAAAGGGTGCGAATGAGAGGTTTAACTAGAATTTCAAGGGGTGCGGCGATAATTTTACCCTAAAAATACACTAAATTGTTTTTTTAAATGGTGCGCCCGCCCACCCAAGGGTACACTTAGGTCCGTCCCTGAGTCCAACCCATATAGCTCTACATTAGTTCAGGATTTTTTCCCACTCCCTCTCTACAATTTTAGATGTTTATGAATTTAATTTTATTCAGTCATATTTAACATTGGCTTGACCATTGGACGGTGGTAGAACATATTGTATTACAAAATTTGTAGGGGGGGGGGGGGGGGGGGTTGTGGGGAACTTGCAAGGTGTACTACAAAATTGTAAAGGATAATTTATAAAATTATGTGGTATAATAGGGATATTATGAAGGTAACTAACTAATATTTATTACGAGTGGTTTGAGTAAAGAAACTTTTGGTTCATAGTATTATACTTACTATTTAGTGGGTAATTCTAAGGTTTGGTAACGATACGCTGTTTGATGGGAGGGAGGGGGCAGTGGCTTCTGTTTTTTTTTTTTTTTTTTTGTTAGGAACGAATTTAAAAGAGTAGAAGATGAATTACAAACTTCATACATATAATAAGATTTGTTTATTTGACCTTTTTCTATAAAGTAACTAGCATTTAGTTTTATAAAATTTAGAGGTTGAAGTAGATTTTATTTTTATAAAACTAATCTATATAAAAAAACTGGATATTAATTTTTGTCTTAATTTAGAAAATTTAAAACATCATTCACCTTAACAGAAAAAATAAACCGAGTTAGTGCTTTGGATGAAACTTTATAAAAATTATGTGACAAAACTATTAATTTTTTTTTTATAAACCCGCATGTATATTCTATTTTATATATACGTGACAAAATTAATTAAATAAAAAAATTAAGAAGAGTTTGAGTAAATTGTCAAAATCGTCCCTGAGGTTTTATATTTGTCAGTTTCATCCAAATATCCTTCAACTTAATATAAAAGTAAACTAAGTTAGTAGTTTGGATGAATATGGCAAAAAATGCCAAAGGTGAAGGGCTGTTTGTCACAAAAAAAAAAATCATTTTGGATGAAACTGTCAAACAGACCAAAACCTCAAGGACGATTTGGGCAATTTACTCTTATATTAATCATCAAAAGCTTAAATTATTCTTGTTTTTTCTTAGTGATTAAAATGATTAGAGATAGTGGGTAGAAAAGAAATGTGTTGTGGAGAAAACAAGAGAGAATGAGCAAGTGAAAATGGTGAAAATTGCATTGTATTTATAGGTTGCTCGAGGCCTAAGCATGCCCCGTGTCTACCCATATGACATATTGTAGCTAGTTAGCAAGGCACGGGCGGTGGTCTACTTTGTGGGTCTCTCGGATCCCTTAAATCTTCCAGAGGTCAACTTTTGTCATTTTATGTTGTTTTGTGTCGAGACACAGGGCGTGCCTTCAGGACACTGGGCGTGTCTGAACTTTTCTTGCATGGGCTTCGTTCTGTGATCTTCTGGAAGCGCTGACAGTTTTCGGATCTGAGAAATGGGATGTCTCTAGACATCTTTTCTTTATTTCTTCAGATTTTCGCCCGGATTTATTTCTTTTGTTCAACCTGAGTTCGTTTTGTCCTAAAAATAAAAAATTAAACGAAAATAAGCCTATTTTAAATATTTGTTTAATAAAACGTAATAAAAAGTGAATGTAAATTAATATAAAAACATGTACAATTTTGTTTATATGACTTTCTTATTAGTTAGATGTATTATAGTGGGAAGTATTTAACACATCCTTATTAGTTAGATGTATTATAGTGGGAAGTATTCAACACATCCCTAATTCTATTTTTTATATAAAATAAAAAATGAAAGACAAAAACATTATAAAATTAACTTCAACATCCCAATTCCCATGATATTGTACATCAATCCTAGTCATATATTTCTTAATCTTGACAACAAGTTGGTAAAAAAAATTGTTTGGTTATATGGTTTGGTTATATGGTTTGGTTATATATGCAATATGCTTCAAAGAAAAGTGACGTTGGGAGTTTATACATCAAATCTATTAATTATTGCCTATTGGTGTTTCGTTCATTCATCTTTTGAATTATTGGTTCCCATTATTACTCATATCAACTTTAACATATAATTTAACAACAAAAAAACCGAGCCAAACTCGTTTTGTAGGCCTGGACCGTATCCATATATGTATCCTCTTTTTCATAATAATAGGTTGTGCTACTTTGGTCACGGTTCGCATCCTATCAATTTTCATGCTTGTTTAGATCGAATCTTTTTTATTTGATTCAACCGAAATATAATTGCCTATGTAGGTAGGACGATTTGGTTTAAAGATTTGACAGATATTGTACATGCCATGTTCAATCGGTTCAATCATCCGACAAGTTAAACTAATTTTATAAAGGTGTTAGGGTGGAGGGTATAGTCAAACAACTTAGGGTGTTTGAGTGAAATCCTAACCAATAGTATTATGCCATGTCAACTCCCCATTCTACTCCCTATTTTACACTCAATCACTAGGTATAGTCAAACACCCCTCAATTAAAAAAAAAAAAAAAAAACATGATTGGTTGAGCCTCTCTCTCTCCTCTCTCCTCTCCTCTCATCACTCTCCCCCCTCAATCGGTGAACACTCACCGAAATTCACTACCTCTCTCCAACTCAAACACCCAACTCAATATAGTGGGGGTGGTCACCGATCGGTGACTCCACTCAAACACCCTTATACCCTCCACCCTTAATATTCACGCACACATCCTCTCTAGCTCTCTCTCTCTCTCTCTCTCTATATATATATATATATACATAGATATACAAAGAGAGAGAATGAGTGAAAAAAGGTATGAGAATAAGAATTAAGGGCGTGAGAATAGGATAAGCCATTTTATAAACCTTTGATTATTTTAGTACTATGATTTTATAAAATGGACAACACCACTAGTAACGAAGTATAATTGCCTATGCGTGTGTAAGTGTATTGAACATCATCTAACAAGGTAAACTTGTTAAAAAAAACAACCTTTGATTATCTTTTTAGCGCTATAAATTTATAAAATGGACATCCTTAGTAACAAAATATAAACTGCTTATGCGTGTTATAGGTACGTCAATTTGGCATGAACATTTAACCTACATTGTACATGACATCTATATGTTCAATCGGTTCAATATCACCCGACAAGTTAAACCAATTTTAAAAAAACCTTCGATTATTTTATAGTACTATAAAATTATAAAATGGACAACACTGGTAACGAAATATAAGTTACTTGTGCGTGTGGTAGGTACGTCAAGTTGGTATGAACGTTTAACATAAACTGACCGTCTGACCGATTTCAACCAGTTAAACTAATATTAAAAACTAGGACCGATTTCATAATCGTTTTGAGTCAGGCTTGGAACCGGTTTCAACCAGTTTATTTTATTCAAAACTTTAGGTGTTTTGAGTCGGGCTTGGAACCGGTTTCAACCAGTTTATTTTATTCAAAACTTTAGGTAAAGGTGCTAATATGTGAGTGATAATAAGAAACATCTCCTACGTTGTGTCAATTATTAGGGTTCCTCTAGGTCAGTCAATGGGTATCGTTAAGTTAAAGAATGACTAGTTGGATGATATAGAGGAGAGATAATGTGTGACTCCATCTTTGAACCAAACATATTGCATGTGCTCTGTCGAACCACAAATAGTGAGTGTAAAAGACCATAGATGGTGTTTACCATTTTACCCTATTTACAAAGAAAGGCCCATTTAAATTCACTTCTAACTAAATAAGTAGGCCCAATGGGCCCCACAGCATTCCGCAATAAGCTTTTGTTAGGTCATTTTTTTCTTTTATTATTATTACCAGATTAGAACCCCGTGTATTACACGAGTTTAATAAATGTAATTTTATATACTAAATAAAAAAATAATATATTTTTAAAAACCTCATTTATTACACGTGTTGAGTAAATATAATTTTATATACTAATAATAAAAAATTATATCTTTAAGAACCTCTTTTATTGTGCGGGTTGAATAAAAGTAATTTTATATAACAAACAATAAAAAAATTATATTTAAAAAAAACCCCTATGTATTCACGGGTAGAAGAAATGTACTTTTATATACCAAATAATAAAAAAGTTATATTTGAAAAAACTTCGTGTATTGTACGGGTTGAATAAATTTAATTTTATATAGCAAATAATAAAATTTAAAAAAAAATAGTGTATTGTACGAGTTGAATAAATTTAATTTTATATAGCAAATAATAAAAAAAATGTTATATCTTTAAAAACCCTGTATATTACACGGGTTTATCTATTGCTAAAAAAATCTTTCTAAATCAAAATGGATTTTTTTATTATTTTTTAAATTAGGTTAATTACTATTTAAAATTTTTGGTTTGATTAATAAGTTATTTAATATAATTTCTCATAGTTAACAATAATAACATTAACAATAAATAATATGCATGTTTATCTACTGTTAAGTGAAACAATGCTTTTTCGTTTAGATAAGGCTTTACTATTTGAAGTTAAGTTTATGCCAATGATTTAGAGTTGATAAGATTTATATTAATTTAATTAATATTTAATAATTTAAATTAAATAATAATTATATACAATTAAGGATGGTATAGAATAATAACAAGTGTCCCTTTATTGGTTTCTTTTATTATTTAGTATAGATTATTATTATTGTTATTATTATTATTATTATTATTATTATTATTATTATTATTATAAAACTATAAATAAGCAACATATTTGTGCTTCATTGTTGTACTCTTGACTTTGGGAGTTTTTCAAAAAAAAATATTTTTTCTTTCTAACTCTAAAGTTTTAGTCTTTGGCATTTGAAGTCGAAATTTTCAATCTTTGGTAATTTAATCCATTTGATTAGTTTGAATTTCCACTTATAATTCAAAAGTTTCCATTTTTTGCAATTTAACCCCAACACATTTTTACTTTCAACTTTGGTCCCTTATATTTTTCATCTTTCGCAAGTTTTCCATTTTACGTTTTGTTCTAAATTTTCTGAGTTAACACGTCGCAGCGTGCATGTGTGGTCCAATGTTTTTCATTTATTTTTTTCCGTTTCACAAACCCATCGCAGCGCATCTATTTTTCCCGGTTTGATAGATCTATAACAACGCAAGGGTTAGAGATCGACTTAGTTATTTTTTTCTATGTTTTACACACAGGCTCTCGGTCATGTAAGAAACACTTGCCTTTCATCTGATATGATATAAACCAACAAATCCCCTGGCGGGTGGTAATTCTAGTTATAATTATAAACCTATAAATAAGTAACATATTTGTGTTTAAGTTTGTTGTACTTTTATCTTTGGAAGTTTTTTAAAAAAAAATAGAATTTTCCTTTCTAACCGTAAAGTTTCAATCTTTGACAATTTAAGTCTAAAGTTTTGATCTTTGGTAATTTAACCCTCTTTGATTAATTTGATTTTTCACTTCTAATTCAAAAGTTTCCATCTTATGCAATTTAACCCCTTTGATTTTTCACTTCTAATTCAAAAGTTTTCATCTTTTGCGATTTAACCCCTTTGATTTTTTTTTTTTTTTTTTTTTTTTGCTTTTAACCAAAGCTTTTCATCTTTTGCAACTTTGGTCACTTATACGTTTCATCTTTCGCAGGTTTTCTGTTTAACATTTTATTCTAGATTTTATGAGTTAACATGCCGCAACATACGTGTGGAGTTCAACGTTTTTTCATCTACTTTTTCCTGTTTGACAGGTTCGTCACAGCGCGTCTATTTTTCCCCGTTTGATAGGTCTGTCGTAATGCGCGTGCCATAGATCGACTCAATTATTTTTTTCTATGTTTTACACACAAACTCGCGGTCATCTAAGAAACATTTGTCTTTCATTTAATATGATATATAACTAACGAATTATTTATTTTTTTATTAATTTGCAACTTTGTGTTGTATTGATAGTTGTAACTTTAACATACTTGGTTGTACCTAATTTGTTTTTTATCTTAATTCTTTTTACTTTTAACCCTAATAGAATTACGTCTTTTACAATTTAACCGTAAAACTTTTTCACTTTTAAATTTGGTTCATATACTATTCATCTTTAACAAAAATTTCATTTTACGTTTTGGTCTAAATTTTGCGAGTTAACATGTCACACCCCCAAATTACCACATGCGGAATTCTACCGCGAGGAGTGTGACGTACCAGAATATAGCCACTAATCATGTTGAACTATAGTAAACAATGTAAAACACAAACATCTTGTCCAACATGAAGAGTGTATTTCAAATTACACATTTCAAAACAAAGTATGTGTTCAACGGAAGCATAAGTAATTGTTCAATCAACCAAAATCTTATTGTTTAAAAAACATAAGTCACAACATTAAATGTTTCATCAAGCAACACGATCCATGACATCTCTAGCTCCTCAGACTGCAAGTTCCGATCCATTGATGTATCTAACGACCTGCAAGCATGCAGAAAAGTATGTCAACATAAAGTTGGCGAGTTCACAGTTTTTGTTCAACGTAAATCATGTAAGTGTTTAGCTTTAAGACATGTCAAGAATAATAAACTCTGTACCGAATGACCGTTATGTTTGTTGTGCCCTCATCAATGTCTATCAGCATTGATCAAAAGTGTTTAAGGTCCTTAGTTCACGCCCAGCTCCCAGCACGGTGTGAGGTTTGTCAAACCTAATAGTGCTATCAACTAATACCCCGTTGCTTCACAGACAACTAGCTCGGTAGTAAGTAGGGACTTTCGTTATAGAGTTTGAGTTTATTAACTAACATCGAAATCAAACTACAACATTTATAAAAAGTATTCCTCCCAGGAATAATAGTTTGTCCCCCTGAGATGCATGCTTGTGAAAGAGTAGTGAACTCACCTTAGTTTGCTCGGTATGTGTTAATGTGCCTTTAACGCGTTATTATAAGTGTTAGGTCCGTTACACGCGACCTAATGTACAATATCGTGTTGGTAAGTATACGAGTAGGGTTTGCAGTACCCTAAGTGTCCAAACAACAGTGTTCAATGTGATCAGGTTTACCAGTTTAGCACACAGTATCAAACAGTTTAGTTGGTGACATATTGTGTGATATTGAGAAACTCGGATGTATCGTTTGATTAATAACTCGGAACACTCAAATAACACATATATTCGGATAACGTGTATTATAATTAAACTCAGGTAGCATGTATTATAATAAATCCGGATAGCATGTAATATACATAAACTCGGATTGTCCATTATATATAATTAAAGTCGGATAATAATGGGTATAAGGTCAGATCACTTGTGTGAAACTAGGAACAATTACATCCATCTTCTATACTTGGACCATTAAACCACACCAGATAAACCCGGACCCCATTACTCTTCTCTTAAATTCAGAATACATCAAAGCTAGTAAACTTGGAACACCTCAAAACCAGTAATTCGGACTCCCTTATCATTTTCTTAGAAAAATCGGACATATAGTCCTCTACTCAGTTCAGGCATATTGGTCCATTAATGAACTCTGACATATTGGTCCATTAATAAATTCGGACCTATTGGCCCACTAATAAACTCAAACATATTGGCGCACTAATAACTCGGAAATATTGTTCTCTTATTAAACTCGAAATACACAAATCAAACCCGGACGCATTATTAATGTAAACTCGGAATACATTATATTTGTTAAACTCGGCACACATTGTATCAATTAAACATGGAAATGTTACATCTATTTAAGCTCGGCAATATACACATCCTCGGACAGGAAAAGCTCGGAACAATATAAGTAAATTCGGAATTTATATATAGGATATACATATAAATCCGGAATTAACCCACAAGGAAACTCAGAACCATAAGTGAAATCCGGATCCCCTTTTTATTTAATAAACAAACTCGGATTCTTTTAACTAATAAGCTCGGATTATTTTATTTGATAAACTCGGATTCGTATATGTTGTATAAGTAAGCTCGAAACATGATAATCCCAGACTTTGTGACTTCACAAAGTCTGACAATTATCTCCAGACTAACAAGCACACAAAATAAACACAATTGCGGTTTTCTTTTTAATGTAATAATTCCTACGATCAAACCCTAGTCTCAAACATCAACAATGTTATGAATCAGGTCAACAATTTAACAATTCTAGCATGTCAATAGCATCCTAACATCAGGCAACCAATCACACGTTATCCATAAACCATTGCACATTCAATCAAGCGTGATCACTAAAGATAGAACAATTGTTTGGAGGACTAGGGTTTGCATGAATTCAAGAGAACAAGAATAACAACGTGTAATATAAACATTACCTTAGATTCAATATAGGGTTTGTTCTTGAAGAATTGAAAGATCAAAGATTGATGATTGTGTGAGAACTTGGTGTAGCTAAATGATTGGAGAAATGATTTAGAGAAACTGCCGTATAATGGATTATGAGGAGTGTTTGGGGTTTCCAGTATTTTACTAGAGTTTCAATATTAACCCTAAACACCCTTAACTAATTAACTTTCACACAAATGACATAACATCTTGTAATTTACAGTTAAAGCATATTATTACGTATTTGTCATGCAACGCATAAGTTTCTTATAATCCGTTCGTTTATAATTACTATTCGAGTTAGTCACCAACGTTCGAGAATTAACTTATGTGTGTGTTTCGGTAATTCCCCGAATTACCAATGTAGACTCATTTAACTAACCCTAGTTAAATGCAGTGATATGAATGTATGTCTAAATTAACTGTGGTTTGGTTAAAGTATTAACCTGAAAATGCGGGTTGTCACATAACACGCCGCAACGTTGATGATTGTGTCATCCCTATCATGCAAAAACCCAATTAACCTAGGTAACTAGAGTAAGTCGAGTATCGTACCCATGAAGAGCATGTGGTTAGTATTACGTAAGTTGTTTGATTACCTAAATAATTTTCAAAACAAATGTACAACACAATTATGAAGTTTGCTATTTAACTTGAAGGTTTGGTTTGGAATCAAGGAAAGATCTTGTTTTGAGTTGTAAGAATCATGAACAAAAGCTTTGATATAATTGGTAATTTAAAACAATGATTATATAGTTTAGTAACAATAATGAGAAAACGGATCAAACCCGTGTTTCAGAACTGCAAAATAAATAGAATTAGTCCCACACAATGAATTTGGGTTCTACTGGAAAACAAAATGATTGATTGGATTTGTTAACGAAAACCTAGTTGTAGAAACTAATAATCGTCTAACGCATGTAAATGGTGTAAGAAAACCATCACTACACGAATAACAGACAATTTTATGTTTTATAAACAAGAGCACGAATGAAACCCTAGTTGATTTTGTAAACAAAAGCAATCGTTATCTAACATTGTCAATGGTGTAATGAAATTAACCTTAGTTGTCATAAGTTTATGACAATACTTACAATCACACCAACAATCTCAAACAAAACAATATTCAAGAGCAAGTTCAATCTCAATTGTGCATAAACAAAACCCTAAAAACTTACAAACCTACACCCTGTAATGATCTTGATGGGTTAGCCTTTAATCTTTCTGAATTGCATCTTGGAATCTTTTATGTTTGCAATCTTCAATCAGATAATGGAATCACCCCAAAACTCCCCCAAAAAGCCCCTAAAAGGGTCTTGGGAGGAGATCTTTCGATAGTTGGGTGAAAACCCATTAAACAAGTCAAACAGGGCAATTTCACGCATTAAACGATAGTTAAACAAACCCAAAACAGGCTTCGGTGTCGCCGACACACCCCATGACTATTCAACACATTTTTTTTGCCGCTCAACGCAACCAAAGAAGCTCATCTGACGTGTCCGTGTCGCCAACACATATAGGTGCATTGGCTACACCAAAACCACCTTTTCACATTTTTTCTAAAGTGTGAACTCCAACATCAGTGACCACAGATGTCACACCCCAACCGATGGTGGAAACATCAGGGTGCGGCACTAAGCGTTCAGATTGCTTACGAGTTTCCATAACATCAAAAGTTTCATTATAGATTAATTGAGATTCATGCAAAATTTGTCTAAAACAACATCACCAACAAGGTATCAAATACAACCATAAATCATTGTTCAAAAATCTAGATTAAACTAGGTGGGTTTCTAAGCATCGACCCTAGCTTGATTTCCACGATTCAGCATCCTATCAGCCTGCATCATGTATTAAAATAGAGTCAGTACAAAAATGTACCGGCGAGTATACAAGTTTGAGTATATAGCATAATAGATTCGAAAGACTCATATCCGTAATGTAAATGATAACAAAATAGTTTCAGCCATGCTAGTGTTCGCAGTCCAAGTGATAGCCCAAGTGTCCCGATGCTTTAGTGTTTTCCCAAGAATCAAGGAAAACTAGAATCCTCCTAACAATACCCCCGAGAATAATGGGGAGGTGCATCTCCTATAGGGCTACTATTATTAAGGCGGAACTACACACTCTGGATTAAACGTTCACATAGCATAAAGAATCAAGAATCACAAGTTTCACATACACATAGGATAGAGTTTAGATTCCAAAAGTTTCAAGTATCATAGTTTAATAGAATACATGTTGCATCCCAAAGTTTAAAACAAAAAGGGATCGAGTATACTCACAGTGATTGCTTAACAGATTAACTGTTATTGGATCAAACGGAGCTCTTTAGGTTTAGCCTGATTAGATTACAACAGATAAGTGTCGGACAAAATAACGAGACTGCGCAAAGTGTCGGATCAGTCACTGGATCGGATGGCAGTTCGATCGGATGGCTATCCGATCGGATTGCCATTCGATTGAGGTAACTGTTGAGAGTGAGGGACGGATTGTCATCTGATCGGATGGTCATCCGTTCGGATGGCCATTCGATCGAATGGCTTATTCGACCCAAGAGTCAAGATTCCAAATAGATCACCAAGTGTTTAAGCGAGGTCACTTCGATCGGATGGTTATCCGATCGGACGGCGGTTTGATCGGATTGCCATTCGATCATGGAAGTTTCCAAGTTTCAAGTTTTAGAAAAAGTTTCTAAGTGTTGAAAGGTTTCAAGGCACATGGTCACTTTGATCGGATGGCTATCCGACCGGATTGCCATTCGACGATCAAAGGTTCAAAGCTTCAAGGTGTTTAAGGTTAAGAGGTAAGTGTCACCTGATCGGATGGCAGTTCGATTGGATGGCTATCCGATCGGATTGCCATTCGATTGAGTTGTCCTTGTCCCGTTCTCACCCTTGTAAAGTTTCTAAGTTTCTGGTTCGACGATGATGACACTGTACGTCTTGAAACAACGGTAAAACACATCAACGTTCAGCCGTTCTAATCGGATGGGAATCACCCCAGTTCGATCGGTCGTCTGATTGTGATGGTGCTTATGTCAGAATTCGTACCCCGGTCATCTTCTCCGGCAACAATCCATTTCCAAACCAACTCCAGACTAATCATCAAGTCTTTAGTCCGTTCAGATCCGGATTCCGCCGTTTTTAGTGAAAAAGTTAATAAAAGATAAGGGAAAACATAAATTTTAGCTGAAAAGGTCAAGATTTAGTTAAGATTCAGTGTAAAACATATGAAATTCCTTAGATCTGAGCTAGATCTCGGCAGGAATGACATCACACCATAGTCTGTACAAACCACCATGATGACGTCACCCTCAAGAGCTCGAATCTTAGGGATTTCATGGTGAAAAGTGAGATTTCAAAGGAGAATCTCGTAGAGAATAGTGTAGTGATCAAAGATGTACAAGAATCTAGTGTAAAACGTACCGAAATCGCCGAGAAATGGAAGAAAAAGGGAGTGCGTGCGTCTGGTTCGAAGGAGGCTGTCACATCAGTGAGAAATGATGTGACAGCTCCTATTTATAGTATGTGAGAGGAGTGGAGGCGGTGTGGCACGGGTCGGATGGCGGTTCGATCGAATGGCCATCCGATCGGATTGCCATTCGGTTAATCCTATCCTTTCCGTTTCACCGTCTCTCATCCGTTTTGCGAATTAGATTAAGCGTTGCGTTGCTTATTATTGGGTAATATTATCACATAACTAGATTACATTATTAACACAAAGGTTTCCGAGTTTCATAGTTTCCGCCAGTGACAAGACTCCAACCTCTCGTTCAACCAAGTCTCAAGTTTCACGAGTCTCAAGAGTCAAGCACCAAAGAGTCAAGGACCTAGATTCCAAGTATCAAGAATCATAGTTTCCAAGTATCAAGAATCATAGTTTCCAAGTATCAAGTATCAAAAATCATAGAATCATAGCATTAAGTCTCAAGAATCATAGTATTAAGAATCAAGCCTCATAAAATTTAGATTTACCAAGTTTCAAGATTCAAACATCACCAGTATCAAAAGTGTCAAATACCACATAGCTTATGGACTAAAATTGACAAAAAGCTAAAAGTCTAGGGACGCAGGCGTTACAACAGATCCGGCTAAGGTTGCGTGTTCCAGTGATGAAAGTTGAGGTTGAGGGTGGAAAAGAATGTGAATGGTGGTCTGCTCATTTAGGATGTGAATCTCATATTTTGACGGAGTGACTCAAAGTGTAGTATTTTTCAAACCACATGGACTCAAGTTTCCAAAGCTCTCATCCGGGGATTCGATATGACTCCGTCCCTAAACCACAGGGAAGCAAATTGCATTTTACTCTAGATCTTAGGTTTTCACTTCAGGATTTTTACCTTGTAGATTTTAGAAATTTTGTTTCAGATTATTATATCTTTTTATTTGACATTGTGATTTTTAAAATTTCGTTATTATGTCTTTTTTTTATTCATTGTTTCTTTTTTACTTGGCATTGTGTTATATTGCTCAGTATTTTGTTATAATTTGGTATTTATTGTGTCTTTGTATTCATCCTAAATTTAGGAGAATATATCGTTTGTAGGACTTAAACCCAATATATCTTCATCCCAAACCCATATGTTAAAAGTTTTCTCTTTGTCAATTTACCATCACCATATTTTATATATAATTAAAGTAACCTCTTAGAAGTTATAACTTTAGTCAATATATGAAAAATACCATCAAAAATAGTTCGACACAAAATACAACAAAGATTAAAAAGAGACCAACACGAAGGGCACGGTTTTCAACCCAAATCATGAGCCATTTTACATAGGTCACGAGTGGCAAAGTAATTCTCGATTTCTTCTTTTATGTATTTATCTTTTTACTACGAAATTAGTTGATTAAAATAATGTCATCATCAAAGTTTCTTAAAAAAGTTACAATTGAGAACTAAAAGAGTAACATGTTATAATATCAAGCACTATAAGGTGTACTCGTATTTTATAAAATAAAAAATAATATCTTTGATTATCTTGGTTCGACATTAATAAATATATTAGTAAAATAAGATGTGTTTTATTTACATTGATAAATATGTTAGTAAAATAAGATGTGTTTTATTTGTTTAATTATTTATTCTCTCCTGCTTTGGCTTTTTGTGAAATACACTAGATTCGTACATCCGTGAGTCTATTCCATTGAAACTTTCCAACATTTCCCTTTTTTGAGTACTAAAAAGGTTATTTTTTATTATTTTGTAACAAATAAATTATTTAAGAATATTATATACTTATATATATATATATATATGGGTTGGTTAACATACAATTTAGCTTAACGTACATTGCGTAGCTGTGAATATAAAACATGCAATTTTGTTTCTTTTTATCACCATGCGATTTTGTATTTTTTTCCCAACACGCGATTTGTTATTTTTTTCAAAACATGTGATTTTACCTCTACCCAAAGAGTCACATGTTGTAAGTACAAAATTCGCATGTTATATATTCACAGCGTAAGCAATGTACGCTAAGCCCAATTATACAATACACTTTCTCTCTCTATATATGGAATGTATTAGAACAATTAGAAAGTATTTTAAAACGTATGTGACATATACACCAACAAAATTGCCTAACACATCATGAAGTATAGTTTAAATAGCTTACGGTCACCTACAACGGTGTCATGGGTTCAAATTATTACAAATACAAAGTTATATGATATTTAGATGTAAAAATTTGCTTCTAAAAAAAGTGACAGGTTTGTAATGTACAAACTTAATTTTAACAGTATATAAATCATCTTTTACTATCTACAAATATGCTTTTATTTAGCATTTGAAATAATACAACTAGAGTCACCATACATGGTACATAGTCGACGCATTAATGAAATACCAAATTTAAGTAGGTTCTTTATAAGCATTCATATTTTGACATTTGAGATTTATATAGATATAGATTTTTAATATACAAAATATCTTTATTAAAAATGAGTTAAATGAGAGGAGAGAAAAAAAATCAGATTATGTCCTGAAACAATAGACATAAAATAAGACATGCATCATGAGGAGAATAAAGGGGGTTACCTTGATCACCAAAATTAGGCGATTCTTTTAATAAAAATCTAAGTTTTTTTTTTAAAATAATAAATTGGACTCCCTAGTCGTAGGATGTAAACAAAACGCACTAACACACCAAGCTTGAGCTCGCCCGTTTAGACCGTAGGGCGAGGGTTTCGGGCATGGGTTGATACGTGGACTGCGAGCCCCACCGCTGGTGAGTGACGTGTTGGGTCGGTATGGCGGGGCGTGGCTAGCCCGCGTGGGTAGCCAGTGTTATAAAAATAAAAAGCCTAAAACTAAAAAATACACACAAAATAAAATAAAAAAAACTAAAATTATTATTAAAATTTCCTAAAAATTACAAAATCCTACAAAAAAAAAGGATTACAAAATTAAAAAAAAAAGCCTAAAGCGTTAGGTAGATTTCGAACATGGCGAGCTTGTCAAACGGCTTCCGTTCCTTGCCCTGGAACTCGATGTTAGCCACCGCCACCCAGTCTTCGTGACTTATGTCACCGCCCGGGACGCTGTCGTAGTAAGCTTTAAAACGGTCGAGCTTCGGTCATAGTTCGCGCCACTTGTGTTGGCACGCGTTTAGATTGTGCTGGTAGCTAGCGAAAGCTTCCGACCAGTAACAGGTCTCACCGGGTTGGCGGCCCTTCATCGCGTCCACGACGCTCGTGACAAGTGCTAGCTCTTCCTCATGCGTCCAAGAGGTCATTTATCAAGTGTGGGTAGCAGGTTCGGGTAGGTGGAGTGAAGGGTTAGGGTAGCGATGTGGACAGGCGGTAGGGTGGGGGGTTTTATAGTGACTTGGGTGAACCGTTTGGCTTGGCCAGACGGTTATTTTTTAAATTTTAAACATAGCCGCTGTGACCTAGCCAACCCAGCCAATGTGTAACACCCCAAAAATATGCAATTTATTATGTTACCTAAATGTCTAGTTATGTTATATTAACTAAGTTAAATGCATATGTTAGTAATTCAACAAGAAGGATAGATATATGACAATAAACAAAAATTTATAATTAGAGGGGTTAAACTTGTAAAAAAGGGATGAAAGTTATTAACTAAAAAGAAAAACACAAAACACACATTTTTGTGTGTTCCGTGGATCGCCCAGGAGTAAAAATGAACCAAGGAGAAACCCTAGTTCCTAAAATTCCCAAAATCAGAAGGAGTTTAAGAGCCCAAACAAATGCATGAACCCAAAACTCGAATTATCTAAGCTTGTTCAACTAATGGTAAGTCGAAATTTCTGTTTTTGATGATTTGTAGAAAGTGAGTATCAACCCAATCTTGTAGTAATGTGAATAATTGTGTAGTTGTGAGTTAGGATTACACAATAGAACAAGAAATTTGCTTGAGTTTAGTTAATCAAACGATTTGAAGCATAAACCCACTTGAATTAGGAAGATAGTGAAGAACATGAATGAATTATGTGCAAATTATTGTAATGGCTTAGTGTGAGAATTGTTATTAGTGAATAAATGATAGTTGAAACTGACTTGGAATGATTGTTGTATGAAATTTTGGTTGATCTTGATAATCTAAGAATGAATTAGTAGAACCATGCTTTGAATACTTGTACTTCATGCTTTATAGATTGTACGCACGCCATGTGTTCGATGAAATGCCTAAGAATGATTTAGTTGAAGTTTGACATGAATTCTTGATTTAATGATGATGTAAACGAAAATAGATATATGGGTAATTATGTTAAGTCATGATGAATAAATCAAAGATGCATATGTGAAGAAATGTTTATGAAAGCTAAAAGCATGAAGTTATAATGTATAGGCACGAAGAAGGAAGAAGGTACGAGTCACTTGAAGTCGCAAGCTTCACAAGATCACGGTAAGTTCTTATGAACTTCGCTTATGTATAAAGTAAAATTTTATGTTAGTTCTCTTGTAAATAATTATTTGTTGTTTTATGTGGGAATCATTAGTAAAAAAAAAAGCCTTGTTACGAATTGATAGTAGAAAAAGGAGAAAAAGGTATGTTGGCGACCCGTGCAAATGGGTCTAAAGTATGAAAATGATGTTATTCTGGATGATGTATTAAACCCGTAGTTAAACTGGTCAAATAGGATGAATTTGTTATGAAGTTAAGGTAACTAGATGTTGACTTTTGTAAGTCAAACTAGTGGAGAATAATAAACAAGAAAGTAAAAAAAATATGCATGATCCGTGAGAACGGGTCGGATGAAATATGATGATTTTATGGTGATGGAAGTTAAATGGCATGATATTCGTTAAAGCGGAATTGTAGTATGAAAGATTCAAGTAAGATGATGTAAAGGTGAAGTGACTCGGTAAAGGGTCACATAATGCGGTAAAAAGCTAAATAAAAAAATGTATTAGTAATAATGTTTTATCTGAACTAATATGCAAGTTTATGTTATGGATGTAGATAAATCTCATGCTTAGAATGGCGAGCTCGGATTCGAACACACCACATCGTCCATATATGCGCTTCCGGTTCAAGTTATCTTTTGAAATGGGTCAAATAATTTTTGTAATGTAAATGTAAATTTTATGTTTTAGGATGTACGTAAGTAGTTTGAATTTTAAAACCTTTTTGGGTAGTTCGGACATAACCCTTGTATTAGGTCTTGTATGGTCACTACTTTTATTTCTTCTGAAAAAGTGTCGTAGAAGTTTATTTGAATGATGTTTGTTAAAAGCAGGGGAAATGTTTATAGTACAAACGAGTCATGCCAAAATTTTGTCAAAAATTAGTGTGTGTTATTTTTAATCTATTTGAATGTTCAAAAAGTGGGTGTCACAAGTTGGTATCAGAGCCGAGGTTTGAGGGATTCAAGTATTAGGGTTAAAATGCTTGAACTCAAACCGAAAGTTCGTATGAAGGTGTGTTCGTTCCGAAGCGCTATGCAAGTAAGTAAATCGTAAATTTGACTATGTTTATAGTTAGAAATAAAAGAGGATTTATAGGCTATCAGCTTATAATCCAAAATTTTGATGCAAATAAATATGATAAATGGATGCGTATTATTATTACGAACGCGTAGGAAAAAGAATCACCTAAAAAGGACTTGCGAAACGAAAGTTATGACAGTTTTAAGTTGGATTTTTGTTTAAAATTGGAGCTGGGCAACTGCAGCAGCAAACAAGCAAACCTTCTGTCGAAAACGGGGCGTAGCGTCGCGCGACGCCCACCTCTTATACCCGTCGCGTACGAAGACGCCCTTAATTTCCGAAATTTGTTTGAATTTTGTTGTTTTGACTTATGAAACTTGTTTCAACTAGTTTTTAAGGCCTTATAATCAATGTTTAAGATAATTTTTATATTAAGAGTGATGAGGGAAAGTATATACGAAGGGCGAAAAGGTAAATCGTTGAGATCAAAGATTTTGATCTACACGATACGACATGATCGTCGATGACGATAATGCATGAAGTATGTAATATAAAATTGATTGTAGTATGATAAAATGAGTTAAATATGATGAAGGATAGTATGAAAAGAAATTTAATGAATGAAATGAATGTTTTATGTAGATGGCGGACAATGTAAACGTGAATGATAATGAAACCATGAATATAATTTGACTAACACGAAGACAATTAGTTAAAGAACGAAGGAATAAGAAGTAAGTGTAAGAATGAATGTATGTTTTGATTAACATGTCTAGAATGTTCGTAATGAAGGATAGTATGGTTTTATGACCTGCGGAAATGAATTATTGAAAGCAAAATAATGCATGAATGATAGAGAAATGAATGATGAATGGTATGCGGTGAGGTCACGAAGTGACCGTTAACACCAAGAATGATGAATAGTATGCGGTGTGGGCACGAAGTAGCCGTTAACACCGAGGATGATGAAAGGAATGCGGTATGGTCACTAAGTGGCTATTAACACTCGGAATTATGAAATAAAAGCATGATAACCATAATTGAAAAGGATAAAGGTCAATAAGACTTAAGCATGATGGCATGAAGTAACATATAACGAAGTGAAAAGTTATATATAAAATTAACGAATGTCTAATAAGTAAGAGAATGAAATTAATTAACTATGTGGTAGAATATTTCTTAAGGCAAATCCAAAAGTTTCGTTAAGTTTCTTAAAATGCAACCTATGATATTAGGATCCCCTAATGTCAACCGGGTCATGTTGAAATGTTTAGAAGTAAGAACGTTTATGATTGGAAGGTTGTGAATGAAGTTCTAGTTGTGTTTATCAACCCTATAATGAGAGATAGGTGGTGTAGTTATAAAGGACCGTTAACACCTAGCATGAGAGAAAGGAAAGTATAAAAAAATTAAAAAAAAAATTAATGATAGAATGGAATTAACATGACCAAAGAATAAATTTTAATAATGATCTCGAATGATATAGTAGATGGTTGATGAAAACGAAGAAATTGTTAATAAAATATGTTCCGAGTAGCGGGTGGTGAGAGAAAGTAAGTAAGAAGGATGAGGGATTCTATTCCCCTATGAACAAAAGTCATGTGTGATGTGGCCTATCGTGACCGACGTTGATGATAATGTACAAATGGAATGAAAGTTATTGAAATGTGATTATGAATGCATCAATGTAACTTGAGATGACATAGAAAGTATATGAAGTAATGAATATAGAAAATGCTTAATTGTAGATGACTGACGAAGGAAACACAAACGATAACAAATGACATGGTGGGAAGGAATAAAAACAATGATTACGAAAGAGGATGGTATGGTCCTATAATGTAATGAAAGGTAGGAATGATAATTACGATTAAGCTTAGAAAATATTGAACATGAAAGGATGATAGAATTTTGAGTATAGTATGGTCCCAAGGATAAAAATTTTGTCAAACAAAAAATAAATGTTAGTAGAATTAAAATTTTAAGAGAAGATACTTATGTGGTAATCATAGATAGAGCCTTAAGAAAGGGTTGTAGACGGATGAAATTTAGAGTCGTTAGGTGATAAGGAAAGTATGAAAGCAAATGAGGAGATGCTTTTTCTCCACCTAACTAAAGATAAGTACAAACATAACAAGTAAATGGCACAGATAGCCTGGTTGGTCAAGCATAATGTAGGACTAAAAGAACACACACACACACACACATATATATATATAAGTGATGTGTATGTGAACGTATGTGAGATATGTTGCCACTGGTTGTGGGAATATGAGTAGGGATATGTTGATAGTTAATCGTCGTAGACCTAAACGGGATATACGAGTAAGAGTAAAACATATGACAAATGTGGTAACATATGATGGTGTAAGTAATTATATATATACATAGAAAGATGTTAAGGTAATAAGATTATGATGAAAGAAGTATGCTCCGAACACGTTGCGTATTAAGCATGTGATGATCGACTTATGAGGACTAAACTGAATAATGGGCTAAGACCTAGATGGATGATTTAAGTACCGACGAGGATAGAAATTTTGTAAGAAATGGTAAAGTGATAACAAGTATGTCTAAAATCAATAAGGAAGTACAAATGTGCGAATTAGTTCATACTGTAGGAATGGATTAATAAGAAACTAATTGTAACAAAGTTACTAAATGTTTGAGGCCAGCATATGTATATGTATATATATATACACACACACATACATTAGTAGTCAAAGTTTTTACGTCACATTAGGGGGTGACTAGGAAGAATGATGATGTCAATAATAGAGGAATCAAGTAATAGGCTCATGGTGGGCATTATTGATTCAAACACCATAGTGAAGGAATATATTATTTTTGAGTTTTATATGAAAATACAATTATTTTTGCCAAGAAGGATATGGTTAGTAACTTGGAAGGCAGAAGTAAATGACTCATAATGCTAGTAAGTAAATTATAATCTTTATATCAATATAGGAAATAATGACGGCTCTAAATTTTTGTTTATTGTAGAGTAAGATTATTAGATGTCTTGAAATGTCATGATGGAAAGATAGTAAGAGTCGATCCACATATCGGAAAATGGGTAGTAGAAAGAAAAGAAAAGTGAGGAACTGTTAAGAAAGCGGGGTACACACTTAGTATGCCAAATTTAGAATAATTAGAAAGAACTGTATGGAAAATGTGAAAGGTTAACATCGAAGGAAACTAGAATGAAAATATAAGAATACGTAACTGTTAGAGGAGGAATGTTTCATAAAGAGGGGTTGAGTGAAATGTAAAATATGATGAATATTTGAACAGATATTTGAATAAATCTTACCCTCTATCGAGTTCCCTATCGTGGGTGAGGAATTATTAGATGATAAACCTCTAAAGAAATGTTCGAGAGTTAAAGTTTTTATACGCATGATTCTTGGTTCGTATTATAAAACAACCCTACGTGGTAGAGTGTAATCTCAATTGTCGAATGAACGGTTGTGCCAAGTTTTATGTAACTCATACGTGAAATGGAGTGACACATGTAATAAGCTTATAATCTCGTATGTAGCGGAACCTAGGTTGATAAGAATTAACCCTTTGAGGTACAATGTTGGGTAATTGCCTTGGTATTACAATTGCTAGAAGGAATGACATATGTATGACGGCTATGGAATGTGATGACCAGTATAGCTGAGTATGACACTTCGAGTGTAACATGAGTTGCTCAAATGTAAGTATTGATTACACGATCATATTGATAGCGTGATTAAAGACTTATGTTGGCCCTTGTAACCTAGGGATAGATGGTAAAGAGGTTAGAGCAGGATAGTATGTACACGATTTGTATAAATGTATACATTAAGTTATGGTTAACCATGCAATTATGATAGATTATCAATGGAAGAAATATTAGTCTCAGGTAAAGATTATACGAAGGTATTGCAAGAAAAGTATGAAAAGAACTATCAAGCAAATGACATGAAAGAAAGTTTACTTGATATTGGTCTTGGAATGATGGGGAGTATCTAGAAACTATTGAATAATGTTTGATTTGTGAATTAATATGAATGAATAGGAATGAACAAGTATGAATATTATGATAATTATTTCCCCTAAGTAGATGTTAGAGGTATGCGGGAATGAATAATCTGATAGATAAGTTTTAAGAAATCAGATTGAACAATTGAATGATAATCATGAAATAATGTAATAGGATCGCTTTGATTCATACAAGATTGAATTACCAAATATATTAGACAAGTTTAGAGTAGTAACGACCGATTCATCACGAGGGATGATCGAATGAAAGCATGTTAATGAAGTTCGAGGTATGTAATCGCGAAGGGATACATATAAACTCGTCAGAATGTATGTATTCAGGTTTCGGGGAAGGAATCTTCTTTAAGGGGGGTAGACTTGTAACACCCAAAAAATATGCAATTTATTATGTTACCTAAATGTCTAGTTAAGTTATATTAACTAAGTTAATTGCATATGTTAGTAATTCAACAAGAAGGAAAGATATGTGACAATAAACAATAATTTATAATTAGAGGGGTTAAACTTGTAAAAAAAAGATGAAAGTTATTAATTAAAAAGAAAAACACAAAACACACATTTTTGTGTGTTCTGTGGATCGCCCAGGAGCAAAAAGGAACCAAGGAGAAACCCTAGTTCCTAAAATTCTCAAAATCAGAAGGAGTTTAAGAGCCCAAACAAATGCATGAACCCAAAACTCGAATTATCTAAGCTTGTTCAACGAATGGTAAGTCAAAATTTCTGTTTTTGATGATTTGTAGAAAGTGGGTTTCAACCCAATCTTGTAGTAATGTGAATAATTATGTAATTGTGAGTTAGAATTACACAATAGAACAAGAAAATTGCTTGAGTTTAGTTAATCAAATGATTTGAAGCATAAACCCACTTGAATTAGGAAGATAGTGAAGAACATGAATGAATTATGTGCAAATTATTGTAATGGCTTAGTGTGAGAATTGTTATTAGTGAATAAATGCTAGTTGAAACTGATTTGGAATGATTGTTGTATGAAATTTTGGTTGATCTTGATAATCTAAGAATGAATTAGTAGAACCATGCTTTGAATACTTGTACTTCATGCTTTATAGATTGTACGCACGCCATGTGTTCGATGAAATGCCTAAGAATGATTTAGTTGAAGTTTGACATGAATTCTTGATTTAATGATGATGTAAACAAAAATGGATATATGGGTAATTATGTTAAGTCATGATGAATAAATCAAATGTGCATATGTGAAGAAATGTTTATGAAAGCTAAAAGCATGAAGTTAGAATGTATAGGCACGAAGAAGGAAGAAGGTACGAGTCACTTGAAGTCGCAAGCTTCACAAGATCACGGTAAGTTCTTATGAACTCCCCTTATGTAGAAAGTAAAATTTTATGTTAGTTCTCTTGTAAATAATTATTTGATGTTTTATGTGGAATCATTAGTGAAAACAAAATGCCTTGTTACGGATTGATAGTAGAAAAAGGAGAAAAAGGTATGTTGGCGACCCGTGCAAATGGGTCTAAAGTATGAAAATGATGTTATTCTGGATGACGTATTAAATCCGTAGTTAAACGGGTCAAATATGATGAATTTGTTATGAAGTTAAGGTAACTAGATGTTGACTTTTGTAAGTCAAACTAGTGGAGAATAATAAACAAGAAAGTAAAAAAAATATGCATGATCCGTGAGAACGGGTCGGATGAAATATGATGATTTTATGGTGATGGAAGTTAAATGGCATGATATTCGTTAAAGCGGAATTGTAGTATGAAAGATTAAAGTAAGATGATGTAAAGGTGAAGTGACTCGGTAAAGGGTCAAATAATGCGGTAAAAAGCTAAATAAAAAAATGTACTAGTAATAATGTTTTATCTGAACTAATATGCAAGTTTATGTTATGGATGTAGATAAATCTCATGCTTAGAACGGCGAGCTCGGATTCGAACACACCACATCGTCAATATATGCGCTTCCGGTTCAAGTTATCTTTTGAAATGGGTCAAATAATTTTTGTAATGTAAATGTAAATTTTATGTTTTAGGATGTTCGTAAGTAGTTTGAAATTTAAAACCTTTTTGGGTAGTTCGAACATAACCCTTGTATTAGGTCTTGTATGGTCACTACTTTTATTTTTTTTGAAAAAGTGTCGTAGAAGTTTACAAATCAAAGGCGTTTTAAAACCTTTTTGGGTACTTCTCATTGGTTAAGTTTACAAATCAAAGGCGTTTTATAAAACACGCTAAAAGCAAAAAAAACCCAAAGCAACGCCCACCGTAGTGGTTCCTTACGTTTTTGGGGCAATTCACGCCCAAATACTGTCCCACCACGGGTGTTTTTACACACAAACAAAATTGTAACTTTGTAACTGACAGAGAAGAAAACTTTCTAATAACTTTCAAGGTTGCCAGTCATACTCATAAGACTATCTCCAATGCTACGGACGCCCTTAAGCATCCTTAGCTGCCACATCATATCCTTACAAATCCTTAAACCTTCATTTATCTGCAACCATACGAATATCCC
Organism: Helianthus tuberosus; assembly: GCA_030545235.1. NCBI lineage: Eukaryota > Viridiplantae > Streptophyta > Magnoliopsida > Asterales > Asteraceae > Helianthus > Helianthus tuberosus. The sequence continues at coordinate 39,936,232 of CM060360.1, read as the reverse complement.
TACTCTTCTAAATTTTCACCTCATCACCTATCAACAACACATACTATTTAAATTAAAAATTTTAAATTCTTATAGTTTGGGCCCACCTTATCACCAAAACCAATCCAAACACCCATCAATAATTAAGGGCTCCATTAGTAAGGGCCTCAAAGGGCACCCTTGTTTCAATGGTAAAGGCTAGTAAGGGCTTGCAAGGACAAAGGTATTAAGGATGCATTGGGGATAGTCTAAATGTTCTTCTATTTTACATTACTAGATCATAACCTCGTGTATTACACGGGTTGCATAAATATAATTTTGTATATTAAGTAATAAAAAACTATCTCTTAAAAAAACTCGTTTATTACATGAGTTGAATAAATATATTGTCATCGGTTAACACATACAGTAATCAAGATATGTATTTAAAAAATCAATTTTGATATATTATTTACTTATTATAATTTTTTTATTTATTATTATGTTAGAAACCTGTGTATTACACGGGGTTAAACCAATAAAATATTAGATGCTTATAAATAAGCAGAAAAAATAAAAGAAACAGTTGAGAAAATAAATTTATATAAATAATAATAATATTAAATAATAATTTTAAATAATAATATTAAATAATAAATAAGTTAACTAAATTTAATAATAAAAACAAAATTTTATACACTTATCCTAATTATGGTTCTACGAATAAATTTTAAAAAAAACTTCTATCTTCTACGGAAAAGAAGTAAATACAAAGAATGTATATTATTATTAATATTTATTCAAAGTTGAAATAAACTATTTTTTATCTAAATTTGGTTTAGTTAAATTATTTTTTAATATTATTATTATTTAATAAAAGAGAGAAACTAGGAAATAAGGTGAGAAACAATAATTTAACTAAATTTAATTGAATAATAAAAATAAAAATTTATATACTTATCCTAATTATGTTCTACAAACAATTTAAAAAAAAAAACTTTTATCTTCTACACCTAATTATGTTCTACAAACAAATTAAAAAAAAAAACTTTTATCTTCTACGCAGAGGAAGGAAATACAAAGAATACATATATTATTATTAATATTAATTAAAAGTTGAAAACAAATCTTTATTTTTATCTAAATTGGATTTAGTTTAATTATCTTTTAATATAATTATTATTATTATTTAATAGAAGAGAGAAACTGAAAAATAAGATGAGAAAACACCAGAGAATAACACGTGTCATAAAAGATTTTCATTTACTAGTATAGGAAGATTAAATACATTATTATCAAAAATTAATTAATTGAATAAATTAGCTTATATGGATAATATAGATGATAATAAATAATAATAATGCTAATAATAATAATAATAATATAATATTAAAGTTACTATTCATTAGCTTCTCTTTTTAATATATAGATATAGATAATAATTATACATGATTGTATTTATAAAAAAAATTGAAAATAAGTCGAGTATAATTATTTCCTGAAGTAAATAAACAGTTCGTGAAGTTTTGTATTGAGAATATATAGCACATTTGGAGACATGTATTATTGCTTATCATCCATAATTGACGTTTTAACCTAATCCGTGCTTTCTAATATCTCTCTCTTGATTTGCACCGTAATTTTATATATTCTTTTTTTTCATTATTCTATAATCAGTGAACCTTTTGCCTGTTTACAAATAAATAATAATGTTTTTATCAGGCAATTTATTATTAGGACATCGTATTTTATCTAGCGTGTTTGTAATTTGTGTCAACTTAATGCTTAGGGGGGTGGGGTGTAGTCGGTAACTCATGTTCGGGTATCACTTCCTGATGGGTATACCGCCGCCACCCTTTTGGTAAGCGAAATCATGGAATAGTCGCTGAAGAATGGAATGAGGATTGTGTGTGTGTGTGTGTGTTTGCATGGAAAACAGTGCAGAGGGCTGGTACATGTGGGTACACCGATGCCGGTTCCAACGGTTAACTGAGGTGACACACTGTTGTGTTATTTTCGTCTGTGAGCATCCCTCCCACCCTATGTTCTTCGATTTAGTAATTATTGTCATTTCATGTAATGTAGCTTTAACTAGTTTATAAACCCGCGTATTACACGAGTTTTTACAATATAAATGATATAGTTATATAATCTTTAAAAAACTTTATATTACTAACGACCTATGTTAATTAGTAACCAAACTTTATATATACAAATTTCAATTACCATATAAAGGTTCACACAACTAACTTGAATTTATCACAAAAACTTGCCCATCTTAATTAGTAATACTGAAAATACCATAATAGTCGTGTATTACAAAAGTTGAATACTTAAAAACATGTAATATACAAATTTATATATTATTAATATGAAGAGTTAATTGCCTGGATGGTCCCTGTGGTTTCACGTTTTTTCACATTTAGTCCCCACCTTTTGAAAATAGCAGGTATGCTCCCTATGGTTTGTTATTTTCTTACTCGAATAGTCCCCTGAGTAGATATCAGTTAGTTTGGAAATAGCAGGTATGCTCCCTATGGTTTGTCATTTTGTTACTCGGATAGTCCCCTGAGTAAATGTCAGGGGACTATCCGAGTAACAAAATGACAAACCATAGGGAGCATAACTGCTATTTCCAAAAGGTGGGGACTAAACGTGAAAAACGTGAAACCACAGGGATCATTCGGGCAATTAACTCTAATATGAATGAAATTATGTATTACGTTACATATAACAATGTATAATTAATAATAATTTTTATCATTGTGTATCTTTTAAATATAACTTTTATTTAAAATAAATCTCTAAGACCTCAATTCTGTTTACAAAATTCACTATTTAAGTTCTTTTTTCTCTTTATTGCTAAAAAGCCAATTTTATTGGTATGACATAAATTAGGTTTGTTATTCTTATTAATAATTGTTACGCGAATTTAATTAATAAATAGTATTGTAAAGTTATGATATAAGTTTTATAATAAATCTTTTCATTATTAAAGGTTAATTGACTATGTCACAAATGGGTATAAAATGAAATTAATATATTTCTTAGCTCTATTAAATTGAAAACACATCATAAATCAATGTAGCTACAAATCTTAATATTATCTCATCTATAAAACTTCAAAACGTTAAGTTCTCTCCGTCTATCATTTTAAAACCGAGTTCAATAAAATTTTATTCTTGTTGCGAGATAGTCCTCTGGTTAGTTACTCTTTTTAACTTTCATTTATATGTTAGAAATCATATATTGATTTTATAGATAATCTCATATATGGATAACAGTTTTTCTTGCTTTTGTAATTTAAACTATTTTATTTTAAAAGTACTAAAGTCATAGTTTTAAATATTATAGATCACTTATGTATATTTTTTAATTATAAATCAGAATAGATATTAATTATTATATATTATTGATGAATTATTATAAATTAGAATTAGATATTAATTATTATATATTATAAATGAATTAAAGATGAAAATGTCATTTGGCATTAATCGGAAGGATGTTAGAGGAGAAAATGTCATGTGGCATTAGAAATACTCTTTTATTAGTATTAGATTTTAAAGAAAAAAGTCAATAATTTATTTAATTACCATTATAGTTACTTCTATTAATATATTAAAAAACACTATAATTCACTATTTCATAAATTTCATAAGTAATAGTAAGATAATAGTAATAGTAATAATTAATTAACTTGTCATTTGTCTCGCGCGTTGTGGTTGGGGAGGCGTAAAATCATGCTACCAACGTTGCCAGGAGGGCGTAAAACCATGCTAAATAGCAACTGAAGGACAATCAAAACTGAGAAAAAGTGAAAATAAAAACACAAATTTATAACACCAAATTCCTCACGTGACTTAAGACGTAGATGAAGTTGAATTTACACCGACACATATTAGAAAGTCCAGGGGTAAAAATAACTTGAGACAACATGTGACCACCAAACACCATGTTAAATAACAACCAAACGACGACCAAATTTAAAAAAAAAAAGCACTACAAAACACAAAAACACCTTTAAGTTCATTGTGCAAAAAAAGCCACAAAAGACAAAACTAAAAAAAATAAAAAAATACTATTGATTCTAATGAATTAATTGTCACACCCCAACCGATGGCGGAAACATCGGGATGAGACGAACAAATTGCTCAAAACATCATAACACTATGTGACAATATTTAATTAAACTCGAATTTCATTGCAAGAACTAAATTGTCATACAACATTTAAAAATGGAAATAACAACATTGTTCAAATTCAAATCAACAAAAGATAAATAGATTAAAGGTGTGTATCTAGTCCACCCTACACTTGTTTCATCAATCATCCATACTTCATTAATCAACCTGCAACATGTATTAAAATAGAGTTTCAATGCAAAGGCAATGAGCGAGTATACAAGTTTGTTTACATAGCATAATAGAATAAAAACTCAAATCCAACATGGTTCATAATATGTGAATTACTAGTATGCAATTTTGGCGTACACTATGATCAAACCCAAGAATCCAACGCATAAAATAGCCTAATCCCAATTGATAGCGGGATGGTAAAAGTTTAACTTAACAATACCCCAAGTTTAACGGGCGGTGCGTAAATCCTATAGCGCTATAATTGTTAAGGTGGGCTAGCAAAGTTAATGAGCATATACGTTCCAAATCGTTCAAATAGAGCATACAAGAATCATAAGTAAAGCACATTAGTTTCATGTTTGTACAAGGATTGAGTATGTTTAGTTTCTAGTTTCAAAGATTGTTTACATAATGTACATGTTGCATCCCAAAATAAAAAGGGGAAAAAGGGATCGAGTATACTCACGGTGGTTGCAAGCTTTCCTACTTGGAATTCCCACGAGTGAGTTGTTGGAGTAGATTAGGTTGGAGCACCTAGTCCTTCTACACGAGGAAACGTAGGTGTGTGAGTTTGGCGTTCAACGGAAGATTATAATTTGGAGTTTAACATAACATAAAGTATGATATCAAAATAATCATCTTTAACTTATACTCTTATATGACACTATGTAACCACTAGGGTTATATTGTATTTCATGGGTAATGTGCCCATTAGAATCATACTTGGAGTTTTAAGTCTTAGATGGTATCCTACTACTTTAACATATAAACACAAGTTTAACATTAAAGGTTCGAATAAGTGTGTATACATATTTAGGTTAAGTATTACATATTATTAAGTGCAATAATTCATGTAGGAGGTAGAAGATTAGAATCCTCATTTAGGCACCTCGAGTTATCATGGATGTCATGTATGGGGTAGGAAGAACATGCTTCCATTTAGGGATCCCTTGAATGTTCACCACTTCACTTGATGTAAAGACAACCAAGGAGGGTCAAGAACTAGGATTAACACAAGTATGTAACTAATCTAAACTAAGAGAAATCATCAAATCATGTGAGGATTTTATGTTGGAACAACCCAAGTTGTTCCATAATCACTTCTCATCAAGAACTAAGCTTGAACATGACTTGTGGGTGAAATACCCTAAACAAAACAGAAAGTATTTGAGGTTTTAACCTCTGATTTATAGTGTCTCAACCTTGTTTTTAAGCTAAACCAACCATAAGAGAGGTTGTAAGCATTAGGACATAGGTTTGAGATGAGAAAACTCAAGTTTGGTTAAGTTTAACAAAGATTTCATGAAAACAAAAACAATCAGTGGACTTTGGAGCCTTTTTGCCGGAGTTCCAGGGACTTATTTACTGTGAAAAACCCATGGAATCGAAGCTAAGGAAAATCCAAGCACATAGGAAAAAGAATGGGCTAAAACGGACAAGAAATGAGTGAGTTATGCTCACTTTTGTGAAGCTTGCTGAATCTGTCCGAAAGTGGAAACTCAGCTACGGTTTTGAGATGTTTTTGAAGTGTTTGGAGGCTTGTAAAAGTGGAATAAGGAGTGGGGAAGTGTTTATTATATAGGGAAGGGATTAGGGTTTCAATGGGTTGGGCTTTGGAAGTGTTTAGAATGGGTTAAACCTTTAAACAAGCCCACAAAACCCAACCATATGGGGCTGAATTTTGTTGATTTGGGGCTGCCACATTTCTTTATTTATTTATTTTTTTTTAAACATTATAATGAGTAATTTTGTTAATTAAGTTGTGTAATAATATGCAACAATGTTTCCCCTAACTTGTAACAAGGTATAATATGAAATAAAACATGTTTTAACTAGGTAAAAGTGTGATGTATAAGTATGTAATATGTTTGTAAGTGACAAGTATATGTCACATATTAGATGATTAATCGTTGTGTAAATACGCATATTATTGGGGGGTTTTTAAGTATCAACCATTTAAGGACAAGCATGGACATGTATCACAAATAAGTACCGTATGCGTATGAATTACGAATAAGGATTCGATGTACAATGAATTCGATCGTATGAGTATGTATGAATATGTAGAATGTGAAAAGAAATACGAATTTTATTTATGATCCAAGTATTAGATTTTACAACAATTACCACGAAAAGTCGATTACAAGAATACAAGATTTCCAAAAATAGAAATACGAACAAAACATTCTATAAATGGAAAGTACAAAAGAGCCGGGCGTTACAGTCTCCCCTCCTTTAGGAAATTTCGTCCCGAAATTTAGGAAGACGTAGGGAAAAGATGAGGGTACTTCTTTTTCATCTCGCTCTTGAGTTCCCAAGTAAATTCAGCGCCACGTTTACCTTCCCATCGAACCTTGACGATAGGAATTTTACTGCGCCTCAATAACTTGACTCCTTGATCCATGATTTCGATGGGTTTCTCCACAAAATGCAGAGTGTCGTTTATTTGGAGATCTTCGAGAGGAACTTGAAGTCCTTCTTCAGCGTGACACTTCTTTAGATTTGAGACATGGAACGTTGGATGAACATTGTTGAGCTCTTGAGGTAAATCGAGTCGATAAGCCACCGCGCCAATCCTTTCGAGTATCTTGAAAGGACCAACATAGCGAGGGGCAAGCTTTCCCTTTTTACCAAACCGAACCACTCCTTTCCAAGGAGACACCTTGAGTAGAACATGATCTCCAACGTTGAGTTCCATTGGTTTGCGTCCCTTATCAGCATAGACCTTTTGACGTTCTCGAGCTTTGAGTAGATTATCACGGATTTGGTGAATCTTGTCCGTTGCTTCTTGTATGATCTCAGGGCCAGTAAAATGTTTGTCACCAATTTTGTGCCAGTTTAAAGGAGATCGGCATTTGCGACCATACAATGCCTCGAATGGAGACATTTTAATACTGGAGTGGTAGCTATTGTTGTACGAGAACTCGATCAAAGGTAAATGCACATCCCAACTACCACCAAAGTCGATGACACACGAACGGAGCATGTCCTCTAGGGTTTGGATAGTACGTTCAGTCTGTCCATCCGTTTGAGGATGAAAAGCCGTACTGAGATTCAAATGAGTACCCATAGCGGACTGAAAAGTTTGCCAGAGACGTGAAGTAAATCAACCATCGCGATCAGAAATGATGTCGAGAGGAATACCATGATGTCGTATGACTTCATTGGTATAGATGCGAGCAAGTCGTTCAACCTTGAAATCTTCGCGAATAGGAATGAATTGAGCGGACTTGGTCAAACGATCGATGATCACCCAAATGCTATCGTGACCAGAAGATGTACGAGGGAGTTTAGTGATGAAGTCCATCGCGATGCTATCCCATTTCCAAACGGGGATTTCAGGTTGTTCGAGTAGACCGGAAGGTCGTTGATGCTCGGCTTTGACTTTTGAACACGTGAGATACTTAGAGACGTAAACGGCAATGTCTTTCTTCATACCAGGCCACCAATAGGATGTACGTAGATTATGATATATCTTGTCGGCACCAGGATGAATTGAGTACTTGGATTTGTGTGCCTCGTTCATGATGAAGTCTCGAAGTTCTTCGCGATCAGGGACCCAGGCACGATTGTCGAGGTATAGGATACCATCGGCCTTGGAGACGAGATCGTGTTCTTTAGCGCCTCGTATTTCAATATGGAAGTTACCTTCGTTAATAGAGGCGTATTGAGCTTCGCGAATGCGGTGTGGAAGATCGTTCACAAGTTAGAGACAACGAATACCCTTCATATGTGTTTTGCGACTAAGGGCGTCAGCTACTACATTCGCTTTACCTGGATGGTATTTGATTTCGCATTCGTAGTCGTTTAACAATTCCACCCAACGACGTTGACGCATGTTCAGTTCCTTTTGGTCGAAGATATGTTGAAGGCTCTTGTGGTCCGTGAAAACCTCACACTTAGTTCCATAAAGGTAGTGTCGCCAAATCTTCAACGCAAAAACAACTACGCCAAGTTCAAGGTCGTGGGTAGTATAGTTTTTCTCATGTATCTTGAGTTGACGAGATGCATAGGCGATGACCTTGCCTCATTGCATGAGAACGCAACCAAGACCACGGTTCGATGCATCGCAATACACTACGAAATCATCATTTCCATCAGGAAGAGTAAGAATAGGAGCGTTGCAAAGCAAGTCCTTGAGAGTCTGAAAGGATTCCTCTTGCTCAGGACCCCAAGCAAAAGGTTTCTCTTTTTGGGTCAACGAAGTACGGGGAACGGCGATTTTTGAAAAATTCGAGATGAATCGACGGTAATAACCCGCCAATCCTAAGAAAGAACGGATTTCGGAAGGAGATTTAGGCGCGGTCCAATTCTTTACAGCCTCGATCTTTGCAGGGTCGACGTGGATTCCTTTTTCACTAACAACGTGTCCAAGGAATTGGACTTCTTTAATCCAAAACTCGCATTTAGAGAACTTAGCGTATAAGCGTTCAGTACGTAAGAGCTCGAGTATAAGACGAAGATGACGTTCATGATCGGCTCGAGATTTAGAATAAATGAGGATATCATCAATGAAGACGATCACGAAACGATCCAAATAGGGCTTAGAAACACGATTCATTAGATCCATGAACACAGCGGGTGCGTTGGTCAAACCAAAAGGCATAACCACGAACTCGTAATGTCCATAGCGAGTGCGAAAAGCGGTTTTGGGTACGTCCTCTTCGAGGACCCGAAGTTGGTGATAACCAGAACGAAGATCGATTTTGGAGAAACAAGTAGCGCCTTGAAGTTGGTCAAAGAGATCGTCGATACGCGGAAGAGGGTAACGATTCTTGACAGTGAGTTTGTTGAGCTCGCGATAATCGATACACATACGGAAAGAGCCGTCTTTCTTTTTAACGAAAAGCACAGGTGCACCCCAAGGTGAGGTACTTGGACGAATGAAGCCTTTATCGAGGAGTTCTTGAAGCTGCGTATATAATTCTTGCATCTCAGAAGGTGCAAGACGATAAGGAGCCTTGGCAACCGGAGTCGCACCAGGTACGAGGTCAATGCGAAAGTCAACGGATCGAGGTGGAGGAGGACCAGGTAAATCTTCAGGAAAGACATCAGGGAAGTCGCGCACCACTGGAACATCACTTAAACTCTTTCCCTTGCCCTTTTCTTCCACAACGTGGGCTAAAAAGGCAAAGTACTGTTTGCGTAAGTATTTGTTCGCTTGTGTGCAGGACATCAACTTCAGTCCCTTTGAAGGCCGGTCTCCATAGACGTGTAAAACATCACCAGAAGGAAGGGGTAAACGAACGTACTTCTCGTGACAAGCAATTTCAGCATGGTTCTTTTGAAGCCAATCCATGCCTATGATGACGTCGAAACTACCCAGTTGCATAGGTATGAGATCAATAGGGAATACGTGTTTGTTAAGAGAAAGACGACAATCACGAAGAACGGAATCGACTAAGATGGACTTACCATTGGCGACTTCAACGGAAAACGACTTAGGTAGTTTAGAGCGCGTGCAATTTAACAATCATTCGAATTCTAAGGACACAAAGCTTTTGTCCGCACCAGTATCAAATAGTATCGAAGCATAAAGATGGTTAACAAGGAACGTACCGTTAACGACATTAATGTCGTTGCGCGCTTGGTTCGCGTTCAGATTGAAACAGCGTCCACGAGGAGGTTGTAGTTGCTCTTGATTCCATAGTGGGCATTGAGGACGAAGATGATTGGCGTCTCCACATTTGAAACAAGCTCTAGCGGGTCTTGCGTTTTGAGGAGCAGGTGGAGCCTGTTGTGCTTGCTGAGCTTGTGGGGCTTGTTGCGCTTGCTGAGCTGGTGGGGCCAGTTGTTGTTGATTGAAACGACAAAAGTTGGAGGTATGTCCATAAAGGTTGCAATTGTCACAACGACGACACCTAGCGTTTGCGGGATGATGGAAATTACAAGTGGCACACTTGGGGTGAATCCCAGTGTACGACTTTTGGGTGTTATCAGGAGCAACAGGGTTTGGGTTAACGGGTGGTACAATCGCATTGCAAACAGGGTTCGATTGCTTTCGCTTCTTTCTGTTGGTGCATTCATCTGTCGTCTTCATCTTATGTCGAGTCTCGGGTTCGTTGCGGATTTAAACAAGTGTGACATCATAAATGACATCACATAGGTGACATCATTGATGACATCACAACCTTGGATTGTATGAAAAGTGTGAAGTTTGTCGTTTGCATGTAACCATTTGAATATGTTGTACGTTTGAAGTTGTAATAGGTTGAGCATGCATGACCATTTGAAAGGTGGTGTGTCACTTTCAAACGGTCAGGAGCTCTCTCCTATAAATAGCATTCAAACTGTCATCATTTGTAACATTCTAGATTCCGACGCCGAGGTGCTGTCGAAGTGTCTCTGTACTGAAATCCTTTCAAGATCAATAAACAAGACATTTAATAGTGAATCCAAGCTAAACGAAGACCGAATCAATGAATTCCGCCTCTGATTCGGTCTGAGCACTCTTCTGATCGACTCGTTAGGTCGTTTCACGATCCTACAAGTGGTATCAGAGCTCAGGAGGAAGAGTTCTTACCGTTTAGCTCGTTTTCGCTAGCAAATTCTGATCTTCTACACCTTCTTTTCAAAACTGAACAAGTTTTCACGGATAAAATCGGCTAAAACTTTCACAATGTGTGCGTAATTGTATTCTAACAAACCCTTGAAAGTTTCAGCTTAAAACTCGAAGTAAAAGTAGTAAAAATGGCTTGAAAACTGGTGACCGTTTGAACGAGTTCAGCACCTATCCGTTTGAATTTGTTCCTGACAGTTTGAAATCTGCACATGTCCGTTTGAAATTGAGCCTGACCGTTTGAAATTACACATGACCGTTTGAAATCTACACTTGACAGTTTGAAAATGCACATGACCGTTTGAAATTGTCTCTAACCGTTTGAAAACTGCCTTGACCATTTGAAATCTGCGCCTGACCGTTTGAAACCAGCGTTTGACCGTTTGAAACTGCACCTGACCGTTTGAAACTGCCATGACCGTTTGAAAATTGATCATGACCGTTTGAAACATGACATGACCGTTTGAAATATGGTTCCAGTTTGAAATTGTTTCAGTCTTCACGTGATTGTACATTGAGTAGTGTGAACCGATTGAGTGCGTACATCGAGTTGTGTATTACAGTTTACGAGGAGTCAGTAATTGGGTAAAGAGTTCATGTGAATTGAAATTGTCTGTGCAATCATAGTATCTTATTGTGCATTCCAAATAGTCAGATTTCACGTGATTCATAGTCACAGCCTATTAGGTTTACAAATAGTCTATTGGGTTTACAAATAGTCTATTGGGTTTACAAATAGTTGCGGCCCAATCAGATACATGTGATTTGAATTGTCAGATCCACTATAGTGTTGGTCAAATGAGAATTAAGGTGTGATCACAATTTTCGGCACTTTGTACAAAAAATCATGTGAATCACTTTGATCAAATAGTTGCGGTCCAATCATACATAAAAGTAAATTCAGTTTGCATGTGACATTGGGTAATCGATATAATCAAAAGTTGACAACAGTCTTGTAAATCGGTATTTGGCCCATTCATCATCAGCGGCCAAATCAATTTGAGTATTGCTTTTATCTTGTCGGCTAGCATAAAATCAGCATAATGCAGCCCATGTGAATACTTAACAAGCGGCCCACTCATATTCTATTGGGTATTAAAGAGTTTGTCGGTACATTTGTAATAACTGGCCCAATCATAGTTGGTTATCACTTATTGATTGTTGGTTTAGTTTGAGAAATTTCGATACCGAAACATGGAGTTTGAGGAATTGTTAGCATATGTGTATCATGAATCTCAACAGTATTTTCCGATAAAGCAAAAAGGAGAAACAGTCTTAGCAAAAGAAGTTGTTGAAAAAGGTCCGGTTTTTGATCATTCGTCTGATGAAGAGAGTGACAATTATGAAGAGGAAATCCGGAAACTTGAATATCTTAAACAACAACTTCCATCTGATCAACGTAGTGGAAAGTTATTTTATGCCGATAAAATTGAAAAATTGAAAGAAAAACAAGATGCAAAAAGAAATAATCAAAAGGCAATTATTGTTAAAGAAGAGATAAGAGCTGAGCAGATTAAAAAAATTCCAGCTGTCAAGATTGAGAAAGTAGAATCTGAAAAATCTGTATCTGTGAATCCTGAACCAAAGTTAAAGAAAGAGATTGCAGTAGACGCACCTATCTTTGATCATTCATCAGAAGAAGAGAGTAAGGATGAAAGTGTTCATGAGGAAAAGAAACAGGTTGAAAATATTTCAGCTTTAAAGGTCGAGACAAAAGCTGATGATAAACAGATTCTTGTTTTGTTGAAAAATTGTGAGAAGTTGACATCTGAAAATGACAAACTCTTGAAGGAGGTTGAGAGTTTGTCATTAGAAAACAAAAATCTTAAAAAATCAGAAAATGTTTTGAAAAATCAAATACACAATTTGGAAAATGGAAAAGTAAAAATTGAGAAAGATTTTCAAAGTCAAATAAAAATTTTAGAAGATGAGAGAGATTTGTTTGGTAAAAACAATCTTGAAAAACAAATTGCAATCAATTCTCATCTTGAAAAGATTATTCGACTTGAAAAGGAAGCTGAATGTGCTTAAAAGAAAATCAAGGAATGGGAACAAAAGTTGAAGGTGTTTGTGAATACTTCAACTATTCCTTGTCCAAAACCTTTAAATTCAGTTCCAATAAGTGACGATGTCACAAACTTTGACAATGTCAAAGTTGAAGATTGTGATGAGAAATCTGATGATAAAAAAGATAAAAGTGAAAAACAAAAATTGTTTTTGAAATTAAAAGAAAAATTTCAAGAAACCGTTTCGCAATCAACCGAAAAGGGAGAATGCTCTAAGCAAAAACCTTTGAATAAAAAAGTGGAACAAAAACAAAAAGATAACAAAAGCTCATCAGATCGATCATCCAATCGCAATGAAAAATTACAAAAATCGAAAAATGAAAATTCTAAAATTGTTGGTAATAAGTGGTGCAGGTTTGACCACAGTGCTCAAAAGCCAAATCCAGCAAACAAGAGGAGCAAGGATTATCACCAAGCCAAACAGTGCTATGATCTGAATGTTTGGACTGAGAATGGTGATTGGTACGATAACAGAGTGTGTTATAGATGTGGCTATCGAGGACACATTGCTGTTAACTGCCAAAGTTGGAGATATGAGACGAGAAGATGCTTTAATTGCAATATCATAGGCCATATTGCTAGAGATTGCTCAATGAGATCAATGAGAAGATCGAGGGTTGAATCTCAGAAGCAGGAGAAGAAACCAGTTAATGTCAAGCCCAAAGAACAGAATGTTCAAGAATCTAAAGTTCAAGAAAAGAAAGTAAAGCTTTCTCAAGGGCAAAAAGACAGACTGAGGAAAAAGAGGAAAAAAGCAAGAGAATATCTCGAAAGGATTTTGTCCTCGGGTTCATCTGTTGGTAAAAATAAGAGTTCTGATGAATCGACTTACTCAATTGCAAAGTCAAGCAAGACGAATTCATCAGATACAAATTTGAGGACGATAGAGGGAAAGAAGAAGAAGAAAATTGTTGGCAATGAATCTGTTTCTTCGGAAACAAAGGAGCCACATGTCGGAGATGAATCTGGCTCTTCAAAGTCAGACAAGCCACATTCAGGCAATGATTCTGGTATATTAAAACCAGAGGAGCCATGTGTTGAGGTAAAAGTTGAGAATTCTGGTCTAACAATGGATGATGCAAATTTTCCACCATTGTTGAACAAGAATTCAAAGTCACCCAAGGACCGTCAGGCTTGGGTGAATCTGTTTAAATGAAAAACCTGACTTGCCGGAGCTCCCAGGTTGGTAAGTGTGGAGCATGAATCGGCATCTTTCTTGAGAAATGTTTAATCAAAGACATTAAGTTGTATTTGATTTAACTTTCGTATAAGTGGTTAAAGAAAACAAGGTGATGTATGAAACCCCTAATTTGTGAAATGACACGCAAAACTAATTTTCCGGAAAAACCATTTTGATTAAAACAAACTTAAGTGTTTTGAAATCACTATGGGAAAATGTTTTGTTGTCAGGGGGAGTTCTGATTGTTTAAGCCAAGTGAATGGAGAATTGAAGTGATTCTCATCATGTTGTCACATTTCTTGTACAGCTTGTTTTCAAATTTTCCCAGAAAATCAAAATTGAGACATATTTTGATTTTAGGGGGAGTAAAAATTTTAAAAAAATTAGAAAATTTGAAAATGTCAAAAACATTGAAAAATGAAAAAAATGAGTTTTGTTGTGAAAAAGAGGAAATGATAGTAGATCAGTTGGACTGTCACAGCATGCTAAAGAAATGGAGAGATAAAATGTGATAAGCGATCTTACTAAAGATGTGACGATAGGCTCAGCTAGACTAGTAGATTTGCGATAACGATACAAACCTAAATGAAAAAGCCTAGTTCTAGTGGGAAACATGGTCAAAAGCATAGTACTTAGTTTTGTCCTTCTTGATTGTGTGCCTACTCGGTAATCGCTGATTGTCGAAAGACATAAAACTGGTTAAGTTTGTGAACTTTCACAACTTTGCTGAAAAGTCACTGTGATTGTGCATTTTATTTTGCAAAGATTTAAACTTGTTTTATTTCTTTATTTTGTTTAAGCATCGGACATCCTCTGCGTATACGTGAGTATCGACCTGGATGTTGTTGCCTAAACGTTCTGCTTTATTTTCTTTGGTGTTTCGTTTAAGCTTTGGACCTCCTCTGCGTATACGGGAGTATCGACCTGGTGGTTAAAGCCTAAACAACTTCAACTTGTTTTATTTTTCTTATTTTGTTTAAACAATGGACTTTCTCTGCGTATACGGAAGTATCGACCTGATTGTTAATGTTTAAACATTCTGTTTTGTTTTCGCACAAATCACAGTTGATAAAAGTTTAAAGGCATTACTTGAGTCAGTGTATTGCATGATGAGGGGATATGCTGAGATCGTGGGGTCCATAAGAACTTAGTGCTATCTAAATGTACCTAATCGTATCGGTAAGCAGATTGAAAGTTTTTAGATTGAGCTTAAGAGGACAAACATATCGTCAATCTATGTGAATCGTTTAGAACTGAAAATGTTTAAAGCTTAACGGTGCTAGTGATTGGTCACATAAACTGATATGATCCTCTTACACAAACTCACAAAAATATTGTTTGTAAATATTTCTTTTCTGCATTTCATTTCATTTCATTACATTGAAAAAACCCAAAAAGATTTGAGTGTGTTTTAGCATAAATTTTGATAATACAAAAAGATTTTCGACAACTGATGTTGAAGAGCTGATTTTCAAAATTTCAAGTGCTGATCATGATGAACTGGTTTGGGAGTGTGCGTTTAAAAGAAGAAACTGTTTTTGAGAAAAAAATTTGATTAGTTAATCAGGATCATTAATTTGAACTTGATGTAACTATTACTAGTAAGTTTTTCTTAATGATTTAAGTAAAAACTTATGTTTTTGGTGAGAAAATTTTGTGCAGGAAATGAACTTAAACAGAGATAAAGCCAGAGATTGATCTCAAGGTGATAGCTAATTCCAGACAGCGATCCCATCATGATGAGAGGGGGAGTCTGACGAGGTTAGAGCCAAAGAGAAGATCCTGGTATATGCTAAGAAAGAAAAGAGACTGATAAAGACTGAAGATGCTAAGACTCAACACTTAAGACTCGTCAACATCTGAGGGGGAGTCTGTTGGTGCATTCATCTGTCGTCTTCGTCTTATGTCGAGTCTCGGGTTCGTTGCGGATTTGAACAAGTGTGACATCATAAATGACATCACATAGGTGACATCATTGATGACATCACAACCTTGGATTGTATGAAAAGTGTGAAGTTTGTCGTTTGCATGTAACCATTTGAATATGTTGTACGTTTGAAGTTGTAATAGGTTGAGCATGCATGACCGTTTGAACATGCATGACCGTTTGAAAGGTGGTGTGTCACTTTCAAACGGTCAGGAGCTCTCTCCTATAAATAGCATTCAAACTGTCATCATTTGTAACATTCTAGATTCCGACGCCGAGGTGCTGTCGAAGTGTCTCTGTACTGAAATCCTTTCAAGATCAATAAACAAGACATTTAATAGTGAATCCAAGCTAAACGAAGACCGAATCAATGAATTCCGCCTCTGATTCGGTCTGAGCACTCTTCTGATCGACTCATTAGGTCGTTTCACGATCCTACACTTTCCCCTATTGCCACTCGACTGTTGGGCGATTTGGTTGGCTGGCTTGAAAGAAGCGGGGTTTGCGGCTTGTTTATCGCGTACACGGTTGTTGTTCAGAGAAGCGGCCAAACGATAAACAGCTTTGATATTGTCGAGTTTGGCAGCCTCGATCGTATCGCGCATAGCAGAGGGTAACCCATGGATGTATTTAGTTATCTTGCGAGCTGTGGTCAGGACAAGGTGGGGGACAATGAAGCTAAGTTGTTTGAAACGGGTGGTGTAAGCTAGGTTCTCATCTCCTACTTGCTTGAGTGCCCAAAATTCTTCCTCCAACTTTTGTTGCTCATGCGGAGGACAAAACTCATCCATCATCAGGGCCTTTACTTCCTCCCATGCCAACGCATATGCCAGTTCGTTCGAACGAATGTTCCTCTCGTTCGTCCACCATTCGAGAGCTCGGGCTTGGAATACCCCAGTCGCACTACGCGTTTTGAGCTCATTAGGGCAATCGCTGTTGATGAACGTGACCTCTGTGCTATCGAACCACTCGAGCATGGCGGTCACCCCATCATTGCCAGTGAATGGTTTGGGATTGCACAATGAAAAGTGCTTGAAGTTGAACGAAGCGGGCTTGCGTGTTTCGACCTTAGAGTCGACGGAAGAGTTCGGAGTTTCAGAAGCTCAAATTTCGGAAATGACCTTTGGGACGACGCGCGCAAATTGATCGGCCATGAAAGCCATCATCTTCTTCGTAGCACGGGACTTTGACTTCTTAGACGAGTTGGAGTGACGAGAAGACATCTAAGATTCAAAAGAACAAATAGGTTAGACTTGATCATAACGTTTGTTTACGAAAAATCGTTTGCATAAAATGATTCTCATAGCATAAAGTGTCACATAGCATAAAAGATTCAAATTGGTTCACATCGCATAAAGAGTTTAGAAGTTTCACATAGCATAGTCATGAGTTCCACATAGTATAGCATGAATAAGTGAAAGCATCGTAAATTTAGTTTGTTCACGAGGGAGTATTATTGTTTGTGATTGCGATAACGTGCGAAATGATTAAAACGAAATTTTGAAATGAACGAACGTTCAAGTATAAAATCACATATAAATTGAGATACATAAAAGAAAGGCTCAATAAAACATAGGATTGTTTCAGGTAGAGAAACGTCGACTATTCCAAAGTGGGTCGAATGTCCTTTCGAATTAGAGAAAACGTGCTTTGGCCTATAGGTAAGATACTCTCGTCGAGAAGCGATTAACGATA
Source organism: Helianthus tuberosus (assembly GCA_030545235.1). Classification (NCBI taxonomy): domain Eukaryota; kingdom Viridiplantae; phylum Streptophyta; class Magnoliopsida; order Asterales; family Asteraceae; genus Helianthus; species Helianthus tuberosus. The sequence continues at coordinate 39,918,489 of CM060360.1, read as the reverse complement.
TCTTACCCTTCCGGTTACTACACATCTCTAATTGATTGAAACAATCGGGACTTTGGCGAGATTGAAAATCGAGGAATGGGACTTAATCGACGAGATGCGGGTTTCACCCCTAGCTTGACGATTTCGTACCCTAAATGTGGTTGGTACTTGTCGGGTCAAAATAAAATTTCGACACTTTGACAAGGGTCCACTAGAGTTGAAATGGAAATTACCATTAAGTTGTGGATTTCACTCCTAGCTTAATGGTGAAATTTCGTGCAAAATAGTTTAAGGTAGAATGAGAGTCGTTTACCAAATTGTGGGTTTCACGCCTATTTTGGTAAAGTTGTCTCGTTTGTGTTACAAGAGTATACAAATAAACATAAGTGTATTCATGTTAACCTTAGGAAAGGCATGTAAACTTAATCAATAAGAAGTATAGCTAGGAAGCATGCATGGTAGAGTACAAAAGTTTTAAACGACACATTAGAGACAAAATTCCTAAAACTATAGATTAGGGCAAAAGCATGGCAATTTTCCTAATTCCCTATAGTTATGGCTCTGATACCAATCTGTCACACCCCAACCGATGGCGGAAACATCGGGATGAGACGAACAAATTGCTCAAAACATCATAACACTATGTGACAATATTTAATTAAACTCGAATTTCATTGCAAGAACTAAATTGTCATACAACATTTAAAAATGGAAATAACAACATTGTTCAAATTCAAATCAACAAAAGATAAATAGATTAAAGGTGTGTATCTAGTCCACCCTACACTTGTTTCATCAATCATCCATACTTCATTAATCAACCTGCAACATGTATTAAAATAGAGTTTCAATGCAAAGGCAATGAGCGAGTATACAAGTTTGTTTACATAGCATAATAGAATAAAAACTCAAATCCAACATGGTTCATAATATGTGAATTACTAGTATGCAATTTTGGCGTACACTATGATCAAACCCAAGAACCCAACGCATAAAATAGCCTAATCCCAATTGATAGCGGGATGGTAAAAGTTTAACTTAACAATACCCCAAGTTTAACGGGCGGTGCGTAAATCCTATAGCGCTATAATTGTTAAGGTGGGCTAGCAAAGTTAATGAGCATATACGTTCCAAATCGTTCAAATAGAGCATACAAGAATCATAAGTAAAGCACACTAGTTTCATGTTTGTACAAGGATTGAGTATGTTTAGTTTCTAGTTTCAAAGATTGTTTACATAATGTACATGTTGCATCCCAAAATAAAAAGGGGAAAAAGGGATCGAGTATACTCACGGTGGTTGCAAGCTTTCCTACTTGGAATTCCCGCGAGTGAGTTGTTGGAGTAGATTAGGTTGGAGCACCTAGTCCTTCTACACGAGGAAACGTAGGTGTGTGAGTTTGGCGTTCAACGGAAGATTATAATTTGGAGTTTAACATAACATAAAGTATGATATCAAAATAATCATCTTTAACTTATACTCTTATATGACACTATGTAACCACTAGGGTTATATTGTATTTCATGGGTAATGTGCCCATTAGAATCATACTTGGAGTTTTAAGTCTTAGATGGTATCCTACTATTTTAACATATAAACACAAGTTTAACATTAAAGGTTCGAATAAGTGTGTATACATATTTAGGTTAAGTATTACATATTATTAAGTCCAATAATTCATGTAGGAGGTAGAAGATTAGAATCCTCATTTAGGCACCTCGAGTTATCATGGATGTCATGTATGGGGTAGGAAGAACATGCTTCCATTTAGGGATCCCTTGAATGTTCACCACTTCACTTGATGTAAAGACAACCAAGGAGGGTCAAGAACTAGGATTAACACAAGTATGTAACTAATCTAAACTAAGAGAAATCATCAAATCATGTGAGGATTTTATGTTGGAACAACCCAAGTTGTTCCATAATCACTTCTCATCAAGAACTAAGCTTGAACATGACTTGTGGGTGAAATACCCTAAACAAAACAGAAAGTATTTGAGGTTTTAACCTCTGATTTATAGTGTCTCAACCTTGTTTTTAAGCTAAACCAACCATAAGAGAGGTTGTAAGCATTAGGACATAGGTTTGAGATGAGAAAACTCAAGTTTGGTTAAGTTTAACAAAGATTTCATGAAAACAAAAACAATCAGTGGACTTTGGAGCCTTTTTGCCGGAGTTCCAGGGACTTATTTACTGTGAAAAACCCATGGAATCGAAGCTAAGGAAAATCCAAGCACATAGGAAAAAGAATGGGCTAAAACGGACAAGAAATGAGTGAGTTATGCTCACTTTTGTGAAGCTTGCTGAATCTAGCCGAAAGTGGAAACTCAGCTACGGTTTTGAGATGTTTTTGAAGTGTTTGGAGGCTTGTAAAAGTGGAATAAGGAGTGGGGAAGTGTTTATTATATAGGGAAGGGATTAGGGTTTCAATGGGTTGGGCTTTGGAAGTGTTTAGAATGGGTTAAACCTTTAAACAAGCCCACAAAACCCAACCATATGGGGCTGAATTTTGTTGATTTGGGGCTGTCACATTTCTTTATTTATTTATTTTTTTTAAACATTATAATGAGTAATTTTGTTAATTAAGTTGTGTAATAATATGCAACAATGTTTCCCCTAACTTGTAACAAGGTATAATATGAAATAAAACATGTTTTAACTAGGTAAAAAGTGTGATGTATAAGTATGTAATATGTTTGTAAGTGACAAGTATATGTCACATATTAGATGATTAATCGTTGTGTAAATACGCATATTATTGGGGGGGTTTTAAGTATCAACCATTTAAGGACAAGCATGGACATGTATCACAAATAAGTACCGTATGCGTATGAATTACGAATAAGGATTCGATGTACAATGAATTCGATCGTATGAGTATGTATGAATATGTAGAATGTGAAAAGAAATACGAATTTTATTTATGATCCAAGTATTAGATTTTACAACAATTACCACGAAAAGTCGATTACAAGAATACAAGATTTCCAAAAATAGAAATACGAACAAAACATTCTATAAATGGAAAGTACAAAAGAGCCGGGCGTTACATTAATATATATAGATAAATATATATGTTTTTCTCTTTTGCTAATAAGTTTAAATACATTTGTATAAATTCTGTATAACTAGTGTTTTTCAATGACGCGTGTTGCGCGAAAGACATTGGTGTTTTCGACCGACATCATTCTTCAAACGATTCGAGATAAACGATGCGTAACCAGCCATATCCGGTATCGTGGAGTGTATTAAAAAGGGAGCATTTGGACGATTGGATGCTGGGCTAGGTGTTTCTTGGAATGCCCACGGATCGTTCGGGTCAAAACCACGATTATGAGGATTCATTTTTCGTATTGTGGTTGGATGAGAATTTTTTTTTTTTTTAAATAAGATAGAGATGATTATAGAAGAGGTGGAGTAGTTGTGGTAAAAAATGAATAGAAGTGTGAGTATTTATAGTGAATACTTTTTTTTATATACACATAGCCGTTGGTCAACGGCTAGCCCAAACAACTACTTGTCTTGGCCAATGAGATCCCACCATGTCATCTTGATAGCCCCATCCAACGCCCGAGCTGAAACCCCCGCCCAAGGGGCCACGCCGAAACCCAAGCCCACCCAGGGTGGTGACTTGGGCGTTTGTACCCAACCCACGCCACAACCCCGCCACCGAGCTGAAACCCCCGCCCAAGGGGCCACGCCGAAACCCAAGCACACCCGGATTGGTGACTTGAGCGTTTGTACCCAACCCACGCCACAACCCCGCCCCATACCCTATATGATAAAAAACAAACTAAATTCACTGTTCATTTAGTTTGTTTTTTATCATATATATGAATTGTATTTTCTGGTCCCATTTTCCCTGTGTTTTTGGCATGTACAAGATCCATATCTAATATTTTTCAAGCTTGATAAACTTATTGTTTACAGAAATGTTGATAAAGAAAAAACGATCATTTTTTTAAAGTTTGTCAACACATGAAAATTATTGTGTTGTAATACGTGTTGCGGTGGGGGCGTAAAATCATGACAAATAGCACCAATGTCACAGTACCATCAGTAACCACCAACACTTAAGTTGTGGTGTGTTAATACGGATAAATTAGACCGAAACGTAAAACATAGAAAATAATAACTAAGTGGATTTAGGACCTGCGTGTTACGACAAACCTATCAAACGGGAAAAAATAGGCAACATAAAAACGTTGAACCACACACACACATTACGTTAGTTGAGTTGCAAAATTTAGAACAAAGCGTAAAATAAAACAAAAAAACGTTGAACCACACACGAACATTACGCCGTATTAACTCGCAAAATTTAGAACAAAATGTAAAACGAAAATTTTACGAAATATGAAACGTATAGGGGCCAAAGTTAAAAGTGAAAAAGTTGTAAAGTTAAATTGGAAAAATAAAAAACTTCTGATTTAAAAGTAAAAAATCCAAATTGTGTTGAATTAAAAGTGTAACTTCCATGTTTTTTTAAGGGTCGTAATATTGGCACACCTTGGGGGATTAAATCGACACCCTCAATACGCATCGTATAGGCCTATACGATGCGTGTTGAGGTGGGTTCAAACTTCTATGCCTGCCAAAGGCTGCCATTGTCCACCACCAAAAAGTAATACGCATCGTATAGGCCTATACGATGCGTATTGAGGGTGTCGATTTAATTTTTTAATTTTTGCAAGGTGGCTTCCTGTCACGCGGTAGCTTTCCGTCACGCGAATGAAGAAACAACACGTTGGACATTTGTTGGTCTTCAAACATCTAGGAAACATTATTTGAGAATACCCCTGAATTTATCGAAGCTGTCGAATGAGATCCTCCACTGTTGGGTTATCATCTTTCAACCCCATTTTCCCTAAATTTATCGATTATGATTTTCAATAGGGATGTAATGCAATGATTTATCTCAATTGAATAGACGACACTTGCTTCATAGGACTCACTTGAATCGTCTCGGATGTAATAACAGTACGTTTAGCATCCGTGCCTGCTTGAATTGCAGAAAGCAAAGGATAACGAAGATGAACATTGTATTTATCACGAAAGTACTGAACAACCGAGATAACAGCTCCGGTTTCATCAACTGCAATTGGAATTGATCTTGGAACAAAATACTCTTGTTACCATCACTAATCTTGGAACAACATACTCTTGTTAACAACGGTTCTCCAATTCCAGTTCAATAATGTATGGAGAAGCGTTGAGATAACGGACATCCATCAGCTCAAAAAGAAAACTTGTATTTCCCATAGTCACAAACGATTGCGGTTTGTATTTCGCATAGCCACCGTTTTGGTAGTCAAAAAAGGTTGCGGTTTGCAGATTCAATCTTCATTGCTTCATTAAAATTAACAAGGCGGTCTCTTTGCTTCGTCCACTAGAACTATTTGTGTATGCATTCTTAGGGTTTTTATTATTTGATCAATGGAAGTTGAAATCGACATAAAGGGCATCGATGATTCAATCGCAAACAAAACCAAACACGATCAGGTATCTGAGAACGTGTACTTCAAAAATTCGGTTACGTTTTTCAACAGAAATAAGACTCACTTGAATCGTCTCGGATGTAAGTCCCAAAACTATCAACCGGATATCAAAATCACAATCAAGAGTGCGGAATACTGTTGAAAGTGATAAGAACAAGAACTTGAATGATTGAATAACCAAAGTGCAAACGGTTTCTAGGAACCGTCTGGTACACCCACAAGAAATCGAAATCTCTAAGAAGAACAATAAAAATAAACAGCCTCTCTAAAATGTCTATCTCAATAATGAACTAGGTTCACCCTATTTATAGTTACATAGGGTGACCTAGTTACAAGCTGGGCCAAGCCCACATGCACAATATTTACTAACCAAACAGGCTCAAATCACTTAAATAGCCCACATGGCTTATCCCAGTATTATCTAACCCACTACAAGGCTAAGCCCAATAGCTTATATTTGTGTTTGATAAAGATAGGCGTAAACCTACACCATTATAGGGCTTAAATTTCGTATTCTAATTTCAATATTGATTAGTCTTAAATCTTATGATGGAACGGTTAGGCAAAAACAACAAAAATATTTTCTTTTTCTTTTGTGTTTCTCTTTGTACATACGTTTTCGTTGTTAGGTAAATTTGCGCATAAGATTTATGCACAAATTTAGGGGGATATCCAGAGATATCTGTAAATAGAGAAAATGAGAAAATATAAAAAAAATGAAAATGAAAAAATGAGAAAAATAGAAAAATCAAAAAAATTTTGTTGCATACATGGGAAATGAAATAATTTCAGTATGTGGATTAAGGCTGACTCATGTAAGACCAATATTGAAACGGTCCGACTCTAGAGCGATATGTTGGTAGGCTTTATCCTGATGGCTAGATTCTTTGACTGGTACTGCGTAGAACACTAATATTAATCTATGACCTCAGGAAAGAACGTCACTTGGAATTAGGACATGTCTATTTGAATGCATGTGTGATGTCCCGATACACACAATTTTGTTCGAGCTCTGAAATCTTTTCTGTCCAACTCGTGTATCTCCTCTGTTTTGCGTGAGCAAAGACCTGGAGATGCTAGGCAACGTCAGCTTCTGCTGCATCCAGATACATACTGACCTAGTTGTACGTTGTTGCACTATAGATCAAATACACCCGAAAGAGGCCCTCTAGTGCCCAAAAGAAACCCAAAAATAAAAACCTATATCAAACTGAGAAAATCTCATTTAATCTGTATATTATATCCATCTCTGCTGCTGATCTATTCTTTTCTCTTCTCAATCCAGTCCCAGTCAAGATTTCAGAATCCTAGAACGGGCTTGTGAAATATGTGGTAGGGAAACTGCATGTATGATAGCGTGTTCAAATTGAAAATTTCGGGATTTGATTGTGATTGAATTGAGTGTTCATATCAATTAAAATGAAAACATGATAAATCAGTTGCAGACCGTCACTTGAAAAAGGCCTAGGGAGACAAGTTTAAGTGGACAAACATACTGGCAATCGCTCGGATCACCTAAAGTAAATTAGTGTTGATAAGTGTAGTTTGGCCCGAAACACTGTGATTTGATCCCATTGCATTTGTAATTGTATAATTCGTTTCTTTGTTTATTGGTGTTTTAGTTTATATTGTTAGTTTTTATAAAATCAAAAATCCAAAAATAGAGTGTTTATTTGTTTTTATTAAAATTTTTTAACCGTTCTTGAAGATTTGATTGATCGTCATAAATTGAATGAAATTTGAATTGTGAAATCCGAGTACAAATACTTGGATGTAGCGAGTGTTCATGTGGTACTTTCCTCTGTTGCACATAAATGTTTGCTTATGAATTTCTGAGCATGTGCATAATTTAAAATTCAATTCAAGAAACAGGGGTTGTTGAAGATTGAGATGCTGTTGGCTGCTGAAAAAGCATGAAGCATCACAACAACAAGATGTACCTAAGTCAGAAGAACCAGATACGAGTCATCATTTGACAGTGATAGTACAATTGAAGAAGTACCTATGAACCTGCTTGAAATAGAAGATATTGACGAAGAAAAGAGTTGCTGAGAATCCTCCTCTTGCATTTTTTTCAACAAGATTTCAAGCAAAGCTGATCGTAATTGAGAAGAACAAAGAGCCCAAGTTTCAGGTTGAAGACATGAAGTATCTTCCCACAGACACATGATATTGACAACAGTTTGATAAAGACAGCATAAACCTAGGGGGATATTGTAAGGCCCTATAATGGTGTAGGTTTACGCCTATCTTTATCAAACACAAATATAGGCTATTGGGCTTAGCCTTGTAGTGGGTTAGATAGTAATGAAATAAGCCATGTGGGCTAATTAGTGATTTGGGCTTGTTTGGTTAGTAATATTGTGCATGTGGGCCTGGCCCAGTCTGTAACTAGGTCACCCTATGTAACTATAAATAGGGTGAACCTAGTTCATTATTAGGTTAGACATTTTTAGAGAGTTTGTTTTGTTTTCTGTTCTTCTTGTCATATTTCGAATTCGGTGTACCAGACGGTTCCTAGAAACCGTGTGCACTTTGGTTATTCAATCATTCAAGTTCTTGTTCTTATCACTTTCAACAGTATTCCGCACTCTTGATTGTGATTTTGATATCCGGTTGATAGTTTTGGGACTTACATCGGAAGTACTGAACAACAGAAATAACAGCTTCGGAGAAACTGGACCGGCTTTGAAACAAGCATGCCTTGAACGAGTATAGAACACTCGTAATCCTCAACCGGCTTTGAAACCGGACGGAATCTACGAAGAAACTGTTCGATTTCACGGTTTGTTTGAGAACCTGATTCAGATACACAACGGTCTCTTTGCTTCATCCACTAGAACTATTTGTGTATGCATTATTTTGGTAGTTAACAACGCTAATTAGAAAAAAATCTGTAAAATTAATCATATCGATTGCTATAACAGGATGGATGTGACACACACAGATAGATAAGCTGTCACAGTTGTCAAAGACTGTTTGTCGGGTTTCCAATGCTCACACAGGGTGACAAACAATGCTGATACGAACACATGTGTTTTGAAATAGGCTTTGTTCTTGGTTTAATGAAGTTACAAGTAAAATACACTAAAATACGTTAAAATACGCTAAAATACGTTAAAATACGCTAAAATACGTTAAAATATCCTAAACTACGCTACTTACGTTAAAATACGCTAACTTACGTTACAATACGTTAAAATACGCTAAAATACGTTAAAATACGCTAAAATACGCTAAAATACGTAAAAATACCCTAAAATAGGTTAAAATAAAGAATACGCTCAAATACGTAAAAAATACTATTAAATACGCAACAATATGTTAGAATACGTCAAAATACGCAAAAATACGCCAAAGTACGCGACTAACGATATTTCCACACACGCATACATATAATACGGCACTATCGAGTACAAGTGGATTTCAAACAAAACTGTAGGTAATCATAGAATACGATATTCGCACGCAACCGAACGGCACCGAAACGGCTTATGTTGAAGGTATACGTAATAAAACGACAAAATATGCGAAAGTTCGGAAAAAAAACGAGACGTATACGCGTGGGACCGAGGGAAACACGATAACACTAAATTTTGAAATAATGTCATATACGATCGTATAGGCCTAGGTTGTATCGTATATCAGTTTAATACGAATCGTATAGGCCTATACGATTTGTATTAAACTTTAAATTTTCTCAAAAATACCCCTGAATTTATCAAAAAACCAGGGGTATTTTAGTAAAATCATCGATTAATACGCATCGTATAGGCCTATACGATGCGTATTGAACTATAAATTTCTCAAAAATGTTTTTCAAATCAAGGGTTCCATCATTACAACCACTTGTTTTCAACAGAGATGTAATGCAATAATTCCTCTCAAATGAATAGACAGCCACTTGCTTCATAGGACTCACTTGAATTTGTGGATTTCGGTTGGTTCAGAAAGTTAACAAGAGAAGCAACTAATTCAAAGATCCTTGTGTTAGACACAATTTGGTTGAATTTGTGGATTTCGGTTGGTTCAGATCTCTATTTGGTCATCTTTCCTCTCAAAGAAGGATGAGATATCGGCAGTTAGCTCGAAGAAGTTTCTCTCAATCAGGTGTTCCATTAGATTTTCCCTTTTAACAATGTCCTGTTAATTGTTGGAAATTTGTGGATTTCGGTTGGTTCAGACAGACACAATTTTTTTTCAACGGGGATGTAATGCAATGATTCCTCTCAATTGAATATACAGACACTTGCTTCATAGGACTTACTTGAATCAAACAGTCATGCCTCAAACAATAAACATTTTTAGAAGTTTTCAATAAAATTTCATTCTGCTGTGAACTTGTTCTCTATGAAATGTCTCACTTAACAAGAGAAGCAACTAAAAAAGTGGTGAACGGTATTTAATGATTCATCTCAATTGAATAGACAGACACTTGCTTCATAGGACTCACTTGAATCGTCTCGGAAGTACTGAACAACAGAAGGATGAGATATCGGTAGTTACGAGATTCTTCGAGAATTAGAAAAGGAGAAAATACGGAACGACAAGGGTAGTATGAGTCTGAGTCCATTGTGGTTCGTGTTAGGTTTGTATTTCCCATAGCCACCGTTTCTGAAGTAAAAAACGGTTGCGGTTTTCCACATTCTCGATTGAAGATGTAATTGCAAGACTGTTTGTCGGGCTTCCAATGTTCACACAGGGTGATAAACAACGCTGATATTGAACAGATTATTGAACCAAGAAAGTCATTGGACTGCCGCAGATGAAGTCAAATGTGATCAAACTTGGACATCAGACGTAAATCTTGAAGAAACGGAACATAATCCCAGATTGTCAAAAGAAGCGCTTTTATCATGTGTGATCCAGAAGTCGTGTCACACCCCAACCGATGGCGGAAACATCGGGGCATGTCACTGAGCGAAACAGATTGTCCAGAAGTTTCCATAACAGCTATATTTAAAAAATATTTAAAGCAACATGTCCCATACCACGTCATATAAGATAATACAGTTATTACAGAAAAGATCTAGTCAAATTGTTCTGTTCCGACAACTCAAATTTTTATTACAGACAATTGTTTATTGTTGACCTTGGTCTTTCCTAGCCTCGATTTCACACCACAGAAAGCAAATAAGCATCCTAAGCACCTGTCACATACGTTAAAGTAGAAGTCAATACACATAGTGTAAAGGTGAGCATACAAGTTTGATAATAGCATATAGAGTTCGAAAGCGTTATGCATAACCAGCACGTACATAGTGTAAAATGAGGCATGTTAGTTATCGACATAAACCTATCGATACCAATGACTGCAGGTTGACTGCCCAAGGCAGTTCACGATACATTCTCACCACTGTGAGCCATGTAGGTAATTGTCCTTAACAATCCCCGAGTGAACGGGTGCTGAGTCCAAACTAATAGTACTATCGTTGCTAAGGCAGGTAGACAGCATTCCATGTGTAAACATAACAAACAAGCATTCATTAAGTCACGTATAACATACGGTAACGGTTAGCGTTTAAAGTATTGCGTAGTGTGTTCGATGTGATTTTTTATAAGTAACGTATGTAACACCCAAAAGTGCGTAAAGCAAAAAGGGATCGAGTATACTCACAGCAGTTGATGGATTGAAGGGAGCGCTAGAGAGTAGGGTTAGCCTGAACAGATGGATAGTATAACAATAAGTGACGCGTAAAATGGTGCAAAGTACAAGTGGTTGGGACAGTAGTTCGATCGGATGGTAGTCCGATCGGTCAGCCAGTCGTGTGAGTGGTAGTCCGTTCGGACGGTCGTCCGGTCGGATGACTGTTCGAGTGGATTGTTTCTTCCTTTGAGAAGGATGTGTTTGTGTATGATGGCTTGACTTTTGAAGTTTTCATTGTAGCATTTTGAAAACATTGAAGTACCTCTACCTTTCAGGTCGGTCGATCGGACGGTCGTTCGATCGGACGGCAACCCATTCGGTTGGGCGCTTCGGTGAGAACAAGTTCACAGCAGGGTGTCACTCGATCGGATGGTCATTCGGTCGGGTGGCATCCTTGGTGCATTGAACATGTTGAAAATTGTTTAAGTGCTGAAGTTTAAATGTCTCATGATTAGATTGGCAGTTCGTTCGGATGGTAGTTCAATCGGACAGCAATTCGTTCAACATTCAGACTTCAAGTGTTGGCAAAAATCGTTAAGTGTGGGACCAAGGTGCAAGTCGTACGGGTGGCTGGTCGTCCGGGTGGCTGTCCGTTCGGCACTCCGTCCTGGTTGACCTGTTCGTCTTACACTTGGTTGTTTTGATAGTTTGTCGTTTTATCGAGATGCGTTGATATCTTGCTAACCAACAGAACCCCATCCTAAGCCCTAGTGACCCTATTGAACAGGAATCACCCAAGTTCAGTCAGTCCACTGGTTCAAGACGATTATTCTTGGTTAACCCGGAATCGATAATCTCGTGGACAGAATACGGATCTTGAACCAACACAACCTCAATAATGAGTAGTAAGTCGACACAAGCTCCGATTATATCGGTTTTGAGTGCATTGAGTGTAAAAGAGTTGAAAGAAAGTTGAAAAACCATCTTTCAATCCTTTTTCTTGTGAATATGTTTAGATCTATGAAAGATCTTTGTTTATTTATGTGGAAATCGGTTAGATCTAAGTTGTTCTTGGTGGATTGAGACCAAAACATGAAGTCCTTCTAGAACATACGATGACGTCATCCTAGAACACCTTGAATCTTGATGATTTCACGGTTAAAAGTTAAGATTTAAAAGATAGAAAGGTGTAGGAGTGCGTGTAGATTAAGGAAGTACAAGATTTAGGACGAGATCTTACCGGGATTCCGAGAAATCGAAGGAAAAAGCGAGCAAGAGCACGGGTCGGACATATGTTGCCAAAAGTAGAAAGTATGAAAGTGACAAGGGGTATTTATAGGGTTACCCAAAGTGGAAAGGAGTGGGGAGGGGCTGGTCGCTCGGTTAGGCAGTCCGGTCGGACAGCTGTCTGATCGGACGACAGTCCGATCGGTCGGCTGGTCGCCTGGTCGATCAGTCACCTCGTTCGAGTGTTCGGCGTGACGAGTTTTGATGCTTCGATTGCGATTGCAAGCGTTGCGATGCGATAGAGTTTCCTAGTCAAATTACTTTTAATCCCAACTACTATATCTACATACAAGCATCCTTATTTCGTATTCGTTTAGCGCTTGCGATTCGATTGTGATTGAGTTCGATTGCGTTTCTATTGATTACCACACATAACATAAATAAACAAGCACAAGTAACACATAAGGCACACACACACACGTATAACAATAGCCAAAATGCGTAATTCGAGTTGCGAGTGCGATTGCGATAACGATAAAGCGATTAAACATGCGATAAATAGCGATTATCATGCGATTATTAATAGATACTCCACATAATACAACTAAAGCGAAAATAAAATAGACTAATTACAAGTCAAAGAAGTCAAAACAGGAATTGAGCAAGGAGAGACAGATCGCAATTAGCAATCTTTTCTTCCTTTGACTTCAATCTTGACTTTGACTTTGACTTCAGAAACACGGGGTGTTACAGCCTCCCCTAGTTGAGGGAATTTCATCCCGAAATTAGGCCGAAGTCGTAACAAACAACTGCGGGTACTTCGCCTTCATGTCGCTTTCTAGTTCCCAAGTGAACTCTGCGCCTCGTTTGCCTTCCCATCGGACTTTCACAATAGGAATACGCGAGCGTCTGAGCTGCTTGGTTTGGCGATCCATGATTTCGACAGGCTTCTCCACGAAGTGTAGTGTTTCGTTTACTTGCAGGTCATCGAGAGGTACAATTAAATCATGCTCAGCCAGGCACTTTCGGAGTTTTGACACATGGAAAGTCGGGTGGACGTTACTAAGTTCCTCCGGTAGTTCGAGTCTGTAGGCGACTTTTCCGATCCTTTCCAGAATCTTAAAAGGTCCAACATATTTCTTGCCAAATCTGACCACACCCTTCCAAGGTGATACCTTTAGGAGTACGTAGTCGCCAACGTCAAATTCAAGGGGCTTGCGTCGTCTATCGGCGTAACTCGTGCCACACAATAACTTGTCTCAAATTTGGAGGACTTTGTCAGTCGTTTCTTGCAATAGCTCGGGACCGGTTAGTTGCGAGTGACCGATCTCGTGCCACACAATAGGCGATCGACATCTTCTTCCGTATAAAGCCTCGAATGGTGCCATCTAAATGCTGGAATGATAACTGTTGTTGTACGAGAATTCGACTAACGGAAGGTATGCATCCCAATTACCACCGAAATCTATGACTCACGAATGGAGCATGTCTTCAAGAGTACGGATCGTTCTTTCAGTCTGACCGTCGGTTTGAGGGTGGAATGCGGTACTTAGATTAAGCGATGTACCGAGATCCGTTTGAAACATTTCCCACAGTCGCGAGGTAAACCGAGCATCACGGTCAGAGATGATGTCGTGAGGCGTCCCATGTCGACAAATGATCTCATTGGTGTAGATTCGGGCAAATCGTTCTACCTTGTAGTCTTCCCGTATTGGCAAAAAGTGAGCTGATTTGGTCAAACGATCAACAATAACCCAGATGCTGTTGTGACCTAATGACGTGTGCGGAAGCTTTGTTATGAAGTCCATAGCTTACTCTCCCACTTCCATATAGGGATCAATGGTTGTTCGAGTAAGCCAGAGGGTCTTTGGTGTTCAGCCTTGACCTTTGCACAAGTCAGGCAATTCCCAACGTAGAGAGCAATATCCCTTTTCATGCCCGGCCACCAGTACTTGTAACGAAGGTCCTGGTACATTTTATCGGCACCGGGATGAATAGAATATCGGGATTTGTGGGCTTCGTCCATCAGAATCTTTCGCAAATCGGTCCGTTTAGGGATCCAAATCCGGTCCAGATAATGGAATATCCCATTCGGCTTATTCACAAGATGAGCTCCATCGGGGTAAATTCTTTCCTTATCCAAGGTGCGCTCGTTAAAACAAGCATGCTGGGCTTCGCGGATGGGAGTTTCGAGATCGTATTGGGTTTGGGTTTTACGAATGCTAAGCAGATAACTCCGTCTGCTGAGAGCGTCGGCAACGACATTTGCTTTGCCTGGGTGATAACGAATCTCACAGTCATAATCGTTGAGAAGTTCTACCCATCGGCGTTGACGCATATTAAGTTCTTTCTGGTCAAAGATATGTTGCAGGCTCCTATGATCGGTGAAGATCGTACACTTTGTACCATACAGGTAGTGTCGCCAAATCTTTAACGCAAAAACAACTGCGCCTAGCTCGAGATCATGGGTTGTATAGTTCTTTTCGTGGATTTTGAGCTGACGAGATGCGTAAGCTATAACCTTGTCCCGTTGCATAAGGACACAACCAAGACCAAGGTTGGAAGCATCACAATAGACAATGAAGTCGTCGTTTCCGTCGGGCAATGTGAGAACAGGAGCATTGCAAAGCATGCGCTTAAGGTTTTGGAAAGCAGACTCTTGTTCAGTTCCCCAAACAAAAGGCTTGTCTTTATGCGTGAGTGCGGTAAGCGGCACAGCGATCTTGGAGAATCAGTCGATAAATCGTCGATAATAGCCCGCTAGTCCGAGAAAAGAACGGACTTCAGACGGGTTCTTAGGTGTAATCCAACTCCTGACTACTTCAATCTTCGCGGGATCGACGTGAATGCCTTGACTATTGACAATGTGACCCAGAAACTGAACCTACCCCAACCAGAATTCACACTTGGAGAACTTGGCATAGAGTCGATTCCCCTGGAGTAGCTCGAGAACCAAACGTAGATGTTGTGCGTGTTCGGCCTTCGACTTGGAATAGATCAAAACATCGTCGATGAACACGATGACGAAACGGTCGAGATAAGGTTTACACACGCGATTCATCAGATCCATGAAAACCGCGGGTGCGTTGGTTAAACCAAAAGGCATAACAACGAACTCATAGTGGCCGTATCGAGTGCGAAAAGTGGTTTTGGGTATATCCTCCTCTTGAATGCGTAATTGGTGATAGCCTGAGCGTAGATCGATTTTCGAGAAACATGTAGCACCTTGTAGCTGATCAAACAACTCATCAATGCGAGGCAGAGGGTAGCGGTTCTTGATAGTCAACTTATTCAGTTCCCGATAGTCGATGCACATCCGGAACGTCCCATCCTTCTTTTTGACGAAAAGGACTGGCGCGCCCCAAGGAGAGGTGCTCGGGCGAATGAAGCCTTTCTCAAGTAATTCCTGGAGTTGGTTCGAGAGTTCACGCATTTCGGACGGTGCGAGTCGGTAAGGAGCTTTGGCAATAGGATTGGCTCCAGGAATGAGGTCGATACGAAAGTCGATATCACGACTTGGCGGTAGTCCGGGAAGATCCTCAGGAAAAACGTTTGGAAATTCTCGAACCACTGGAACATCATTTAAGCCTGGTCTTCCTTTCTTTTCCTTCTCCGCTACTACAATGTTAGCCAAGAAAGCTCTGTATTCCTTGCAGAGATACTTGCTAGCTTGGACACATGACATGAGTTTGAGACCCTTCGAAGCAGTTTCGCCATAAACACACAATAAATCACCATTTGCGAGCGAGAATCGAATCATCTTATCGAAGCACACAACTTCAGCATGGTTTTCATGAAGAAAGTCCATGCCTACTATGACGTCAAAACTTCCGAGTTGCATCGGAATAAAGTCGATTGGGAAGATGTGATTGTTGAGCTCAAGAGTACAATCACGAAGAACAGAATTAACGGAGACAGTTCTTCCGGTAGCGACTTCAACATCGAACGTCGAGGGGAGATGGGAGCGCTTACGACTAAGGAGCTTCTCGAATTCAAACGACACAAAGCAATTATTTGCTCCAGTATCAAACAAACACGATGCATAAATACCATTCACAAGGAACGTACCATTGACCACGTTGTTGTCAGTCTGGGCTTGGCGCACATTGATGTTGAAAGTTCTGGCGCGTGCGGCTTGTTGCTGCTGCTGAGGCTGTTGCTGCTGGCGTTGCTGCTGCTGCTGGGGCTCTTGTTTCACAACCCTATTCGAGCACATGTTCGCAAAGTGGTTGGGATCACCACATGCGAAGCAGACTCGGGCGTTGACCGCGGGTGCCTGAGCCGCTTGTTGGCCTTGCGGGGCTGGGAGCAGAGCTTGATGAGCAGTGGCTTGAGCTGGCGCTTTACGGGGACCAGTACGACAGTTAGCAGTAAAGTAGCTGTACATATTGCAGTGAGCGCAGAAGCGACAGGCGAGACCCACCGGGTGATGATAAGAACACGTTGGGCAAGCCGGGTGGGGGCCTGTGTATGCACGCTTTGCCGGCGGTGCATAAGTAACTGGTGCTGGACGGTGGTGGGGCTGCTGTTGGGCCGGTACGGCTTGAAGAGGAGCAGCAGTGGTGGTAACAGCACAGTTCTTGTTGTTGGAGCTGTTGTTGTTGTTCTTCTTCTTGCGGCGTGAGGACTTTGACGATTGAGCGGCGACGGTTTCAGCAGTTGGTGCGGCGGTGACTTGGTGCAGGCTCTTCGAAGTTTTATCCCAAAAACCAGCTTTTACTCGCTTGTCGTTGATTTCAGCGGCAAGCAAGTAAGTTTCTTCGATCGTTGCTTTCTTTGCGGCATGCACAAAATCCGCAACACAGTTGGGTAGAGCTTGGATGTACTTCTTGATTGCCATGTCAGACGTCTTCACTTGATCGGGACAGATGATGCTGAGCTGCTTAAAGCGAGTAGTCAGGGCAGCGTTGTCACCTTCCTTCTGCTTAATATTCCAGAATTCGTCCTCCAGCTTTTGGCGTTCATGGGGAGGGCAGAACTCATCCATCATGATGGCCTTCAACTCTTCCCACGTCAGCTCGTAAGCTGTATCGTTTCCGCATTTGTTCCTCTCGGCCGTCCACCAGTCTAATGCGTGGGACTGGAAGACGCCGGTAGCGTTTAGTGTGCGGAGATTTTCAGGACATCCACTCTGGCGCAGAGTGACTTCGACGGAATCGAACCATTGAAACATAGCCGTCGGGCCATCTTCTCCAGTGAATTCCTTCGGACCGCATGCCTTGAACTGCTTGAAGCTGAAAGCAGTCTTGGTAGCAACTTTAGGAGCTTCGGTTCTCGACTCCTCAGATGATTTGCTAACGTTCTCGTAAATCTCACTCACGATTTGAGGCACAACCTTGGCCACTTGTTTAGCGAGGATGGCAGCAAGGCGTTTGTCCCTCTGTTCTTGGCGAGAGAGTCGTGGGTGATGGTGTCCAGATGATGGTCCAGTTGACATTGTTTGTAACAGACATCGTCATAGGTCTCATACACATCATAAACGAATCTCACCTCACACGTCTAATACTTACTAAAGCTCAGGAACACAATGTAACACGTATTACATAAACACATAGGCACATAATCACATATTCACATAGAGGCACATAAGTACATAAGCACGTAAGCACGTAGGGCACAGAAGCACAGAGGCACATACGCATGTAATTGCAGAGGCAGTCAGAATACAAAAACCTATCATTCAAAGTCGACGAGCGTTCGAGAATAACGATCACGAATAACTTGTCGAGTAGTATAGTATAAGCGTATAACATAGCATAAGGTCGTCCATACTTTAGCGATTTGTCAGCGTTTTGAGATAGAAGTGCAGTGCGAGTCGTGCGTGTCGATCGAAGTGAAAGCAAAATCGAAAAATTTTCCAAAATTTAAACACATAAACAGGTAAATACACATACAAATACATAAAATCAACGAATCATCAGAGTCAACAGTTGCGGGCTCAGAATCGAAACACATAAAAATTGAGAAATAGATCGTCTGCGGCTATTAGACTTCGACTACCCAAAGTGGTTCAACTATTCACAAGGACCGTCTGAGCACACATCTGACCTTCGGGACTTGTGCTTCCACCTTGAATCTGGGCGAATGACACGTATCCTTTCAGTCTCCGCGTGATCTTCAGCCGTTGGAGTCCGTCGAAACTTTGGTGAGAGATTTGTAAAACTAAATAAAGATCGGAACAAATTGTCAAGGTTAGGGTTTCACCCCTAGCTTAACAACTCCGTTCCTGTTTCTGATAAGATAAAAGAGAATTATGCGTCAAAGTATGGATTTCACTCCTGATTCAACGCAAATTCTCGTGTTTATAGATAAAAATGTGGGTTGAACAAGCAATTTAGTCGAGAGTTTGCGGTTTTCACACCTAATCTCAACTTATTCGCTCATTCCTATTTGAGAATTCGAGTGCAGAGATAGTGTAGCGTAGGCGAGAATACCGAGAAATAGCAGTAAGCTCATACATAATCCCTACTGGACATGCACGAGTCAGTCTGTTGGTTCCTAACTATAGACTAGGTCTCTCAGACATCGACCTGGACTAGGTCGAGTCTTGCCTAATTCCCTATAGTTATGGCTCTGATACCAATCTGTCACACCCCAACCGATGGCGGAAACATCAGGGCATGTCACTAAGCGAAACAGATTGTCCAGAAGTTTCCATAACAGCTATATTTACCAAATATTTAAAGCAACATTTCCCATACCACGTCATATAAGATAATACAGTTATTACAGAAAAGATCTAGTCAAATTGTTCTGTTCCGACAACTCAAATTTTTATTACAGACAATTGTTTATTGTTGACCTAGGTCTTTCCTAGCCTCGATTTCACACCACGGAAAGCAAATAAGCATCCTAAGCACCTGTCACATACGTTAAAGTAAAAGTCAATACACATAGTGTAAAGGTGAGCATACAAGTTTGATAATAGCATATAGAGTTCGAAAGCGTTACGCATAACCAGCACGTACACAGTGTAAAATGAGGCATGTTAGTTATCGACATGAACCTATCAATACCAATGACTGTGGGTTGACTGCCCAAGGCAGTTCGCGATACATTCTCACCACTGTGAGCCATATAGGTAATTGTCCTTAACAACCCCCGAGTGAACGAGTGCTGAGTCCAAACTAATAGTACTATCGTTGCTAAGGCATGTAGACAACTTTCCATGTGTAAACATAACAAACAAGCATTCATTAAGTCACGTATAACATGCGGTAACGGTTAGCGTTTAAAGTATTGCGTAGTGTGTTCGATGTGATTTTGTATAAGTAACGTATGTAACACCCAAAAGTGCGTAAAGCAAAAAGGGATCGAGTATACTCACAGCGGTTGATGGATTGAAGGGAGCGCTATAGAGTAGGGTTAGCCTGAATAGATGGATAGTATAACGATAAGTGACGCGTAAAATGGTGCGAAGTACAAGTGGTTCGGACAGTAGTTCGATCGGATGGTAGTCCGATCGGACAGCCAGTCGTGCGAGTGGTAGTCTGTTCGGACGGTCGTCCGGTCGGATGACTGTTCGAGTGGATTGTTTTTTCCTTTGAGAAGGATGTGTTTGTGTATGATGGCTTGACTTTTGAAGTTTTCATTGTAGCATTTTGAAAACATTGAAGTACCTCTACCTTTCAGGTCGGTCGATCGGATGGTCGTTCGATCGGACGGCAACCCGTTCGGTTGGGCACTTCGGTGAGAACAAGTTCACAGCAGGGTGTCACTCAATCAGACGGTCGTTCGGTCGGGTGGCATCCTTGATGCATTGAACATGTTGAAAATTGTTTAAGTGCTGAAGTTTAAATGTCTCATGATTCGATTGGCAGTTCGTTCGGATGGTAGTCCGATCGGACAGCAATTCGTTCAACATTCAGACTTCAAGTGTTGGCAAAAATGGTTAAGTGTGGAACCAAGGTGTAAGTCGTACGGGTGGCTGGTCGTCCGGGTGGCTGTCCGTTCGGACGGCACTCCGTCTTGGTTGACCTGTTCGTCTTACACTTGGTTATTTTGATAGTTTGTCATTTTATCGAGATGCGTTGATATCGTACTAACCAACAGAACCCCATCCTAAGCCCTAGTGACCCGATTGAACAGGAATCACCCAAGTTCAGTCAGTCCACCGATTCAAGACGATTGTTCTTGGTTAACCCGGAATCGATAATCTCGTGGACAGAATACGGATCTTGAACCAACACAACCTCAATAATGAGTAGCAAGTCGGCACAAGCTCCGATTATATCGGTTTTGAGTGCATTGAGTGTAAAAGAGTTGAAAGAAAGTTGAAAAACCATCTTTCAATCCTTTTTCTTGTGAATATGTTTAGATCTATGAAAGATCTTTGTTTATTTATGTGGAAATCGGTTAGATCTAAGTTGTTCTTGGTGGAAAGGAGTGGGGAGGGGCTGGTCGCAAGGTTAGGCAGTCCGGTCGGACAGCTGTCCGATCGGACGGCAGTCCGATCGGTCGGCTAGTCGATCGGCTGGTCGCCTGGTCGATCAGTCACCTCGTTCGAGTGTTCGGCGCGACGAGTTTTGATGTTTCGATTGCGATTGCGAGCGTTGCGGTGCGATAGAGTTTCCTAGTCAAATTACTTTTAATCCCAACTACTATATCTACATACAAGCATCCTTATTTCGTATTCGTTTAGCGCTTGCGATTCGATTGTGATTGAGTTCGATTGCGTTTCGATTGATTACCACACATAACATAAATAAACAAGCACAAGTAACACATAAGGCACACACACACGTATAACAATAGCCAAAATGCGTAATTCGAGTTGCGAGTGCGATTGCGATATCGATAAAGCGATTAAATATGCGATAAATAGCGATTATCATGCGATTATTAATAGATACTCCACATAATACAACTAAAGCGAAAATAAAATAGACTAATTACAAGTCAAAGAAGTCAAAACAGGAATTGAGCAAGGAGAGACAGATCGCACTTAGCAATCTTTTCTTCCTTTGACTTCAATCTTGACTTTGACTTTGACTTCAGAAACAAAGGGTGTTACAAGTCGGTCCTCGGGTGGGCATAAGATCCGTGGGCCCTATTGTCGGATATGTGACTCAAGAAAGTCATTGGACTGCCGCAGATGAAGTCAAATGTGATCAAACTTGGACATCAGACGTAAATCTTGAAGAAACGGAACATAATCCCAGATTGTCTAAAGAAGCGCTTTTATCATGTGTGATCCAGAGAAGACGTATCGGGTGGGCATAAGATCCGTGGGCCCTATTGTCGGATATGTGACTCAAGAAAGTCATTGGACTGCCGCCGATGAAGTCAAATGTGATCAAACTTGGACATCAGACGTAAATCTTGAAGAAACGGAACATAATCCCAGATTGTCTAAAGAAGCGCTTTTATCATGTGTGATCTAGAGGTCGGTCTCGGGTGGGCATAAGATCCGTGGGCCCTATTGTCGGATATGTGACTCAAGAAAGTCATTGGACTGCCGCAAATGAAGTCAAATGTGATCAAACTTGGACATCAGACGTAAATCTTGAAGAAACGGAACATAATCCCAGATTGTCTAAAGAAGCGCTTTTATCATGTGTGATCCAGAGAAGACGTATCGGGTGAGTTGTGGTTGATTTATAGGAAGAGGTTATGAAACGAATATATGTTTATGCGAATTTAAAGGACAATACTGACAGTGGTGCTGGTCTTTTCTCCCACTGTGCAAACTTGAAAAATCTCACCATAACACATCTAATATGACAGATGATAAAAACGCTTCTTTAGACAATCTGGGATTATGTTCCACAAATTGGGAACCACATATTCGTGTGTAAAAGCTTGGAAAGATGACCGAATAGAGATCTGTATACACCCTTGGTATTTGTTTACCACATGACACATGATAAAAGCGTTTCTTTAGACAATCTGAGATTATGTTCCGCAAATTGGGAACCACATTGTAAACTGGTTGGCTTGAATGGTTTTAATAATACTTGAAAATGGAAATAATCGTGTCAAGATCTTTATCAATCATATCATCGACCAACTGCTCGAAATCCATTTCGTTTCTCGGGTTCGCATTCAACACAACAAAAAATAAATACAAAAAAACAGTGGGCTGATACGCATCGTATAGCCCTATACGATGCCTATCAAGCCCGTCGCCAGACATAACCTGCACCTGTCAGTCTGCCATGTTTTTTACTTTAATTCACTACGCATCGTATAGGCCTATACGATGCGTATTGAATTGAAAAAGTGTGTAGATAGACAGGAGGGTGTACCATTAGAAAACCCTTTTTTTAAAGACCTTCCTAAGATAGTGTACAATTCTCTAGGCAACAAATCCTGGCATGGGGTGATAGAGGCTTTGTGCCTCTTAGGGAGGGACTAGAGTTCAAATCCTGGCATTGGGTAGAATTGATGTAATTTAGGAGGAGTGTTTATGTAATCTTTGCCGTTAAAAAAAAGGTAAATAACATTTTGAAATGTGAAGACTAGTATTCTCATTGTTCGATACGTGGCTTTAGTTTCTACTTTCAAGGCATACAATAGATAAAAATGCAATTTGCGTCCCTGTGGTTTGTGTGAAACATCAACCTGAGCCCCTAAATTCATTTTTTGGTTTTTTGAGCCCCTGAGCTTATGAATTCATAGCAGTTTGAGTCCTTCCGTCAGTGTTCCGTCAGTTTAACTGTTTGACAATTGTGAAAAGTCCTTTATACCCTTAACCCTTAATATCTACACTTAATAGCAGATATGAATGATCAGATCAGTTTCATCACACTTCTCAACAAGATCTCTCCCAACTCCCAACACCGATTATCATCATCATCTTCATCTTCATCATCTTCATCTTCAGAATAGATCATCTTCATCTTCATCTTCATCATCTTCATCAGCTTCATCTTCATCATCTTCATCTTCATCGATAACAATCCAAGGTAAAATCACATACCTAAAACATGATCGACACTATGTTTTTGATATGCTAGAATGTAACAGGTTTTGTGTGAAAATATTGTTTGATTCTTGTGGGTTTTTGTCTCGGGTATCAAAACAGAGGTTTGGGTTTTGGTTATTATGAAGGTTTGTTTCAGGTTTTGTGTGAAAATATTGGTTGATTCTTGTGGGTTTTTGTCTCGGATATCAAAACAAAGGTTTGGTTTTGTTTGATTCTTGTGGGTTTTTGTCTCGGGTATCAAAACATAGGGTTATCTTCATATGGCTGCGGATGTAAAGATACGCAAAACACCAACTACGAAGGCGAGAACACTTGACAACCTCCTGGAAGATGGTGCGGTGCACATAAGGAAGTGATTGATCAGAACGATCAATTGCATATGAATGAATACAACCCCAGTGGCATATATGTAATTAGCGAGCTCTGGAATTTCAAGGAAAATCGAAGAGCTACACTGGGGTTATATTCATTCATATGAATGAATATAACCCCAGTGGCAGATATGTAATTAGCTACACTGGGGTTATATTCATTCATATCTGCTACATTCCGAAGTGCACCTGTCAGTAAAGATCCACAATTGCTTGTGGTGGTATGACGTTTTGTCTCTGTATTGTATGTTACGGTCTTTTGTTATCGAGTCTGTAAGTTCCGTCAAGTCTACGAAGTTGGTATGACGTTTTGTCTCTGTATTGTATGTATTAAAAGTTTACATTTAATATACAATTTAGGCTTTAATAATTTGTTATATATAGTATACATTTAATTATTAGATTGCATTTATTTAAAAAAAAAGTTAATTATTAGATTGCATTTATTTAAAAAGAGTTAATTTGAATTATTAAATCAATGATTTCTTAACAAAAAAGCAAGAAAAGAATTTAGGGGCTCAGATTGATATTTCACTCATACCATAGGGACGCAAAGTATTATTAATATATGCTAAAAGACGGTCTTACCCCTGGCTCAAACAGTCAAACAGACGGAACACTGACGGAGGGACTCAAAGTGTTATGAATTCATAAGCTCAGGGGCTCAAAAACCAAAAAATGAATTTAGGGGCTCAGGTTGATGTTTCACACAAACCACAGACAGGGACGCAAATTGCATTTTTCTCCATACAATATTATTGATTTATTTTCTTTTGATCAATTTATATTTATGACCCCTCAATTATAATATAGTATTCATACAACTACTAAGCTTTAATAATTTATAACATATTTATCACACAAAAGTTTAATAATAATTATTTTTTTTATAAATGATTTACGGTTCGACACTCGGACTTTAATAGAGATACCATACAACATTTGAAGTTTAATAAAGTTAATTCTTTTAAACTAATACTTGTTCTTTTAACGTTTTTATAAGTTTAATTTTTTTTATTTTGCTTATTATTTATTTAACTAGCTAACTTTTAACTCTAGACATGTTATTTAACTGTGTTGTATGTTTATTTTTACCAGCATTTAGATTAAAGCATACATGATCTAAATTAAACCTTCAATCGGTAACAAATTTAATTATTTTTTATTTACCTTATTATAGCTAAATGTAAGCACTATGTTGTAAGAAAGCTTGCATGGTATATAATAACCCATTGATATATTATGTAACAAATACATTCTCGCTAACATCTTCCTGACAAGCCCACCACAAAGCACGGACTACAAAACTAGTTTTAAAACATTTTCAAGTTTAGGACTCCATCCTTGCACATGGATGGTAACGACAATTTTTTTATTAAAAGTTTTGTTGAACAACACATGTTTTTTGTCAAAACATCAAGTGAACATTCTTACAAGAAGAGTGAGAGAAGGATGCACCTTAGTATTATGGATGTTATTGGTGGACCTACATAGAGGTGTAACGGACTCCAATCCTAAAAACAATAATTTCTTGGATTCTTGGGTTAAGCATAACTGCATAAGCAATCAAAATGAAATAAAGCATTGCAATTAGACCTCATACTTAGGCTAGAGGGTGTGGGATAAAGCCCCTAGGAGCTTTATCACGCCACGTCAGCGTCACATCACGTCCACGTTAGACAGGAGGCTTTAAGGTCACTCCCCTTAACTTGCAGGGTGTGGGATAAAACCACCGTAATCATTACCTAATTATTATTTTTTATTTAAATTTAAACTTTATTTAATTTTGATATATTAATTTATAACTCCTAATTTAAATAATAAAAATAAAATGCCATAATTTAAATAAAAAAATACAATGTCATAATTAAAATAAAAAAAATACAATGTCATAATTAAATAGAAAAATACAAAGTCACTCGTCGTCTTCGTTGTCGTTGTCTCCTTCTTGTTCACGATAAAACCATAGGTGCTCGGTCAGATCAGCTCGAAGTTTATGGTGTGTGTTCTTGTCACGTATCTTTGATCGAATAACTTCTTTTTCAACGTATGTTAGTAGTGGGTTCGTCAGTTGATTGCTTTCATCATAACTTTCCCCACAAAACGCTCTACCCGAATCCTCCAATATCATGTTATGGAAAATGATGCACGTATACATGACGTTTCTCATTTTACCTTTTTCAAGTATCCTTGACGGCTGGGCGATGATAGACCATCTCTTTTTTAACACACCGAAAGACCGCTCCATACCTTTTCTTGCTGACTCTTGTTTTTTCTTGAAATACAATCTTTTTTCGTCATCTGGACACGAAAGGGTTTTTACGAACGTCGCCCACTCGGGGTAAATACCGTCTGTGAGATAGTACCCATACTTATACTCTACGTCGTTTGCATAGAATGAAGTATCTGGTGCAACACCATCTATGACATTGTCGAAAAGATTCGAAGACATTAAAACTGCAATGTCATTGTTCGCACCGGCCATGCCAAAGTACGCATGCCAAATCCGTAAATATTGAGAAGCGACCGCTTGTAATATTAGGGTAGGACCATCGTGGTCACCACGATGGTGTTGCTCTTTCCAAGCGGTTGGACATGCCGCCCAATTCCAGTGCGTGCAATCAAGACTACCCAACATCCCAGGAAACCCGTGTATCCGCTGATGGATCTCGTATAAAAGTGGAACGTCAGCAGCGGTTGGCATCCTCAAATATCGTCTCCCGTACAGAAAGATAACACCTAATAAAATAGGGTTAATAAAAAATAATAACAATGTAATTTAAAAATAATAACAATGTAAATTTAAAAAATAATAATAATAACAATAAATAAAAAATACCTTCACATAAATTTTCAAGAGAATAACGACACATTCTTGACGACATCCCTAAATATTCATCACACGCATCACTCGCTGTGCCGTACGGTACTTGCCTAATTGCCGTTGTACACTTTTGTATTCCAGAGAAACCAACTTTGTGACTAGCACTTTCTCTTATGTGAAAAAAGGGAATTCGCCCGCAAGATCATTAGAAATTTTAAGGAAAAGACGACGGCTCATACGAAAACTACGCTTAAACTGGACATCATCGTACAACGGATTTTCACAAAAATAATCTTGTATTAGACGTTCATAAGCACCTAACCGATCTCGTTCAAGAGCCGGTTGTCTGGTACACGATGTAAAGGATTGAGCTTCTTCTCGCAAATAATTAATCGTCTCCTGCGTAATTGCGATAATCATAATTAATCGTCTCCTGCGTAATTGCGATAATCATATCGTCAAGAACACCGTCGGATGAAGAGCTCGATGAATCGGATGACATTTGTAAAAATGATTGGGTAGAATTTATGTGTTTTTTTGTGATTGGTGTATGTTTTAGTTTGTGATTGGTTTGTGTTTTAATTTGGGATATGTTTGTATTTATATTTGAATTAATTTTTTTTTAAATTCGAACGTTGGCCAACGGTTGGATTTGACCAACTTACCTCGATCCTGCTAATTTGACTTCGTTACCATGCTGGCGAAATCACCATGGCGCCCCCTGTTAATTTGCTCGGTATGGGTGGTGGCGTCCCGGGGCGCTATCGGTGGTGAGGTGACAGGGGTAGCGCCCTCTATACCCTCCGGCCTTAGAGCTAACATATATAACCTAACCGAGATATTGTTGAATAAGCCAAACCTCTCTTAATGTCTTTTTGAGCAAGAGCTAAAGTACGTTCGGAAAAAAACTGTTTATCCCTATCAAAGAGATAAAAATAATTATTATATGGGGTATGAGTATGAAAAGGGTTCGGAAAAAAAACTGTTTATCCATATCAAAGAGATAAAAATAATTATTATATGGGGTATGAGTATGAAAAGGGGCCCGTAAAAGAAAAATAATTTAGTGTAACTTGTAGGTAAAAATTCTCGATCGCCCTTAAAAAAATAAATCCTGAGTCACGGATGGTCTTGGTTCTTAGGGCAGGCAGGGTGGGAGGAGAATTCCTCCGTGATGGATTTCTTTATGCGTGGAACGTTAATTCACACCACCCCTACTGTTTTATATCACTCGTGCATTTTATAACTCGTGAAATATATCACGCCGTGAAGAATGGAATATGTGAGGGAATGTGAGGGTTTTTGTTGAGTGTTGTGAGTGATGGACATTTCCACTAAAAAAGGTTGTGAGTAATTGAATAATGGTTGATTACATGCCGAAACTTGATTGGATGTTGTGAGTGATGAGTGATCACCACCCCTCCCTCTTATAACATAAATCATATTATTTGTATTTGGTCAGCTTTTGGGTCAACCAAACAAGCAACTAGCCTAATAGTCCAATTTGAGGTTTGATTTTAAATCCGGCCTCACAAGAAACAAACACAATTCAACCCGAGGGCTACAATAAGATATTTCCATTTATTTCAAGTATACTGTATCGATGACAATTCAAGATGTCAAACTATAAGACAACAAGGATGTGTTTGTCTTGATATCAGTTAAAAAAAATACTACAAAACATGCTCATAAAAATGCAAAAAAAAAAATAATAATAATAAAAAAATGATCATAAAATATGCAAAAAAAGAAAAAAATGCTCATAAAAAATGCAAAAAGAAAAAAAATATATATTTTGAAATAATACTTGTCCAAGTACCGTAGAAGGAAAATGAACATCATAATATACATGAATACATCATATTTATATGTGTGGAAGCCAAGGCAGCAAGTGGCAAACATGGTTATAATTAAAGGGACAAAAAGTAATACACTATCTCACCTTCATATATACATATAAATCCCCCCCCCCCCCCCCCCCCCCTTTATATATTAATTTATTTAATATATACATAACCCTATAAATACCCTTTCACTCCTCAATATCTTACTTGAAACCAAACTTCACACAAAAATGGTCCAAAAACCTCACACCAAATGTATTACTATTTCACCACCCTCCCTCTTCTTCATCCTAATTGGATTCTTGATTGTCTTCACCGGAAAATCAAGACCGCCATTTGCTTGTGACCCAAGTAATAAGGTCACTAAAGACCTCACCTTTTGTCGCGTAAACATACCGATAAAAGATCGAGTTAAAGATTTGCTAGGAAGACTAACTTTGCAAGAAAAAATAAGCCTTTTGGTCAACAATGCAGCCGCGGTACCTCGACTAGGAATTCAAGGGTACGAATGGTGGTCCGAGGCGTTACATGGTGTTTCGGATGTGGGCCCCGGGACGAAGTTTCTTCCAACGTTTCTTGGCGCCACACAGTTTCCTCAAGTTATTACGACGGCTTCGACTTTTAATGACACTTTGTGGGAAGAGATTGGACAGGTTATGTTACGTTTTTTATTTCATTTTTTTAATGGAAGGATATATCATTTCCTTATTAATGTTATTTGGCTGATAGTATTCGAATTATGCCAAACTATAGTGTCAAAATATATGTATAACTTCAATGGGGAACATGACTTGAATATATGTATTTCACTTGTCAAAATAAACTTATGTTTTTTTTCAATTATAAATTAAGTTATATATAAACTAGTGAAGTAAAATTACCCTATTTATGCATATCTATCATATATAATAAAGAAATCTACGAGGGATACGTATGGAGACATCCAATTTTTTTTTTTTTTTTTGTACTTCAGCCTCTCTCTTTCAATTAGTTTATGATAATAATATAGATTTAGGAAAATAGAGAAATTTAAAACTAAAAGTTTTACGGATAATAGGAGTTTCGGAAAACTTTTAGAAAATTTTAAATTTGTCTATTTTCCGAAATCTATACTATTATCATTAATTAATCTAATATATAAAATATAATTAAGTGAAAGAGAGGCGGAAAAATAAAAAATTAGATGTCTCCAGTGGATGACACGTCTCCCCCGTAGATTTCTTTTATTATATAAGATAAAAGATAAATTATATCATATTATATTTATCAAACTGTGTAATGCACGGGATTGTAACCTAATTATATATATATATATAATACACATACCCATCATTTTATAAGTAGTAGTGATGCATAAAAGATTCACACTTAGTGAAAAAAAAAAATCTATCATATTTAAAGTAACCTTTAGGTGGAAGTGCTTATTCCATATGCATTGGGCATTCATCCATCTATATGAACTATATCTATATATTTATATCTAATAAATAACTAACTAACTAGGAACATTATGTATTATAATTCTGTGAGCACAAGTTATTTTTTTCTTATTTAAGCATATTTGTATTTTATCTCTTATTTTTAAAATATATCTTACATCAAAATATTGTTTTATAGTTTCTAAACCTTAATTACTAAATATTTATTATTTCTTTTATTCAATCCATATAAAACATGTGGTTTTAACCTTATTATATGTATATAGTTTTTTTTTTTTCCAAAAGTAGTGTTGGTGGAAAAAATATTTACCAAAATGGTGTTCCTTAAAAAATATTTACTAAAATAGTGTTTTAAAAGTTAGTTGTCTCTCTCTTCATCTCAATAGGAATTTTATTATTTATTTTAATCAACACTTTATTTTCTGAAATCCAACGTAAGACTTCTACTTTATTACTTTTTTTATAATTTTTTTTGTTGTTTCATTGGATCAATATAATAATTTCTTTACTTCAATCAACCCATATAGTTTTTTTATATCTTTGGCCACAGTTTATAACTCTTCTCTTTTTATTATTATTTTTTCAATGAACTCATGTTTTTTTATAAATAAGAATCTAAATATATTAAATAGTGAAATAAAACATCATAATTTTATTCGTTGCCCATCTTTAAAAATGATCTTTTTAAAAATTTCAACTATTTGATAGAAAAAAAAACTTTTTTCAGGCTTATCTAGTTTAATATGGTATTTCTTTATTGTCAATTAAATTAAAAAAAAATATAATATATTTTTGAACAATTAATCTACTTAAAGTCATATCAATTTGTACAAAACAAACACCAATTTTATTTTTATTCAAACATTTTTTATAATAACATACTTTTTCCACCAACACTGAAAAAAACTTAATATATACACATAAAATGTCTTGCATCATTTTTGGTGTTAGTGCTACTGTGGTCACACTCACAAGTCAAAAGTCACGGGATAACCAAATTCTGCAGGCAGTGTCACAGACTCACAGGATAAACAAATTTTACTGCCATGAAAACAGGGCCTGTTTTTTTATGGACAAATATGTTTTTTAATTGTACCTTTACTTGAAATAAATAATAGAAGGGCTTTCTTGCATACTTATTTAACTAAGAGGTTGAATTGTACTTAAAGCCCATACTTTTTATATGCTACTAGTCGTTTACCCGCGCGATGCAGCGGGAAACATATCACTTAGGTTGGTGAGTTTAGGGCTATGTATGGGGCGGTTCGGTTTTGAGCCATAACCAAAACCAAATTCGCGATGAAACGGAAAACACAACACTTGTTAGTAATTCTAAGGGTGAAACTTTGCAATATGATACTCGTTTTTTGTTAGTTTATTGATAGTCTCTTTTATACAATGCGGAACTTGTGGCGGCGACAATTTATAATGCAGAACTTGTTTCCTGTTAGTTTATTAATCCTGTCGTGATATATTGTATAGTACGTCTATTAGTTTTCTTATTCGTAGAAGCGATCTGGTCTATCTATGCCATAAGCCTGATACCTCTCAGCTAAATAATAATTTGACTAATTTGACATTAAAATTATCAACTATCTCTAGAAAATGATGTCGAATATCGTGAGGCCTTAAGGCCCTCTGAAGAAAGATACAGGAAATATAATTCGGTGTCCGACTCTATTGAGAACCTCACCAGCATTATTGATGCAGTCCACAAAGTTGTAAATGTGGCATCAAACTTTATGTAAAAATCTACATCAAACTTTTAAATATGAAAATTTTGTTCACGGTATTGAGTTTTATGGATAAACCCAATCTATAATCATCGATTAAACAAGATTCTTTTTACATTTTTAATGGTAGGTAATCAACTTCTTGAGGTTCTAAAACACCCTAATTAACACATGACCAAAAAACTTATATTCTATAAGAGCTTTATTCCAAGCTTAAAAAATGGTAGGTAATCAATCATATTCTACAAACTACATGTACATCTTACTAAATTAAGTTTGTAAAAGATGATGTTAAAACATAAGGCTCGTCAGCAAGGGGCCCACATTGACCAGCCAAGTCATGAATGTCCCTCACGATGTCAAACACGTCCTCTGGTTGAGCCAACTTGAGACTGTTTTAAGACATTTTCTTGAGCTTGTCTGAGTTGGTGCTGAACCATCCAGCCTGCTTCTTTTGGGTTTCAGGTGAACACACCCGTACCATCGCCCACCACGTACCAACCTGTTATAACAAAGATGGTGTCAAAACAAAGATGGTTAATGGTTATCCAGAACAAAGATGTGTAAGCCAATCTGAAGCGATAAAGACATGCGTAGAATGTTGTACCTTAGGGTGACAGACTGACAGTAGTCTTTTGTGCCATCAAATATGAGTAAATCAAGTTCTTCGAACTCCTTTTTCACATGAGCCTTGAACCATGTCAAAACAGGCCCTAAAATAACCTTAAAACCATCAATATGTAATTGGAATAAAGCTTAACAAACATGATCATCTTACCAGAGATTGTTAGTCAGTTGTTCCTACCAAAACACCACCGACCAGCCTGTGAATCATCTTGCGCCAACATTGCACCCATATTAATCTACTGCAACCCTTTGAAATAAAGTGCTTGTCAAATTCAGCAAACGGTTTGTAACACCCGTAAATAACTAAAACATGATGAAAAAAATGTCAATGAAAAATAAAATACTCATATCGCCGGCGCCTTGTCCACCCTAACCGACCACTAAACGTCATTGTGGCACCGGTGATGGCATTATCACAACTGAGATTTGAGATCTCATCAACAAGATTGGCTTAATGAGGTTTTGGGGTTTCTTGTTTTTTTTTTCAATAAAAAGGATAAGCCGATCATTTTAAAACCTATGTTTAACATCAACCAGTGTTAACGACCAAATCCAACACCTTTGAGACCAAAAATTTCTAATACTTAAATATCAAATCCAAAACTTAGGCAAAACATACAGGCCATCTGATTATGGTTTTTCAACACTTAATATGTTGCTTACCAAAACAAGAGGATTATCGTTATCGTTATTATTATTATTATAAAAAGTTTTATATAAGTGGCTTAGGAGTTGTATAAATAATTAGCATGTTAATTATGTATAATGTAGGTATTGACATGTTCCCTTTATAGCTATTGTTTTTATTTGACCCGTTTGAGATATACATAACCCGAATCAACTTGTTCATATGCAAAAAATTGCCAAATCTAGAAAATGACTAACCTTCTAGCATGCTGAAAATATGTATGGAGCATTGTCAATGTAATAGGTATCTGTCTTTTCAGGATAGCTCAAGTCATCAATGCTAGATATAGTCATATAACCGTCAATAGTTGCAACAAATTAGGAAATCAGTTATACATATAATCAGTTATTCATCTTTTCCGGCAATCAGTTATTCATCTTTTCCGGTTAGGTTTATTAGTTAAATGTAAGTTAGACGCGCGCGCGCGCGCCGGGGGGGGGGGGGGGGGCGGCTTAAAGGGTGTAGGTTGACCAACCTGCCACATTTTGACTATTTAACCATCCCGCCTGTTTTGACACTTGGAATGTAAAAAAAAAAGTTACGCGAATGACCACTGCCCACATATCCGCGGTGAGTAAAGATTGAATAGTGTAGCTCCACTCGCCTGCAAAAATTAAATCATTGTTTCATGAGATTATACATCAGTTATTAACATTTTTTCTCTCTTCTCTCTATACCTCGAGAAACAAACCTGCAGAACAAGAGGGTCAACGAAGTGAACATAAAGCCTGATATCCCGAAATCAGCAAAGATTAATATCTGAAATATGAAACCTTGAACAAAATTATGTAAATTTAGTTTGGTCTGGTTTTTCAGTTGTTACAAATTTAAACATCAAAAAAAGTAAAACAAAATATTACAAAACAATATTCACTTACAACTTCTGCAGACCAAGATATCGATTTGAGAGTCTTGAACTCAAATATGAAAATTACTCCATCCTACAAGCTAAGTGAATGTTGGGTAAATTTTAGATGGGGAACTACAAGATTCAAGCTGATACACTAAAAGATCATGCTTCAACTGCAACTGTTCTTAGTTTGTTCTAATGAAACTACAAAATGATTGTGCAAAAAATGAGCCAACACAGACGCCTAGTTCTACTATAACCTACCTGTGCAAAAAAAAAAAAAAAAGAGGAAAAAGGCAGAATACAATTGAGGAATTAGAAACACACTTGAAGAATATTCTACATTTATCACAATGGATTCAAATCGATTGAAGAATTCCATTTATCACCCAGTTTACTTGGGTGTTTAAGTGAGTGGACACGAATGTAATCAGAAATTAAGTGAAGTAATTAAGTTTGCATAATGCAGAAAATAAACGGCAGTCAGTCTGGTAGAAGATAAACTCAGGTGCAAAGGTCAAGAGTCATCAGTAGCAGAGGTATAGTCCCATATGAGGGCAGCGCTATCCTTGGACCACCTCACAGTCACGATTCGACCGTGTATACGCTCCTAGGACAAATAAATATATAGTTTTCTTAAAGTAATATATGAAGATGCAAGGAAAGACTGCAGTGGAATTAATTACGTACCCACTGATCCATCGTCTGGATTGAAGTCAGAGCAGTGTCATAGTCTGCAAAAGTAACAAAGCCAAAACCTCTACACTTGCCAGTTTTTCTATCCACCACTGCTTTAGCTGTGAGAGAGAATGCAACTTTGGTTTAGGATGTAAGCCATTCATATGTAACAAAATCGATATATACCTTCACAGACTTCCCCATGTACGCTAAAAGCTTCTCGCAAGGTGGTATCATCTGTAGCCCTTCCCAGTCCTGCATGCAAGCAGAGTCAATCAATGTGAATACAAACAAACACAAGATGATGATGATGATGATCCTAGAGGAGTTTTATCATCTACCTCCCACAACGTCTCATTGCCACTGACAGTTCGTTATTCTGCCTCAGTATACGTACATGACCACCTCTGCTCAACATCACCATCCCTAAATCAAGTTTAAAAAAAAATTAACATGCTGAGATGAAACTTTCCGAAGCTATAATAACAATAATAATCCACACACAGCTGTGCTCTTTCTTTTGTTATTCAATTCAATTACATTACAGTTCTGTTTGTACTAAACATACTAATATCTAGTAATTTTAACTAACTTTAGTTAAATCAAACAATTTTCCGGTTCACCCCTTTAACAAGTATTATTCTTTATATCCTAAAGAACCAATGGCATTTGATGTCACTCATCTAGGCTTACAAATTTGGGGAAAACTAATAAAGATTGAAACTTTATGTCAAAATTGAAGAAAATATACAAAACCCAGATCAAGATTACAAAACCCAGATGAAATCAGGCAACTTTAGTTCAAATCTAAAGAGGGTTTTGATGAATCCGTACCTATTTTGCTGTAGAACAAGAAAATCTGAAGAAAAAAAAAAGATTCTTTTTTTCCCTCAAGTTTAGAGTGAATACATACGAATTTTGTAACTATAATTAATAATAATTTAAACGGGACCATGTACAGAAATTAAACCTAACCTCTATGGAAGATGCATACCTTCATACTACTAAACAATAGCTCGATCTTGAACTCTTCTCTAACCGTTACCTGTTCTTTAAACCGTCACCTACAAAAAAAAAACAAAGATCCATCTTAAAAACACAAACGAATGTAAATGAAATCCAGTGATTCAAAATCGTGTTCAGAATCAAAAGAACGGTGTCACTTGGGAACCAGAGAAGGGAAGAACCGGAACCCTAACAGCCACCGTCATCGTCGATCTTCAAAGGTTCCAGCACATCTGTTCCGTTGCCAACCAGAGAAGAGGAAGAAAAAGGAACGAAGATAGATTGAAAGATTGATTTAGGGTTTCTGAATCGTACGACAGAAGGAAGAACACAGAGGCTACCTTCTCTCTCATCTCTGCAAATGAAAAATGAAAAGAAGGTGTATGGAGAATTGGGTATGAGCGGGAGTTCAAAATGAATGCAAATTTTGGACGGTGCAGATCACCATTTGTGTGGTGTACTTCTATAAAAATGAACGGTGCAGATCGCAATCCGTGTGATATCTCAAGTGCAATCCGTGTGATGTGTTTCTTTGAAGGGCAAAATTGAAATTGTAAATTATATTGTGCTTTAGAGGGCTGTACAACATGCTTTAGGGGTGTTTTAAGGAAATTTTTTTGGACTTTAAGAAGTCCTTCTAATATGTATTATAAAGTAGTATAGATATGGGCCGGCTCGTGGGGTCTCTTTTGCTATTATAAGTTATAACCCCATCCAACAAAAACACCTTTTTATTGTTTAAATATATATATATATATAGGGTAGGGATCCTACGAGAAGTCCACCCTATTTGAGAAACTTGAGAAGCAATCTGGACCACACATTTTCCCTAAGCAAAAAATGCAAAAAAAAGGTGAAAAAAATGCAAATTTTTTTTTTTTGAAAAATCGCAGCTTTTTCTTTAAGGATTAAAAAAAAAAAAAAATTTAAAATTTTTTTTTTTTAATTTTTTTTTTTTTTTGGATTTATACACATGTGTATATTGTTAATCTTTTAACTATACATATATGTATATTGTCAATTATACATATATGTATATACATGTTTAAAATTGAAAAAATGTGTATATTGTTAATCTTAAACCATAAACACTAAAGCTAAACCTTAATGCTAAACCCTAAAGTTAAACCCTAAAGCTAAACCCTAATGCTAAACCCTAATTCTAAACCCTAAAGCTAAACCTTAATGCTAAACCCAAAAGCTAAAACTAAATACTAAAGCTAAACCCTTAATGCTAAACCCTAATACAAACCCTAAAGATAAAGCTAAACCCAAAAGTTAAAGCTAAACCCAAAAGCTAAACCCTAATGCTAAACCCCAAATACTATTGCTAAACCCTAATGTTAAACCCTAAAGCTAAACCCTAAACCATAAAGTTAAACCCTAATGCTAAACCCTAAATACTAATACTAAACCCTAACTAACACTTATTTTTCAATTTTAAACATGTATATACATATATGTATAATTGACAATATACACATATGTATAGTTAAAAGATTAACAATATACGCATGTGTATAAATCCAAAAAAAATAAATAAATAAATAAATAAAATTTAATTCTTAAAGAAAAAGCTGCGATTTTTCAAAAAAAAAAAAAAATTTGCATTTTTTCACCTTTTTTTTTGCATTTTTTTGCTTAGGGAAAATGTGTGGTCCAGAATGCTTCTCAAGTTTCTCATTTAGCCTACTACTCACATGATCCTTATCCTATATATATATATCAATTATTCAAGATGACTAATTTTATCATTACAATTAAATTTAGTGTACTTTATATGATAATATATTATAAGTTGTGTATTTTTTTAAATATGGTTTAAAATTTTAGGTGGTATCGAATGAAGCACGAGCTATGTACAACGGAGGAATGGCGGGCCTAACATTTTGGAGCCCGAATGTGAACATTTTTCGTGATCCAAGGTGGGGTCGTGGTCAAGAAACGCCAGGAGAAGATCCAGCACTAGCCGCTCGGTACGCGGTTAGATATGTTAAAGGACTTCAAGGCAATGTGGGTAATAGACTTAAGGTAGCCGCGTGTTGCAAACACTACACCGCGTATGATCTTGATAGTTGGCATGGCTATAATCGACATAGCTTTAACGCTAAGGTAGTTATTTAGAATTGTTATTAGTATTACTCTAATTATAATTGTAACACTTGTTCAAAAAGACATTTTTGTTTTTATGCAGGTGAGTAAACAAGATTTAGAGGACACATATAACGTACCATTCAAGGCTTGTGTTTTAGAAGGTAAAGTTGCAAGTGTGATGTGTTCATACAATCAAGTCAATGGAAAGCCTACTTGTGCCGATTCGAATCTCCTCAAGAACACAATACGCGGGTCTTGGCGCCTCAACGGGTAAGATTTAGATAGTGAGTTTGCAATATAATGAATCATTCGTTCGGTTTCTTGGATTATCTCTAATTATTTATCTTAAAAAAGATACATCGTGTCGGATTGTGATTCGGTTGGAGTTATGTATACCGATCAACATTACACGGCTACACCAGAAGATGCGACCGCAGAGAGCATCAAAGCAGGTTTGTATCAAATTGTTTAACATGTTTAATTATGTTTTGTTTTATGTTGTGGGTTCTATTTATATGACTTTGTTTATTTTTCTAGGGCTTGATTTGGATTGTGGCCCGTCTTTAGCGGTGTATACTGAGGGGGCGATAAAACAAGGGAAATTAAAAGAGGTTGACGTCGATGGGGCCTTGGCAAACACCATTGGTGTTCAGATGCGTTTGGGTATGTTTGACGGGCCAAAACAACCATATGCAAACTTAGGAATACATGATGTGTGCTTAATGTCGAGTAACCAACTTGCACTAGAAGCGGCCCGTCAAGGGATCGTTCTGCTAGAAAACCGTGGGCGAGGCCCACCTTTATCAACAGTGCGACATCGTACCGTTGCTGTTATTGGGCCCAATTCTGATGTCACTGTCACCATGATCGGCAACTATGCTGGTACGTATTATAAACGTTGGTTTTCTTTGAAAGAAAAAATCTAATATGTTTGGATACATTAGGAATCGCTTGTGGGTATACAACACCATTACAAGGCATAGCAAGATACGTTAAGACGATCCATCAAGTAGGATGTAGTGATGTGAGTTGCAAAGGGAACCAGTTAATTGGGCCGGCCGAAAAGGCAGCCCAACAAGCCGATGCAACCGTGTTAGTTATGGGCCTTGATCAATCTATTGAAGCTGAAGAAAGGGACCGGGCCAACATACTATTGCCTGGACATCAACAAGAGCTAATATCTAGAGTTGCAAAGTCTTCAAGAGGCCCATGTGTACTCGTCATTATGTCCGGTGGCCCACTTGACATCACTTTTGCAAAAAGAGACCCTCGTATTTTGGCTATAATTTGGGCCGGGTATCCGGGTCAAGCCGGTGGAACTGCTATTGCTGATGTCTTGTTTGGAACAACCAATCCAGGTTCTAGAAATAAATAGATTTAAAAATTTTCACAAAACCAATAGGTTACATATGCTATTGGGCCTCTCAAAGCACAGTAGGCCTTAATAAGGTACTAACTTCATTTTTTTTAATTTTTAGGAGGAAAGCTGCCTATGACATGGTACCCACAAGAGTACTTGGCTAAAGTACCAATGACGAATATGGGAATGCGGGCCGACCCATCCCACAACTACCCCGGTCGGACCTACCGTTTCTACAAAGGCCCCGTTGTCTATCCGTTTGGACACGGTCTAAGTTACACAACTTTCCATCATTCCATAGCTCAAGCCCCAACATCCCTTTCGGTTCCCATGCTACCAATCCACCTCGAAAACAACAACGCAACGACTCTAACCAACGGGGTGCGCATATCACACACGAAATGCTCGACCCTCTTAACAACCCTACACATCAATGTGAAGAATACGGGAACCATTGATGGGACTCACACCATGATGGTGTTCTCGAGCCCGCCAGAAGGTAAATGGGCCACAAACAAGCAACTGGTGGGCTTTCAGAAGGTCCATGTGGTGGCTGGTGGGCTTCAAAGGGTTGCACTTGATCTTCATGTATGCAAACATTTGAGTGTGGTTGACCAATTTGGGATTCGAAGGGTTCCAATGGGTGAACACACACTTCACATTGGTGACATCAAACATTTTTTAACCATTAAACCAACAATTGAAGAAATCAAGTATTGATATTGATATTTTCTAATTAAACTTTTAACTATTTAAAGTTGGGAATTCTACCCTCCTTTTACCCTAGAGTAAAAACAGAAACTATAAATGGGGTGTTATGTACAACCCATTAAACCGATTCAATGAATTAAAATAGTTTGGTAATGCTTTAGGCCTTTGTCATTGTCAGTCTTGATATAATGTTTGAGCATTAATTGAATTTTCATATGACAATTACATGTTAATCATTGGCATATTATAAATATTTTTCTTTCATTGAGAGTTCAAATTCTCATCACCGACATATTATTATCTAAAACCAGGGGTGTAACGATCCGATTTGAGCCGAGCTTGACCTTGTTTTATTTCGAGTTTGGCTTGTTTAGTTTACGAGAATCCGAACTTATCTCTATCACGGGCTCACTAGCTTACTATTTAGTAAATACTTAATTATTATTTTATTTATGTACAAATATTTTTATATATATATAAGCACACACATAATAATATATATGGTAGGCTGGTAGCTTGGATGACAACTCGGTTTTTGAAAAATATTATATCGAGACGTAGATAAAAACTGGCATGTCGCAACGATATAGTCAAATTATATAAATCATTGTATCATAAAATCACAAAAAAATATGTTTAAGATCAACAAAAATATGAAAATAATCAAAACTTAAAAATAAACACTATTAAATAAATCTTAAAGTAGTATTCATATTCATGGATGCTTGCTCTCTCTCTCTCTCTCTCTCTATATATATATATATATATATACACACACTATGCTACATTATAATACATCTCTCAAGGACCTCTCAAAATTTAGGTTTTACAAGTATGATTGTTTAGAGTACAACACATAATGTGTATAGTAGCTGCTTTTTGAAGGCAAATATGTCTTTTGAACAATACTTATACTTTACCCTTATAACTTACAAGTTCCCCCTTATCTTTACCCACATATTTCTTAGTTTTATTTTTCTTCGTCTTTCTCTTATATCTTTGAATATATTATGCATTAAAGATCCAAACATACCGCTAAACATGGTTATTTTTGTTGATTTGTCGATGTAAATTTTATTCGATATCGTGATGCAGAGTATAATGTACAAGTTATTCATGGGTTAATGTACAAATCTTTCAATACTCAAATTAGTTACAAAACCATTATGATTTCAATTCAAAATTTTGGAAGCAGGTTAGTGGGCTGGGGTAGTTACACGAAGATTTCTGGTAACTTCAAGATTTGAAAAGTGGGATAGTTACACATAGATTTTTAATAAGTTTGAAAATTTTCATATATTTTAAAGTAAATAATTAGAAACCATCCATGTCCTCTTATTTTCATCTTTATTAGTCAAATATTTATATTAGCCCACATACTTCCTACTTTTAAGTTTTGTAGTAGGATTTTCTAAAATCTCTTACTTTTGTATCTATCCTACTTTTGATTCATTTGTATCGCATAGCTTTAGAAAATCTCTACGTGTGGCTTACAATCAATATTGATTCATAACAAGTAGCTTTAGAAAATCTCTACTATCACCAAATTCACATTTTTCTTCCATTTCCTTATCAACCAAACACCAAATGTACCAAATCTGCATTGCCATAAACGTAATTTGAAGATCAGCGCCAAAAGCTACAAAATATGTGAATCGAAACACTAAAAATCGAAAATTGAAGCGAAACAATTTATATCTATTGAAGCAAAATAGTTGAAGATACAAATGCATGACACGAACATCTAATATTATTTTATGAAATATATATTTTTATAAAGCAATATGGATGTTGTAATCTTCGTTTTAGATGCGAAGATAGTATATTTGAGTTTTAATTAAACAAATGAATAATGATGTTACTTTGGTTTTTATTTATTCCGTCATTACTAAGTTATTTTCATCACAAAAATTATTATCTTTTTATGCAATAAATTTTAGTATTTATAAAAGTAAATAAATAAAAAATGATCCTCTTACGTCTCGCATTAGATAACACATTTATCACAATATTACATATAGTAATTCAATTTAGCTAAGAAATAGCAATATCCTTTCTATTTTTTATCAATGCATTAAACTTTTGTGGTGTCATATTACATTAAAACTACTGTAGCTTTGATTGATAATGAATATGCATTTCAATGTTGACTATTTTTCATGTTAAAAATTCATAACATTACTACCATTTCAATGACTTACATTAAGTTGTGTGTATTTTACACACATACATTTATTCATATGTTTAATTTTTTGCTAGATTTTTTAGTAAAAATTAATTTTCTGTTGGTTATTTGTTTCATGTGAACGATATAAACTGCGAGTTGGGCTGATGGAATAAAACAACGAGTTAGGCCGTGATTAGTCTTGGAGAAATTCTTGAAGTCTGTTGTTCTCATGGGCTTTTAAGACTCGGTGACTTGCTGATATAAGAGGAAGGTTCCAGATATTTTTGATTATTCATTTGCTCAAAAGTGTTATCTCTCTTCCTGTTGGCGATTAGGGTTTCAAAGCATTGTGTAAACACAGATTCATCTTGAATCTGTGTGATTAGTGTTTTCATCCGTTAGTCGTGAGAAGATTATCACATTGATAATCTTTTAGGAGTAGTTGAGAGATTGTTTGTGAGTGTTTCTCTTTGTAATCAGATCTGATCTTTCTGTTGGGTTATAATACAACTTGGTTTGGGTATTGTGTTGATTCGTGAAGATCTGTGTTTACCTCCATGTTTTACAACATGGTATCAGAGCTAGAGGGCTCGTGGGATCTGTTCTTCGTTCTTCTGTCTTCGTTGATTCCGCTGTGTTACTAGGTTTTCGTTTGTGGGGTAATTTCTTGAAGATTTGTGTACTGGAGATAAAGAACCTGGGTAGTACTTGTATCTGCCGGTTCCGATCTGAGAAGTCCCTTTCCGGTGCTCTTGATGGTTTATCGAGGTGAAGAATCTCGTTGGTCTTTACAACCATAGAAGGTTGTGAGGCAAACCAACAGATTATTGTTGCTCGTTGTTTTTTTTTTTCTCGATCAGATCTTTGTAACCCTAGAAGGTTACAGGATCGATCTTGCTTGGAGCGCTACTCTGTGAGTTTGTTCCGATCTATTTTCTCCTTTATTTTTGTTTGTATTGATATTTGTATAGTTGTTGATGCCGGGGTAGTGAGGACCGGTTATTGATATTGGGCATACAAAGAGGGTTCACTCTGTGGGTCTGTGTTTGTTTGAGTATTGATTGTCTTCTTGTGGTTGTGTTCAATACTTGATCTCTTGTACCTGATTAGTGATGTGTTTACTAGGGTTGGCCTCTGTGCAAAGACTTGGGTAGGCACCTTTAGTGACGAACCTACCATCTGGCCCCTGGCACAGATCTGCCGTTGTGGTTTTGTTTTGTTTTTTTTTTAACTGAGTCTATTTCTTGTTATATTTGTTTGTATCTGCTTTTTTTTGGTTTTACGTTTCTGTGCTCTTTGGTGTTAACTGTTGTGACAATTTGTTTTCTTTCCTTGAATGCTTGTTGCTAACTGTTTTGTGTGTTGTATTGTCTGATTGCTAGTTAGTAAGTAATGAATGAACCATAGGCTACTCAGATTAGCAAGCTGGATGTTAGTAATCCATTATATTTGCATGCTAGTGATACTGTGAATTTAACTATAACTAGTATAAAGTTAAAGGGAACTGAAAATTATAGGGTATGGGCTAATGCAATAATATTGGCACTTAGGGTTAAAAACAAGTATGGTTTCATTGATGGGACTTGTGTTAAATCTGAAACTGATGAAGTGCTTGCAGCCTAGTGGGTTAGATGTAATTCAGTAGTTTTAACTTGGATGTTGAATTCAATTTCAGAAGAGTTATACTTAGGCCACGTTTATTCTAGTTTAGCATCTGAGGTTTGGAAGGAATTAAAAGAAACGTATGATAAAGTTGACGGTTCTATTGTGTTTAGTCTTTATCAGAAAATTAACTGTTTTAATCAAGGTGGTTTGAGTGTGTCTGAATATTACCATAAACTTAATATAATGTGGAAACAATTGGATGAAATTTTGCAACTACCTTCTTGTTCCTGTCAAGCATCCACATCTTTTAATAACTTTAATCAAATGATTAAACTAATGCAATTTTTAATGGGATTGGACAATGTTTATCAAAGTGTAAGAACTAGTTTGTTGACAAAAGAAACGTTGCCTACTGTCAAAGAGGCATTTGCCATAGTTTCTAGGGAGGAATCCCATAGAAATTCTGGAAATGACAAGAAGGGTCAAACAATTGGTTTTGCGTCTAAGATAAATCAAAGTGGTTTCACTAAAAAAGGAAATAAAGGTTCAAATAAGTCTTTAAAGTGTACCAATTGTAATAAGGTTGGCCATTATGTAGACAAATGTTTTGAAATTATTGGATATCCCTCTTGGATGAAACCAAGAGGGGGACAGGGAAAGAGGGCAACTGTAACTAATAACAGTTGTGTTTCTGAAACTAGTGTACCTCCGTCTTTAACTGCTGAACAAGTATCTAGGTTGCTAAGTTTGTTATCAGATAAAAGTAATGAAGTTGGTGCTGCTCAGACTCACAATGTCTCAGGTAGTTCTACTAGTTTCTTTTGTGCTAATATGTTTTACAAGCCTATTTATTGTTTTGCAAATTTGTTTGGTAGCGGGAAGGGTTCTGGTTGGATAATAGATTCAGGCGCAAACCAACACATGGTTAAAGATAGTGATTTGTTAACTGAGTCAGTAGATGTTTCTAACTTAAATATAAGAGTTAAACACCCAAATGGAACTGATGCATTAGTAACTAAAATTGGCAGTTTGAAACTTACAAACGGTGTTGTTTT
This sequence comes from Helianthus tuberosus, assembly GCA_030545235.1. Taxonomy (NCBI): domain Eukaryota; kingdom Viridiplantae; phylum Streptophyta; class Magnoliopsida; order Asterales; family Asteraceae; genus Helianthus; species Helianthus tuberosus. The sequence continues at coordinate 39,874,220 of CM060360.1, read as the reverse complement.
GCAAGATGTGTTTGTTGTTCCTACTTATTGTATTAACTTGATTTTTGTTCATAAATTGGCTAAAGATAATAAACTATCTGTTAGTTTTGATGAACATTCTTGTTACATTCAGGACTTATTAACAAAGAAAACCCTGGTGACTGGTAGACAGTTTGATGGTCTATACTTTTGTGGAAATTCATGTACTTCTATTAAGGTGTGTAGTAATAATAGTAATGTTTTTAATTTGTGGTATGCTAGATTAGGACATCCTTCGGATCAAGCTATTAGACCTGTACATGATAAGTTGAATATTAAAGTAATTGAACATAATATTCCTTGTGAGATATGTCATAAAGCAAAGCAACATAGAGAACCATTCCCATTGAGTGATCATAAAACTACCTGTTTAGGTGAATTGGTTCATCTTGATGTTTGGGGACCATATAGGGTGGTTAGTAAAGAAGGGTTTAAATATTTTCTCACTATAGTTGATGATTACTCAAGGGCAGTGTGGATTTGTTTGATGAAAGATAAGTCTGAAGTATTTGAATGTTTTCAAACGTTTGTAAACATTGTTAAAACTCAGTTTAAAAAGAGTATTAAATGTGTGAGAAGTGATAATGGTTTAGAGTTTGTTAATAATAGAATGAAAGATTTTTGTAAAAACAATGGTATCATTCATCAAACAAGTATTGCCTATACCCCGCAACAGAATGGTGTGGCGGAAAGAAAACATAGACGCCTTCTTAATGTTGCTCGTGCTTTATTGTATCAAAGTAACTTACCTGTTAGGTTTTGGGATGAATGTGTTCTAACCGCTGCTTATTTAATAAATAGGACTCCTGCTTTTGTGCTAGATGGAAAAACGCCATATGAAATGTTGTATAATTTTGAACCCTTTCTTGAACATTTAAGGTTGTTTGGGTGTCTTTGTTTTTGTACTGTTTTAAATGAGTCAAATAAATTAAGTAGTAGGGCCGAGAAATGTGTGTTTATAGGATATTCAAATGAAAAAAAAGGGGTATAAGGTGTTTAGTCTGGATAGTAAAACTGTGTTTTATTCCAGGGATGTGAAATTTTATGAAAATGTGTTTCCTTTTAAAGAAAAATCTGTTTTTGATTCATTTAATATAAACATACATTTTGAAGTTAATACACTTAATTTTTTTGACCTGTATGATAACCTTGACACTCAACAATCAGGAAAACCCGATGATGAGGAAAGGGATAAGTCTACTGATATACCTTTACCACATCAGTCTCAGTAATCAAAGACTCAAACTGTCCCTTCTAGAGGCATGGCTGTTTCTCAGCAGCCTAGAGGTAGTGATAGTGAGTCTGATAGGGTTGAGGGTGTGAGTGAAAGTAGTGTAGAAAACATAAATTCTGAGGGGACAACTTCTGAGTTAAGTGTTTAGGTTAAACCTAGGAAATCTAGTAGAAACTCTAACATGCCTAAGAAGTTCAACGACTATGTTGTTGAAAGTAAAGTAAAGTATGGAATTGAAAAAGTAGTAAACTATTCCAACTTGTCTATAGAAAACAAATGTTTTGCTACCAGTTTAAATAAAGCTGGTGAGCCGAAGTCATTTTAAGAGGCTGTCAAAGATCCCAATTGGGTATCTGCCATGAATAATGAAATTGAAGCTCTCAATAGGAATGGGACCTGGGATCTTATAGATTTACCTAAGGGCAGAAGCCTGGTAGGTTGTAAATGGATCTACAAGATCAAATATAAGTCCTCCAGTGAGATTGAGAGATTTAAGGCTAGACTGGTTGCAAAGGGATACAGTCAGAAAGAGGGAGTAGATTTTGATGAAACATTTGCACCGGTTGTGAAAATGGTTACTGTTAGGTGTGTTCTTTCACTTGCTGTTAACTTTGATTGGAATTTGTATCAACTAGACATAAATAATGCGTTTTTGTATGGTGAATTACATGAAGACGTGTACATGTCTTTACCTGAAGGGTATTTTTCTAAGGATGAGTCTAGAGTGTGCAAGTTAAAAAGGTCTCTTTATGGGTTAAAACAAGCACCGAGAATGTGGAATGAAAAACTTGTAAAAGTATTACTTGACTTTGGATTTGTTCAAAGTATGTGTGATTATTCTTTGTTTGTTAAACGTAAAGGTGATGTTGTGGTTATTTTGTTAGTTTATGTTGACGACATTGTTTTACCTGGTAATAGTATAAGTGAAATAAACAATGTAAAAGATGCAATAAGAACAAACTTTATGATAAAGGACTTGGGTGAATTAAAGTATTTTTTGGGAATAGAAGTGTTAAAAGGTAATATCAGCCTGTGTTTGTCACAAAGAAAGTATTGCATGGAGTTGTTAAATAAGTATGGTATGTTAGGGTGTAAACCTGTTAACTGTCCTATAGAGCAAAACCATGTTGTGACTAACATTTGTAAAGAAAAATGTCGGTTGTTGTCTAATATAACTTATTATCAAAAGTTAGTCGGTAAGCTGATTTATTTGTCTCATACAAGACCTGACATTGCTTACAGTGTGCATTTTTTAGTCAACATATGCACAGTCCTACTGGTGGACATTTAGAGATTGCTTATAAATTACTAAGGTACTTAAATAAGTCACCTGGTAATGGAGTTATGTTCAGGAAAAGTGAAAGTTGTGAACTAATGTCACACCCCGACCGCGTAAAACAACAAAGCGCGGCGGAAACATCGGGGCGTGTTGCAACAGAATTAATGTTTCATAACCATGGATACCAAAAAGTGTTTCGTTTTATTAAACATTGAATAATTACATCGTCTTGAAATCTAAATACACTATTTAAACATAGTCTATCATTGTTATTGAGTCACTAAGGCCTTGTCCAGTCCTATGTGAGCATGCATCTTATCAATCGATATCATTCAACAATACCTGAAACATATGTGAAAACGAGGTCAGCAAAGAAATGCTGGCGAGTACATAGGTTTTGTAGGAGTGTCGAAATCATGGCTAGTTTAGACGTTGCAATACTTTATTTAAAAACCTTGTTTTGAAAAGAGTATAATATTGCAACTTAATTAACCAACTCAAATCAAGCGGGTTATAATTTGTAAAACCTCGTAGCCATGACTCTTAACCCAAAAACATTTGTTTTAGTAAATTATTTGAAAAACAATGATAAGTTCAGGTGATATGTATAAATAAGAGAATAATGCATGATTAAATGAATAACCATGTAAAATGAGTTTGTATAAGATAAGTTGTTTGTAAATAAATGTCTTGTGAAAAGTATGTTACTTGTATAAAATGTTCTATGTCTCAAACTGAAATGATTCAAATAACGCTACAATATGTAATACCATACAAACACTTATATATAGGAAGTACCAGCGGCGTATCCACCATGCTTGTATCATATTCCACACGCATTGTTACTTAATCACTTAATCCAAACCAAACCACCAAAGTAATGTTCATGCCCAAATGTAAATCATGTAATATGTATAACCAAAATAATATCGTATATCGCTTTGAAGCCAATCGTTTACCCAATCGTTAAAACATCGTGTGAAACCCAATCGTTACCCAATCGTTAAAACATCGTGTGAAACCCAATCGTTACCCAATCGTTAAAACATCGTGTGAAAACCAATCGTAAATCGTTTAATTCGTTTTAGGTCGTGAAACTACTTATAAGATCGTCTCGCTAATAACATTCAAACCTTCGTGACTTTCATCGCTTCTCGTTTTCGTCGCTTCTCGTTTTCGTCGCTTCTCGTTTTCGTATTAACAAACCTCCATAGGGTAAGTTAATAATTACAGATTCAGTCGCTACCTACCATACCCACACATAACCACGGGTGTAGTAAATAACGGGATTTGTCAGATCCTATGGTACCATAACCTAATACTGGTCGGCTTGATCATTGCTAATGAATGTCATTTGTTATGTAACTACAACCAACAAGTTTGTTCACTTTATCGAAATCGTTATTAGTTTTGTATAAATCGTTTTAATTGTTTTTGAACCCATCGTTATAACATCGAAAACATTTAGCACATATGAGTCACCCCAAAACAGTTGAAAACAGTAAAAGAGGGGAATAATGTACTCGCCTGATAATGCTTGGAGGTCTTGAACAACAACCAAACAAAGCTAGAGGAAGCACGGAATCAATCGGCAAATCTGATAACTATATAAATAAACCGAACCTAAATCGGGAGATCGGATATGATGAGGCTTGGTAAACCAAATGAGTATTGGAACTCATATGATATGGTTTAACAAGGCCTGCATACTACATGAAACCTAACCTAAGTGCTTTCGACCCATCGCGACCCATTAAGGTAACATATGCTACTTTAACGTGTCGTGCGCGTGAAACGCGTTCGGACCGTCTAACTAGTCCTATGACAAATGTTATATGCCTAAACATGTTACATAATCAGTTATGTGACAAAAGTTTAGGTTACATATGCTTAATTACCAATTATACATGAAAAGGGTATTCTGGTAATTTACCTAAGGCATATAAACTACCTATCATACAACTACTTAAACGATGTGACCATAGGGTATAACCTCGGAAGGTTATTCCCTACCTACTATGGTCACCTAATGTATTTGGTCGGATCCTAATGATCGACCAAATGGGTCGAGTTCGAAGGTATAGGCGATTTATTAGATCGCCTACCCTACGACCCTAGACAACGTGGTAATCAGTGGGCATAGTCCCAAGGGACTATGACCAACGTGATTACACTCACGTTGCGAAGTTCAAACGAACTTCGCATTGACCATTACTGGTCAACGCTGAAAGTCAAACAAAGTTTGACTTTCTGACTCGAAAAGCAATAAAATAAGGAAAAGAACGAAAGAATACTTACCCAGGGTCCCCGAATGCTAATCCCGATCTAAGAACTCAGGTATGAAACAATGGTTTCAACTTAGAGCTCCCAAATCAGAATTCTTGTGGGTTTAGAAGCAATGGGGGGTGGGGTATTTATAGTATTCGGTCCACCGTTAAGATCGTTTCAAGGAAAACGTGCCTTAATCTTGCCCGTACATGTGTCGGGACCTTATGGTGGCTAGAAATGATCCTTATCTTCATGACTAAGCATCTTAGAACATGTGGTGGAGGATCAAACATGTGCAAACAGGCTGTTAGAAACTCTGCATCTGGTCTGGACTTGGCTAGCGCACCGCTACACTAAAAGTGTAGCGCACCGCTAGGCCAAAGTTTGGCAGAATTACACTTTTGGTCCCTGTCATGCATTCAGCCCATTTTTGACACGTTTAAGGCCCGTTAACCCCATTTCAAAGCTCTAAAATGAAGTTAAAGTATAGGGAACTTAAAATGTGCTCAAAAATATCTCGGATGTCGGTTCGTTTGGCCGTACGGTCGCGATGTTCGCTTAATTACGACGGAATGCGCATAAGCACGAAAAACGAACCAAATGACGCGACGAATGGATTTTTCTTATGGAGAACACTAAAATAAAATATTTTAGTGCTTACATAAATTTTTGGATGTCCGGATGTATTCAGAACGTAAGTTACGCGTAAAAATGCAAACTTGTGCACTTTTTGACGCTTTTAGTCCCTGAATGACACAAAAGTTTATTTTAGCATACCGAACACCTCAAAGCCTATTTCTAAGCTATGTGAAGGATATTTATGGTATGTTTAACTTATGGTCATGTTCCGGAATGTCTGTTACAGTTCAAATTGGCATACTTTCGCAGTTTGTCAACTTTAGTCCCTGTAAGCGATTAAACTTTGATTTCACCACACCAAACCTTCCAAAACTTATATCTAAGTTATGTAAAGGTTATTTAAGGTATGTTAAGCCTATGTCACTATTCCGGAGTGTTTGTTTCATTTAAACTGGTTATATTTACGCATCAGTGCGCGTATAACCTTCCAGAAAGCGATTTGGAGTTTGAAATTGAACAAGAATTGATATGTGCAAATGATACACATATTTTTACAAATCCCAAGTATGAAATATAATATTTCATTGGTTTGGTATTTGTTTGATGGTCGTGGAGGCACAGGTGTTACAGTCTCCCCTACTTTAGGAAATTTCGTCCCGAAATTTTTTTTTTAGAGGAAACTTGTGAGAGCTTGGAAATATGAAGTTGAAAAGATCGAACAACATTGGTTAGGGTTCTTGAACTTCTAGTAACCTTAATAACATTATGTTTGCAATGTAAGAGGGATACTTATATACAAGTATATGAAATGTCATTGGTGCGTCCACCGTACCTCCATTACATCGTTCTCATTTCGTTATTTTTGTCACTATCGGTTCTTACACATAATAAATCTTACTGGGTTCCTATGCACTAAATTTCATAATTATGTACGCGTCCATAATCAGACAATTCCTTGCACAGTACACACAGTCTATTTTATAGTGTGTAGGGGAAAACCAAATGAACAACCTGTGATGAGTGTAACTAGACCGCCATAGAGTCCTTTTAATTAAATCAATAAATGATCTAAAGAGACTATCAAGGAGTCTGTTCAGCTACATCACTAGATGTCATTCTTTAACCAGATTGTGAATCAATCTTTTTGACTAGACTACTAAGAGGGTCTCTTATGAATCATGGAGTGGTACTATATAACCCAAGGGTCTTAACTACCAGGTAGAAGCCCATAAGGATTTAAGGTAGTACCTTTTGAATATCCTACTATGAATCTCTCATATGAAGATATGAAAGATTCTATGAGGATTTGGAAAATCGTAACACACAAAAACATAGAGGAGAACACATAAACACATATCATATAACCACAAAATTGTTCGTTAATTTGTCTTGTAAATTGCGTACATGCATTTAAAGCACACTAGGAATCCATTCCGTGAATTTCATTTGGTACTTTAAACGTTATCAAGAATCCAACTATAAAGATAGAAAGATTCAAAAAGAAAATTCGATTTCGATTACTAGGAACCGAAGTGTTCGAATTAAGGTACATAAGGAATCCGATTAAGGACTCTGATTTGAATGATGATTATCCACAAGGGTCTAATTGTGGAGATAAAAAGATCCCATATGGATTTTAGAAGTTGAAGATGTTTTGAAATCTTGCACGGGATGTGCTTAAGTCAAAACATGAAGTAAAATGCTTATGAAGTTGAGATGCCTGATATGTCAAGGCGACATATGAAGCGGAATTTGAAGGTTAAGTCAATGTATGAGGAAAATATTTTTGAAAACTATGCATGGGGTTCTTTTAAGAAAAATGTGTTTAACGTTTTTGAAACCTTATATATAATATTTTTTTGAAATCATAAAGTAGGTGTAATAGGTAGATATATTTACAAAAATGTTTTAAAATCATGCGAAATGAATTTTGAAATTATGTATAAGGTTTTTGAAAGACATGAATGATGCTTTTCGAAATCATGCACTTGATCAGAAAATGTATTGTGTTAATATTGTCTTCAGACTATATGAAATATTTTGAAATTAGAAAGGTTGGTTTTGATAACATGGCCAATGTTTTTGAAATAACACAGACAATGCATCTAGAAAAATTGTTTTCAAACTATATGAAATGTTTTGAGATCATGAAGATTGTTTTGAAATACTGGTACTGTGTATGTTGAAAAATCAAAACGTAATGGGTATGAGATTTGAAAATACCCTTAGTTATCTAACCAAGGATTTAAAGGCACAGATGTGCGAAAAGCACGATTACTCATAATGTCACTTAATTTTCTGTACTTTGTTTCTTAGAGTGAAACGAGTACTTAAAATTTTCGAGGGAATCATGAGCAATCATTTGAGAGAGAGAAATCACAAGAGTAGTTTGTAAGGTACATAGTTCCTTGATGTAGGTATCATAGGAAAAGCCATACCCACCTAGCAGGGGGTTGAGCTGGTTGGTTGGGGACTGCTTTACCATTGTGAGCGACCATGGCGAAGTTCTGAGAAGCCTTTCGCTTCTTTGACTTCTTAGGGGATCGTTCATCCATGGTCTTTGATTCCTCGATTGGTTTATTGGCTGATGGTGTTGTCGCCTGACTAGGTCCTGCCTGTCTTGGTGACTCTTGAGTGGCTTCATCCTGGAGACGGTACATGGCAGTAGCTAATTCAACAGTCTTCAGGACTACTTCGCCTATTCACTGAGTGAATTTGGCAGTCTGCTTGGATATCTGGGCGTCATCGTGATGAAGAGACATTCTTGAAGAAAAAGAAAGGTATAGGGAGAAACAGGTGAAAGATTATTGGACAATCAAAACAGAACGATAACGCATGAAGATTGCGATCATTTGTTTGTTACCTAAGGCAAACAAATGAGACGGTGACTGATTAAAGTAAATGGGTCAAAAATAATGTATCGCGAAGACATGCTCGCCTATAAGTGAACACTCATCCCAAGAATTCCCAGGTAAGCACAACTGGTCTCGCGTCTGATGAGATGTATACGAAGTGCTTGCCTAGCCAGAAAACCCAGAATACAGGCATTCACCCTTCCAGTTTGCACGTGTTCACATTATTTAAAACCCAAAACCTTGACGAAGTTTTGAAAACTCAAAGGGGTTCAAAACCATATAATAGAGAGTTCAAAACCTTACAATAGAGGGTTCAAAACCTAGTAATCAATCATCCTAGAACAGATGATTAGTTTTCAAAGCGGTTTTGAAATATATGTTCTTGTTGTGGTCGTCGCCTAAGGATAGGTGACGGTATTGTTTTATGACTAAACGCAAGTAAACTCGCGTTAGGGTCCTAAGAAGGTTATAGACTAGGTCAAAGCATTACTAATTACTAATAACCTAATTCCCTATAACCATTGGCTCTGATACCATCTTTTCTGTCACACCCCGACCGCGTAAAACAACAAAGCGCGGCGGAAACATCGGGGCGTGTTGCAACAGAATTAATGTTTCATAACCATGGATACCAAAAAGTGTTTCGTTTTATTAAACATTGAATAATTACATCGTCTTGAAATCTAAATACACTATTTAAACATAGTCTATCATTGTTATTGAGTCACTAAGGCCTTGTCCAGTCCTATGTGAGCATGCATCTTATCAATCGATATCATTCAACAATACCTGAAACATATGTGAAAAAGAGGTCAGCAAAGAAATGCTGGCGAGTACATAGGTTTTGTAGGAGTGTCGAAATCATGGCTAGTTTAGACGTTGCAATACTTTATTTAAAAACCTTGTTTTGAAAAGAGTATAATATTGCAACTTAATTAACCAACTCAAATCAAGCGGGTTATAATTTGTAAAACCTCGTAGCCATGACTCTTAACCCAAAAACATTTGTTTTAGTAAATTATTTGAAAAACAATGATAAGTTCAGGTGATATGTATAAATAAGAGAATAATGCATGATTAAATGAATAACCATGTAAAATGAGTTTGTATAAGATAAGTTGTTTGTAAATAAATGTCTTGTGAAAAGTATGTTACTTGTATAAAATGTTCTATGTCTCAAACTGAAATGATTCAAATAACGCTACAATATGTAATACCATACAAACACTTATATATAGGAAGTACCAGCGGCGTATCCACCATGCTTGTATCATATTCCACACGCATTGTTACTTAATCACTTAATCCAAACCAAACCACCAAAGTAATGTTCATGCCCAAATGTAAATCATGTAATATGTATAACCAAAATAATATCGTATATCGCTTTGAAGCCAATCGTTTACCCAATCGTTAAAACATCGTGTGAAACCCAATCGTTACCCAATCGTTAAAACATCGTGTGAAACCCAATCGTTAAATCATGTAATACTACATGAAACCTAACCTAAGTGCTTTCGACCCATCGCGACCCATTAAGGTAACATATGCTACTTTAACGTGTCGTGCGCGTGAAACGCGTTCGGACCGTCTAACTAGTCCTATGACAAATGTTATATGCCTAAACATGTTACATAATCAGTTATGTGACAAAAGTTTAGGTTACATATGCTTAATTACCAATTATACATGAAAAGGGTATTCTGGTAATTTACCTAAGGCATATAAACTACCTATCATACAACTACTTAAACGATGTGACCATAGGGTATAACCTCGGAAGGTTATTCCCTACCTACTATGGTCACCTAATGTATTTGGTCGGATCCTAATGATCGACCAAATGGGTCGAGTTCGAAGGTATAGGCGATTTATTAGATCGCCTACCCTACGACCCTAGACAACGTGGTAATCAGTGGGCATAGTCCCAAGGGACTATGACCAACGTGATTACACTCACGTTGCGAAGTTCAAACGAACTTCGCATTGACCATTACTGGTCAACGCTGAAAGTCAAACAAAGTTTGACTTTCTGACTCGAAAAGCAATAAAATAAGGAAAAGAACGAAAGAATACTTACCCAGGGTCCCCGAATGCTAATCCCGATCTAAGAACTCAGGTATGAAACAATGGTTTCAACTTAGAGCTCCCAAATCAGAATTCTTGTGGGTTTAGAAGCAATGGGGGGTGGGGTATTTATAGTATTCGGTCCACCGTTAAGATCGTTTCAAGGAAAACGTGCCTTAATCTTGCCCGTACATGTGTCGGGACCTTATGGTGGCTAGAAATGATCCTTATCTTCATGACTAAGCATCTTAGAACATGTGGTGGAGGATCAAACATGTGCAAACAGGCTGTTAGAAACTCTGCATCTGGTCTGGACTTGGCTAGCGCACCGCTACACTAAAAGTGTAGCGCACCGCTAGGCCAAAGTTTGGCAGAATTACACTTTTGGTCCCTGTTATGCATTCAGCCCATTTTTGACACGTTTAAGGCCCGTTAACCCCATTTCAAAGCTCTAAAATGAAGTTAAAGTATAGGGAACTTAAAATGTGCTCAAAAATATCTCGGATGTCGGTTCGTTTGGCCGTACGGTCGCGATGTTCGCTTAATTACGACGGAATGCGCATAAGCACGAAAAACGAACCAAATGACGCGACGAATGGATTTTTCTTATGGAGAACACTAAAATAAAATATTTTAGTGCTTACATAAATTTTTGGATGTCCGGATGTATTCAGAACGTAAGTTACGCGTAAAAATGCAAACTTGTGCACTTTTTGACGCTTTTAGTCCCTGAATGACACAAAAGTTTTTTTAGCATACCGAACACCTCAAAGCCTATTTCTAAGCTATGTGAAGGATATTTATGGTATGTTTAACTTATGGTCATGTTCCGGAATGTCTGTTACAGTTCAAATTGGCATACTTTCGCAGTTTGTCAACTTTAGTCCCTGTAAGCGATTAAACTTTGATTTCACCACACCAAACCTTCCAAAACTTATATCTAAGTTATGTAAAGGTTATTTAAGGTATGTTAAGCCTATGTCACTATTCCGGAGTGTTTGTTGCATTTAAACTGGTTATATTTACGCATCAGTGCGCGTATAACCTTCCAGAAAGCGATTTAGAGTTTGAAATTGAACAAGAATTGATATGTGCAAATGATACACATATTTTTACAAATCCCAAGTATGAAATATAATATTTCATTGGTTTGGTATTTGTTTGATGGCCGTGGAGGCACAGGTGTTACAACTAAAAGTTTTCGCTGATTCTGATTGGGGAAAATCTGTAACTGAGTCTCGTAAATCAGTTACGGGTTTTTGTATTTTCTTGGGAGATTCGCTTATTTCCTGGAAGAGTAAAAAACAGAGTACAGTCTCTAGATCCTCAGCGGAACCTGAGTATAGAGCATTGTGTGCTGCTGCTTGTGAGATATTATGGCTCATAAATGTTTTAACTGAGCTCGGGGTTAATGTGCAACTTCCTGTGTCTTTGGCCTGTGATAGCACAGCAGCACTGGCGATTGCTGCCAACCCTGTATTTCATGACCGAACAAAACATTTCGAACTTGATCTTTTCTTTTTGAGGGAAAAAATATCTAAAGGGATCATCAAAGCTGTGGGTATTCAATCCTCGGATCAAGTTGCTGATTTATTCACTAAAGGTGTGTTAGCTACTCAACCTGAAAACTAGTGTAAGCGGCTAAATATGCAGGATTTGTTTAAGAGTCATTGATCTGAGAGGGGGTGTTAAAAATTCATAACATTAATACCATTTCAATGACTTACATTAAGTTGTGTGTATTTTACACACATACATTTATTCATATGTTTAATTTTTTGCTAGATTTTTTAGTAAAAAATAATTTTTTGTTGGTTATTTGTTTCATGTGAACGATATAAACTACCAGTTGGGCTGATGGAATAAAACAGCGAGTTAGGCCGTGATTGGGCTTGGAGAAATTCTTGAAGTCTGCTGTTCTCATGGGCTTTTAAGACTCGCCGACTTGCTGATATAAGAGGAAGGTTCCAGATATTTTTGATTATTCATTCGCTCAAAAGTATTCTCTCTCTTTCTGTTGGCGATTAGGGTTTCAAAGCTTTATGTAAACACAGATTCATCTTGAATATGTGTGATTAGTGTTTTCATCCGTTAGTCGTGAGAAGATTATCACATTGCTAATCTTTTAGGAGTAGTTGAGAGATTGTTTGTGAGTGTTTCTCTTTGTAATCGGATCTGATCTTTCTGTTGGGTTATAATACAACTTGGTTTGGGTAATGTGTTGATTCGTGAAGATCTGTGTTTACCTCCATGTTTTACAACATTTCATATGTCACACTATATGGAGTTTAATATACTATGACCATGGTTTGAGTCGAATTCGTTTCGTCTACCGTTGGTAAAAACAAATTATTGGTTATATCTCTAGATTAAGTCGTAAGTGTCGTTTGCCCTTCTTTTTAAAAATAAAACTCTACATGATATTCAAATCCTTGACAATCTTTTTGTTTTTAGTGATGAAAAATAGCCACATTCATCTTTAATGCACTTTTACAATGACATGAATTTGGTTTGCAATTTTTTGTACTAAGTCGTTGTCAAATTTAGAATTTTGAATACAAAGAATGGCCAAAACATGAAAGTTACATCTTGGTTGATGATGACGTCAAGATGGTAATTTACGAACACATTAAACTTATTCCATGTAAGACCTTAACACATTTTAACCAAAAACACGTAGTGGAAATGAGAACCCAAAAATTCCTTCTTTATTAACTTTCTAACATGCTTGAAAACCGTTTATAACAATTCTTTATAACATGCTTGAAAACCGTTTAAAACAATTCTTTATAATATTTACATCATTCCTTTCTTAATCTGGAGTTCTAATACAACACACATTTACAAATTTACAAGACCTCACTCTCGTACATCCAATGTTCTGACTCGATCTTCACAATTTTGCATTCATTAAAGATGATTTGTGATCCATGTGACTTGCAATCATCATATATATCCACATCATTAGTAATCGATGACATCATACATAATTAAACATATATATAAATTTAAACGACGTATCGCAACCTTCATTCTTTGTTTGTTTGACTAAGTATTTAACGAGTTAATTAGCCTAGTTATTTAATGGCATGTTAAACATATGGAAACATACTAAGTGAATTTAGAAATTCCAGTTTGGGGTGTTACATTCCAAATTTGAGTCATGTCTGACGAGGGTTCGTTTGTATCCATTAGTGCCTTCTATCAAGTACACCATATAACCAATAGGACATCATCTGAGGCCATGTGCTTAATTGATTGATTTATATTTTCTTTGCCTCCTTATATGCATTACTTATTAATAAATATATTTTGTATTAACTTCTATGCATAAAGTATTTGGTTAATAAAAAGACAAAAGATTTATATTTATAAGAAAATCAAACTTTATAAAGTCAAATAGTTTTGGAGACAATTTGGTAAGTTGGAACCCACCAAGTGGGTATCTTGATTCTTGGCCAGGTTACTCCCTCTCATTGGTTGTTAAAGTCTCAAAGATAATATACATGCAATTACTAAAAGCAAAAAAAATCATAAAGTTAAAGAGTCAAAACTTTATAAAAACCACTAAAATCATAAAATCATGTCAAACAAGCCTAATAACTAAAAATATAAGAAAGAGATGTAGGAAGAAAGATGTTTATATCATTGATATGTGTGTGTAATACCAGAGATACAAATGTGTACATATATAGGATGAAACTTGAAGAATAAGCTTAATCTATTTTAAGCATTGATAACCATAATAATAATATATTTATAACACTCTTCCTTGATTATCAACATCATAAACTTAGAGATGACACCTCATTAAAAACCTTGCCAAGAAAACCCAGTGAGACAAAACCTTAGCTAAGGGAAAAACAGTGCTGCTTATTATGCGTAATTTCTCCCCTGAGTATCAGGTATGTCTCCTCATTAAAAAATCTACTATAAAAACCAAATGAGACAAAACTTAGTAAAGGGAAAAAGCGTTCAACTTGTATAATACTCTCCCTTATTTGAATATGTAGCCTTTAAGTAACGTGTGTCGATCTTTCTTGAAATTTTCTCAAAGCTTTTGTAGTCAATGGAATGGTGCTTGATCCTTTGAAATGCAATCCCTTATGTTAAGCAATTTTGTATGATCTTCACATAAGACTTTTGGTGCCTCCTCTCGAAAACAAATATCATATGAACCAAGATTGTGTTGTGTTACAATCCTAACATCTACAAGACTAACAAAACTTGTTTTCATGGGTTAGTAAAGTATAATTGAATATCATTCATACCTAAACTAATTGTTTTAACTCATTCTAATGTCATCGCTTGACATGGGCTATATCATGACAATAAGTTCAAGTGAAAGAAATTATAATTATGCATAGCTAGCAAGACATATTAATTCACATACACATTAAAATATCCAAGCATCTTCTGGATATAGTTTGACCGATGGATAAAAGTATAACTACACATATACTCAAACTACAGGTCGAGTAATAATAAGAATGTGCCAAGGTCATTAAAAAATTCCTCTCTGAAAGGTGACAGTTTTTCTTGATGATGCCTAGACATCCTTAATGTAAATTGCGATTATAGTTTTAAAAAAAAGAACTTATGATAAAAGATGGATAATATCATCAAACTTATATTGCTCTTTATCTGAATACCTCATGACTTATAGGGCACTCAACCCAACTATTTTATTCCATACATATGTTGTTAACCGTACAGAATACTTCTTAAGATATTGATATCAATGCTTCAGGCATCATCAATCCATGAGGGACTTTTTCATCTTGACCAATTATGTAAGTGCATTCACTCTTTAAGAGTTTTGGTACACACACTTTATCATTTAGCAAATCAATTGGAAAAATCGATAACATCCAATTCATTTCCAATCCATACTGTACCATTTTTATAGATTGAGATATCATATGTATTCCCTCCATATGTATTGATGCACAAAAATTGCATCCTACGATGTTTCTTATTACCTTTTAAGCACTCAACTACTTTATGATATTCATGAGGCGTTCCATTTATATTTAATTCAATCATAACATATTCAGATCCGGGCAATTAACTCTATTTTATTTAAAAAGATGGGGACTAAAGATGAAAAAATGGCAAACCATAGGGGCCATCCGGGCAATTAACTCTATTTTATTAAGAGTTAAATGTCATTTTAGTCCCTGTGGTTAAGGTCATTTTCTTAGTTTAGTTCAAATGTTTCATTTTTCGCATGTGGGTCCAAAAATGTTCCACCATTGTCATTTTACTCCACTGGGTTAACTTAATCTATTTTTTCTGTTAACTAGAAGGGCAATTCGGCCATATAAAATGGCCGAATTGCCCTTCTAGTTAACAGAATTACATATAAAATGATCGTATTGCCCTTCTCGTTAACATAAAAAATGGATGAAGTTAACCCAATGGATTAAAATGGCAACGATGAAACTTTTTTGGATCCACAGACGAAAAATAAAACATTTAAACTAAATTGATAAAATGACTCAAACCAGTGACTAAAATAACATTTAACTCTTTTATTAAATTCAGTGTAAAGTTTTTTTAAGGGGGAAATAGCCAAAATGGCCAATGATTGGTCAACTTTTTCAAAATGGCCAAGTCAAACGTCTTGTGGAGACGCCACAATAAGACTCTAGCGTCTTGGCGGCTGACCAACGAAACGATGCCACGTGTCCGACACTCAGCTCAGACATCTTAACGTCTAAGCTGAGACGTTTTAGACGGCGGCTTGAGCCGTCTTAACGTTGAGCTGTTAAGCCGACACTTTTGCATGGCTTGAGACGTTTGAAGGCGGCTTGAGACGCTTGAACACGGCTTGAGACGTTTGAAAGTAACACGAATTTAAAAAAAATTAAGACGTTTCATTCAAAAGTTGAGACGTTTGAGACGTTTCCCGGTTTTCAAAGTTGTTTTTAAGACGTTTCATTCAAAAGTTGAGACATTTGAGACGTTTCACGAATTTCAAAGTTTTTTTAAGACGTTTTCTATAAAAGTTGAGACGTTTGAGACATTTCACGATTTTCAAAGTTGTTTTTAAGACGTTTTCTATAAAAGTTGAGACGTTTGAAACCTGTTTTTAAGACGTTCACAATTTTCAACCCTGTTATATACAACCTTTTCTTCACCATATCCTCTACCCCATTAGTGTTCACAGCTTCAAAAAATGGGCAGACCCCCTGAAAATTATTTTTTCGAATTCAACAAACGGGTTTAAGAAGTCATCTACAACGGACACAGATCTCCTCCGATTTCATCGGATGTGATCGGATTTCCCCTTCCACGTGCTCTGCGGGGTCGATCGGGTACAAGAACTCATCTACAACGGACACGTGAAGGGTCTAACGGGTTGTTCGACACATGACGGTTCTGCTCCTTTAGGGTGGTTGATGAAACCCTGGCTAACACATTGGACTCGCCAATGTGTTAGCCAGGTCTCCAAACATAATTGAAGCCGCAGAACCGTTGAAGAAAATGTCAACAACCCGTTACATATCACCTAGGCCAATATAAATGTGGGTTGATGGAACTTACCAGTTCACGACCCATCTTTATCATTGCTAGGTGTTTCGATGCAAATTCCGGAATCAGAATCCGGATCTCCTACCCAGTTGAAAGTAGCGGTTTGGTGTATTCTAGTTCAAATGATTATGTTTGTATTTTTTGTGTTATGTTTTTTATGTACTTTGTATTGAATCATAATAAAGTTATAAAGTTTACTGATTTACATTTGAATTCTAGTTCAATTGCAGTAAAATTCAATGAAAAAAATTACATAATAATGAACTCAACAGCCATTTAAATATTAAATATTCATTTAAAGTTACAATAAATATTCATTTAACCCCCCATATTAACTAACTATATATACCCCCTAAACACACACATGCTGTTCACCCTACTTCTTCTTCTTCTTTCATATTATGTTCAACGTTTCCAACAAACAGACGCGGTTCAGTTTTTGCCAACATGGCTAGTTCGTCGTGGACCGATGTGGAGGACATTGCGTTGGTGGAGGCTTGGGAGGAGGTGTATACCGATCCTCCTTGTTGAGGGCAGGGGGGTCTATGGGTCCGTGTGCAACAATATTTTGCACAACTTCGTGGTCCGGACCACGACCGCACCGTTGACGCCTTAACTTCAAGGTTCCGGGTTATACGCTTGGACTGTGAGACGTTCGAGTGTTACTACAAAGCTGTGGAGGATTCATCCCAGGACCTTGGTGAGGAGGACATAAAGGCGGTTGCCCTCATCAACTACCGCCACAAAGAAGGACATGAATTCACACACATCTCGGAGTGGGAAACGATGAGGGTTTGGCTTTAGATGTTTGGTTTTTTTTTAATGTAATGTTTAATATTTTCTTTTTTTAATGTAAAGTTTAATATTTTCTTTTTTTAATGTAATGTTTAATATTTTCTTTTTATATTAAACGGAGTATTATTTGGCCACAAAAACGATTGTGGGATACCAGTTTACGGGGTGGGGCTATTGACCGTTTCACAGGTTTGGGCTTACGGGTTTTGGGTTTACGGGTTTTGGGCTTACGGGGTTTGGGCTTACGGGGTTTGGGCTTAAGGGGTTTGGGTCTAAGGGGATTGGGCTTAAGGGGTTTGGGTCTAAGGGTTTTGGGCTTAAGGGGTTTGGGCTTACGGGTTTTAATGTTAATGTTAAAAATAACAAGTTTAAATTATATTATTTATAAACGCTCTAAAAGCCCCTTGAACCTTAACTACTAAAATTATAAATATTTATTTACTTAATTAAATATTAAATGATTAAAATAAATAATTAAATCAGTAAATAAATAACGTGTTTTGGCAGCAACTTGTAATGGGCTTTTAAACAAAATGAGTGTATAAATAAAATTAAATCTGGATGTAACTCATTCTCAGGGCCATGACGTAGTGGCTTGTGATATGTTGGTTAAGTCGTTGGTGTATGTGTGAACCGGGTTTGGAGCGGGTTCGATACCCGGCGTTCCCCTTTTTTTTATTTTTCATATTTATAAGTTTTTGAATATGGGCTTTTAAACAAAATGAGTGTATAAATTAAATTAAATCTGGATATAACTCGTTCTCAGGGTCACGGTGTAGTGGCTTGTGATATGTTGGTTAAGTTGTTGGTGAGTTTGTGAACCAGGTTTGGCGCGGGTTCGATACCCGACGTTCCCCTTTTTTTATTTTTCATATTTATAAGTTTTTAAATAAGGGCTTTTAAACAATAATAAGTTTAAATTCCAAAAAATTATTTAACGGTTTGAGAAATTTTAATAACTTCAAACATTTTAATAAATTCAAACATTTTAATTTAAATATTTTTACCATTACGAATATTACATCCTAAAAAACGTTACAAGATAAATTTAAACTAACATCCTAAAAACTTTAGCTAAATATGAATTTTCAAACACGGAAATGTGTTCAAAGTCCTCGTCATAAATTATTGCGTAGTCTAGCAGGGCTTCTTCAATGACCTCCTCTTCAGCCAGGTTGTTGTGCTGATTTTTTTAACGTTTTTGTACATTCCTAGGAAACGGCTACATTTGAAGCGTAGGAAAGCACATCGAGTGTTGAGGTCATCGGCGCTACGGGTCGTTTGTTGCACGTGAATGCAGAAATAGTTCATAACCTGACCCCAGAACGCGGGATCGGAAATTGAGTAAGTGCCTTCATCACGAGCGGCGGCGTAGGAGACGACAACAGCAATGTCTTCTTCGTCGGTCCAAGAATCCATGTTTTTTTTAGCAAATTTCAACTTTGAGGTTAAATTGTTATTGGATGTGGTTAAATGGCAATAATGCATATTTATAGCGGGTTCATTGATCACTATTTATTAAATTAATAAATTAAAAATAGGAATTTAATTGCATAACCTACTGAATAGAGACAACAGTATTTTAATTGCAAAAACTAGACAGCATTTGGACGGGGTAAACACCGCCAAAAAGACAGTTTTTCTGCCATGATATGTCTGTATGACAAAATTTTTTTACGAATGTCTCCAGTTATATTTATTGGTTTATCCGTAACCAGATGCTCCATAAGCATACACAGGTAGACAACTTCATTCCCTGCGATTGATGTGTTAGATACCACGTAGTTATCATTGAGCTCGGCAGAGATACATTTTTCTGGTTTCCCTGTTTTTTTTTTCCAATATCGCAAATGCACTAGTAATGCTCCTAAATAAACTTTAACCTTCGTCAAGCGTGGGTGAATAACGTTTATGTATTTATCGCCGACACAAACATTTTCGCACGGGTAATACACGAACTCCTGTGACGATAACTCTAGGCGAGCTAGGAGCCATTCGTTATTTTCTAACGGTAACGGAAAGAATACGTAATCCAATTAGAAGAAAGAAGGAAATGGGTGTAATTTTCCATTGGCATATTTAACAACGTTTTTAGGAGTATAATCTAACAACGTTTCATAAAATTGTGGGGGATGAATTGTCCACCGCAAGTTTAACAACGGATCCCTTTGAATCTTTATATTCCTCCAAGCCATTAGTCTTCCAACCCATCCTTCAATATGTTGTATAAGTTGTAATTTAAAATTAATTAATAACGGGGAAAAAATTCAATATTTAATAAAAATAGTAGGAAGAATAATTAACTGTTAACGTTAGGTAGTCGCCACAGTGAAAACCTAATAGAGTCCCCCAAAATTTTTTGTCCAACTCTATTGATCTTGTGAAAACTGCTGAATAACAGAACGTCGCGTCCCCATTTGTGTAGAATGTTGCCACGTCTTTTGAGCAGTTCTCACTTTCGTCGTCTGGAATTGCCCATATACCAGCCTGGTGGAGGTGAAAACTTTGTCAATTGTGTACAAAGTGGCTTTCTTCCGAATCATTTCGTTGTGAAACTTCAAAAGAACTTTCACCCTTGGAACTTCTGCATTTTTTTGGAATCCAAGATGATGATTTGTTTGCTGGTTGCGAGCAGTATACATCATTTTTATTTTTTTCAGACATTTTGCGAGCTCCAAAAATGTACACAAACAGGTATTCCCCCCAATACTATACTTAAAGGGAAGAATTCTAATTTATTTAATAAAATTTGGATAAATTAAACGAGAATTTAATTCCAAGACGTTTTAACCAAGACGTCTTTATTTGTGTTATATTTCCAAAATGTTTGAAAGGCTTGACACGTGGAATGTTTAAGACGTCTCAACAGGTTTTTGAGACGTTTCAGTAATGACATTTAAGATGTTTCAGTTGATGCATGACATTTAAGACGTTTCATTTAAGAAGTCAACGCTGACATTTAAGACGTTTCCAACATGCACGACTGAATTTTGAGACGTTTCACAAGAATCTTGAGACGTCTAAACTGGTACTTGAGACGTTTCCTCATGTCTACCGTTTGATCAACGACACGTGTTCCAGTTCATTTCCCCGTGTACCCATCGAGTGACACGTGTTGCAAAAGAGGTTTTGACCTTTGTGTTTCATTTCTGCCGGCAAACGTCTTCGGGACCACATGCACCTTTAGGATCACCGTTGAAGATCCGAAGAAAGACTCGACCACCGTTGAAGATCCGATGAAAGACCCGACGACAAAACCTAGCATTGTTTACCCGAACTACCAGGTTTACCGTTGACTCGGAATGGATCCAAATTACCACGTTTACCCACCCATGGGTCGTCCCGAGCACATGCAAGCTGATCACGTCATGCAAGACGTTAGACAAAATCCTCTCCCATGTGTATCGGTGATACTTTATCCCTTTTGTTTCCTTTATTATATTGTTTTAGTATTTTTACTATATTTACTATTTTGTGTAATGCAAACTTAAGATTCTATTGTTTTTTCTTTCACTTGTTACTTTACAAGGCCAAAAAGATCAAAGTTCGACAAAAGTATAGTAAAGAATTTGAACGATAGAATGACGGCAAGTATTGAATCCCGGATTAGGAAGACCTGTTTGGGCCATATTTAGATATTAAGTGTGTTATGTTTGATAGCCTACTTTTACTCGGTGTTTGTCACACCCAAATATTTCCACGTGTCACCGGTGGGCCCGGTAGGGGAGTATCGTGACGTAGTTGATATCATCATAGTCAAACAACACAATATATAAATGCACAGTGGAAGCAAAAGATAAATATATTACAATCCGAATATAAAGTAATATCAAAGTATTACAACGGAAAGTAAAGGATCCCCAGGCGGATCTTAAAATATAAACATTGTTCAACAGACTTTAGGCGCCTAGAACTTGCAAGATTCCTTATTAACGCCCTGAGCAGCTTCCAGCCTATTACGTACTTGTACCTGTCACTTAGACTATGGAAAATACGTTAGTTTTCACTGGTAAATACACCCAACCGACTCATTTGAAAATGTTTATGAAAATTGGTTTAGGTGCACAAGGCACGAAAATATTTCGACACTTTGATTAAAATGCACAAGGCAAAATTAATCTTTTATACTTGGGACAAACCATATCTCATGTTATCAGTTTTACATAACTTGCTCTACATACGGGGTCTGGTTCTATGCCGGTTCATGATTAACCGAGACACCACTATTCCCTTATTGGGAATCCCTTATTGGGTACAATTAATTAATAAACATATGGCATCCGTCAGGTGTATGCCTACACCCCGTGCTTAGGTCGTGGCCATTGCATTTAATGAGTCAAGGATATCCAGGACACGGTCGCATTAATCCCCGATGTTTCAGTCAAGCAATACGAATTAAAACAGGTTATTTGGATTTCCCGACTTATTGGTCTTTGAATCCCATACCTGACCATGCGGTATTTATATTACCGTATCCCAAGCTCGTAATAGGGAAAATAAGTTAAGAGTATTTACCTGGGCTAGCTCCTGTCTTAAATAGCAAGAATTATAATAACTCAGCCGTATTCACTTAAGTAAGCGTAGGTACAATTTACCGGAAGGCTCTAGTCTGGAATGATGGTATAAATAACCAATTAGAATGCTAACGGGTCTTTAATTAAGCCTAAGCTTAGACCGGTTAGTTTTGAAGAAAGATACGGTTCAAACGCACGATAGGGCGGAGACCGTTTTAGAATGTGGTTTTGACCCGGCAAGCTTGTATGCTTGTTTAATATGGGTAATCTAGGCACATTCTGAATTTTGGGGTGAAACCGATAAGGTTTGACCCGTTTCGGCTAATTTATGTAAACTAGTTACATAAGCCGAACCGAACGCGCAAGAGGCGTAACGGGTAATCATAAGGGTCCTAACCAGGTTTCCTAAGTTAATATGCCTCAAATATGTTGTGATATCAATAGGATACCTTCCATTATGCCCAAAACGAATTTAGACACAAACTATGCCCCGCATGGGTAATTTGGTCATTTATAAGGTTATAAAAGAGTTTAAGTATTAACCTGAGTTACAGGTCTGATGTAATCAGCAAAAATACTTAATTTGATAAGTTATAACAGTAGGGTAAAGTATATATGTGAAATTTATCAATTATAACCAAACCATGCACCGTAGGGGCATTTTGCTAATTTCACATAATTCGAAAAGCTCAAAACTGAAGTCTGAGTTTAACAACTTTTGCTTACTGTTAAAATATTATAATTTACCTAAAATACCAGTAGGTATCAACCCTTGTATGTTTAAAATAGTTCTAGTACATACTATGCGTTAAAAACGCTTAAAAAGGCGATTAGAAGCCATTTCCGGGTTTTATACATAAAGCTGATATTTTTATTATTCCAGAAGGCTTAAAATAATTTATTTATCATTTAAAATCAGTAGCAAAAGGTTTGGAGTCAATTAGATATGTAAAACTCATTTTATAGTCCGTAAGGGCAAAACCGACAATTACCGGATTAAGCTTACGACTCTAAGTTATGCTCAGCCTAAAATTAATTAAAAATCTTCAAAAATCCCAAAATAATATATTACATCAGTGGGTAAAAAGTTTGCTATCAAAAAGTAGGTTTAAATAGGCTATACGCTAATTGCGCCGTTTAATTAACATAAAGCTTTCAAATTACGCTAATGAGCATAACTCTCAATCTACACCTCAAACTGATGTCAAACTTTGGGTACAAGTTTATATATCAGTAACTAAGGTTTCTACTCTTCTACATTTTCAAAAATCACGTTTTAAGGTGAAAAGGGCATAATGGTCAACATATAGGCAATTAACGGAATCATGCATATTAATTGGTTAACTAATGAACCATGGTGTATAATCACAGAGGGTTATACTAGCATGCAACCTGGTCCTAAAGAAGCTCTAAGGCAATTCCAATTCATACTAAAACGGGTCAGAACTGAAGTCAAAGCAAAAGTCAAAGTTTTGCGACTTTCGGTTCTGAACCGGGTCTAAACAGAAAATTGTCGGGTTGAACATGTTTAGACATGTTCTTACACTAATTACCAAGTTATATTAATGATCAAACAGGTTGTAGGGGTTCTACATTGCTAATTATGCATAAATTGAAAAATAAACATTCTGTTGACTTTTTAATAATAAGTTTGACCCGACATATGACCTAGTTAGAGTGGGAATCAGAGGGTGCCCTTTTAAGGGTTTAATGCCCACATAATTACCAACTTATAACTACTTTCAATTCGACTAATCACTGGACCATTAGTGATTAATCGCTAAGTCAACCGTTAATTACGACGGTTTGACTTTTAAGCTAAAACTAAGCAAAAACTTAACTAAGAAAGGTTAAGCATACTTACTGAAGTCCTATGCACGATTAGTGATCACTTGAGTCTACTTTGGAGCTCCAGAAATGATCAGAAATGCTGAAGGAAGGTGTGATCAAAATGGTTGCACAAGAGGCCTTTATATAGTGTTCTTGAGCTCATAGATCATTGACAAATCATGCTACCACTGGCCATGGATCATCAACACATGTCCCTAAGTGCCTAGGAATGTTTAGGGGTCGCCCATGGATGAGAAAAATCGGTTTTAGGTCGGTTTCAAGGCTGAACAGCCAACTGCCAGCATGTTTCTGTATCTGGGCCTTTTAGGCGGCCCGCGTAAGATGTTGTTGGGTCTTACGCGGCCCGCTTGGGCCTTATGTTCAGCTTCCACATTTTCTAGTTTCCGCATATTTGTCTCTTGGCCCTTCCGAAAGGTCAACTAACTTATTTCTTGCAATTTGAACCCTCTAATTTGACACATAAGGGCTTCAAGATATATACCCGCTTTGTTAAGACCTCGGTTAACTTTATTGTTACCCGAAAAGTCATAACTTTCAACGTTGACGCTTTAACCCCTTGTATACGAATTTGATCATAACTTCCTCATACGATTACGAAACTTTATGAAATTTATGTCGTGCATTCTAGTGAGCATAATTAACCGTTACAACGCTTCGGGTTTGTCAAAAGGTCACTCAGAGGTATAACTTAAACATGTTGACACATTTAACTCCTGTAGTTTGTAATCTCTCACTTTCTTTCATATTTAGCTTCGTATGATCCATGATTTATTCGTTTGAAGGTATGAGCATCATGTAGGGTTAATGTACAATATATTTATTCACTGTTGACATTTAGAACTCGTATATTCACATACTTTCCATGGTTGTCAACTTTAGCCCTTCCAGAGTATTCTTTTACACGTTCAAGCTTATGACACGTGTCAATACATTATAGGACGTGAATTTTCGAGGTGTTACAGTGTTGCACAATTACAAGTGCATACACGTACACCCAAATTGGGTATTACATATCGCCTAGGCCAAGAAATTTTAATGTTTACCCCGAAACATTTTTTTCTTATAACGGGGTTAAGGTTTGGGCCCCCACTAACTGGACACCGAGTGAGCACCCTAACTCCTTTAAAAACTGATTTTTCCAGGGCCGTGAACGTATTGATTTCAAATGAATAAGAGATATATTTGAAGGTCCGATGAGTTTTACCAACGAAGATTGCATAAGGATATGTCTATTGATGCTTTTGGGCCAAGGGTTTTTAGGGTTGCAGGATTTAAATGCGATCGATAATAAACTGTTACACCTGGTGGATAATCTAAATGAGTTTAACCAATATCCATGGGGTAATTTTTTTTTGGGAGAGCACGTATACGAACGTGTATTATATGCACGTTCGTCAAAAGGAAGACGCGAAGGGTTTTTCGTTAGACGGATTTGTTTGGCCATTTAAGGTACCTTGGAAATTCCTATATATATTTTAAGTGTAATGTTCGTTTTAATTTGTAGACTAATACCTGTTAAATATGTTAATACATGTACAGATGTGGATTCTAGAGGTGTTTCCGAAATTCAAACAAAGGAGGGGGTATTTCGAATGTCAGTCCATTCCGAGATTCTTGGGATGGCGAGAAGGACAAAAGCTGATGAAGGGTAGTGTTGATGGAATCGTTGTGAATGCAATAAAGGTAAATTGCTATATTGTCTCTTAAATTGGTTGACAAATTTTATAAAATTATAAAATTTTATAATTTTATAAAATTAAATTTTTAAAAAATTATAAAAACTGTTAAAATTATAAAATTATAAAAACTGTTAACAGTATAAAATTATAATAACTGTTAAAATTATAAAATTATAAAAAAAATATTTTCAACCGTTAACAGTTTTTGAAACATTTTTATATGCATTTTTAAATTATAAAATTTTATTGAAATTATAATGTTATAACAAAAATTGTTAAACGTTGAATTTTTTTTAATAATTTTATAATTTTAAAATTTAAATAGTTTTTATATTTTTAACAATCAACTTTAACAGTTTTAATAATTTTATCAAAATCTAATTTTATAACTAAAATTATATTTTATAAAATTATTAAAACTGTTAAAGTTGACTGTTAAAATTATAAAAACTGTTAAAATTTTAAAATTATAAAATTATTAAAAAAAATTCAACGTTTAACCGTTTTTGACATTTTTCACATCCGATCGGATAATTAGCTAATCAAATTATTTTGAGTAACAAATTTTATAATTTTTTTTCAACCTTTAATAGTTTTTAACATTTTTTTGTAAAATGTTTGCTTTCAATCTGATAGAGACGTGAATATAAACCGCTAGACTTCATACTACCTACTGAGTTTGAGGCCGAAACACAGTGGTTCATTTGAAGCTCGAATTATTTGGACCGTGAACGTCAAATTTATCAACCTGCTATGCTGACTGAATTACCCCCTCAAATGCAACATCCAATCCAGTCGACTGAAAACTGCGGCCAGCAAAAAATAAAGGACTTCATTGACCACTTGTTCGGTGATGATCATGGTGAATTGAATTCGGAAATACCCGGTAAGTTGCCTCAAATGCACGGATTAGCACCTGAAGTACCAGTTCAGATGCATGATATTCCTTTAGACACTGCTGACTTGCAATTGGATGCTGCTCCCGGTCCATTTTCGTCAGGATTTTATTCTGAAGATAAGCTTGTTTCTAAATTTCAGTCACTGATGATCGCAAACAACCGGGCGTTGACTGACATGATCAATTCGGAGTTGTTACAAAGTTTTCGTATGGCTCCGGTTAATACTCCAAGCCACATACGAACACCGAGGGAACAATCGCAAAAACAAGATGATAATGTATTGAACCAAAAATCTCGTTTATTTGCTTCTAAAAATCTAAAAAAAATATTTAAAAATGTTTCTAACATTTTTTAAAAATTTGTAGGTGGCAGCTGATTCGTATTTTAACTATGATGAGGATGTGTATCATGTGTCAATAAACCCCAAAAATCTTACGGAAGAAGCCGTAAGTTTTTACTTCGTATATGTTTATTTTAGTTATCCGTGTACGTTCTGTTAATTGATTCCCCTTAAATTAATGTTATTGTAGAATGAGGATCCGGAGATGATCAAATTGAGGCGTTCCGAAAGGCTTGTGAAGCCTGCCAAGTCTCTGCTATCACCGTCTATAGTTTACAATAACATGAAGCGGAAGCAAAAAAAGATAGCAAACGATAAAGATAATTTAATCAAAACGATACAAAATTGGGCACCAACTAGTGGCATTAGAGAACTAACCCTCACGGCAGGTGGAAGTGTTGGTCCTGATTTCTGGGCGACATTGCTAGGCACCGACCATACTGGCTGGTTAAGCGATGATGTAAGCACTATAGATAATTTTGTTAATACTAAATATACTAAATTTTCCTATAAACTTACCCTAAAATTGTCCAACCCTATAACAGCACATTTTTGGATGGATGCTACACATGTATCATTCAAGAAATCCATCCGACCGTTGGTCCATTTTACCCCCATATTTCCAGATGCATTCTCAAACTTTGGATCAGACGTTCAAAGGTTACTTCACCGGAGGTGTCGAACCTTTTCCTCCGCTATTTAGCGTTGACGAGGTGTACGTAACGTTATATATACCATCAATTCACTGGGTTTTAGGCGTTTTTAACCTGGTTAACCATACCCTCACTATTTACGACAGGTAAAAATTCATAAACGCTCGTTTTTTTTTGTAGCTGATTATTTAATAGTTTTAGTTAACGGTCTCTCAAAAGGTATGACTTTAAAAATTTATAAATGCTCGTTTTTTTTTTTGTAGCTTGATGGGCATGCAACAATTGGAAAAAGGAAGAACGGAAGTGGTTTGTTTTATGAATTTTGTTTTTGACCATTGGCTTCGTATGCATGGTTATTATGACAACAAACCTTTACCGTTAACTTTTCCATTTCAAATAATATATGCAAATGATGTGCCACAGCAGTCGGGACCATTAGGGGACTGTGGGGTTTGGGTTTGCATATTTCTGGACCGGTTGATTAACAAAAAACCACTAAATTATGGTGAAGACACAAGCATAACGGCTGCAAGGATGAAGCGCCATCTTGAGATACTTTTCTACAACTCGCTTATACCTAAAGATACAGTCGACGAGATAGAAGAGGACGATATTGAATATATTCAATGGTTTGTATTAATTTATATTTTATAAAACAGAAATTCATTATATATAGTTATTTCTATATATGTTTCGGTGACATATTAAGTAGGTAAAAATTCATTATATTATATTATATTTATTTGTGAACATGTGTATATATATGTGCCCTCACTATGTCAATAATGCCACACCGGATGTCTTATTCAAACATCGCTCATTCCGTGCAACGCACCATTTGGATAAACCAAAATGATCGGTTTGAACTTTGGTCGCCAAATATTCTAGAGTTTTACTATGACAGCGATACTCCAACTTACTACTCAACCTACATGGGTAAAACACCTCTCGGAAAAGAATGGTGGGGCGGATTACTTGGATTTAGTGGAAACGGATTTATTCAGGAAACGGTACCTTCGAAATACCTTTCCTGTTAATGATAGTGTTTTTATATTTTTTTAGTCAAACGTTTACCATATTTTTCTCAGCATATCAATGCATGGTGTAACAAGCTAATGTATCAACGGGAGCTTCACAGACGGTCAACGACGATGTCGTCAAAGGATTATCGTTGGACAGTAGCTCCGCCTACTTTTTTGAACATGATAATAGAACAAAAAAGAGAGGCCTACGGATATGCAGACGGTTCAAAAGAAATTTTTCCATCCTTTTAGGACATTGATACGGTACGTTGTTAAATATGCTTATTAGGAGTGTACGTTTTTTTATAAATTTGTAGACCTTTACATTTTTACACCAACATTTGACAAGGAAATAATAGAGGTGTATGTTTTTTAAAAAAATTTAAAAAAAATTCTGTATAAAAAAATTGAAATTTTTTATATTTTATGTTTTATAAAAAAATATTGATTTTTTAAATAATTTATAATTTAAAAAAAATCCCTAAAAAGAATACCTTTTCCGGGGCTTATTTGCGTTTCATTTTTTTTCAAATTTACATGCCCGTAGCGCACAACGAAAACCACTGGTTACTTCTAAAAATAAATATGCGTTCGCTTAAAATAAATGCTTATTTTCCCGATAACTGTAACCTAACTAATTGGGGAGAAGGATTTTGCATACACAGGAAAATACATCAAAATCTTTTAGAATTTGAATCTTCATTCGTATGGTTTCTGGGCCGTATATCGTACTGGCAGCACTCGGGGATAGATAGTGTAGAAGCCTTAGATTATTGCGGGGATGTTGTGTGGCCTGAGCACGGAGCTCATATTGGGCGAAACTCAGGTGTTATCATATGTATGCTAGTGGAAAATCTAGTTTACAACCGTTCATTGACATGGAACGAAGTAAACATACAGGATGCTTGTGTCAGATATAGACGCTACATGGCTGATGAACTCTACGCCGGGCGCTACACACCAACTAATTTTTGAAGGTTGGACGTACGCATTGTAAAATTTAATTCTTATATAAATTAGAAGTACTAATTACTATTGCGGTTACGAGAATTTGTTACATGATTTTCCTAATTAATACATAAAAAAACTACGCTATTATTAAAATTCTGCTAAATTATAAGATGGAAAAATGTCATCCGTTGGACTCTGGGTTTCTATCTCTTTCCCTTTTCCTTTCCGTGATGATTTACGTGAACGAATCTGTGATGGCATTAGATCTAAACAAACGTCACGACCATGGCCGTATGTTTGACACCGCGAACAATATACCTGAACGGGCTCTTCCCCACGAGATAAGATTCGGGTGTTTTCTCTTGGACGGCCAGATTGATGTTTTGTAATATGCGGCGGTAATACACTGCTAAGGCCTTTTGGTATCACCCATTCAGACCTATGAGGCAGAGGATTAATCGATTCTTCATACGTTTTTTTGTATACTTCGTTTGAATATCACGAGAATGCATAATGATTGCAATCAGTTTCACCCAAAAATCTTGAAACAGGAATCACATGCCCACAAGGTAGACCAGAAACTTGCCAGACACGGCAGCTGCACGAACGATTCAAAAAATCAACTAAAACCCTTTTCGTACCGTCTTCAACAAGAAAAGTGTTTACCCCGATGCCTGCAACAGTCCAGGTTCTAGACCCTTCAATTTTCTTTAAAATTTTCTTCTGTGCCCACTGAGTCAGTGAGTGGCTCTCCTGCATGCCCTGCAGTCAGCAGTTATAAAACCATTTTTGTACGGACTCGCGAAAGAATTCAATAAGTTGCGTTATCGGCATCTTACGCGAGAATCTAGACAAAGAGTTAATAGACTCCGCACTATTAGATGTCATATAGTGGTATCCATTGCCGGGGCAATGGGCTCTTGCCCATCTACCAAACCCAATATTTGTTAAAACCTGGCGTATTCTAGGAACGGCAAGACACAAAGCATTGAATGACTCGTCAAAGTCAGACATCCGATAAGATTTACATGTCTTCCACCATAGTGCCTCGTATTCTTTTTTTTAGACGACGGCAAACGTAAATTCATCGTTAAATGACGACAACACAATCCGTGGTAAACACGTGGAAACACGTTTCTAACACCTACATGTATAGAATTCGCCCTATCCGAAATGATCGCCATATCTGCTATTTCACCAACACACTCTCTAAGCTTTGAGAGAAACCATGTCCAAGATTCACCATCCTCTGATTTTCCTATGCCATAAGCAATTAGTAAAATCTGATTATTTCCATCCATGGCCACTACTAAAAACAACGTCCCTTTAAATTCACCCTTTAGGTGTGTCGCGTCAATGATAATGACCGGTCTTAGATTAAACATAAAGCTACGAATCTGAAAATTAATGATAACAAAATAAGATCAAACCCATGTTACTTTAAAAAAAAATAAGAACAAGTACAAACGAAAAGGTGTAAATTACCGCAACACCTAATGCAACAAAAACCATTTCAAAACGACTCTGCTCATCAACCAAGATATGAGTAACGCTTTCAGGATTTGCAAGCTTCAAATTGTAACAGTATATTGGTAGTTCGGAAAAAGAGTCTCAGGTTGTTCCTTGTAGAAGTTCAAGTGCATGGCTTTTACCACGCCAAGCTTGAAGGTTTGTTATCTCAACCTCGAACCTTTGTCTAAAATCTTTGACAATCTCTTTCGCTCGATATATCCTACCACTGTCTTTTAGTTGAACCTTTAAAAAGTGACCCAAAACCTTTGAGTTAGCCTGACGGAAATGTGGGTGTGTTTGCGTCTTCGAACAGGTGTGTCTATCGTTCATATGTTTAACAAAAAATAAACTACCACCAGGAATAGCGTATGCCTTAAATCGCCATTGACAACCACCACCCATGCATGACACTTCATACCGTGTCTTAGATGATCTATCAACTTTAAACTCGAAATTCTCTAACAAACATTTCTTTCCCAACTCATGCTTCATCTCTTCTTTGTTATTGAATATATGACCGGCCTCAAACACTATAGATAAAAAAGCTGATTCGTTGTTAGACGTGGTTGATTTTTTAAAATTATTTTCTAAAATAGGACACTCGTCGTTTAAAACATTAACACTTTCTTTAACTGAAATATTTAGATCTGGAGTTTTGAAATTGTTTAAAGAAGAAAAACCAGAGGAACCAATACCAGACTCTTGAATAACGTATAATTTATATAATTCAAAAGGATTCTGCATCGCCAAATCAAAAAAAAAAAAAATCTAACATCTCGATCATTAATTATATCGATCGGATCTGTAAACGTAGACATCCGGTATGACAAGCGTGTAATGTTTGGAGTATCACACATCTTAGAAACATAATTTAAAAAACTATTATATGAATGATCTATTTCAATTTCTAAACCACGTCTCCTTGAATCGTCATCAGTAACATACTCAATGTTTCCGTTAATGACATCCCACTTCCCCCCGTATAAACAACAAACTTAACCCTCATGTTGTGAGATAATTACTAAAAAATAAATTCTTAGATTTATACTTTAAATACGGTTTTTCATAATGTACAGTATTTAAATAATGGAAAACGTCTTAAATTGGTACAAAACGTCTTATAGTGGTACAAAACGTCTTAAACTGGTACAAAACGTCTTAAATTTAAACAGGAAACGTCTTAAAAATAGCAATCCGGCTTGAGCTGCTGAAGCCGGCTAAAGAGGGTGAAATGGCTCAAGCCATGTGGAAAAGTCTTAAGCCTTGTGGAAAAGTCTTAAGCCATCTGAAGTCATGTGCAGCATGAGGAAACGGCTCAAACCGCCTGAAACGTCTCAGCTAAGACGTTGAGACGTCTGAGCTTAATGTCGGACACATGGCACCGTTTTGTTGGTCAGCCGCCAAGACGTTTCAGGCTTTTTGTGGCGTCTCCACAAGACGTTTGACTTGTCCATTTTGAAAAAGTTGACCATGACCAATTTGGCTATTTCCCCGCCCCCCCCCCCCCCCCCCCCCCCCCCCTTTTTAAGTCTTGCACATACGCTCTGTATATGCGCTGATGAATTCCTGTTACACGTGTACGGTGTCTGATTGTGAGTCGGTAGACTATACGACTATTGCATGTGACATCATGCGGCACATGTTGAGTTTCGTGTTGTGGATGTTGAAATCCCACCTTAATTTTTTTTTTCCTGAAATCCCACCTTAATACCTTCTAGGTTTGACAATACTATATTTAAATTTCATTTAAACTTTTTACCAAGAAACCATCTCCATAAATTTCATGTACACACTATATAAAGTTTTCTTAATATTTTTAGAACGAATAATTCACACATTAGTTATAAATCTAATTTTAAGTTTACCTCTATCTTCAGCGGCGGATCCAGTGTTTTTTTTCCAATGTGGTCCATTTGTTCAAAATTTTCATAACGATACGTTAAAATTTTCGGGTCAATCCTTGTTCGAGTCGGGTCAGAGCGAGATTTGAACTAGATTAATTTTTTTTTCCAATGTGGTCCATTTGTTCAAAATTTTCATAACGAAACGTTAAAATTTTCAGGTCAGTCCTTGTTCGAGTCGGGTCAGAGCGAGATTTGAACTAGATTAAAAAGAAAAAGAAAAAACAGGCTTTACAAGTATTGAACCCATGACCTCTTGTTGTTAAAGATGGAGGTTTACCGCTACAACAACTTTCATTTTCTTTCTATGGTGTCCATCTAATTGTATTTATGGGGTCCTTATAAAATTTAATATATCAGATCTACTATTTTTTTTTAAAACATTAGGGTCCTGGGACCCCGATCCGTTCAATGTGGGTCCGCCCCTGTTTATGTTCACTATGAAATTACAATTTTCAGTCATTCACAAAATACTTAGATATCGTTAGGCTACATGTTATATTTTTAGTATGTATACATAATATATCTTTTTTTTTGAACGGTGACTTTCTTTTTGAGTGACCTAATGTCACACCACCTAAACGGCGGCCCTAGTCAAGATCTGCCCAGACTACGTTTTCTTAACCGGGTCCGCGCTGGGTTGGTCAGACTTGGTTACGGCGTTCCCCCCGGAAACCGTACTGTCTCCACACGAGATGCTTCGCTGAAGTAACAACCGGATAAAAACCGAGGTGCGGCTCAGGATCGAACCCCCCTCGGTGGGTTTGTCACCATCATTCCATCCCAATATAATACAAATTGGAATTGAACTTGAGTCTTTATTAGAAAACCCAAGTCTCCTACCACTAGGCCACAAGTGAGGTTATACATAATATATCTTTTTTTTTTTACTAAATGCCCTTAAACTTTTATATTTGGGAAAATAAATATGGTGTTATTAGTCATATAATTTACATGTAAAACTCATCAAAATGATGTAGTTTTGGTTATATGTGACTAAAAAATAAATTAATTTGTTAGATTTTTCTGTTTGTTAATTCCGTATTTCATCTCTTTTAATTTCGCATCCCCTAATTAAATCCCTATTGTCGATCATCTACAGACCTGCTTTGATTAGGGACGGACTTAGGTAGAGGTTTGAGTGAGTAGGTGTACCCCTTGAAAAAAAAATCAGTGTATTTTATAGGGTAAAATCTCAATCGCTCCCCTTAAAAATTTGGTTAAACCCCGAACCCCTTGATAATATTTTCTGAGTCATTTTCTGAGTCCACCACTGCGTTTGATTATCCATCAGAGTATTAGACCATTACAATCGATCAATGAAATAGATAAAAATTCCTCCTTTGTAAGCCAATCCCATATCACATAAAGAATTATTCTTCCATCAAAAAAATTGAGATATTGTTAATTCTTATTTCTTTGAACAATTAATCTAACAATGAATGGCGTTCCTTCTATTTTCAACCAAAAGTTATATAAGTGAAAAGATATACGATTTCACGCCTACCTTATTATCATATAACATTTTGAAGCTCGACTAAAGGGTTGAACAAGACCACATGGATAACTCGATAAAGCGTAGGAATAAACAAGAAATGGTATGAAATTTGATTATTTTTTACGAGTTTCAGTTTGGAAACAATTCTCCATCTTTGATTTTTCTACTTAAATTTGGTCAGTGTATCGAGAGGATTTGACATTTTCAGTGATGGGTCGTGTGGTTTAATTCTCGTATGTTTCTCCTTCTTGGTTTACTTATGGCATACGAACACTATATTGAACATACATAGAAGTTGATTTTGGGTTTGATTAATGGAGATGAAATAGTAATAAAAAATTCACAGGAATGAAATATAAGGAATTGACAAATTTAGTTAATATTTTAGTTACATTAATTCAAAATACGTCGTTTTGATAGCTTTTACATCGCTGTTTGGTAGCCTCTTAATGACCATTCAGATGCTGCCTCTTAATGGTTTAAAACCTCTGAATAAATAAGAGGTAAACTCAAGTCTGAATGGCTAAGAGGTAACATCTGAATGGTAAATCATGACATGTCACATTCTTATACCTTCTCATTGGTAAATTCTTAATGGTTTCATTAAGAGGTAGCCTCTTAATGACCATTCAGAGGCTACCAAACAACCCTAAGTTAGATGTCTAGCAACTTTATATTCACTTTACCTTTATATTTTTAATAGCTTAATCTATACATGTATTTAATTAATATTTGCCAATGAAGCCTAGCTCAATTGGTGAAAATTGGGGGAGCTAGAGCTGAGGTCAAGTGGAGGTTGGGGGTTCGACTCCGGTTGAGCGCGTATTTACCACTTGTGGAGTGATTTACCTATATAGGGTACCAAGGACTTGTTGGGCCTCGGCCCGGCCCCTTAGGCCTGGTAAATCGATACCGTTCTAAAAAAAAAAAAAATTTAATTAATATTTAGTTCATATGTCTTTATCATTCGGTTAAGATTTGACAATATTAGTATTTTACTTTTAATTAACATTTATGATGATAATAACGTAACGAATGAGAAGTCATTTCCCCATGTATGTGATGAAAAATCTTCATATGCCATGCGGCCATGCCAACGGAGTCGAGTTGTTTATTTCATATTACATGGACTATTATTTTTAATGTTGTAAAGCCAAAAGCTTTAATGTTATTTTGAGTTATAAAATAATTCTAGTACCCACGTGATGGGATGGGTTCTTTTCAACCGAAACTGAAGTCATCAGGTAGTCTATTTTATTAACCAATGGATTTTTGATTAACTAATTCGATTTATTCAGCTAGATTGATGATTTTTGGTTTGATTATTTTAATTTTGGTTAAGAGTTAATTTCCATTTTACTCCCTGTGGTTTGATCATTTTAACGGTTTTTCCTCAATGGTTTAAAAAGTGCAAGTTTCCTCCCTAATCTATGTAACTTATCTCTATTTTATTCCACATCCCAAACGACATCCATTTGCAACGTTAAAAATAGTCACGTGCCCCTCACATAAGAGGAAATTAAGTTTTTCCCCAACCCAAGATATTTAAACATCCTTTTTTAAAACAATGTAGTTCACTTAATAATCAATTTAACCCACATTTGCATATAATATCATCCAAATCGACCACTTTTTAAAACCCTAAACACTTTCAGACCAAACAAAGCAGAGAAGACGACTACTACATCCAGCTCCAACTGGCCACCACCACCAACCCATTACCACCATCATCCACTACTATACTTTCTATTAAACATCATCATTTCCTTACCCCCCCCCCCCCCCCCCCTCTTTACCTTCTACACCACCATCAACAGCACCTTCCACTACCACCACTATCGACACCACCACAATCAGTTGCCACCGCCAAATATGCTTTGAGTTCTAAACGAGGGGCTCAGATCTATATCCAGTTCTAAACGAGGGGCTCATATCTGCTTTCAGATCTTGATAAAAAAAACAAGAAAAGGTAGACCCCGGTGCTACCGTTGAACCGATGGTTGGATGTAAGGAGGTAGGTGATGATGGTGGGAGCAGTCAGATTTGGGATTTTAGGATTTGGATTGCGAAGGAGGTAGGTGATGACAGTTGGATTTGGGGCTGCGAAGGAAGTAGGTGCTGACGGTTGGATTTGGGGTAGTAGTTGTTGTCAAACTTGAGGTTTTGGGATTTGGGGTTGCGAAGGGGTTTGTTTTTCTGGTGAGGTGATGGTGGTGGTGTCTGATAGTGGTGGTGAGGTGGTGGTGATTACTAGTGGTTGTTACAAAAGGGAGAAAGAGAGAGAGATACATGCCTCTTTTTAATTAAAACTCGACTTTTGTAGTTAATAATCAATAAAAATAATAATTTATATGTAAAATTACTGAAATACCCTTACTTTGAATTGGAAAGACATAAATGGCCCTTACTTTTAAAAACAAAAATGAATGGAGTTAAGGGCAAGGAGTATATTTGAGAACATATACAAACATCAAGGAGGAAACTGGCTCTTTTTAAACTATTGGAGCAAAAACGTTAAAACGACCAAACCACAAGGAGCAAAACGGAAGTTAACTCTTTGGTTAATAGCCAAAACTAAACTTGGACTAATTAAGACTAGCTGCACGTATTAGTTTATTTATTCTTTATATATTGCTGCACATGTTTGTATTCTATATGTGTGTATATATTCTTTGCATTCGCTTTTGTGAGGCATGCCATAATCATATTCATTTTCCATATTCTCACATGGTATCATACGCCACTCCTTGCTGACATATTCATATTCTTTGTCGCCCTCTGCCTTCCCTTTTCCTTCTCTCTTTCCGTCTTCATCCCTCTCATCTCTTCTCCTTCTAAGCTTCCATGGCATCATCTTCCACACCAGAATCCCATGTTACCCTAAACATAATCTTTCACATGCTAACAATTAAACTAAATTTCACCAATTACCTTATGTGGAAACACCATGTGTTACCAATTTTTGCCTGCCAAGACCTCACTGGTCACATAGATGGCAATGCCCCTTCCCCTGCTGCCGAAATTCTTAAGAACAATAAGCCCATTCCTAATTCTGAACTACCCAAGTGGCACGCCAATGACCATAAAACTATCTTGATTCTGCATGCCAGCCTCTTAGAGGAGGTGTTAGCCGAGATTCTCTGGCTGCCATCTACTCGTGCCATATGGCTGGCACTTGAGAATGCATATAGTAACACTTCAATTGAGTGCATTCAAAACTTAAAAGATCAGTTGAGGCAAATAACCAACGGATCTCAATTTGTTTCTGAAATTTGGTCGGAAGTTTAAGAGTCTATGCGACCAACCCTTTGTCATGGGTCACCCGGTTCATGAAACAGACATAAGTCATTGGTTTTTATGTGGTTTCAGGGCTTCTTTCAAGGCCTTATCCACTGCCATCCGCGCAACCAAGCCACCACCATCATTCCGTGATCTCATTATTCAAGCTAAGCCATGAGCTCTTTATCCGTTCCATTCATGGTACTCATCCCGTCGCTTTTAACTCCCAAACCAATCGCAACCACTCTTATACTCAAGGACGAGGTAGGCGTCCACCTTAATTTCAACTGTGTCGCAACTCAGGCCATTATCCTAGCATGTGCTCGAATCTAGCCTCTTATGTAGCAGCCACTGCCAATCAATATGAAAACCTTGCACATGCATGCTTTCCATACCTAATGCACTATTAACCCAAACAATCCAGATTAGGTTACCGACACGGGGGACACAAGCCATCTAAACCTCTCACCCGACAACTTTCAAAACACCACTCTTCTTGCTGGTGGAGCCAATGTCACCTTCGGGAACGCTGATACTCTTCCTATTACCCACATGGCTCACACTACAATCACACCTAATATTCATCTAAAAAATGTGTTGGTTATTCCTCGTTTACTAACTAATCTTTTATCTGTTAGCAAACTAACTTTGGATAAATCATGTGGATATTTTATTTCCTCAACCAAACTTTTATATTTAGGGCCGGTTCACGAAACAGGTTCTCACTCAAGGTCGGTGTGAAGATGATCTCTACATTTTTCATGTGATGCCTAAGAGTTTTGTTGCGGTCTCCAATAAAACCTTAAAAGCATCCTTTGAATTGTGGCACCTTCATTTGGGTCATGTATCTTTTGATACAATTTTACCTTTAAATAAAATCGGATGCTTGAAACTTACTTTTATATTACCCAGTGTTGTAAAAATCGCGACTAGTCGGCAACTACTCGGTGAGTAATCGCTAGTCGGCTAGTAACTGAGTAATTTTTCGTTAATCAGTGTATTAATCACTAGTCGGGCCTAGTCGGCCGGCCAAAAAATCGGCGATTCTGGCAATAAACCTGTATATTCCGGCCAAAACCTCTAAATTCCGGCAAGTTTCCAACCAAACCATGTGAATTCCAACAATTAATCTTGTATACTTAAAAAACTAAGTTGAGTAAGAGTTAAAACCTAGCTAATTAAAATATTTACCTATAAAATGTGTATGTGTATACATAAAACTGAAAATTACATATAAAAACTCGATTCGATTAATCCCGAGTAGTCACTAGTTGTAACACCCATCTAATATTTACTTGAATTTAATAATGATTCATACCATTATATATAAAAGATATCTTAGTTAATCATAAATCCCTTAAGTAATACTAAAAAGTAGCAAAATAATAGTCGACTAACGACTAATTCAAAACATTCAAAAGTAGTTTAGAAATTTGTTTACATCCCATAAACAGAGTATATTAAAGTTTAAAATATTGCGGAAGCTTCAAAATCGTGTACGGTTCTTCGACATTGCTTGACCGCCATCCGTAAGTCCACCATAGTCACCTAAGGTCAAAACCACTAAAAATATTAGTTTTGGCATTGACATAATACGTATAAACAAGTTCCAGCATCAAAGCATGGAAAATAAAATAAAAATTTAGAAATGGTCCTGTCGCGCGTCGCGGCATGACCCCTTTGATCTTTCGCGTGGCGCGGGCGCCCCCGCGTGTCGCGCCAGATTCATATGCCTCCCCCGCGTGGCGCGGGGGAGTACGTTTTCCAGCAGGTTCATTGCTGAATCCTGCACTTGCTGCCAGCTCCGGAAATTCAAGTTTTTAACTTCGTTTGGCCATAACTTTTGACTCGTAAGTCCGTTTTAGGTGATTCTTTTTCCTATACGTCTGTAAATTCATTACCGACATAACTATTAAAATTTTGATACCGAAAATTTAACTTGCGGACCGAACAACTAAATGTCGCTATGCATTTATTCGACCCATTATAACTCTACTTATTTTGCTACCATTTAACTAGTAAACCTAAGGCGCTTATTACCCAACTTCCGGGGCTTATATTCACCGGCACTTCATTACCAAACCTATGGCTTCGTGCTCTTGTGACCATTTTCGCCATCTCTATCTATTTACAATATTAATACTACAATGTATCATTATTTGACCCGTTTGGTTCATCTACGGAATCCTCCATCTTGATGACTACCAAACGACTACAAACCAATTCTTAACCTACGGATTTAAGTAACGAACATGGTCGCCACAATCAACACAACTTTTAATCAACAACGCATAGTTTAACAACAATTCAACGAATGTAACGGATCAAGTTACATACCTTCAAAGTAGGCCTTTCAAACGTGATTCGCCACCCGCTTGACGCTCCTGCGTCCTTTCCTATAGAGTTCATTAATGACATGTTTAGAACTCTCTTTAAACCATATATCGCATAATACACCGAAACATCATAATTATGCGTTTGAACTTTGAATTTAAATTTTAAGCCTTCTTTGAGACATTTTCACAAACACTTTAAGGGCAGATTTTTACATGATTATATAGCAAGTTTCTAACTTACCACTTAGCCCTAATTTCACATCAATTAACCATTTTACATGATTGTTAGCTTCTAAATTTCTGAAATCACTTCACAATTGTCAAATTACACTAGAACAACACCCAATTTCCTAGTGTTCATCAAATTACACATAACCCACTAATCACCTACAATGGTGTTCATAGGTTTCACTAAAATTTCACATGATTTCAACTTGTATTTGTTTAGGGTTTATCCCTAGACTCTATATTGTTCATAATCCATCATAAAACAGACATGCAACCATAAATATCAGATTTTCCCAATTTCATGAGAATTTCGAGTTGAGTATTTTCATCAAATTTTACATACCTTGTAATCCTCTTGTGATGAGGATCAGTAATCTATGCTCGATTTTTGTTTTTGATCAGATTTGGACCTTCAATTTGGTTGTTTTGTGAATGTTTAGGGTTTTGATGAACTTGGTCGCCCCTGCTTCTTGTCTGGTCGATCTCACACACGTATGTGTGTTTGAGATTTTTATTTTTCTTGTTTTATTAAAGTTAATTTTAGTTTAAGCACTTTTGGCCCCTCTAATTTCCTTTAGTTACCTTTTTGTCCTTTAACTACTCACTAGTCATTATCTAACTAGGTTAGTGTCACCCCTAGTTAATTTATTTTACTAGTTTATTTACAATTAAAATTGCAAATTTTATGAATTTATATTTTCGGGATGTTACAAGTCCATCCCCCTTAAAAGGGTTTCGTCCCCGAAACCAAAGTACGTACCAAATAATGTAGGGTAGAGACGTCGCATCTCCTCTTCGGACTCCCATGTAGTGTCCGAGCCTTTCCTGTGCTCCCATTTAACCTTCACTTGGTTAATCACCTTATTCCTCAAACTCTTCTCTTTACGATCTAAAATCGCAATTGGTTTTACTGCATAGCTGAGGCTGTTATCCACCTCGACATCATCATAGTGGATACGAGCAGTTTCGTCTGCTAAACATTTTCGGAGATGTGACACGTGGAATGTGCTATGAATCCCACTCAACTCCTCGGGTAATTCGAGACGATATGCCACCTTACCAACCCGTTCGGTGATTCTGAATGGTCCAATAAATCTTGGGCTCAACTTTCCTCTTTTTCTGAACTGTATCACTCCTTTCCACGGCGATACTTTCAGCATTACTTTATCGCCCACTTGAAATTCAATCGGCCTCTTTCATTTATCCGCATACGACTTTTGTCGATCCTGAGCCGCTTTTAGGTGAGTTCGGACCATGTCAATTTTCTCATTCGTAGTTCGTATTATATCAGTAGGTGCTAGCCCTCATGGACCCACTTCTCCCCAACATACCGGGGTTCAACACTTTCTTCCATATAACATTTCATACGGGGCCATTTTAATGCTCGCGTGATAGCTATTGTTATATGAAAATTCGACCAAGGGTAGATAGACATCCCAACTACCCCCGAAGTCAATAATGCAAGCTCGCAGCATATCCTCCAACGTTTGTATTGTTCTTTCACTCTGCCTATCCGTTTGTGGATGGTAAGCAGTGCTAATGAACAATTTAGTCCCCATTTGTTCTAGGAATTCACGCCAAAAATTCGAAGTAAACTGAGTATCTCTGTCTGACACAATGGATATCGGTACCCCATGACGTGCTATGATTTCATTGGTGTACACCTCCGACATCTTCTCGGATGTATAAGCCTCACGAATCGGAATGAAGTGAGCACTTTTCGTCAATCTATCCACGACTACCCATATAGCATCAAACCCGCGGTTGGTTTTGGGCAATTTGGTCAACAAATCCATGGTGATTTGTTCCCATTTCCAAACTGGGATGTCCAACGGTTGCAACTTACCATATGGCTTCTGGTGCTGCGCTTTGACTTGCAAGCAGGTCAAACACTTTTCCACATATTTCACCACATCCCTCTTCATTCCAGGCCACCAATAGTTTTGTTTCAGATCATTGTACATCTTGGTCGCACCCGGATGAATTGAATATCAGGATTTATGAGCTTCGTCCAGTAGAAGCGTCTTTACCCCACAAGTATTTGGAACCCATATCCTTCCGGATCGAGTCTTCAACCTGTTATTTCCATCCGATAAATCTTTCAACTGGCCGATTATTCTTTCTTTCTTCCAATTCTCCTCTTTCACTGCTTCTTATTGCGCCTCTCGGATACGTTCAAGTATACCCGAGGTCACCACAAGCTGCATCGATCTTACTCGTATTGGGACATAGTCCACTTTTCTGCTCAGAGCATCCGCCACCACATTTGCCTTTCCGGGGTGATAGTCTATTTCACAGTCGAAATCTTTCACCGTTTCTAACCATCGTCTTTGTCGCATATTTAACTCCTTCTGATCGAAGAAGTATTTTAAGCTCTTGTGATCGGTGAATATGGTGCACTTTACCCCATATAAGTAGTGCCTCCATATTTTAAATGCAAATACCACTGCAGCCAACTCGAGATCGTGCGTGGGATACTTCTTCTCGTGTATCTTCAATTGCCTCGAGGCATAAGCTATAACTTTTCCCCGTTGCATCAAAACGCATCCGAGCCCCGATAGTGAAGCATCCGAATAAACCACCAAGTCTTCAACCCCGTCCGGCAACGTCAATACCGGAGCTTGAGTTAACTTCTCTTTTAGCATCTGAAACGCCCTTTCTTGGTCGACACCCCAAATGAACTTTTCTTCCTTCCGGGTTAGTTTTGTTAGCGGTGATGCAATCTTGGAGAAATCTTAAATGAATCTCCTATAATATCCCGCAAGCCCTAAGAAGCTTCTAATTTCTGAAGGGTTCTTCGGGGGATTCCATTTCGACACGGCCTCAATTTTTTACGGATCTACCAATACTCCGTCGGCACTTATGATGTGGCCAAGAAATTGTACCTCTCGTAACCAAAAGGCACACTTAGAGAATTTCGCATACAACCTTTCACGTCTAAGTGTTTCTAGCACTTCTTGTAGATGGTGTGCATGGTCGGCTTCACTTTTTGAATACACCAAAATATCATCTATGAATACGATGACTGATTTATCCAACATTGGCTTGCAAACCCGGTTCATGAGGTCCATGAAAGCCGCGGGTGCATTTGTTAGCCCAAATGACATCACGAGGAATTCGTAATGTCCGTATCGCGTGCGAAAAGCCGTCTTCGGCACATCTTCCTCCTTGACCTTTAGTTGGTGATACCCCGATCTAAGGTCAATTTTTGAAAAACAGTTCGGACCTTGTAATTGGTCGAATAGATCGTCTATCCTCGGAAGCGGGTATCGATTCTTTACCGTGAGTTTGTTTAACTCCCGGTAATCGATACACATGCGCATGCTTCCGTCTTTCTTTTTCACAAACAACACCGGTGCGCCCCAAGGAGACACACTCGGCCTTATGAATCCTTTGTCAAGCAGGTCTTGAATCTGGGACATCAACTCTTGTAATTCCGACGGTGCGAGTCTATATGGTGCTTTAGCCACGGGTTTTGCGCCCGGAATCAATTCGATCCTGAACTCTACTTCCCGTTCAGGCGGTATCCCCGGTAAATCCTCCGGAAACACATCTTCATAGTCCCGTACTACCGGTACATCTTCAATCTTCCGTGATTCTTTCTCGGGCTCATTTGCGTATATCATGAATGCCTTGCATCCTCGCTTCACTAGCTTGTGAGCTTTCATCATAGAGCATATTATTGGGTTACCTCCTTTTTCGCCATAGATAGTGACGTGTTTTCCGTTCGAAGATATTAGCTTTATCTCCTTACGAAAACACACGACCTTCGCGTGGTGCTGAGATAGCCAATCCATCCCAACAACTACTTGAAATTCTGCCATTGACATCGGGATTAGATCTATCAAGTATTCTTCATCGTCTATGCTTAATTTGCAGCCTCGAAAAACGTCACAAACTATAAAACTTTTGTTGTCCCCTATTTCTACTTCTAAGGGCACAGATAACTTCGTTAATACAAATGAAGGATGTCGAATAAATCCATGCGAAATGAAGGATTTATCCGCACCCGTATCAAATAATACACGTGCTGGAATTGAGTTAATTGTGAATATACCTGAGACCACATCGGGTTCTGTCTTTGCTTCAGCCGCAGTAAGTTGGAAAGTTCTAGCTT
The DNA here is from genome assembly GCA_030545235.1 of Helianthus tuberosus. Lineage (NCBI taxonomy): Eukaryota > Viridiplantae > Streptophyta > Magnoliopsida > Asterales > Asteraceae > Helianthus > Helianthus tuberosus. Next base: position 39,829,808 of record CM060360.1, on the reverse strand, counting down.
TTGCCTTTGGAGCTTCCATTGGAGACTCTTTTGTGTCTCTCTTTCCAACCAACTCGGGGCATTCAGACTTCTTGTGGCCGGGTTGATAACATTTGTAACAAACGGAAACTTTTCTGGGACATAACGATGCAGTGTGCCCCGTCTTCCCACATACCGGACACGGCTTGTCTTTGAAGCGGCACTCGCCTTTGTGCCCCTTTCCACATACTTTGCAACTTGGCGACCCGCATTTAGCCTCCACTTTCTTCCCTGATTCAGCAGTTCTAGCTTTCTTTGTAGGGCTTGGATTCACATCCTGTGCCCTTCTCTCACCCCTTTCAACTTGTATCTTTAACTCGATTTCCCGCTCCCGGGCAGTGTTGATGATTTCTGTGAGAGTTTCGTATTTTGAGGGAGTCATAAACTCCCGGTATTCAGCACTCAGCATGTTATAATAGTAGTATATCTTTTGCTCTTCAGTGGTGACTAACTCGTCACAAAATCTCAGCTTATCCATGAAGATGCCCGTGATCTTATCAATTATTTCACCCTTTTGTCTTAACTGGATGAATTCTTCCTTAATCCTGTTGATAACTGCTTTGGGACTATGGTGTTTAAGGAACGGCACCTTAAACTCATCCCAAGTCATAACCCTCGCTTCTTCAGCTCCTATTTCCTTCTTTTTATTGTCCCACCAATCCTTGGCTTGACCCCTCAATTGGCCCGTTCCGTAAGCAACAAAGTCACCTATGTCACAGTGGGTCCGTTCAAACACCCCTTCGACGTCACTTAACCATCTTTGGCATATTATCGGGTCGACCTCCCCATTATAGATTGGCGGTTTACACGCCATGAATTCCTTATATGAGCACCCTTTACGTTCTCCAGTTTTGTCTTTCATAAGGTTGACACTATCCTCCAACCTTTTAACTCGCTCTTCGACAAGCGACAACACCGTGCTTTGAATTTTGTCTATAAACCCGGATAGACTACCTTCAATTGCCTTCCCTACTTCTTCGGCAATTATTTCTTTCATTTGTTCGGTGCTTGTTTGTACCGGATTATCATTGTTTCCTTCATACATCTTGAAACTGAAATGTTTACATTTAAACGTTAAACATTTCATTTATAACATTGCTTCTTTTGTTTCGGTTTAGCCAAGTTCTCAACTCGCTTTAACCGTTCACATTTGGTGCACTTTCCGGGTTTGAGTGTATTAACACACTCTTCCCATGCACAACAATTTATTTCTCATTTCTTACGCAAGGTATAATCTACTAACATAATAAGTTAATTCTTACCGGACGATCGATCAAGCTTGAACCGAACACTTTGTTGACAGCCTTAAGCTTTGATACCAACTTGTAACACCCATCTAATATTTACTTGAATTTAATAATGATTCATACCATTATATATAAAAGATATCTTAGTGAATCATAAATCCCTTAAGTAATACTAAAAAGTAGCAAAATAATAGTCGACTAACGACTAATTCAAAACATTCAAAAGTAGTTTAGAAATTTGTTTACATCCCATAAACATAGTATATTAAAGTTTAAAATATTACGGAAGCTTCAAAAGTCGTGCTCGGTTCTTCGACATTGCTTGACCGCCATCCGTAAGTCCACCATAGTCACCTAAGGTCAAAACCACTAAAAATATTAGTTTTGGCATTGACATAATACATATAAACAAGTTCCAGCATCAAAGCATGGAAAATAAAATAAAAATTCAGAAACGGTCCTGTCGCGCGTCGCGGCATGACCCCTTTGATCTTTCGCGTGGCGCGGGCGCCCCCGCTTGTCGCGCCAGATTCATATGTCTCCCCCGTGTGGCGCGGGGGAGTACGTTTTCCAGCAGGTTCATTGCTGAATCCTTCACTTGCTGCCAACTCCGGAAATTCAAGTTTTTAACTTCGTTTGGCCATAACTTTTGACTCGTAAGTCCGTTTTAGGTGATTCTTTTTCCTATACGTCTGTAAATTCATTACCGACATAACTATTAAAATTTTGATACCGAAAATTTAACTTGCGGACCGAACAACTAAATGTCGCTATGCATTTATTCGACCCATTATAACTCTACTTATTTTGCTACCTTTTAACTAGTAAACCTAAGGCGCTTATTACCCAACTTCCGGGGCTTATATTCACCGGCACTTCATTACCAAACCTATGGCTTCGTGCTCTTGTGACCATTTTCGCCATCTCTATCTACTTACAATATTAATACTACAATGTATCATTATTTGACCCGTTTGGTTCATCTACGGAATCCTCCATCTTGATGACTACCAAACGACTACAAACCAATTCTTAACCTACGGATTTAAGTAACGAACATGGTCGCCACAATCAACACAACTTTTAATCAACAACGCATAGTTTAACAACAATTCAATGAATGTAACGGGTCAAGTTACATACCTTCAAAGTAGGCCTTTCAAACGTGATTCGCCACCCGCTTGTCCGCTTGACGCTCCCGCGTCCTTTCCTATAGAGTTCATTAATGACATGTTTAGAACTCTCTTTAAACCATATATCGCATAATACACCGAAACATCATAATTATGCGTTTGAACTTTGAATTTAAATTTTAAGCCTTCTTTGAGGCATTTTCACAAACACTTTAAGGGCAGATTTTCACATGATTATATAGCAAGTTTCTAGCTTACCACTTAGCCCTAATTTCACATCAATCAACCATTTTACATGATTGTTAGCTTCTAAATTTCTGAAATCACTTCACAATTGTCAAATTACACTAGAACAACACCCAATTTCCTAGTGTTCATCAAATTACACATAACCCACTAATCACCTACAATGGTGTTCATAGGTTTCACTAAAATTTCACATGATTTCAACTTGTATTTGTCTAGGGTTTATCCCTAGACTCTATATTGTTCATAATCCATCATAAAACAGACATGCAACCATAAATATCAGATTTTCCCAATTTCATGAGAATTTCGAGTTGAGTATTTTCATCAAATTTTACATACCTTGTAATCCTCTTGTGATGAGGATCAGTAATCTATGCTCGATTTTTGTTTTTGATCAGATTTGGACCTTCAATTTGGTTGTTTTGTGAATGTTTAGGGTTTTGATGAACTTGGTCGCCCCTGCTTCTTGTCTGGTCGATCTCACACACGTATGTGTGTTTGAGATTTTTATTTTTCTTGTTTTATTAAACTTAATTTTAGTTTAAGCACTGTTGGCCCCTCTAATTTCCTTTGGTTACCTTTTTGTCCTTTAACTACTCACTAGTCATTATCTAACTAGGTTAGTGTCACCCCTAGTTAGTTTATTTTACTAGTTTATTTACAATTAAAATTGCAAATTTTATGAATTTATATTTTCGGGATGTTACACTAGTTCCCACCTCACCGGCCGACTAGCGACTAGCGAGTTCTCCAACCTTGATATTACCTAAACCAATTATATGTTCACCTTGTGAAATGGACAAAAGCAAACGCCTACCATTCACTCTTAATGACAAACGTGCCTCAAACCCACTTGACTTGGTTCATTGTGATCTTTGGGGACCATCGCCAATTACATCTAACGAGGGTTATCGATATTATGTCATATTTATTGATGATTATTCCTAGTTTACGTGGTTTTATTCACTCAAAAGAAAGCCGATTTTGCCTCTATGTTCCATGTTTTTCTAAACCTTGTTCAAACACATTTATCTAGAAAACTCAAGGTTTTTCAAAGTGATGGTGGTATCAAATTTACTAATAACGGGGTTAAACACTTATTAGAGACAAATGGAACTCTTCATCGTCTATCATGCACATACACTCCTCCTCAATGGTCGTGCCGAACGAAAGCATTGCCATGATGTTGAGACGGGCTTACTCTTCTATTTAATGGTAACATCAATCCTTCTTTTTGCTTGACGCTTTTTCCATCACCGTTTACATAATTAACCGCCTTCCCACAAATATCTTGGATGGAAGATTCCCAATTGAAGCCTTATTTTTTATTAAATCCACTTACGAATATTTTCAAGCATTTGGATGTTGTGTGTACCCGTATCTTCGGGATTATTCAGAAAATAAAATTTCTCCCCGAAGCCTTCCATGTATTTTTATGGGGTATTCAATGTCATGAACTGTCGTCTTCTAGCATTTCATAACTCGTCATTCTCATTTTGACAAGCAAACATTTCCATTAAAAAATAATTATAATGAGACTAATGATGTATCCTCTTTACCATGGCATTCCTAACTGATGAAATACTATTTCTCACATAAAACCCATTGTTGACACCACATCTCCTCAAACTCCTACTCACAACCCTTGTGGTCTTTGTTGTGACCATAACTCTCAACCCAACCTAACCCAAAACAAACTCCACCCATAACCCTCCACCACAAACCACACCTCTAACTCAAGCCCATCCCACGACCCTACCTGAAACAACATCCCAACCTGTCCATCACTTTCCCCAGCCCATTTCTGCTTCTTAAACCCACCACGTTCCAGGCCCTGCTACGCAGGCCCAATCCGAACCCATTCCCCCTACTCAAACCTAATCCACACCAGACTCTAAAGTTCCTACCCAAACATTGTCGGCCCAAACCGATGACTCTGCCTCTGAAACCGAAACCCCATCCAACACCTCCTCACACCCAATGACACTCGTTCAAAAGCTGGCATCTTTAAACCGAAAAAACGTACTTATCTCACTCAAACTCATTCACATCCTCTTTATGATGCCCTATTCTCTACCGATAAACCCAAAACCTTTAAAACAGCTATGAAACAACCATATTGGCTCGATGCTTTGCACAAGAAACTTTTTGCTCTTCATGGCAATAACACATGAACTCTTGTCGCTCGACCCGCTAATCAACATGTTGTGGGAGAAAAATGGTTATTCCGTGTTAAACACTAAGATGATGGTTCTATTGATCAGTATAAAGCCCGACTCGTGGCTCAAGACTTTAGTTAAATACCGGGGATTGACTTTACAAGTACATTCAGCCCCACTATTAAAGCTTCTACCATTTGCATTGAACTATCTCTGGTGATTGTTAACAATTGAAATCTTACATAACTAGATGTCAACAATGCTTTCCTACTTGACCACATTAATGATACCGTTTTTATAGAGCAGCCACCAGGTTTTATTGATCCTAAATTTCCCACTTATGTTTGCAAATTAAATAAGGCATGTATAGTCTCAAGCAAGTCCCACTGGCATGGTTCCATCGTCTTAGCACCTTTCTCCTTGCAAATGGTTTTGTTTGCTGCCGGGCCAACACTTCATTATTTATCTTTAACCAAAATGGGTGCCTCATATATCTCCTAGTGTATGTTGATGATTTAATTATTACAGGGAATCAAGAAGCAGCCATTACCACCCTTGTGTCTCATCCACACAAAGAGTCCGCAATAAAAGATCTTGGGCAACTCAACTACTTCAAAGGGCTTTAAGTAGGTTACACCTCCACTGGACTTTTTCAAAGTCAATCTGATATGTCCATGACATCCTTGTGCATGCAGGTCTTCTTGATAGCAAACCAATGTAAACTCATTTGTCTCCTAATCTCACATATGTCAAAGACGACACCCCTTATAATGACCCAACTTTATGAATATCCTTAGTAAGTGCTCTCCAATACTTGACCATCACCGAAGCAAGCCGTCACAGAAGTTAATACAACTATGGCTGAACCTTCTGACCCTGAAGCCTGGAAGCTCTACACCGACGGAGCTTCAAGCGTTGAAGGGTCAGGAGTTGGGCTCATTTTAATCAACCTTGAAGGCTTAGAATTCACATATGCTATTCGATTTGAATTCCAGACCACAAACAATGAAGCTGAATACGAAATTGATAGTCGGGTTGAAGATAGCCAGAGAAATGAAGGTTCAAAAGCTTCAAGTCTTCACAGACTCATTGCTTGTGTCAAGCCAAGTTAATGACTGCTACGTTGCAAAAGAGTCCAACATGAGAAAATACAAAGAAAAAACCAAGGAATTGAGAAACACCTTCCAGACATGTACCATAAATCAAGTCCCGAGATCTCAAAACAAGAGGGCAGATGCCTTGAGTAAGCTTGCCTCCCTCACCTTTGCCCACCTTACAAAAAAGGTATTGGTGGAGGTATTGAAAGCTCCCTCGATTCAAGAATTGGAGGTTCAAGATGTAATCACCGAAGAGGGTCCCAATTGGATGACTCCTATTAAAACATTTCTCAAAAATGGTGAATTACCTGGTGACCAAGTAGAGGCTGAAAGGTTTAAAATCAAATCAAGGCAATACGTGTTGCAGGATGAGATCCTCTACAAAAGGGCTATCTTGCACCTTTACTGCGATGTGTTGGCCCGGAACAAAGCCAGTACCTGGTCAAAGAGGTTCAGGAAGGGATATGTGGAGCTCATTTTGGAGCTAGAACGGTGATTGTTAAACTAATGAACCTCGGGTATTTTTGGCCTTCAATGCACTGAGACGCTACCGAACAATTAAGAAAATGTGAAGCTTGTCAAATACATGCACCGGTGCCCAAGAGCCCCAAGCACGACCTTGTCCCAATATCTTCATCTTGGCCATTTCACAAATGGGGAATGGATATCATTGGTCCGTTCCCACCGGCCAAGGGTGGAGTAAAGTTTTTATTGGTGGCCATAGATTACTTTGCCAAGTGGCCTGAAGTCAAACCACTTGCAGAAATCACAGGCAAACAAGTCATTGACTTTGTTTGGGAAAACATCATTTGTCGCTATGGGTTGCTGGGAATCTTGGTCACAAACAATGGGAAACAATTCGCTGAGAAGCCTTTTAGCACTTGGTGCAAAGAGTTCAGAATAACTCAGGTATTCAGCTCAGTTGCATACCCACAATCAAACGGCCAAGTGGAAAGAACAAATTGGAGCATTGTCGAAGGTATCAAGATGAGGTTGGGAAGGCATGAAGGTAATTGGCTTGAAGAATTGCCAAATGTTTTATGGGCTATACGAACAACGGAAAAAACAAGCCACAAAAGAACACCTAATAGCTTGGTATTCGGATCCGAAGCCGTGATTCCAGCTGAAATAGGAGTTGTAACTCAAAGAACCCTCAACATGGATCCCGAAGCAAACAACAAAGAGACCATGTTGAAGTTACAACTCCTAGAAGAAACACGAGACCAAGATGCAATTCAAGAAGCCAAGTACAAACAAAGGATGGAAGCTTATTACAACAAAAGAGTCAAGCATGAACGCTTCAAGCCAGGAAACCTTGTACTCAGAAACAATGAGGCTAGTAAAAAAGAGAACCAAGGAAAACTTGGCCCAAAATGGGAAGGGCCATATACAATCCTTGAAGCACACAAGGGTGGGTCCTACAAACTGGCCGACGCGGAGGGTAAAAAGCTTCCCAGACATTGGAATGGCAAAACCCTTAAAAGGTTCCATGTCTAATCAAGAAAGTTTAGTTTGTATTTCAAAAGTTGTATTTCAAGAGTTGCCCAATGATCACTTTTTGTAAAACAATATCTCTTGAATGAATGATGATGTTTTATCAAAATTGTCTTTCTATCCTAAAATCAGGTTGAGAACCTAGCAAAAAACTCCATGGCAAGGGCCATGTAAGGGGATGAGCTCCCAGGCCATATCGCTCAATATGTTCAAGGGTTAAATGAACCTATATAAGGGGTGAGTTTCTAAATCAATACATCTCCATGAGACTCATGAAATTATCAAAAACAAAGTTGTCTCATAGACAGGTTTGAACAGCCTACACCAAATGTTCCTTAAGCCTTGTAAAAGTTCTAAGAAAACAAATCATTATTAACAGGCTTACGAACCAAAACCATACAAAGAAAAATAATAGATAGGATATGTGCTATGCCTTCTTATTAAAAATACCAAGGCTAAGTGACTGCAGCACTGAACCCTTTAAGGTATAAAAAACATAAAGGCAACACAAACCCAACAAAGACAAGGTCACAAACATAAAAAGGGGCAACACAACAAAGACTCCATACAACCAAAAATCAGAAATACAAACCAAGGCATAAAAAAAAAGTAGCAACAGGAAGCCTCGAAGGCTTCAAGCTACTAATATCCCACAAAACTGCCTTGCAAAATATACAACTACGTACAAAAAAATCACAACACAAGGCAAGTAATAGAAAGATAGCTAATATTCAAACTAGTTAAAACAAACCTTAACGGTTTGTAAACATAAATATTGTTCAAACGGCCACCAAGGCCAACCACAACCACAAAACAGAAACCTTAAGGGTTTCTGCAAAACCTAAAATTGTTCAGGGTAACACATAAATGATTAAATTGTTTAAGGATGCTAAGAAAGCTACGAATATTGTTCAAACATCAGAAGGAGGCTTAGAAGCCCCAGACCCATTACCTTTAGCCTTCTTGGCCTTCTTCGACTTCTTCACTTTTGAACCACCATCATCACCAACTGCTAAACCTTCGAGGCTTGCATCCTTGGAAGCATCAGGTTCTCCTGAAAAGGTCTCCTCACTATCCCCTGAACGAGAACGCTTCTTCGAAAGGGATTCAAGCACTTCAGCACAAACCTTTTCATTAAGCTCATCTGGCTTTAGCTCCTACAAAACAGAAAGTGGTTTGCCAAAACAAGCTGCAACCTGACTTACATAGGGGTAAGTCAACCTCTCCATCTGCTGAACGGAACCTTTGAAAACACCAGAAGCTTCAGGGCGATACAAGGGAGACTGCTCCAAGGGCTGACCAGATTCATGAAGTTTATAACCAGCGATAAGGCCTTGATGTTTCCCCAAGTTGAGCAGTTTGGTGTAAACTTCTCCAAGAGCAGAATTGAACTCCTTAGAGTGAAGGAGATAGGTAACAACTTGATGAAAACCTTGCTCAATGAGCCACTGGTTATCACCAGTGACTTGAGAAACCAAAGACTTCAAACCTTCCTTTTCTTCTTCGAAGGCCCTCTTCTGAACATTCAAGGCTTCCCTATCAGCCTTCAGTTTCAATCGGTCAGCTTCAAAACTTTTCTTGAGATCGTTCACCTCAATCTCATGTCTCCTGGTCAATTCTCCAACCTTCTTCACCCAAGCCTCCTATTTCTTAGAGAACCCTTCAACCTCCTTCTTCATGGCAGCTATAGAGGCTTTCATCTTGTCCTTCTTCTTGGAAGCTTCTTCGTACTCCCGCATACCCTTTGTGAAACGGGTAACACCTTCAGCCAACAGGGCCGAAAGGTTACAGGAGCTTAGCATCAATCTTGAGATAAAGTGATCGGCTTCCATTTCAGAAATTGCACTCCGAACACCAGGAGGAGCAAAACGAGCCAATACCTCAGCACAAACAGCCGGATCCTTGAAGCTATCCCAACCTTCACACCCCAGTTGGGAACATAAACCTCTCCAGCTTCAGGACCCTCCAAACTCTCAACACTTTTACCTAATGAACCCTGGATGGTAGGAGTGCTACCTTTCTTAACCAACTTCTTATTCTTCCCAGAAACCACTAGTTCTTTTTCCTTACCCTTTCCCACTTTAACCTCAAGAACCTGTTCCGCAGACACCTCTATGGCATCACTAATGTCAATGGCCCCTGAGCCAGAAGGTTAATCAGCACCTTTCAAGCGACGGTTCGAACGACGAATAGAAACCTTGGAACCTGAAGCCTTAGTGAAACCTCTAACATTTGGAACATTCACATAGCCAGAACCCCCGAACCTATGCTCGGATTCCCTAACAACCACATCTTCACCCGGAGTAGCAGCAACATCCCCAAAAGCAACATCAGAAGTATCATCACTTTTGATAAAATCAAGTGCAAACATAATTGCAAAATAAACAAAAATAAAATATATAAGCAAGTAAAAAATAAGAACATAATAACATAACAAGACAAATGCATACCCTGCCCATCTCTCATAAGCACCGGATCCCGATCACGTTTGTCCCATAACTTACAAAGACCCAACAACACCAGTAAGTGCCCTGGAAAGGGACGAAGCCTTGAGGGCACTCCCTAAGAGTATCAAGAAAACGAGTGTTTATCTCGGAAGCAGAGGGTTCAGGCTCATTTAAAACGGCATCTGGATGCCTCCAAACAAGCTTAAAAGGAACAATTTCATCAGAAACCCAGAAAAATCGGTCTTTCCAAACACCAAGACTAGAAACCATAGATGAAATTAAACAGGTATCAACCTGAGATGTCTCGAACGTAAACCAGTCACCATTCTTGGCCAACCGGAAAAAGCGACGGAAAGACAAAAGAGTTGGATCATACCCAGAAGTCCGGCACAAAACTTCAAAGTGCAAAACCCTAGCCAGACCCTGAGGGTGAATCTGACCAAAGGATACACGATAATACTCTAAAACTGTCACGGCCCCCGTCCCGGTGTTACCCGGTCCAGGAGTCGCGGGACAGAAACCCATGGTATTTATTAGTTGATGCGATAGCGGAAGTTTAACAGGATCTTTTAAAACTTGAAAATGCCCAATTATTTTATTTCACAATTTGGGACAAACCCCATAATTTACAGTAAAGGAAATTTCACAAGGAAATCCATTGTTTTACAAAACATGTTTATTTATTTTATTGAGCCACCACTTCAAGCTTGTTAGTGCTCCGTAGCACTTTTCCTTGATTCACAGTAAGTCACCTGAAACATGTTTAAAAATATTTTATCAGCGGGGAAATACTGGCGAGTCATTTAGGTTACATAAAATGACACCTTAGTTATAGATTACAGCACAAGAGCGATTACAATCGCTACTATCTTATTTTTTTATCTGGCGCCGTGTCACACCCTGGTGACGATGGTCATACCACTATTGGGTCCTTTCACCCAAGTAGTGATGATTATCACTGTTAGGTTGGTGAACCTAACCGTGAGAAATTAGTAATGTGCACAATACCCCACTTTCCAGTGATTCAAGATAACCAAGACTTAATCCCTGTAATTATAACTTTTGAAAACAATTTAAGTATTGTAAAACATTGTTGATAAAAAGAGAATGATTCACATTGCAGGTTTAATTGGGCAGAGTTTAGCCTACTGATTTAGCCTTGTAACCTAGTTTAAATGACAATGCATACGAAACTAGGTCAGAAACTTAATACAACATTTACGATAAACTTCACGAAATCAAAACCCTCACGACGAATGACAAAGTATAGCCCTAATTTGGGCAGCACTTAAACATCCATCAGATCGGTTTCAATCGATCGGACATTGTATCGTAGTAGTGATCGAGTTAATACCCTGTATTCGTAGCAGCGTCTTGACACCGTAAAACTCGTTTTCAGCATAATAGGGACGTTTTGAGATTGAGATTTCGAACGCAGAAGCAAGTCCCATGCACAGGCTACTTATAGCAACATTTCAAGTTTTAAGCGGCGCGCGTAAACCTTAACAAGGTCTTACGCGGCCCCCGAGGGCCCCTAGTCTACGTGTAGGGCTTGTGTGTCACAGGTAGGTCTGCCACGTGTGCGACACGTGGCCTGGAAAGCTTATCCCGGTGATTTTTTATATGTCGCAGCCCGCGTAACCCTGAGCTTATCTTTTACGCGGCCCGCGTGAAATCCAGAAATCTTGTTTTCTTGGTTTTTCAAGAGGATTAGGGTTTCAGGGGTCCGGGTTTTCATTTACGGGTCGTTTAGGGACATTTTTGCAGGTCCTTACATCCCCCCACCTTATTTAAAATCTCGTCCTCGAGATTTATAGAAATAAGTGAGGATGCTTTCGCTTCATTTCTGATTCCAGCTCCCAGGTGTATTCGGGTCCTCTTTTTGAATCCCACTTGACTTTGACCAGTACCAATCTTTTGTGTTTGAGAAACTTAATCTTTCTGTCTTCTATTTGGAGTGGTTTCTCAACAAATTTTAGCTTTTCATGTACCTCTATGTCTTGAAGAGGTACTACCAGAGATTCGTCAGATAAACATTTCTTGAGGTTGGATACATGAAATACGTCATGTACCCCGGCTAACTCTTCTGGTAGTTGTAAGCGATAGGCGACCGGTCCTATTCGCTGGATTACTGGGAATTGTCCTACGTACCTTGGACTTAGCTTTCCTTTCTTTCCGAACCGAACTACTCCTTTCCAAGGAGAAACTTTCAATAGTATCTTGTCTCTAATTTGAAATTCTAGCGGTTTGCGGCGATTGTCTGCATAACTTTTCTGACGATCTCGAGCCATCTTCAGTCTTTCCTTGATTTGAGTTATCTTGTCGGTGGTTTCTTGTACGATTTCAGGACTTGATAATTGGCTTTCTCATATTTCTGCCCAACAAATTGGAGTTCTACACTTTCGTCCATACAGTGCTTCGAACGGGGCAACTTCGATGCTTGAATGATAACTATTGTTATAGGAGAATTCAATTAAAGGTAAATGGTTGTCCCAGTTTCCTCCAAAATCTATCACACATGCCCTAAGCATGTCTTCCAGGGTTTGGATCGTCCTTTCACTTTGTCCATTTGTTTGGGGATGATATGCAGTACTTAAATTTAGTCGGGTTCCCATTGCTTCCTGGAAACTGGTCCAGAAATGTGGAGTGAAACGACTATCCCTATCCGATACAATAGAGAGTGGGACTCCATGTAAGGAAACTACCTTGTCTACGTATAACTTGGCTAATCTTTCCATGCTAAAGGTTTCCTTCATGGGTAGGAAATGAGCTGATTTGGTTAATCGATCCACAATTACCCAAATTGCGTCATTACCTTTTCTGGTTTTAGGTAACTTGGTAACAAAGTCCATTGTTATGAGCTCCCATTTCTATACAGGCATTTCTAATTATTGGAGTAATCCTGAAGGTTTCTGGTGTTCTGCTTTAACTTGTGAACAAGTTAGACACTTAGATACATATCTAGCTATATCCTTTTTCATTCCTATCCACCAGAAGTTATTTCTTAAGTCTTGGTACATTTTATTATTTCCAGGATGCATGGTATACCAAGATTTATGGGCCTCTCTAAAATTTTATTTCTTAAGCCTCCTTGCTTAGGTACCCAAATTCTTTTCTTGTGGAATCTCAAAAGTCCATTAGTTCCTTGCTTTAATTCTTTTATCCTTCCTTTCATTCCTTCAGCATCATCCTTGATTGTTGTTTCTTGAATGTTTTTCAGTTGTTCCATTAAATCTAACTGTAGATTTAATCTAAGAGCACGAACTCGCTTTTGCTTTTCATGATACTTACGACTTAGGGCATCTGCAACTACATTTGCCTTTCCTTCGTGATATTGAATAGCACAGTCGTAGTCACTTAGAATTTCCATCCATCTTCTTTGCCTCATGTTCAATTCTTTTTGCCCAAATATATATCTTAAACTCTTATGATCCGTATAAACCGTAAACTTACTTCCATACAGATAGTGTCTCCAAATCTTAAGGGCAAAAATTATTGCTCCTAATTCTAAGTCGTGAGTCATATAATTCTCTTTGTGCTTCTTCAATTGTCTTGATGCATATGCAATTACCTTTTTGTGTTGCATTAACACACATCCTAATCCTAGCTTAGAAGCATCACAATAAACTTCAAAATCTTCTGTCCCTTCTGGTAAGGCAAGAATTGGGGCGTTTGTTAATCTTTTCTTTAAAATCTTAAAAGCCTCTTCTTGTATAGATCCCCATTTAAACTTCACTGTTTTACAGGTTAGCTTAGTTAATGGCACAGCTATTGGAAAAATCCTTAATAAACCGTCTATAGTATCCGGCTAACCCTAGAAAACTTCTAACTTCCATAGCTGATTGCGGGACCTTCCATTTGGTAATCGCTTCTATTTTGGAGGGATCTACGTTAATACCTTCATGATTCACCGTGTGTCCTAAAAATTGTACCTCTTGTAGCCAAAATTCACACTTCGAGAATTTGGCGTAAAGCTTCTCTTTTCTTAACAAAGTTAAGAGTGCTCGTAAATGTTCACAGTGCTCGTCCTGACTTTTGGAATAAATAAGTATATCGTCGATGAAGACAATTACGAATTTATCCAAATACGGTTTACAGATCTTATTCATCATGTCCATGAATGCTGCAGGAGCATTTGTTAATCCAAAGGGCATGACTGTAAACTCGTAATGACCATACCTAGTCCTGAAAGCAGTTTTAGGTATGTCTTCTTCTTGTACTTTCAACTGATGGTATCCGGAGCGTAAATCTATCTTAGAAAAATATCTAGCTCCCTGAAGTTGATCGAAAAGATCATCAATTCTAGGTAATGGGTATCGATTCTTAATTGTAACCTTATTCAATTCCCTATAATCGATACACATTCGCATCGAACCATCTTTCTTCTTTACAAACAACACTGGTGCTCCCCATGGGGATGAACTAGGTTGTATGAATCCTTTCCTTAATAATTCATCTAATTGCTTTTTCAATTCTAGCATTTCGGTGGGTGCTAACCGATAAGGTGCCTTGGCTATCGGTGTAGTTCCAGGAATTAGATGAATTCTAAATTCTACTTCCCTTTCGGGTGGTAATCCAGGTAATTCTTCTGGAAATACATCCGGGTATTCTGATACTACTGGAATTTCCTTAAGTTCCTTACCTTTAGTGTTGATGATTGCCGAAATCATATACACTATTCCTTGTTTTCTTGAATAACTGGCCACTTTCATTACTGAAATGAATTTCATTGGCTTACGTGGCTTATCTCCTGTAATCATTACTACTTCTCCTGTGGGTGTATGAATTTCTATGGAATTCTTATCACAGAGGATTCGAGCATGGTTGGCTACTAACCAATCCATTCCTAACACAACATCAAATCCAGCTAAATTCATAGGTAATAGGTTTGCAGAAAAATTATAGCTTAAGAGTTCTATCTTTCCTTCTTGCAAAACTTTATCTATGTTAACAGAATTCCCATCTGCCGTTTCTACCGTAAAAATTTGTTTAAGTTTGGTTAAGGGTAGCTTAAGAGCTTGGCAGAATGAAGTATTTATAAAACTTTGGTTTGCACCAGAGTCGAATAATACTTTTGCATAAACGTCATGAACTAGGAACGTACCAGCTATCACATCTGGGATGAGTTCTGCTTCTTGGGTAGTCAATTGGAATGCTCTTGCATTCTTTTTGGTAGTTCCTTCTGCAGGTTTTGCCTTATTGTCAGCTGGTTTGACTAGTTTATGGCAGTCTGGTCTAAAATGTCCAGCTTCTCCACAGTTGAAGTAGATTGTTGATTTCTTCCTCCTGCAATCTTCTTCTTGATGCCCTGGGATTTTGCAGAAATTGCAATATCCTTTGCATCTTCCAAAATGCTTTCTTTTACAGGTACCACAGAATGGAGCAGTGGAAGATTTCCCGGTTCCCTTTTTCTTGAAATTACTACTATTACCCACACGGAATCCTTGGGTAATCTTTTGGGCCACTTCCTTTTTCCGATTTTCTTCTCTTGTGCGTACCATCCCGTCGGTCAACGTGTTGGCTAATTCCACAGCATCGTCAATTGTGCGAGGTCTCGCAGCCTTGACGATATCGCGAATCTCGCTAATCAAACCCCAAATATAGCGAGAAATAAGTACCGGTTCTGGCGAGGCCAGAGTTGGCACAATTCTGGCATATTCGAAGAATGTCGAAGTATACCCTCGACAATCAACATCCACCATTCGGTGGTTTAGGAACTTATTTGTCATTTGTTCCTTTTCGTATTCAGGACATAATTTTCTTTCTACCAATCTTTTAAATTCTTCCTAATTCATGGCATAAGCCACATCACTCCCCTTGGCTTGTAGTATTGTGTTCCACCATTCCAGTGCCCCTTCTTTAAAAAGATGCGACACGTACATGACCTTGTCTTCCTTGGCACATTTACTTATTTTAATTACTGCTTCGGTTTTCTCTAACCAGCGCAGTGCTGTAGTTGCCCCTTCATTGCCTGCAGATTCGATTGGTTTACAGGCAAGAAATTCCTTGTAAGTGCAATCAGGCGTTGCAGCTTTCATTTTCTTAAGGAATGGGACTTACATTACATCATCATTATTATTGTTACCGCCTCCATTTACACTATTACTGAAGTTGTCATCATGAGTACGTTTGATGGGTGGAGGTTCAACTGGATTTCGGGCAGCAGCAAGGATTGCTGGAATAGCATTGGCTATTCCTTGAGCAACAATATTTTCTATATCTTGTCTATTAAGAAAGTGATCCTCATTGTTTTGCTCAGATTGGTTTACTTCGTTAACTGGCTCATTGACGGCGGGTTCCATCTGATAATTTTCAATATACGAATGTATAAATTATAGGCATAAAATAGAATAATTAATGATCAGTCACAATAAAACAATCACACATAATCATGTCAACACGTATAGCCAAAATTGTCGACTTTACGACGTTGATATTTTTTTATATATTAGTAGGCATCCGTACACACCAGTTATATTACAAAAGTTTTATTTTAAGTTATTTTACCTGATTATATTTTTATTAGTTATTATTATTAAACACGTAACCACACAACCACATACGATCCCCGTCAACTGGCACTTCAGAAATGAAGTTCCCTCTCGTCGTATTTCCATGATATCATCTCCCCCACTTCCCGGATTCTATTTCCTGCGTCCACTAGATCCTCGCCATAGTGGCGGAGTTCAGCCAAGTTCTCAGTGCTCATAGGTGGGTTTGGTGCAGGCTCAGGGTCAAACTGGGGGAAAAATGTGTTAGGGTTATTCAAGAGATTCTGAAATTGCCAGTCAGTTGTCCACCATTCTTCTAGCTCTCCTTGTAGGGGTCGGGGATTGATAATAGGATCTGGGATAGCAGGTTCCAAATTAACTGGAAGTTGTACTTCAGCTGGGTAATTGAAGAGGTTTTCATCGGCAGGTCCGATGAGGTCGCTATTTGCCAGTTTGCGGTCCAGATCCTCCCACTGTGGCATTTCCTGGGCTTGCCCTAAACTTTCCCCGATCTCTTTTCCTTCCCCTTTATCATTTGAGTCCTCAGTCTTTTTAACCCTCTGTGCGGCTGGCTTCTTCCTCCGTGCGCGTCTCCAGCCTATGATTCTCCTTCTCTTTTTCGACTTGGGTTTCTCCTGAGGTTGGGCTTGGAATTCCACAGGTTTCTCAGTGTCGGCCCAATAACCGGAAAAACCCCTGGAAACTTCCATGTCAGCAGAATAGATAGTGAGATTCTGAAAAGCTTCAGACAACTCATTCATGCTGTTAGCATATATGAAAAATACACACAAACTTAGGTTAATATTTTATTTATCAAATTGAATTTTCACAGAATAAAAATTTGAAAAAAATTAAGTATTTCTAAATACTTAATTAGCTTAAATCAGTGGCTCTAATACCACCTTTTTCTGTCACGGCCCCCGTCCCGGTGTTACCCGGTCCAGGAGTCGCGGGACAGAAACCCGTGGTATTTATTAGTTGATGCGACAGCGGAAGTTTAACAGGATCTTTTAAAACTTGAAAATGCCCAATTATTTTATTTCACAATTTGGGACAAACCCCATAATTTACAGTAAAGGAAATTTCACGAGGAAATCTCTTGTTTTACAAAACATATTTATTTATTTTATTGAGCCACCACTTCAAGCTTGTTAGTGCTCCGTAGCACTTTTCCTTGATTCACAGTAAGTCACCTGAAACATGTTTAAAAATATTTTATCAGTGGGGAAATACTGGCGAGTCATTCAGGTTATATAAAATGACACCTTAGTTATAGATTACAGCATAAGAGCGATTACAATGGCTACTATCTTATTTTTTTTTATCTGGCGCCGTGTCACACCCTGGTGACGATGGTCATACCACTATTGGGTCCTTTCACCCAAGTAGTGATGATTATCACTGTTAGGTTGGTGAACCTAACCGTGAGAAATTAGTAATGTGCACAATACCCCCACTTGCCAGTGATTCAAGATAACCAAGACTTAATCCCTGTAATTATAACTTTTGAAAACAATTTAAGTATTGTAAAACATTGTTGATAAAAAGAGAATGACTCACATTGCAGGTTTAATTGGGCAGAGTTTAGCCTACTGATTTAGCCTTGTAACCTAGTTTAAATGACAATGCATACGACACTAGGTCAGAAACTTAATACAACATTTACGATAAACTTCACGAAATCAAAACCCTCACAACAAATGACAAAGTATAGCCCTAATTTGGGCAGCACTTAAACATCCATCGGATCGGGTTAATACCCTGTATTCGTAGCAGCGTCTTAACACCGTAAAACTCGTTTTCAGCAGAATAGGGACGTTTTGAGACTGATATTTCGAACACAGAAGCAAGTCCCATGCACAGGCTACTTATAGCAACATTTCAAGTTTTACGCGGCCCGCGTAAACCTTAACAAGGTCTTACGCGGCCCGCGAGGGCCCCTAGTCTACGTGTAGGGCTTGTGTGTCACAGGTAGGTCCGCCACGTGTGCGACACGTGGCCTGGAAAGCTTATCCCGGTGATTTTTGATATGTCACGGCCCGCGTAACCCTGAGCTTATCTTTTACGCGGCCCGCGTGAAATCCAGAAATCTTGTTTTCTTGGTTTTTCAAGAGGATTAGGGTTTCAGGGGTCCGGGTTTTCATTTACGGGTCGTTTAGGGACATTTTTGCAGGTCCTAACAAAAACGTTCAAAACAAAGTTCGAAAAGGGGTGACGAAGGTTCGAAAACTCAAAATGGCGACAGTAAAGGGCAATAGAACCAGGGGGACACTTATCAATCGAAACATCACAAGCTGGTGCAACCGGTTTAAACTTCATCCCAATCCCCCATTCGATACAGAAATTTTCTACTTCCTCTTGAGTTAATCGAGAAAACGATTTTGCTAAATCTTTACGAGCACCCATGCTATAAGAAAATAACCAGAAAATAGGAAATCAGAACTAACCTGAACGGAGAAAAGGGAAAGAAAACTTGAGAGGAAAGGTGCAAATGATGTTTCTTCTAAAAAATTAATGTAAATTAATGAAGAAGAAATGTTATAATTACACAAGGATATTAAAACCGCCGCCTGACACAAAGAAAACTGCTACAAGTCATATCAACTGTCTTGTCGAAATTCAAAAATCAAAAAGCTCAACCGTTTTCAACCTTCCAAGCTTCGAAGCCTTCAAGCAAAATAAAACACATGTACAAAAAGTCAGAAGAATTTGTGCTTACACCCAAAAACCTCTGACTTGGGAGGCTGATGACGGGGGTAGCCCAAATCTAAATAAAATGACCAGGAATACATGATAGCTTGAAGGGTTAAAAGGTTCAAAGGTTTAAAATCCGGGAACTGAGCTAAGGCAGCACGTGTACAGTAATCAGTCATGTCACTGATTACTTGAACCACTCTCCCAGCCGTAAAAGTAGAACGAGTGCATAGAGTGTAGTCTTTTATCCGCAGGTCCAAATGCTTCAACCCCTAAAAGGGTAAGTCCTCCACTGCAAGCATGTTTCACTAGTCCATGGTTTCCTCTTTGGGCGATGTCCTCTCCTATAAAATGACACTTCATTTAGTGCTGAGGGACATTCCGATCAGCTCTGATTCCCTTGGGATCTCTGGTCTTTCTTCTCGAGCACTTGCTTTATGCAAGTCTTTCAACACACACATTTCTACGGCTCTTGCATCCGAAGTTGAACACCTTTCAGTTGAGGATCCTGAACAAACAACAAATCATAACTAGTGAACCTCTCTCCACGTCTTTCAAACGTGGGGGGACCCCACGACCTGCGTTAGGCAAACCAGAACCCTTCAAGCCTTTTGCCTAACGAGCCTAACTACTATCAGCGGTCTTGTATTTGTTGCATCAACACATGAAAATCGAAGAAAATGAGGCATCTCAAACTCTTTATATTATAGTAAAGATGACACATGCGATTACTTTGATAAAAACTCAAATATGATAATCTGTGTGATCTTTAACTTAAAGGTTGTTGCCAAAAACAAGTACTTGAAAAGTAAAAAAAAAATGAAGAGTTGGAAAGGATATACTTGAGCATGAAAGAGTTGAGATATTATTTATAAATGTTAAATGCTCATAAATGTTATTGTGACAAGGTCAGCTACGTTTAATAAACAATATTGATGTACCAACATCTAGTGATGCAAAACCCAACATTTTTATACACACAACCAGGGATCCGTCGTGTGGTGTTTGTTGTCCCAAAATGCTAAGATGTCATCATTTGATTATACATCATCTATAACTATCTCCAAACAAGGTATTAAGCTCTATACTTTATCTCATTCCCACTTACTTTTGAAGGTGTAGATCTGTCATGGAAAATGGTGTGCAATAAACTGAATTAATCGATCCATAACTGATAAAACAGAACCAAAAATACCGAACCAAATTGAAAACCGGTGGGTCGGTTAATTGTTTTTCTGAAAACAGAAAGTGGCGGGCCGGTTATGGTTATCAATGTTTCCATACCCGTCATAACCAAACCGAACCAACATTTAGTAAAATATTTTTTGGATTTTGGACTTTTCACCATTTTTTTCAATATTTAATATTTTTGGTTGAACATTTCTTTAAATTTATGGGTTATAACGTATCGTTTTGGTTGAAAGTTTGTTTGAATTTATGGATTATGCCATGTCGTTTTGTTTAAATATTTGATACTAATCACTATTAACATTATAGATTATATGTTTTTTTAATGCAATGTACTATACTAACATATAGAAATATGTAATAACAGTTTATACTATGGTAAAAAATTTCAAGCCTGAACTTTCAGACCCAAATAACGCACAATTATATTGTTCTGAACTATTTTTAGCTAGAACCAAATTCATGATTACCCAACTGATAACCGACCCACTAAAGCTTTCTAAATGGTTTAATCAAAACCGTCATAACCGGTCGGTTATGGTTATAGTTATCCATTAACCGACATCTCGGTTCTGGTTATGATTTTGAGCTAAAGCGGACTCAAACCGACCCATACACACCCTAATGAAAGTTATGGAAAGATTTTCCTAGTATGAAACATTTATAATAACTTCCAACGAGTATACAACAACACAAGTGGTGATAATATTATTTAGATATATGGTGAAGTATTGGTGTGTCTTCCTAAGACAATAGATGGCTCGGAGCCTTGATTTACATGGAAGTTTTGGATAACTTAAACTAAATGGTGTTATAGGCATATTTCTATACGAGACAACATTACCCTCAATCTTATGGCCAAATAACTCCGGTGAATGTTGTACTCAAGTGTTGCCTAAAGAACTTTATAGGCGCCAATGGCCAAACTCTTGGGTGTTGCATAATCCTTTATAGTTTACAAAAGAGTGAGACTACAAATCGTAGTCCTTTTGAAGTTGTAATAGTGTAACAACTTCGTATTCCACACTCCATCACGATAATACCATAGGGAGGAGCATATTAATCTATTGCACGGTATAGATGATGGGAACATTAAACTCGTTAGACTCTTTTATAAATAGCCTTCAAAGAGAATGAATAAGTGGACACATGTTAAAAAGTTGCGAAAGGTGTTCCAAATGGGAAATAAGGTCATGGTCAAGCTTCTTCCTCATTAATTAGAATGGTACGCAAGGAATCGATACATAAGTATGAACAACCTTTCGAAGTGATTTGCAAGGGGAAGAGTTCCTTACATACATAATATTCATGCCATCTTGAAGATTCATTTCGAGTATGAAGGACTACACAATATATGAGGAAGAAACAACTAGTGGGGAAGGTGATATGACACGAGCAACCCGAATTGTAAATAGGTCACTTGATAAGAGCTTAAAGAAGTATTGACGGGCTGAGTTATACATCAATGAGGGAATTCATTAAACACGCATTACTTAATCAAGTGCAAAAGGTGTCCGCTTGATGAATTAACGTCGAAATTAACTAGATATTTGACAATTACAAAACATGATTAGGTAGTTTAGTTTAGTGTCGATGAGAACTTTATCAAGCTAGGTGTAAGAAATCACATGTCCCTCGATCTTGTGTATAGTATATTGTAGAATGGCAAAGGACATTCTAAAGGCATGTAGACTAGGATAGAAATCTTCAATACTTGAAAACTATTTATGAAAAAAGATAGTAACAATAAAATAGAAAATTATGTTACCAAAATCTTAGAAACCTTTGATACTTGAAATTATTTGTGAAAATAATAGTAACAATAAAACAGAAAATTATGTTACCAAAACATACATCACCGTTCGTTTGCAATTTTGATGAAGGATAAACATAAGATTTTTTATGTTTTCGTATAAGAAAATGATATAACTACCGCCCACCTCATATTCTTAACATAGAATTTACATAAATTCTATTAAATGAAATTGGTAATTGGTAAATAATTATAAATATTATTATATTGCCGTATATATACATATGTTTATCTCACCTCTTCACTCAAACCCTCTTCCCTCCTAACCACAACCCACCCTTTATTTTTTATTTGAGTCTTTGTTCATCCTT
This sequence comes from Helianthus tuberosus, assembly GCA_030545235.1. Classification (NCBI taxonomy): domain Eukaryota; kingdom Viridiplantae; phylum Streptophyta; class Magnoliopsida; order Asterales; family Asteraceae; genus Helianthus; species Helianthus tuberosus. Next base: position 39,807,467 of record CM060360.1, on the reverse strand, counting down.
TGCTCCCTCTATCCTCCTTCTTGACGGTGATCTCTCTCTCTCTCTCTCTATATATATATATACACACACACACATATATATATATATATATATATATTATTTATTATTTAAGCATGACCTAGATGCCTTTTTTTGGTCTACAACTATATATATATATATATATTATTTATTATTTAAGCATGACCTAGATGCCTTTTTTTTTGGTCTACAACTATAAATAAACTTTGATGTTTTGAGTTCATAAACATTCATACATTCTCTCTCTATATCTAGCTATCTCTATCTCTTTGGTGAAAGAGGTGAGACACAAACACAAGAACTACAAATAAAGAAGTCATCTCATCTTTGTGGTTATATTCTTTGTTCTTTTGTAATTCTTGGTTATTAACGTTGACTTTTTTGTTGACTTCCATAAGAAGAAAATGGCAGGATATGAGAGAAATGAAGAACTTATCTCCAGTAATGGTCATAAACATGAGGTAATTTTATAAACTTTCTTTGTATGGTTATATGATGTGATGATCATATTGTAAACTTTATTTTTCAAATTAATTTCCTCCTTTTAATTTTTAATTTTTAATTTTTAATTTTCACGTGATATCATGTTTTTATGTTGGAAGAAAGAAATCAAGCAACAAGAGGGGGAAGATCATTTGTTTTATGTTTTAATAATAATAATAACAATAATAATAATAATTGGTTAAGAAAACGAATACATACAAAACCATTTGTTTTATTGTCATTTTCAAAATTAATCACTTTTTAATTTTTAATAATTGGTTGTTTGAACACATGATACATGATGTTGCACAAATTACATATGGGTTAAATTAAATATATACATATATGGCTGCATTTGACATATAATGGTTAAGTAATGAATATACATATATGTGTGTCAAAAAGTTCAAATTATTTAAAACAGAGACGATTACAGATTAATGGTAGATAGATAGAGGAGCACATATATGTGTGTTTACATTTTTTTAAAATGAATTTAAATTCTATATATATGAAATTCGATATAAAAGTCGAATCGGATGAGAATTTTCAATAGTCATATATATGGATTTTTTGAAACTTTTGGTAAATCTTATCATTCCACCGTTCATGTGTTACGTATACGACATCTTAGGGGTTGCTTGATAAAACAGAATGAATGGATATTGATTATTTTAAAGACCGAAATGATTTAAACTTGTGAATGTGCTTGATTATAACTAAAGATAGATAACGTTTATAAGTTAATAAATAACATTCATATAGTTTTCTTGTATTCGATATTCAAGTAGATTAGAGTTTCAATGTTGTTATGCATTATAATATAAGAATCTGAATCAATTTTGATATTCTAAAAAAATTCCAAAGTAGAGTAAGCTTAAAAGGTAGAATTCTGTTTCCTAGACTGTTTTACCAATTCTGTTTTTTAACGGCCAACAAAATCAAACCCGAGCACTCTCGGGGCACCCACTGGACCAAACTGAGTACTATGAGAGTAACCCGAATCCACCACCAATTCCGGAGAAAACTCGGTAACACATCACGACAGTGAAGATTGAAATGATTTTAACCATGTAATAATTTTATGACAAACAAATATTTTGAACCGTATTATTTATTATTATTAAGACAATGAAATTTTGTGATTCATCGCTCAAGACTGAATTGTCCCATTCAGTAGCAAACAAACAATCTCTAAAACACCTATCATAGTATACATTAACATACCTCAATTTTAGACTTTCATTTATTTCTATAACTAGCATTATACATATTATCATATACTATTTCATTCTTATTATAGGGATAATATTTACTTGTGTCACGTATCCGTCAAAATCAGCTTTGAAAAACGAGCTTGTTTTAGAAAAACAAAATAGCATTTAGATTTTTATTTGAACCAAAATATCATGTAATATGCATACCAAACCTAATTTAAAGTTTTGTAGGCAGAAAATTGCATTATTGTTTTCTAGGGGTCCAAGAACTAAATTAATCACGTGGGAAGTGTCCTACCATAAGAGTGTAGGTGGTCCATAACTATGGTGTTTCTTTTATAAATTGGCCAATTAGGTTATAAGGGTAGTGTAGTAAGTTCACATGTTTGGCTACTAACATATGTTGGTGAGATGTCATGTGTGTCATGTGGATTGCCCCTTGGAAGGAAAATGACTTGTTCATAAATATCACACAACTAGTTAAAATAAAAAGTTTTTTTTTTTTATTATTAACACCATTGAAAAGGCATGTGTTATACATCTCATGTAGCATTGCGGGGTCTTGAAGTGACCGCATGGTCCGGTGCATGAACACTGCATCGGTGGTCTCCGCACCACAAGCTTCATCCCGTGTGTGGAAAATTCCTAGCAAACACTGCTTTCTCTCACTCTCTCTTTCTCTCTCCCTCCCTCTCTCTCAGTGTATAAAAAATTGGAAAAAAGGTGATGGTAGGTTTAACATAGGTTGAGAGTTGGGGTGAATGGTGGTGAGAAGGCGTTGAGATAGAAAATTGTGGCTAATGGCGAATAAAGAGTATAAAACATAATATAACAGGGTGACAAAGGAGTTTGTGAAACACTATGTTTACCTTCATATTAAAATAAGTTCCTTGTTTATTCTTATTTTTTAAAACCCTCTAACCGAACACAACACAAACTTTAAAGTAAAGTCTTGCAGGAATATATGCATGGTCAGACGTAGTGAGTGCTTCGATAAAGTTTTCTATTAATAGAGCTAGCTAACGTCATTACTTTTCATATTCCGATTTTCAAATTTTCGTCGAATGAATAGTTATCGCAATCAAGCACTTATTGTTTCATTTACGATTAAACCAAATTATTTTCAAACGAATCGCAGGGGATGGCAATGGGAGATAAATATGGAGGATTAGTACCAAAGAAGAAGCCTTTAATCTCAAAGGCAAGTAAAAGCACCATCTACACTAAGATTAATCAAAGTAAATTACCAATTGGCCCTTGGCCCCTTCTTAACAATAACAGATCAATCATATTTCGATGATGTATTGTCCAGGATCATGAACGTGCTTTCTTTGATTCAGCAGACTGGGCCTTATGCAAGGTAAATTTGGGTCAATGTGGCCCATTAATGAAAATACAACTTGATTTGTCCAAATAATGGGCCTTAATTCAAACTAATGGTCCTTTTGTTTCTTATTTGATCAACAGCAAGGTGCAGGAATCAATGAGAAATCCACAATAGATATAGAGACATTGCAGCCCAAACTAGAGGTTAATCGGTTATCATGAAATTTTACTTAGATAAACAAATGCAAATAAATGTTAGTTAATATATTTACTAATTAATTAATTTTAAGTCAAAACCATGTGCTTTACTTAGATATAAACAAATACAAATAAATGTTAATATATTTAATAATTAATTAATTTTAAGTCAAAACCAAGGAAACCTTTTATTTTTATAGAGGATATATTATACGTGGAAAATGTTTTGTTATAATTTTTTTTATTAATAACATATTAGTGGTTTCTTAAACGTAATAAATTAAAACGATTGCTAATATTATGTTTGATCAAATATATAATTGTATTTATTAATTATTCACCCTTTGACATAACGGTTATGTAATTATCTTATGTATAACGGTAAAAACCAAATTTACAAACATATTATAAGTATGTCTTACAGTTCTTTACTTAAAAAAATTGTTGGGTTGAATGCAGAGAACACCTCGTCAACACTTACCCCCGAGACGACCAGCATGTATATCAGGAGGAAACAACCATGTGAGTTTCTACTAAGCATGAACTAATATTTATTAATTTTTATATGTAAGATTTTTATTTTGTTTTGTTTTATTTTATTTATGATTATTTTGAATTTATTATTATCAGGTTGAGTAAGAAGTGGTGAAAGTAAATAAAAGAATGTTGGGAGTTGCTAGCGACCCATAAGTTAAGGATACAACTTTTCTTTCGGTGTTGAACTAATGTGTAATGTACAAGTTTTAATGCATGATATACATGTCAATGCAATATAAAGTATGGTTTTAATTTCTTTTTCATTAATAAAAAAATGTTTTAATTGAGGAATGAATTTGTAATAATTGAGAAAATCAAGTTAAATCAAGGATTGTTTGGTTTGCATATATTTAACAAAAAGTTATAAAGTTAAACGTTGTTAAAAGAAGTTAAAACTTAATAGGTCTTGAATAGAAAAATGGAATTTATTTTCCTTAAAATATAAAATTGATACGAACATAAAGAAATCCTTTTATACGGATATAGACAGTTTTTGCTACTCTAAATTTGACAATTATGTAAGTGCACGATGTGTGATGAATGAAGTGTTAGATTGCCAACATTGAAGAATTTAAGGGTCTTTTGTGTAACTTTGTAATTATTGTTTGTAATTCGAAACATATCAAATGATTTTGTTTTGTCCGAATTTATGTAGAATACTTCGGAACTTGTGTGTTCCGGAGGTTCCGGAGTATTAGTCTGTACTATACTGATTTGTTCAGTTTCTAGAACATACTTTTTGGGAAACATTTTGTTGTAAGAAATATTTAGAGAGAGAAACCCGAATATCACCGTGTGTTTTCCATAAATCTAAGAATACTCAGTGGATAGATCATGCTTAGAGAGTCTTAGATTACCTTACAAGTGGTATCAGAGCAGGCTCTGTATAAAAAGTGCTCATACTGCTGTGGGTTTTGATTTGGAGGTTTAGAAATTAGCAAAGGTTGTGTCTTGGGAGAGATTTCTGCAGTTTTGGTGTTTTGCAGTTTTGTTTTAGTGTTTTGTATTAGATTTTATCAGATTTTCAGTAATTTTGAAGATGAATTTTGATTAGGTTTCAGCTTTGGTTCGTTTTAGATCTGGGTTTTGCAGAAAACTTGTTTGAATCTGATTCGGATCTGAAGAAGATGATCTGATTTACTGGGTTTTTGGAGATCCCAAGCTACTGGATCTGGTAATTGTCAGAAAGAAGACAAGAATTTATAGTATAGGAGCTAGTGTGTAACATGGTGTCCTATATAAACACCTCTCTTGTAAACCCTAATTGCAATTTCTTTTACAATCTAATACAAGCCCCTATTTTTCTCTATACCGTGTGATATGGTATCAGAGCAGTGTTTTTGATTCGTGAACCTTTGATTCATCATCTACAATCTATCTCAACAAAACCAAAAATCAAACCACAAAAAACCCAAAACCAAAATCAAACACCAAAAAAAATCATTGCCGTCGGCTACAAAACAGAAACAGACTTTCATAAGTTTTTTTTAGTTTAACCGACATCTTCTTTATAATTGTTGGTGGATGACTTTTTACTAATAGCATCACTTTAGTCAATTGTTGCATGAATTAATTAATTCATATCCACCGCTTGCTCAGATTTGCTCACCACATTGGTTCTTTTTCATTGGTTGACAAGAACAGCTCACATAAGAGGCTACGGCATTTAAGAAACCCTAGCGGATTTGTTTTTCAAATCTGGCGAATTTACTAAAGTGGTTAAGCTAGCGGATTTGTTTGTGGCAACCTTAAATCTTGAACGCGAGTTCAAGTGGCCCGGTGTATTTAATAAATACGCCGGTGTATTTAATAACTACGTCGTTAAGAGAACGTGCCCGGCTTTGTTAGTCCAGCGCAACCTTCAATCTTGAGCGTGAGTTCAAGTGTCCAGTGTATTTGAGAAATACGCCGGTCAGCTAGTTTGTCCGTAACGACAACATTTTTTTCTCTCTAAAAAAAACAACAGTTCGAAGATGGTTAATCAGAGGAACTATGAGTTGTTGAAAGACTATCCATCAACAAGTGGAGAAGCCTATTTAACAACACAGAAAAGTAGTGATCAAGTCAGTCCTTGGATTTTTGATTGTGGAGCCACTGATACGATGACGTACGAACCATTGGACTTCGTCTCTACAAAGAAATCAAACAGAACTCACATCAAAACGGCAAATGGCGAAAATGTCATAGTAAAGGGAGGAGGAACTGTTGAAATCTCTCCCAATCTGAGACTGTCAAACTGTTTATATGTTCCTTCGTTAGCACACAAGTTGTTATCGATAAGTCATGTTACAAAGGAACTCAATTGCACAGTTCTAATGCATCCTCATTTTTGTATCTTACAGGACATCAGAACTGGAAAGATAATTGGGCGTGGTACTGAACGACAAGGCTTATACTATGTGGATGAGGTGACTCAGTCAGGGTCTGCAATGCTTGCTCACGGAACAAAGAGTAGAGAAGCATGGCTTTGGCATAGGCGATTAGGGCATCCTTCCGCAGGATATCTGCACCTTTTACTTCCCGAACTCTTCCCGTCCAACATCACATTAGACTGTGAAACATGTGTCTTAGCCAAAAGCCATAAGAAACCATTCAAACCGAGTAACACTAGGGTCAGTGAACCTTTTTCCTTAATACATTCAGATGTTTGGGGCCCAGCTGAAACTAATGGAGGTCAAAACTTCCGGTTTTTTCTACTATTTGTTGATGATTGTACCCGTATGACATGGGTGTATTTTTTAAAACACAAATCTGAAGTCTTTGATAAATTCAGACTGTTTTACACCATGGTCCAAACTCAATTCAAAACCAACATTCAGATCTTACGATCTGACAATGGAGGGGAGTATGTTAATAACTCCATGAAACAATTTATTCAAGAGAAGGGAATGATCCACCAAACCACGTGCCCAAAACACCCAGAACAGAATGGTGTAGTTGAGCGAAAAAATGGCATTCTGGTAGAAATGGCCAGAGCCCTTATGCTTGAATCCAAAGTTCCTAAGTCTTTTTGGCCCGAAGCTATAAACACAGCTGTGTATCTCCTTAACCGTTTACCAACGAAAGCTCTTGATCTAAAGACTCCCCTAGATACCTTATCTACATTCACTAAACTACCTCCACCTCTTACTTTACCACCTCGAGTCTTTGGGTGTACAGCCTTTCCCCATATACCCAAAACTGAACGATCCAAACTTGACCCATGCGCCGAGAAATGTGTCTTTGTTGGTTATGGGGTGAATCAGAAGGGATACAGATGCTATAATCCAGTACGACGTCGCGTAATTACCACTGTCCACTGCGATTTTCTTGAAACAGAATATTACTATCAGTCCCATCTCAGTGGTCAGGGGGAGATAGAGCATGAGGACTCACTGAGATGGTTGAAGTGGATTCCATCCGCAAGCGAAGACGAGTCATCTCATACATCCACACATACTGAGCCTGTCGAAAGTCTCACCCAAGAATCACCCAGACTGGTGTCCGAGGTAAGTGACTCTCAAAATATTGACTCTCAAAATCTTGGAAATGTGATTGAATCGGACCCTAATAGTCATGAAAGTCCCGAGGTAATGGAACAGGTGGAGATCGCTGAGCAAAACAACGCAGCCCAAAGGGAAGCCGAATCTAACGAACAACATGATGGAGGCTCTGGAACAACACCGGGAACATATGTTTTACCTCCGAGAGCCAATAGAGGGGTTCCTCCAAAACGGTACTCCCCAGAAAGAGAAACCAGAACTTCAAGGTATCCTGTAGCTAATACGGCTGGCGGGAACTTATCTAACAGTGCGAAAGCATTTGTTACCTCTCTATACTCCGAACAAATACCTTGTTCCGTAAAGGAAGCCCAAAGTCAGAAGAACTGGAAAGAAGCAATGGAAACGGAGATGCATGCTCTTATGAAAAACAACACATGGGAGAAGTGTAGCCTTCCTAAAGGAAAGAAAACAGTTGGATGCCGGTGGGTGTATTCAATCAAATATAAACCAGATGGTTCCATTGGAAGATACAAAGCACGGCTTGTAGCCAAGGGTTACTGATGTACTGAAAATGGGTTAACTAAATTAACTAAATTTACCCTAACTCTAGACTCTCTAAGCTTTAAATTTATAAAACTAAGACTCTCTAAACCCTAAACCACACGACCGGCAAGTGTACCGATCGATGAAGTATAGCCTAAGGAAGTCCGAGTATCGAACCCAAGAGACTCTACTGATTACGCTAATGACTCTATCTAGACTTAGACTGACACGGACTTAACTAAATGTTTGTTGATTTGGGGGGGGGGGGTTTCTAAAAATCCTAAGAATGCAAATAACGATTAACTAGATTAGCTAGACGAACTAGACACGAACTCACACGAAGACTTTGACCAGTGGTGATGAAGACTACCTAGGCTAGACGCAAGCTAAACTCAGAATGGATCTCTATTCGATGATTTTGTGGTGTGGAACCGGGATCTTAAGATACTAAACCTATTAAGACACCACTAAGCCCCTCAAACACTCTCAAGGCGATTCTTGTGACACTACCTAGGCTGTTAAGCTTACCGGTTTTCTAGATTTCTTTTCCGTCCTCTAGTTTCTTGAAAGTGCCTATGTAAGACGCTCTACCTTGCAGCGCGAACGTCTAAAGCAACTACAGGTTTTAATCTTGGTTTAATAGACAATGGAATGTTAAGGACTTATAACCAAACCGAGACCTATTAATAACCTTGAGCCTCTCAGCGACAAGTTTAGCAGAACACTTGATTTTATTAAATTACCGGATATTACTTCTAAGGTTACTTATGCAATTTTCACCCTAAAGGATTAATGATCTATTATGTGATAAAGACCGTCACCTAAATCAAGAACCCTAGCACAACCCTATTATGTGATAAAGACCGTCACCAAGGATTATACGAAGCAATAAACAGTGATAAAATAATCGTCAAGCACGCATATGCACCAAGTCAAATTCCCGAAGCTTTTACAATACAAGAAAAATCCACAACCACGCCAAAAATCGAATAAAGAACCAAACTTTATTTAACTATTGTCATCACCTAGGTAGTTTATGAAGTTTAGCCAAAAATCATAACAAACGAAGTCTCAAAAATAATCAAACAAGGTTCAAGTAATAAATTCATTGAATTAAAACAAAAAGACTAGAAAATTAAAGAAACCGAATGGCAAAACCCGGTTATTCCTTGCTCTCCAAGCTTCTTGCTTCAACCCAACGATTCCGTAGCTTCAATCCTTGTAAAATAGCTCTCCAAAATTCGTATGTTGGCTGACTTCGTGCGTCAAAACTGATTCCAGCCGTGATGTTGATAACTCCTCTTCGAACACCGCCCTCCAACTGTCTTCGTATATCCATAATCCCTGTTAGGCGGCTCTCTATATATTGTTGTCGTCCCTGATGTCCTCCTCCCAATTATGTGCGGCCCAATATGATTCTTATATTTTTCGTTAATAGTTGCGGCCCATGTTGATGTTCTCACAATTCCCTCCTTATGTCGTAATGGTCTTGGCCCATTACTCAGCCATCCACCACAAGCAAAACAATAATAATATTAACAATAAAATGGCTGCACTTTCGTCCAAGATTTTGGAATTTTGTCTGATGTTATCGATTTCCAAACAATATTTTGTAGCCTACTTATATTTAATAATAATAAAATATGGCAGCCCTTAGATAACATAGAGATAGCGGGTTCGGACCAATCAACGGAAATAGCGGCAATTTTTATTCGGTCTCCGGCATTCTACTCTGCCCAACTGGCTGGTTATTTATTTATTATTCATTTTTGCTCCATTTGCACCAGCACCTGCCAAAACACAAAATAATATAATATACACTAAAAACTAAATAAAAATAAATAAAACCAATACAATAATTATACAATTTACATGGGACAAATATGTGTATTTTACCCCACATCAAATATCCCCACACTTAACCTTTTTTCGTCCCCGAAAAAGAATTATGCAAACGGAATCATAGACGGAATAGTCATTCGGGACAAAAGCTTAATTTACTTTATTAAAACCGACACTCGTGTTAGCCGCGATTGCAAGTATATTGATCCTCTTAAACCCAACCCGGTTCCAAGCCCTTATCATGCAATTTAGTTCAAGTTCGGTCAATCTACCTAGGGTCTCACGCTAAGAATTACAAGTCCACCTAATCCCCCCTCAAGCTTATAGGACTAAAGGAACGATCATTTGACCAATTCCCAACCGTCTTATATCAAAACCAAGAGAGTTTACAATCAAATTTTTTTCTTTTTTTTTTTTCATTTTATTTTTCTATTTTTTGCTTTGCTTTTGGTTTTTTTTTTTTTCCTTTCATGAGTCTAGACGATGCTTTCCCTAACCAAGAGGTATTCCGGCTGTAGAGTCGCTATCCCCAACCACAGATTACTTAGGTTTCGGTACTTTTAATCGGCAATTCGATTTCACACATCCCAGAGGCATTCCGGCTGTAGAGTCGCTATCCCCAACTCGGATTACATAGGCCTGTGTTACTTTCATTTAGTTTCTAGCTCACTTTTTATTCTATTTTTTTTTTCGCAAGATCACAAACTCAAACGGTTTTAACTTATAACGGTGCCCCTTATACTCTTATTGGCAGTTTCAGTTTCTCCACTCTCCCTAGATGAGAACCCACTAGTAGACCGACAATTAGGTATATTTAAGATCAACGAAACCCAGAACCGAACCGAGCCTACCCGCGCATCCCAAACTAGACACAAGCACGATTATTTTATCTAATATTATCATTATTTGAACCCGACCAAAAACCCGACTTTTCTATCATTTTCCGTTTTAATATGCAAACTTCTTATTTCAAAGGACATTTTTCTATTTTTTCAATTTTTTTATTTTTGAATTTTTCATTTTTTTGTATTTTTCGACTTTTTATTTTTATGACTCGACTAACTGTACTAACGACACTAAACGATAGTTTCCCATCCCCACACTTAAACTCTACATTGCCCTCAATGTAGGATGGAAACCGACTAAAAAAACTAAAAATAAATAAGAAATAAAAGACAAGGGGCATAATTGGAAAGGACTTAGCTGGTTTAATTCGCGCGGATGCTCCAAAACTCTCATCCAATCCAGCTCGATCGTATAGCATTTCGGTCGCGATCGTTGCCTAGTCTGCTTGGGTTGTATCAATATGGCAGCTCCGAAATCACCCGAATGGAGATTGAGTACGGGTGGTACAATCCAAACCTGCACAAACAAAAACAAAGCAAAACCCAAAGCAGTACCGCCTCTAAAAAAACGACTCAAAAACTACTAAGACTCAATATACAAAAACTACGACTCTATACAAACTCTACAAAACCTCCCCACACTTGAACTTAATCAGGAGGTTTCTCTTTTATCTGAACCCGGTCTAACCCATTTAGTTCTACCCGGTCTTCAAACACATTTAAAAACATTATAGTTGAATTATTAAAGAATTTTAAATATTTAACCGGTTTGAAATACCAAAATTTGAACTTACCTGGCAGGAGCCGCTGAAACACGATCCCAGGTGTTCTTCTCATTACCTTCTCCCGTGCTTTTGAACTTTTTCTTGCATTCGCTATCAGTATCACGGGCCAGTTGTGGCGTTCTTCTACTTCCACCACCACTTCTTCTTGTTTGAAGTCCGTCATTGGGTTTCCAGCAAGTAAAGCTTCTAGGTAAGCAAGGTCCCCCTCCGGATCAAACGTACCTACTTCTTCATCTACAGGCAAACCCTCCAACTCATTCGCAAATTCTCTCTCCCAAAACAGCTCATCTTCACTTTCCTCATCCTCTTCATCTGATAAATCCCATATCGGTTCAGTGGGATAAGACTCATCATCAGAGATATCTACGTGAATAGGATCACCTGCCATTAAGAGAGTAGAAAGAGCAAACCAAGGTAGAGAGAATAAAAGAAAACTAACTAAAAAAATTACACAACTATACAAGTAGCACAGATTTTCAATTAAGTCTAATCAAAGCCAATGAACGCAATCGCCAAGAGTCCCCGGCAACGGCGCCAAAAACTTGATGTGCTAAAAGTGGTTTAACAAAAACAACTAAAATTAACCCTAATTTAGACTCTCTAAGCTTTAAATTTATAAAACTAAGACTCTCTAAACCCTAAACCACACGACCAGCAAGTGTACCGATCGATGAAGTATAGCCTAAGGAAGTCCGAGTATCGAACCCAAGAGACTCTACTGATTACGCTAATGACTCTATCTAGACTTAGACTGACACGGACTTAACTAAATGTTTGTTGATTTGGGGGGGGGGGGGTTTCTAAAAATCCTAAGAATGCAAATAACGATTAACTAGATTAGCTAGACGAACTAGACACGAACTCACACGAAGACTTTGACCAGTGGTGATGAAGACTACCTAGGCTAGACGCAAGCTAAACTCAGAATGGATCTCTATTCGATGATTTTGTGGTGTGGAACCGGGATCTTAAGATACTAAACCTATTAAGACACCACTAAGCCCCTCAAACAATCTCAAGGCGATTCTTGTGGCACTACCTAGGCTGTTAAGCTTACCGGTTTTCTAGATTTCTTTTCCGTCCTCTAGTTTCTTGAAAGTGCCTATGTAAGACGCTCTACCTTGCAGCGCGAACGTCTAAAGCAACTACAGGTTTTAATCTTGGTTTAATAGACAATGGAATGTTAAGGACTTATAACCAAACCGATACATATTAATAACCTTGAGCCTCTCAGCGACAAGTTTAGCAGAACACTTGATTTTATTAAATTACCGGATATTACTTCTAAGGTTACTTATGCAATTTTCACCCTAAAGGATTAATGATCTATTATGTGATAAAGACCGTCACCTAAATCAAGAACCCTAGCACAACCCTATTTTGTGATAAAGACCGTCACCAAGGATTATACGAAGCAATAAACAGTGATAAAATAATCGTCAAGCACGCATATGCACCAAGTTAAATTCCCGAAGCTTTTACAATACAAGAAAAATCCACAACCACGCCAAAAATCGAATAAAGAACCAAACTTTATTTAACTATTGTCATCACCTAGGTAGTTTATGAAGTTTAGCCAAAAATCATAACAAACGAAGTCTCAAAAATAATCAAACAAGGTTCAAGTAATAAATTCATTGAATTAAAACAAAAAGACTAGAAAATTAAAGAAACCGAATGGCAAAACCCGGTTATTCCTTGCTCTCCAAGCTTCTTGCTTCAACCCAACGATTCCGTAGCTTCAATCCTTGTAAAATAGCTCTCCAAAATTCGTATGTTGGCTGACTTCGTGCGTCAAAACTGATTCCAGCCGTGATGTTGATAACTCCTCTTCGAACACCGCCCTCCAACTGTCTTCGTATATCCATAATCCCTGTTAGGCGGCTCTCTATATATTGATGTCATCCCTGATGTCCTCCTCCCAATTATGTGCGGCCCAATATGATTCTTATATTTTTCGTTAATAGTTGCGGCCCATGTTGATGTTCTCACAATTCCCTCCTTATGTCGTAATGGTCTTGGCCCATTACTCAGCCATCCACCACAAGCAAAACAATAATAATATTAACAATAAAATGGCTGCACTTTCGTCCAAGATTTTGGAATTTTGTCTGATGTTATCGATTTCCAAACAATATTTTGTAGCCTACTTATATTTAATAATAATAAAATATGGCAGCCCTTAGATAACATAGAGATAGCGGGTTCGGACCAATCAACGGAAATAGCGGCAATTTTTATTCAGTCTCCGGCATTCTACTCTGCCCAACTGGCTGGTTATTTATTTATTATTCATTTTTGCTCCATTTGCACCAGCACCTGCCAAAACACAAAATAATATAATATACACTAAAAACTAAATAAAAATAAATAAAACCAATACAATAATTATACAATTTACATGGGACAAATATGTGTATTTTACCCCACATCAGTTACACTCAGACGTATGGGATCGATTACTCTGAGACTTTTTCTCCGGTTGCAAAAATGGACACCATCAGAGTCCTCTTCTCTGTGGCAGCCAATAAGAACTGGCCTCTCCACCAGTTCGATGTTACAAACGCATTTCTCCATGGAGACCTAACGGAAGAAGTCTACATGGAAGCACCTCCAGGTTTTGGAGCGGGTTTTAAAGAAGGGGAAGTCTGTCGGTTGAAAAAGTCTTTATACGGGCTGAAACAATCTCCTCGGGCATGGTTTGGAAAGTTCACTTTGGCCATGAAAGAATACGGGTATCACCAAAGTAATGCTGATCATACCCTGTTTCTCAAGAAAAGAAATGGTCTTGTAACATGCTTGATCATATATGTAGATGACATGATTATTACCGGAAATGATGTAGAAGAAATAACACGGCTGAAAAGAAATTGCAATTAGGGTTTACAAGAGAGGTGTTTATATAGGACACCATGTTACACACTAGCCCCTATACTATAAATTCTTGTCTTCTTTCTGACACTCCCCCTCAAGTTGAGTAGTGGGATCACCAATACTTAACTTGCTTAAGCAGCTACTAAACGCGCTTCCATTGACGGCTTTTGTAAGAATATCTGCGAGTTGATCTTTAGATGTCACATATGGGAGCTCTATGATTTTTCCCTCCAGTTTCTCCTTGATGAAATGGCGATCTACCTCCACGTGTTTCGTTAGATCATGTTGAACTGGGTTTTCTGAGATCTGAATTGCAGCCGTATTGTCACACATAATTTTGCTTGGTTCCCTTTGGGAGAAGCCGATGTCTTCTAGTAGCTTCCTGATCCAAAGAACTTCGCTTAACCCTCGAGCTATACCTCTAAATTCTGCTTCTGCACTTGACAGAGCAACCACCTTTTGCTTCTTACTTCTCCAGGTAACCAGGTTTCCACCGACTAAGGAGAAATATCCTGATGTTGACCTTCGGTTTCCTTTATCTCCAGCCCAGTCTGCATCAGTGTAGATCTCAACATTTAAATGTCCATTTGTTTTGAACAACACTCCATGGCCTGCGGTCCCTTTGAGATATCTTAAAATTCTCTGAGCTGCTTCCATGTGGGCAACTTGTGGTTGGTGCATGAACTGACTTACTACTCCAACAGCATAAGCTATATCAGGCCGAGTGTGAGAGAGATAAATTAACTTGCCCACAAGTCGTTGATACCTTTCTTTGTCTGCAAGCTCTCCATTAAGTTCCATGTGAAGGTTGTGATTCACCACCATTGGAGTATCCGCCGGTTTACAATCAATCAGCCCGGTTTCTGCCAAGAGATCAAGAACATACTTCTTTTGGCAGATGAAGATCCCCCGTTTTGACCTGAGGACTTCTATTCCGAGGAAATACTTGAGATTCCCAAGGTTTTTCATTTCAAATTTTGAGAACAGATTCCTTTTCAGCCGTATTATTTCTTCTACATCATTTCCGGTAATAATCATGTCATCTACATATATGATCAAGCACGTTACAAGACCATTTCTTTTCTTGAGAAACAGGGTATGATCAGCATTACTTTGGTGATACCCGTATTCTTTCATGGCCAAAGTGAACTTTCCAAACCATGCCCGAGGAGATTGTTTCAGCCCGTATAAAGACTTTTTCAACCGACAGACTTCCCCTTCTTTAAAACCCACTCCAAAACCTGGAGGTGCTTCCATGTAGACTTCTTCCGTTAGGTCTCCATGGAGAAATGCGTTTGTAACATCGAACTGGTGGAGAGGCCAGTTCTTATTGGCTGCCACAGAGAAGAGGACTCTGATGGTGTCCATTTTTGCAACCGGAGAAAAAGTCTCAGAGTAATCGATCCCATACGTCTGAGTGTAACCCTTGGCTACAAGCCGTGCTTTGTATCTTCCAATGGAACCATCTGGTTTATATTTGATTGAATACACCCACCGGCATCCAACTGTTTTCTTTCCTTTAGGAAGGCTACACTTCTCCCCATGTGTTGTTTTTCATAAGAGCATGCATCTCCGTTTCCATTGCTTCTTTCCAGTTCTTCTGACTTTGGGCTTCCTTTACAATCTAATTGCAATTTCTTTTACAATCTAATACAAGCCCCTATTTTTCTCTATACCGTGTGATAGTAATAATCTTATCCGAGTTTATTGTTCAATTCCGAGTTACTGCCCATCCGAATTACTACCTTCCGAAATTGTGCTTCCGAAGTATTGATGACCTTTATGTGTAGTCACGTATTGGTAGATACTCTGGAAGACTGATTGTACGGACATATTGTTCTGGGTTACTCTGTTCCGAGTCACTCTGAATTTCACTAATGTTTAGCCTTAGCCCGTTTATCTCTTACTAAAAGGTAACAATACTAACTATGTTAAGTAGTCCTAGTTAAACCATTACATATCAATGTATCAAAATAATACAACCACCGAAATTTATAATTTGGGGAGTTACATCTCGTTACTTTCAACACTCTATTATCATATCACTGTAAGACTAGTGATACGCATGAATCCCGAGAGCTTCTTAAGATGCTATTAAACGATGGTTCAAAACCCGACACTTATACTTTTGGCTCAATAATCTACGGTCTTTGTAGGACCCACCAAATCGATGACGCTTTTGATTGTTTGCACGAGATGATTGATTGGGGTGTTCACCCAAATGCTATAACATACAACATCTTGATCCGTGTATTATGTAATATTGACGATATTTTGAAAGTAAAAGCGTTCTAAAGTCAATGCAAGTCAACGGGGGTAAAGCCGGATGTTTTTTTCACTCAATACGTTGATTGAGAACTTTTGTAGGATAAAGGACGTCAAGAAGGCACAAAGGGTCCTCTTGACAATGTTGACTTTAGGTTTGACTCCGGATATTTTCACTTATATTGCTTTTATTAAGATGTTGTGATTTCGGGAGATATATAGAAGCTAAAGAGTTGTTCCATTTGATGGACGCTAATGGGTGTATCCCGGATTCTTTTACTTGTAATTTGTTTATCAATGGTTTAGTTCAGTCGGGTAGGTTCGTTGAGGCCCGAGATGTCTTTCTTAAGTATAAAGAAAAGGGAATATATATATGATAAAACTAGGTTTTTACCCGGGATTGCTTCCCGGGCTCGATAAAATTACTTTTATTAAAAACTATATATGATCAAAATGCAAAATACGAACAACGTTCATTCGTTCAACTATCGAAACAAAGTTCATTCGTTCAAATTCATCTACATTCGTTCGAAAGTCATACATTTGCTAATATTATCCGCGCAAAACAGAAATTAGTTCATTTGCTGCATTCGTTGTATTGTTTACAGATCAAGAATTAATCATGGCCTGGAAATCTGATTTCGAACAGTCTTATTTGCTGAGTTTGAAACCGGGGGAATGCAATGTTTGTCTGAGTTTGAATAACACCGAGTCCAGCCATGTCACCGTTTAAATCCTCCCCGCCACTGCTTTTGGCGGCGGTTATGAAGCTCTCGAAAGCTTGCATCACATCTATAAATCTTTCGGCATCAAAGACTCCAGATTTTCCGTACACCATGTAAAGTAAAGCACTCCGTAAACGATGAGATTCATCAGTGAGCAACCTCTGACATTAGAAAACTTCATCTTTATAAGTGGACCGAGTATGGATATATTAAATAACGGAGCAAACATAAAATTTCAGTATAAATACCTGTGCGATATACAGATATGCTTCATCTACAATGGCAAATTCTGGATCCCCTACTAAAGCAATACCCTCAAGCACTCCAATTGCTCTGATTAAAAGGGCAAAATAAGGCGGAATGCGGAACGGATAGTCGAACGTTATTTGTGCCAAATCAACCGCCAACTCTTGAAAATTAATATTTTTTGCTCCTCCACCTTCAAGGGCCTGGTTAAATACTTTAGCTAATACAGGCAATATCAGGTCCAACGGTTTGTAGTTTGTGTAGTGCTACAATATAGGGTTCTGCAATAATATTCAACAACTTTAGCATTTAAAGAATAAATATATTCACTTTCGAATTTATTGTTTAGATTGTTTGACCTCAAAACACCAGCCATCTTCTATCATGAAACTTGACTTTGACCTTGATCACAGTTTGACCTTCACTAAAGTATATGCAACGTTTTTTATTTGAATTTAGTTGATACCTGGAACAGAACTGTTTTTTCTAAGAATAAGATAAAAGTACTGATTTACTCTTTTCTCAACCTAAATTAGAGACTGGAAAACGTCATTTTGATCGTTTTATCTATTAACTTTTTTAAATAATTAGAATTTTATTTACGAGTCATCCGATCATCTTATTGTTTGAACATCAAACAGCATGCACATCCAAACACTATTTTTCATAGTCCCTTTTCATTACCAGCTGATTATCTGATATAAATTTTTTATGTCACATTTTTTTCTTTCATAAATGCACACCAAACATCTTTATTTTAGTGAGCGGCCATCACCTATCTAACGCTCTTGTTCATTGTTTTTCTTGTGTGTTTGGAAATAGCTAGTTATCTATATTTTCTAAAAAATATTCATGCTTTATATAAAAGATTCTTCCTTTTTTATAAAATAATCATCTTTTATATTAAAGATTCATCTTTTCTACAAAAGGTTTATCTTTTCTATGATAATTTTATCTTTTCCACAAAAGGTTCATCCTTTCAACAAAAAGATTCATCTTTAGACTAATCATTTCTCTATTATCAGTCGGTGGTGGCCAGTCATGAAATTGTACGATGAATACTTACCCTTTATTACTTGTTTTAACAGCCACCCAAGACTGGAACAGCCTGACAAAATCGCACCGGAGAAATAGTCCAATAGCTCTTTTGAAGAAGCATACCGTGTCAAAAAGATAAAATCTGTAAGATGAGCAATCTGAAGGTAGTATAAGTGATCTGCAGAAACTAAAGCCCTTAAATTTAATCAACAAAATCCTTAAACAAAAAGATTAGAACATACCCAAATCAGAAAAACTCAAAAGATTAACATCCTACATAAACTAACAGAAAAACTCAAAAGTTAAACCACTGTTGCAACTCAACAGTGGTTTAACTCACTGTTTTAACCCAACAGTGGTTTCAACCACTGTTTAACCCAACAGAGGTTTAACTCACTGTTTAAACCCGACAGCGGTTTCAACCCAACAGCGGTTTAATTCACTGTTTTAACCCAACAGTGGTTTGAACCACTGCTTTAACAACAGTGTTTTGACTCAACAGTGTTTTCAAACACTGTTTTTAACCCAACAGTGGCTTGAAACACTGTTTTAACCCAAAAGTGGTTTCAAACCATCGGTTTAAAACACTGTTTTAAACCAAGAGTGGTTTCAAACCACTGCTTTAACAATAGTGTTTTAACCCAAAAGTGGTTTGAAACACTGTTTTAAACCAAGAGTGGTTTCAAACCACTGCTTTAACAACAGTGTTTTAACCCAAAAGTGGCTTGAAACACTGTTTTAACCCAACAGTTGCTTGAAACACTATTTGAAGCCAACGGTGCTTTCAACCCTTGTTTTAACCCAACAGTGGTTTAAAACTCTATTTTAACCCAAAAGTGGTTTCAAACCACCGGTTTAAAACTCTGTTTTAACCCAAAAGTGGTTTCAACCAGACTTGAACCCATTTTGACCAATTATCCGACTCGAAACCATTTTGACAACATCGTCTTTACCTTTACAAATGTAAGCGAGGTGAATAAGCAAAGGATATTGATCCATATGTTTGGTTAAAGTTGAAAATTTATAATTTAAGTAAAAAAAGAAAATGTAGTGTACCCATGCTTGTTATTTTACGACCACTGCCTTCCCTCGCTTTCTTTTCTTCCTCTTCCTTAATGAGAACTTGATCATATAAAAGTAATTATTAGTTATTACAGAAAGGTTTCATATGATCAGGTATGAAATAACAATAGATGACAATTAGAATATGAGCAAAGCTTAGATGACACTTACGGGCAACATTTTCTTTAACACGCTGACGCCTTGCCTCCAGCATAGCTATCTGCTGAAAACAACATGATAAATTTTGTCAACAAATAATAAAGCAAATCCACAATACATCTTCATAGACAAAGAGATGAAACTCACCAATAAAGTTAAATAACTTGTTCGGTTTACACGGTTAGTTCAAAGTTCCAAACCAAGCTGTCAAACCACCAGAACCGAACCCTTTGGATATCAAACCAACCGACTTGCTTCGGTTTGGGCGGCTTGAACCAACTATTTAAAAAAAAAGCGAAACCATTAGTATATTATGAAAATTTTCCATTGATAATTAGGATTCAATATTATAATACATATACATATACATAACTATATATTCCAAAAATATAAATATAATAGAAGTTAAACAACCGATTCCCATATTAATTGTACGCTTCATTTCAGCATCTTCAATGTTTCCGGACTGGAAAAGGAACAACAGTTAAAAAATATTTATTAAAAAGCTGAATGTTTTAGACAAAAAGGTGTCCCAGGTCATCTCAAACAGACTCGAACCCATTTTGACCAATTATCCGACTCGAAACCATTTTGACAACATCGTCTTTACCTTTACAAATGTAAGCGAGGTGAATAAGCAAAGGATATTGATCCATATGTTTGGTTAAAGTTGAAAATTTATAATTTAAGTAAAAAAAGAAAATGTAGTGTACCCATGCTTGTTATTTTACGACCACTGCCTTCCCTCGCTTTCTTTTCTTCCTCTTCCTTAATGAGAACTTGATCATATAAAAGTAATTATTAGTTATTACAGAAAGGTTTCATATGATCAGGTATGAAATAACAATAGATGACAATTAGAATATGAGCAAAGCTTAGATGACACTTACGGGCAACATTTTCTTTAACACGCTGACGCCTTGCCTCCAGCATAGCTATCTGCTGAAAACAACATGATAAATTTTGTCAACAAATAATAAAGCAAATCCACAATACATCTTCATAGACAAAGAGATGAAACTCACCAATAAAGTTAAATAACTTGTTCGGTTTACACGGTTAGTTCAAAGTTCCAAACCAAGCTGTCAAACCACCAGAACCGAACCCTTTGGATATCAAACCAACCGACTTGCTTCGTTTTGGGCGGCTTGAACCAAGTATTTAAAAAAAAAAGAAACCATTAGTATACTATGAAAATTTTCCATTGATAATTAGGATTCAATATTATAATACATATACATATACATAACTACATATTCCAAAAATATAAATAGAATAGAAGTTAAACAACCGATTCCCATATTAAATGTACGCTTCATTTCAGCATCTTCAATGTTTCCGGACTGCAAAAGGAACAACAGTTAAAAAATATTTATTAAAAAGCTGAATGTTTTAGACAAAAAGGTGTCCCAGGTCATCTCAAACAGACTCGAACCCATTTTGACCAATTATCCGACTCGGATCTCAAAAGGAACCCCTTCAATTTCAGTTGGGATTTCAAGCCCAAATATCTCTGTCTTTGTGTAGTTTGCTTCCAAAAGCTTCCCAGAGTGGATGGCATCAATTATTTTCCGTGTGTATCCCAATTTTATACGCTTACCTGATCCATAACTACATACCAAAGGAAAACACTAAGCATAAGAATCTGGGAAAAAAATAAGTAGTTGAATCCCAGTACTTACCTTCCACCTGACCAGCCAGTGTTAACAAACCATCCGGTTGCACCATGCTTATTTGTTTGTCTTCATCTCAAAATTCAAGCATCGAGGTGTACTTCCTAAATAGAACATACCGTTAATATATATCCAACTTTAGTACATTACAGATTTAAATAAAATTTATTTTTTCCCAACCAATGTATCACTGTCTATAGCATTCATAAAAGCAAGCCAAAAGCCCTAAATTCACAAACCAATATCTCGGTCCACAACATGTAGCCTAAGTAATCAAGCATGAAGAATCGTCAATATATATTTCAACATTTATGTTGGATCCACAGTTGTTGACCAATCACATACCTACCAAACAAAATGAACAATAAACACGGTTAAAGGTTTTGGACCTCCATCATCTGAAGTAAAATAACCCAATATGAACTCAAACTTCATCATGAAAACAAAATTATAATCTTATAATCAAACTACCATATAGAAGAGAAACAATACAATCACGAATCCAGCAAAGAATTCTGCAATAATGTAAAATTGTAAACACATCATATAATACAAAAAGAATCAAATATGCAAATGATTACATCAGTACGCTCTATATTAACCTACACAAGAACATACCAAGCATGGATTTTGGGAAGGAACTTGTTCTTTTTTCTCTGATAATCTTTCTCGTTCATATTAACCTGCACAAGAAAATATCAAATGTTTAAACATAATATAAAAAGAGCCTACCAAGTTTCGAGAAATATTGAACGGTATTATAATTTATAAGATAATAGTCTTACCAAATAAACAACAGGTTTTGCGGTGAGCAAGTGAAAAGTATTCAAGATTTCAATTTCAGCGGCTTTCCAGTCCCCTAACCTGACATCTTTCTCACTCTCAAGCCAGGTTTTGACCTACAGAAACAAACCAAAATCCATAAGTAGTTTCATTATAAAGTGGAGATAACCTCATAATCTCTCTCAACACAAAAAAAAAAAATAATAATATCATCAAACACATCCAAATTACATCTGCAGCATAACTTTGATCAAATCAAAGCCTCAGTATTCCGCAGCGTTGTTTAAATCAACCTGCTACATCACTATCATTCATCGCCGGAATCCTAATATAAGCAAAAGACGCCAATAAAATCAAAATAAGATGAGTAAAATTTCAGATACATCATTAAACATAAGATGAGATACAACTGGCGGAATATACCTGTAAAAATAACAATGAACTAACATCGAACCACTTTGAAGAAAACACATAATCAGATTAAAACATCATATAAATTCAGCCCATATGGCCATATTACTGTCCAAATAACATAAAACTATAGATTTAATGATCTTTTTGGATTATTCCCATGGTTATAAACAAAGAATAACTTTAGTTATATCAAATGAGTTAACACATGAACTAACATCGAATCACTATGAAGAAAACACATACCTGCAACTTTTAGGGTCAGATCTACAAAAGAAAACACATGAACTAACATCGAATCACTATGAAACAATCGATGAGAACGAAATAAATCCACATACCTGCAACTTTTAGGGTCAGATCAACAAAAGATAAAGAAGAACGAAATAAACAATCGATGATTACAAAGTAGCATGATTTCAAACCCTAACCTAATCCCCATTCCTGCTGAAAAAAATACCAACATCAGGGATCATT
The DNA here is from genome assembly GCA_030545235.1 of Helianthus tuberosus. NCBI lineage: Eukaryota > Viridiplantae > Streptophyta > Magnoliopsida > Asterales > Asteraceae > Helianthus > Helianthus tuberosus. The sequence continues at coordinate 39,784,478 of CM060360.1, read as the reverse complement.
GAATAGATAGCTAATATAATCCAGAGCTTACTTACAGGATGCGGAGGCGGTGGCTTTAATCCAGAGCTCACCAACGAACCCTAAAGTTCAGATCTACAAAATTTCGTCAAAAAAAAAAACAGATCTGAGCACATATGGAGATTGAGAAGATGAATTATAGGGTTGAACAACAAAATGAAAACATACAGATCTACAAATTCCGTCAATATTTGTGGAGGAACCTAGGGTTGAACAACAAAATGAAAAACATACAGATCTATACATATATCAACGATTAACATAAGAGAGATTCAAGATGATTTTAGGTTATTAGATGAAAGGTACCTGGAATCTCAGATCTGGTTTTTGAATCGCCATTTGAATCGCCAGAGAGAAGAGAGAGAAGAGGGAAAAGAAATTTGGATTGAGAAGCAGACAAAAGAATATATACAGAAGAGGAAAACACTGTTGGGCGGGAAAAGGGGCATTTAGGGGCTCTCTGGTGTTAACACGTGGCCCAAATAACTTTCATTTATTATATATAATAGATTAAAAGTGAATGAACAATCATTACATAATTCTTTATTATGTGATTTTTTATTATATTGAACAATACCTTATATTCATTTATTAGACTATGGGGTATGGGGCGAGGGTTGGGTTGGGTACAAATGCCCAAGTCACCATCCTGGGTGGGCTTGGGTTTCGGTGTGGCCTCTTGGGCGGGAGTTTCAGTCCGGGCGTTAGGCATGCCTAGCGGTCCTCTGTGGCCGGCTCTCATTGACTGGGTTGGCTAGGCCATAGCGGCTAGGTTTAAATTTTAAAAAATAACAGTTTGGCTATAAAATTAAAAGTGAATAAACAGTGATTACATAATTCTTTATTATGTGATTTTTTATTATATTGAACAATACCTTACATTCATTTATTAGACTATGGGGCGAGGGTTGGGGCGTGGGTTGGGTACAAATGCCCAAGTCACCATCCTGGGTGGGCTTGGGTTTCGGTGTGGCCTCTTGGGCGGGAGTTTCAGTCCGGGCGTTAGGCATGCCTAGCGGTCCTCCGTGGCCAGCTCTCATTGACTGGGTTGGCTAGGCCATAGCGGTTAGGTTTAAATTTTAAAAATAATCGTTTGGCCAAGCCAAACGGTTCACCTAAGTCACTATAAAACCCCCAAACCCCACCGCATGTCCACATCGCTACTCAAAACCTTCACTCCACCTACCCGAATCCGCTACCCACACTTGATACCGGCACAACGCGATGAAGGGCCGCCAACCCAGTGAGACCCATTATTGGCAGGAAGATTTCGCTAGCTACCGGCACAACGTGGGGAACGACCGGCACAATTTAAACGCGTGCCAACACAAGTGGCGCGAGCTACGACCAAAGCTCGACTGTTTTAAAGCCTACTACGATAGCGTCCTGGGCGGTGATATAAGTCACGAAGACCGGGTGGCAGTGGCCAACATCCAGTTCCGGGGCAAGGAGCGGAAGCCGTTTGACAAGCTCGCCCTGTTCGAAATCTACCTAACGCTTTAGGCTTTTTTTTTAATTTTGTAATCCTTTTTTTGTAGAATTTTGTAATTTTTAGGAACTTTTAATAATAATTTTAGGTTTTTTTTTTAATTCTGTGTGTATTTTTTAATTTTAGGTTTTTTTTTTAATTTTTATAAAACTGGCCAACCCACGTGGGCTAGCCACGCCCCGCCATACCGACCCAACACGTCACTTACCAGCGGGGGGCTCGAAGTCCACGTGTCAACCCATGTCCCAAACCCCCGCCCCACCATACCCCACGGTCGAAAACACCAATGCCTTTCGCGCAACGCGCGTCATTTAAAAACACTAGTTTTGTTGAAATCCATATATATTTTAAAATGACCTTTTTAAGATATTCAAGATTATTGTTTTTATTTGTACATTTGGCTTTGATAATTGTACATCATGGAGTTTCTTTGCAGCCTACTTCCTTGTCTTTTTGTTTAGGGTAAATTACACTTTTCGTCCTTTATGTTTATAGCGGGTTGCAGTGGATAGCCTTTAACTTCAATAATTACAGTCACAATCCTTTATTTGGAAAATGCATTACACCTTTCATCCTTTGGTCTTAACCGGGTTAAATATTTCAGTTAAGTCTATTCAGTTAAGAGTAGTTTAGTCATTTTACTAACTTTATTAATGAAACTAAAACCCAATTTTAAAAACCCACATCTAACCCTTACCCTTTTCATTCTTTCCCTTCTTCCACCATCATTACCATAACCACCACCAAATCTGGCATCTTTATCACTATCATCTCCCAAATTAGATTCAAAAGTAGCTGACATTTAATTATTTATTTATTTATACCATGACCCCAATTTAAATTCCAGATTAGTTATTGTGCTATCACAAAAAAAGATGGTTGTAGATTAACAATTTCTACTCATTTTGCATATTGGTAGCTATAGCTTGAATACCATTAAGAGATTGTTACTCCACATTGACACATGGTATACAGATGGGACTTCTCTTCTTTTCAATATTTTGGGGATCTTACATATTCAAGTTTTCTCAAAAATCTTACCTTTAAACCACCACCATCGCCACCTTCAAATTGGATCTCTTATGTTACGTGTCTTTTTTATTTAGTTGCATTTTTTATATTATGCATTATGTAGGGAGTAATAAGGGTTGTTTTCTATTTGTTTGAGGGTCTTGTGTGTAAGTTTATCTTTTATATATTCAATGCTACGTAACAATCTGGAGATATCCAGAATTTGAGTCAAATTATTCTCTATCTCTTAGTTTCTTTCTCTGCAATATAGTTATACCCTATCATCTTACCATCGCCGTCAACCTCTCCCACCACCACGGACCTTAACGTCGTTGTCAACCTCTCCGACCGTCATCAACCCCTTCGTTTTAAGAGAGTGCGTGTGTTGCGACAGAAGAATTTATCTCAGATGACGGTTTCAGATCTAAGGGAGGGTTTCCGATCTAAGGTGGTGCCAGTGATGGTGGCCTTAGAGAGAGAACATAGTGTGTATTGAGAGAGAGAGAGAGAGAGAGTAAACTCTGTATCTTTTTTAGAGAGAGAGAGAGAATAGAAAAAGTGCAGGTGATGATTTTAGACATACAAGGTAATTTAGTTTTTTGTTAAATCATGTTAAATTAAGTTTTTTTCAAGTAATTAGATAAAATGTCTAAATTGCCCTCGTGTGCGCAGTGCATATGACCAAACTAAACTAATAAATTTAACTTGGTTAGTGCCAAAGGATGTATGATGTAATGGTTTTTTCAAATAAAGGATTATCACTGTAATTATTGAAGTTAAAGGCTATCCACTGCAACCCACTACAAACATAAATAGTGTTGCAGAAATCGGCCTAGGCGGCCACTTACCGCCTAATTTTGAGCTAGTCGGTCAATTAATCGGCCATGGTCAAAGTCGGTCAAAGGCGGTCCTAGGCGGTCAAAAATCGGATTAATCGGTCAAAATCGGTCCTAGGCGGTCAAAATTGGTCAAAATCGGTCAAAATCGAACCTTACTATCTGAAACTTGAAGTATTTATGTGAATTTTGAAGTATTATTTTTATATTATTGGGTATATATATATATATAATTTTGAAAAAATACATATAAAAATCCCATTCCGATTAATCCCTAGGCTGTACCTCACCGCCCGACTAGCGCCTTCTACAACATTGGACATAAAGAACGAAAAGTGTAATTTACCCTTTTGCTTATGAAAATCTATTTACACGGGAAATATATGTAAGTAACTAGTTGGATGCCCTGCCCACGTTGCGGGGCGCTAAGCCGAATATTTCTTAGTTTAATAACATGTACGCATGTATTTTAGTTACTTGTGCATACTGCTCATAACACGATCTCAAAAACATTATATCGACTTAACCAATTAAACCAAAACACTGCCGTAGTTTTGCTAAAAAAAGGATGGCAAGCCTGAGCTGGGGGCAAAATAGTAAATTGTCATAAACAATGAGCGAGTGACAGACACCTGCTTGACAAAAAAGTTAGATTGAGTAAACCAAGTAAAATAAAAACTACTATAGTTTTGAAAAAAAATAATTAAAACGATGGCAAGACTCCATATTTTAACTTTTAAATGAGTGCAAAATCATAAGTTTTTAAAAGAGGGCAAACTCATAATTTTAAATTAAGGACAAATTCGTAATTTTTAGCTAGGTGGCAAAATCAAAATTTTATTTTGAACCGGGGGAAAATCATAGTTTTGAACTAAGAGTGAAATCGTAATTTTTAGCTGGGGACAAAAGCATAAATTTATTTTGAACTGAGGGCAAAAGCGTAATTTTGAACTGAGTGCGAAATCGTAATCTTTGTAAGGGCAATTATAATTGTATTATATTATACTAACATTAAATTTTAATTTATAAAAAAAGGGCAGCCGTCCATTTTCCAACAATTTGGTGGTAGAATTATTACCGCCATTGTAAATGTATATGTAAGTAAATTTGATATGAATTTCTTTTATTCATCAATTATAATTTATATGTACACGTTTATGCATTCACTACTCAATACATTCATCAACGAATGCACTCACGAATGAATACACGATATGAATAAATGTAAAAATACATTGTAATTGCCACATAAAATGTTTCCACTTATGAATACAAGTATACACAAGTTAATACAATATGAAAAATCACATCACAATATGTAATATAATAAAAATTATTATATATATCTACTGATAAAAAGTGTTTGCGCCAGTGTAGTTTTTAGGTTTTAAAATATCACCACATAAGTTCATTACTTTCTGATAGTGCACAAACCAAGAAGGAGAATAGAGAGTTTCACTTCTGTCGAAGGAAGAAAGTTTAATATCAAAGAGCAAGCAGATTTTTCCACGTGGAATACACCCATTATGTAAAGTGCTTTTATATGCATACGAATATGAATTTCTTGATGTTTTTATTTAACCGAGTTTAGTTTTCTTTTCTTTATTAACTTTCGAATTTAGAAGTGAACTTTTTTTTAAATTTTCTTTTTCAAAATCGACCAAGTCATATATAACTGACTTGTTATTCTTTATTGTAACAAATAAACTAATAATGTTCGAACAATTTCGTTAGCGGTACCGATATTCGTTTTCATGGTTTCCGGTATATACTTCGCTAAAGGCATAGTTGTATACGCAATAGAGTATTTTTTTAATATCGTAAGTTATAGTAAGTGTAAGTACTGTACAAGTACCATCACCAACCGAGTTGATATCGTCTCAATAATATTGTTACCACGTTGATTCAGAGGTATCAATACTATTAGAACCGCTATTGATATGCGTTTTTATTTCATTTGACGTAAATGTAAAACATATATGAATTGTAGTTTTTAGGTTTTTAAATATCACCACATAAGTTCATTACTTTCTGATAGCGCACACCAAGAAGGAGAATAGAGAGTTCTACTTCTGCCGAAGGAAGAAAGTTTAATATTAAAAAGCAAGCAGATTCTTCCACGTGGAATACACCCATTATGTATAGTGCTTTTATATGCATACGAATATGAATTTCTTGATGTTTTTATTTAACTGAGTTTAGTTTTCTTTTCTTTATTAACTTTCGAATTTAGAAGTGAACTTTTTTTTTTTTTAATTTTCTTTTTCAAAATCAACCAAGTCATATATAATTAACTTTTTATTTTTTATCGTAACAAATAAACTAATACCGTCCGAACAATTTCGTTAGCGGTACCAATATTCGTTTTTATGGTTTCCGATATATATTTCGTTAAAAGCATAGTTGTATAAGCAATAGAGTATTTTTTTTTAATATCCTAAATTATAGTGAGTGTTAGTACTGTACAGGTACCATCACCAACCAAGCTGATATCGTCTCAACAATATTGTTACCACGTTGATTCAGAGGTGAAAGTTTTCATGTATCAATTTAGAGAAGAAAGTGAGAGAGAAAGATTGCTATTGTATTACTTACTGAAATCAAACAATACAATGAGTTTATATATACATGCTACCCTACACCATGACACTAACATGCACCATACTAACCAACTCAAACTAACCAACTACAACTACCTGTAACTAACTATGACATCATCAAATATACTCTAATATGCCCCCTCAAGCGAAACGGGGAGCAACCACGTGTAGCTTGGACCGAAGACTGTCAAAACGAGCAGCAGACAAGCCTTTGGTCAAGATATCAGCAATCTGAACCGAAGTAGACACATATCTCGCATGAAGAACTCGAGCAAGAACCATGTCTCGTATAAAATGAAGATCAACCTCAAGATGCTTCGTCCGCTGGTGAAATACCGGATTCACTGCAAGATACGTAGCACCAATATTGTCACACCAAATAGTAGGTGGACAAGTCACTGAAACATGTAACTCCTGAAGAAGCGACAATAACCAACGAATCTCGGTCACAGTGTGTACTAAAGCTCGATACTCTGCCTCAGTACTGGATCGAGCAACTGTATGTTGTTTCTTGGAACTCCAACTAATCAGATTGGAGCCAAGAAACACACAAGAACCCGTCGTAGACCGACGATCATCGGGACACCCTGCCCAGTCAGCATCAGAATATGCATGTATAGTAAAACTCTCTGACCGACGAATACTCAAACCATGATCCACACTACCACGTAAATAGCGTAATATACGTTTGACCGCAACCCAATGACGGTCCGTAGGAGCCTGTAAAAACTGAGAAACCTTGCTAACAGCATAGGCTATCTCAGGACGAGTCAATACCAGATACTGTAAAGCACCAACAGTACTCCGATACAAAGTCGGATCCGCAAGAGGCTCACCAGAATAACGGGAGAGCTGACGACCAAACGAAACAGGAGTAGATAAAGATCGACACTCAGATAGGCCAGTGCGCTGAAGTAAATCAAGCAAGTACCGCTGCTAGGATAAGTGTAACATATCATCTGAAAAGGTAGCCTGAACTCCCAGAAAATACGAAAGAGTACCAAGATCTTTGAGCGCAAACTAAGAATGTAAGCGCCCAATCAACTCTGTCACAAAGGATGATGAACTCCCAGTAATAATAATGTCATCAACATATACTAAAACGTAGCACATGAGAGAATCCCGACGATAAACAGTGGCGGATTCTATCAATTTGTGCATCGGTGAAACAACAGCGTTCTTTCGCGGAATCTTTGATGATCCCTTGACTTTTTAAGGGGCTGTTCTTCTTGTGATCCTTGCCTGGTGAGCTTCGGAGCATCATTTTTGAACGAGATGATGGTAAAGAAAGAAGAGCAGAATATGAGAAAGGAGAAAGGAAAAGAATTACATGTTTGATCGTCGAAGCAGAATTTAAAGGGAGTTCTCTTGAACTTAAATGTGAAATGATCCCTATCTCTAACTCTTATTTATAATGATGATTTTGCAGGATAGTCATCTCACTGACGTCATGATCGTAACGGCTAGTCCGCTTATAACGGCTAGTTATCCGTTGGTTAAATACGGATAAGATCGACAAAATATAACTCATTTATTTACATATTTACTCCTTATATTTTGGGGGCAATTGTTAGGGGTGGATTTCTAAATGACCAGTGATCCTTATTTACTGTTGGATTTAGTGATCCTCAATTCTGTCTAAAGCAGTGATCCTCAGAAGTGTTGCAGGATCAGGATCAGGATCATGGATCACTATAAGGATCCCTGTACTAACGATTGTCTACTTTGAATTCGTAAATGTTTTGCAGGAATATCAACTTGGACTTAGTCTTGGCGACATTCCTGGAGAATATTCTCAGTCTATTCCGCACGTGCTTGGTCAGAAATGGACGTTGTGGAGTCGTGGAGGACTTGCACGAATTGCGGAATGTTAGTTAGGCTTGATATTTTCTATTTTTAAAGGGGTAGCGAGCTATTTTAGAAACACTTGGCTATTTTTGGCTACACACACACTCATACAACCGCTCTCATTAGCTCTCGACAAAACACTTAGCATTTTTCATACATTTCTACACGATACACTATAGTGATCCTTGTACTTAGCTCGCTATCATCCGAAGTTGTAACAGATTGTTTGTTTAATTTAAGTTGGTGATCGGTAGTTTCCATCACCCGGGGTTTTTTCTGCCGGGGATCAACTCTTGATCAAGGGCTTTTTCCCCGTATAAATCTTCGTGTCATTTGTTCATCATACTTCATAGTGATCCTTATTATTGTTCATCAATTCAAGCATCATACCTCACAACAGAAAGTTTGGTTACATTGTCATTGCTTGATTTTTGACCAAAACAGTTTGGCGCCCACCGTGGGGCAATTGGTGCTTCATTCTTAGAAAGATTCGTGTTTTTGTGGTCATTTCGATTCGCTACAACCAAGCAGATGGCTTCCTCAGTGAAGAATACTTCAAGTTTGATTCCCTCATTCAGTTCTTCACAAGGCGTTCCTCCTTTGCCTCCACCACCTTCTGGATCCCAGAAGAATGCTGAGAATGCTGCGAAGAAACCAACTCCTATTTTCCAAAAACCACCTACTTCTTCTGTTTCAACTAATCCTACTACTAATGATCTTTATACCCTGATTTTGCAGATGAGGAATCATGCATAAGAGCAGGATAAGACCAACGAAAGGATCCTCCGGGAGATCGATGAAATCAAGAAACAGAAGAAATCAGTGGAGGATCACTCCCCTCTGATGCCAAGATCGCTGAACTTCGACACTCCAGTCATAACTTCACAATACTCAGCAGTTTCGGACGTGCAATACTTGGGTGAACTATCAGGAAGGCGTTACGGGACAACAACAATGAGTCAGGCACTTGGCTCTTACTTCCAGCCTCAGGGATCCTCTTCTCAACCATTAGGATCCTCCTCTCAGCATCAGGGATACTTCACAACAGGAGGATATGTGGGAATGCATGCAGTACAAGGATCCTCCCAGGTCCAAGGATCCTCCCAGGTCCAAGGATCCTCTCTGGTCCCAGGATCCTCCCAGGTCCAAGGATCCTCCCAGGTCCTAGGATCCTCTCTGGTCCCAGGATCCTCCCTTTGTTCAAGGATCCTCCCTGGTCCCAGGATCCTTTCAGGTTCAAGGATCATCGCAATTCCAAGGATCCAACCCCCTTCAAAATCAAGGATCCTCGAGAAATATGCAACCTCAGAACTCAGACGTCCATCAAGGAGACTTCATACCAATGCAGATCATTGCCTCCTCTGGTCCTTCAATCATGCCAGAGTATCGACAAGATGGATTCGCATCCGCAATTCCAAACTTGAATCCTGTGGGAGGTAACACTTCTAATAATTTATATAACACTAACCATGGCTTTATGCAGGATACAGGTATCAATCAGGCCATGGCTAGGGAGCTGCAGAAGCTTAAGGATATGATATCCAGTGTACCAGGAGTGGTTAAACCCATTCCTGAGATTGCGGATGGTAGCCATAGGATATCTCGTTTTGCACCACCTTTGTGTGATGCTGAGATACCTAAAAGATTCCAGATACCATCAATGAAGTTGTATGATGGTTCAACGGACCCAGAAGAGCATGTAGCTCAGTACAGGGAGAGGATGGAGATCAATCCAATTCCTGAAAGGTTGAAAGAAGCATGTCTATGCAAGGGATTTGGATCCACACTTACAGGACCTGCTCTTAAATGGCTGCTAAGTCTTCCCCCTTACTCCATTACTTCATTTGCTAATTTAGTTAACTTGTTCAATAGTCAATTCTCTTGTAGCAGAAAGTTTGAACGATTAACTAGTGATCTATATAGGGTAACACAAGGCCAAAATGAATCACTTAGAGATTATATCACTAAGTTTAGTAAAGAATCCTTAGATATTCCCAATTTGGATATAGCTACGGCTGTTGAAGCCTTTAAAATGGGATTGCTTAGGGATTCATTATTCTATGATGATCTTGTTATGACACCTTGCAGGAATCTTGATGAAGTAAGGACTAGGGCCCTTAGGTTCATCCGCCTAGAGGATGACAAAAGGATCCAGGACAGATTGACAGGATCCTCAAAACAGGATAAGCAAGGATCCTACTTCAGGAACAACAAATCCAAGTCCTATAACAGATCTGATAACCAGAATGTGCACGCAGTGGAACAAGAAGAGGATGATGAGAATTATCCTCCTATCCCTGAATATTGTTTCTCTGTTGATAACAATGAACTAATCCTTGCAATGCAGAATCTAGGTGAGAAAGCTAGGTGGCCAAGGAAAAGTGATAAACCAGCTGCTACAAAGGATAAATCCAAGTGGTGTGTATATCATGAGGATTTTGGGCATCTCACTGAAGAATGTATTGCACTTAGAAAGGAAATTGGTTATTTGTTGAGCAAGGGGCATTTAAAAGAACTCTTGGGACGAAAGAAGTCAAGGACCCAGGATCCTGAAAGGATCCCGGAAAGGGCTCCTGCCCCTCCAGCAGATGCACAAGTCATAAATTTCATATCCGGTGGATCAGACATCTGTGGTACATCCTTCTCAGCAGCAAAAAGACACGCTAAGGAAACCAAGATGGATAATGGAGACAGACCCGTCCGGACCTCCGTTGTCACCCAGGATAAAGTCATTACTTTTGATGAGGATGATCGTGTTGACATCCAGGATCCTCATCATGACGGTCTTGTAATTACATTGTTTATTTCTAACCACTTTGTTCGCAGGATCCTTATAGATGGAGGAAGCTCTGTGAACATCATTCAGCTGGATGTTCTCAAGAAAATGAATATCCCAGAATCCGATATTATCCCAAGATCCTCAGTACTTGTGGGATTCAGTGGGGAAACAAAGAATATATTGGGGGACATCAAACTCCCAATCTATATTGAAGGATTGCATTCTTATCAAAAGTTTTGTGTTATTGATTGCTTATCGTGTTGTAACGTTATCCTTGGCAGGCCATGGATACATGATATGAAGGCAGTTCCATCCACCTATCATCAGTGTGTAAAGCTTCCAAGTCCATGGGGAGTGGTGAAAATTGAGAGTGATCAACAAGAGGCTAAGAATTTCTATACCTCATCAATGAAACCAGCCTCAAGACCAAGGGAGCAATAGCAATTAAAGTATCCTTCAAAAGATGTCTTGGAGGCAAGAGAACAGGATTTGAAAGAAATCCTCATGGATCCTGATGATCCTGAATCCAAGATCTTCATAGGGTCAGGGATCCTTAGCGATATTGAACAAGAGCTAGTATCCTTTCTCAAAAGAAGGAAGACCACCTTTGCCTGGAAACATGAAGACATGACAGGTATATCTAAGGATATAATTACTCACAAACTTGGCATTGACAGATCATTCAAGCCAATTCATCAAAAGAGGAGGAAGTTTGCACCTCAAAGAAATGCTATTATCCAGGAAGAGGTAGATAAGCTACTTCGGGCAGGTGCTACTTACCAAAGACTTGTCAATATGATGTTCAAGGAACAAATAGCATACACTATGGAAGTCTATATTGATGACATGGTGGTTAAGTCCAAAAGAGCTGAGGATCACCTTAAAGAATTGGAGGAAACATTCAATATCCTTGATAAATTTAATATGAAACTAAATCCTTCTAAGTGTCATTTCGGTGTAAAGGCAGGTAAATTCTTAGGATATATGGTGACAAAGAGGGGCATTGAAGCAAGTCCAGAGCAAATTAAGGCTATTGTGAATGTCAAATCTCCTGCCAATGCTAAGGATGTGCAAAGGTTGATTGGCAGGATCGCAGACTTGAACAGATTCATATCCAAATCCTCAGAAAAGTGCAAGGAGTTCTATGACATCCTGAGGAAAAACAAGAAATTTGAATGGACTGAGAAGCATGAAAATGCCCTTAAAGCTCTTAAGGATTACCTATCCTCAGCCCCAGCCTTGATGAAACCAGAAAAAGGAGATGTGTTATCCTTATACTTGGCGGTATCCTCAAAAGCAGTAAGTGCGGTCCTTGTTAAGGATCACCAAGGTACACAACATCCTGTTTATTATGTAAGTAAGAGCTTACTTGATGCTGAATCCAGGTATTCACATTTAGAAAAACTTATCCTTGCATTAATTATGGCATCTACTAAATTGAGACATTATTTTGAGACTCATGCCATTATTGTTAAAACTAATTTCCCAATTAAGAATGTTCTTAGGAAACCTGAAATGTCAGGAAGGATGGCTAAGTGGGCAGTGAAGTTGAGTGCATATGATATAAGATATGAGCCTAGGACAGCCATTAAATCCCAAGCATTAGCTGACTTTGTGGCAGATTTCAGTAGTGATTTGCAAAAGGAAGCTGAACTAGAAGTCCAACAGCTTGAAGAAACCAAGGATCCTTGGATACTGTTTACTGATGGATCCTCCAATGTGAATGGAACAGGGCTTGGAATACTACTAAAATCGCCACAGGGGGACATAATACCCCACTCCATAGCTTGTGAATTTCAAACTACCAACAATGAGGCTGAATATGAAGCCTTGATAGCTGGTTTGCAAATTGCAAAGCATATGAAGATCAGGTATCTTGAGGTACATGTAGATTCTTTATTGATCACTAATCACTTTAATGGATCCTATGATGTTAAAGGTGAAAAGATAATCAAATATTTGGAGATAGTCAAAGAATTGGCACTCTCTTTTGTATCCTTTAGTTTGACACAGGTACCAAGGGAAGGGAATGCAGAAGCTGATGCATTAGCCAATCTTGGATCATCTTTGAAGATTCCTGAGGATATTGAGATCCCTATTATCCATATCCTGACCCCTGCTATCAAGGATCATGTAGCTATGGAGATAGGAGAAGATTCTGCAATCATCCCTAGTGATGATACCCAATCTCATTCAGGATCATGGATACTCCCAATCATGAGATACATACAACATGGAGAAATTCCTACAGGAGAAAACCCAAGGGCTTTCAAAATTAAGGTATCTCAATTTACAATATTAAATAATATGTTGTATAAACGATCTATTGCAGGACCATATTTGAGATGCATTGAGGATCCTGAAATTCAAGAAGTCCTAAAGGATTTCCATGAAGGAGATTGTGGAAACCACACTGGGGGCAGGGCATTATTCTCAAGGATCCTGAGGACAGGATACTATTGGCCCACTATGAAGAAGGATGCTATGGAGTATGCCAAGAAGTGTGATCCTTGTCAGAGGCATAGTAATATCCTTCACCAACCAGCAGAGCTCTTGCATCCTATATCCTCTTCTTGGCCATTCATGAGATGGGGAATGGATATAGTTGGAAAGCTTCCTAAGGCACCTGGTGGAAAAGTATTCATGCTTGCTATGACTGATTACTTCTCTAAGTGTATAGAGGCTGAAGCCTTTGCTCAAGTCAGAGAAAAGGAAGTTATATCCTTTATTAAAAGAAATATTATTACTAGATTTGGCATCCCTTCTGAAATTATTTGTGATAATGGATCCCAATTTATTGGGAGTAGAACCACTAACTTTTGTGACAGTTGGGGAATTAAGATGATAACATCAACACCAGTCCATCCACAAGCTAATGGTCAGGCAGAATCATCCAACAAGATTATCATCAACAATTTGAAGAAGAAGCTTGGATCCAAGAAAGGAAAATGGGCAGAAGAACTACCTTATGTGTTGTGGGCTGATAAAACAACTCCCAAGAATGCTACAGGCCAAACTCCATTTTCTTTGGTATTTGGGGCAGAGTCAGTGATCCCCAGAGATGGTGGTTCCAACTGCAAGAACAAGCGCTTGTGATCCTGAAGAAAATGCTGAAAACTTGATTCAAGACTTGGATACTATAGAAGAAATCAGGGATTTAGCAAGGATAAGGATGGCCAGTTATCAACAAAGGATGGCTGGAGCTTACAACAAAAATGTCAGGCTCAGGAAATTCCAAGTTGGGGATATGGTATTAAGGAAAGCATTTCAAAACACCACCAATCCTGCTGATGGAAAGCTAGCACCAAAGTGGGAAGGACCCTATTTGATTGAAGCTGAAGCAGGAAAGGGGGCATATCGATTGCTAACAATGGAGGGTGATTTGCTACCTAGAGCTTGGAATGCTGTCCATTTGAAGAAATATTTCATGTGATCATGATCCATGATCCTTACCCGACAAGTATCCTTGAAGGATCCCCACTGACAGATGATCCTCTTTCTGGTAACATTCCAATCTTAAACTATTTCATTCTTTTTATTCCCTTACAAGGATAAGGATCCTGTGTCCTTTATCCTCTTTTTACTTGATTTTGAGTTTTGAAGGTTCAGGCATCCTTAACTAAGCGTTGAGTATCCACAGAAGTATCCAGTTATCCTTTGGGCTTGACCCCAGTTATTTGGGCTAGTCCCCAGTTTCGCCAGTGGCGCACGATGATCCTGGTATAGTTCATGGCAATGGGACCAGTACCCGCTTTAGGGGCTGACAATTTCGTTGTACTGGCTATATTCAGGATCCTACGTATAATGGTAGACGTACCATACATCCGTTCCTAAGGTTTCTAACGTTTTCACGTTAGCTAAGGTTTTGGCATTTTCATGTCACTAAGTTTGGATAGTCGCCAGTAAGGGCCATACTCCAGTTTACATACGATCCTTTGGGCTTGTCCCCAGTTATCCTTTGGGCTTGTCCCCAGTTATCCTTTGGGTTTGTCCCCAGTTATCCTTTGGGCTTGTCCCCAGTTATCCTTTGGGTTTGTCCCCAGTTATCCTTTGGGCTTGTCCCCAGTTATCCTTTGGGTTTGTCCCCAGTTATCCTTTGGGCTTGTCCCCAGTATATTGGGCTTGTCCCCAGTTACTAACATTCATCTTTTATTGGCTCAGTCCCAAATAATATCTTGTTTCAGGTTTGTGAAGATAAATGACCAAGGATTCTTACTTTCAACTAAGGTTTATATCTTGGGTTATCCTAATTTTAAGTGTTAAAGGATAGGATCCTAACTTGGATTCTCAGGTATGATCCTTAACTGTTTTGATTTTATTCATTATGTGTTTAAGTGACACTTATCCTTTGACAACTGAAATTATGATCCTTAAATAATTTTTATGTGATCCTTGATCATATCCTTAACTCTTAAGGGATATTTTTTAAATTTTTTCCTTACTTGATAAGTTTAAACAACGTGAATATCACAATAGATTGAAAAATAAAATAACAATAAGGATATCAACACAGGATATAGCCAAAAAGTTAAAGTCATTTTATTCACAAAAGCTTAAACCCTTTTTAAGGTTGTCAAAATTGCTAACCCATGTTTCTACCAGCAAAACGTGGCCCGTCCACATGGGTTGGCAAAGGGTGTCCATTGTTCGTAGGTCTAACAAGTGCAGGAAATTAAAGACGGCAGGATCACAATGGCTTCATCCCCCAAACAGAGGATCCCTCCACCATTTGTAATCCTACCTATTGTTCAAAGGATCATCCATGATCCTCAACCCTAATTACTATTGTTCAAATACAGACCAACCATTGTTTATCAAAACATCATCAAAACAAAAAAACATAACCAAACTAAAAAATGGGCTCCGGCTACGTCTAGAAATGTCCATCATTGCCCATTGTAGCAGCCTATACCTTCGCTGCATCACCATCTCCCGCTCCACTAGCTTCACCACTATGATCCTTGCCACTACCACTAACCTCAATTGCCAGAACCTCATCAGCCTCATCTTCATCCTCCAATTCAGCCAGCCTAGCCTTCCAGCCTTCCACATCCCAGCTGCTCCTATCGAAGGCAGGATCCTGAGCTTCTTGAGCCATCTGGAGCTTGGTCTTGTACATGGCTATGGCAGCGGAGACCTTAGCATCCTCCGTGATCTCGCTCTTCTCATAATCAAAATTGATCAGGATTGTAGCTATCTGAGCTTTGGCATCTTTGAGATCCTTTTGGAGGTCAGCAATCTTGAGATCCTTGAGCAATGCGACTTGTTGGAGGTTAGCAATCTTCTTGTCCTGCTCCTCGACATGCCCAACATAGTCCTCAATCTCAGCAAATTTCTGCAAAGAAGATAAAGAGCAGTTCAAGAACAGGTGATCCTCAAATAAGCTGGATACCTAAAGCAGGGACAAGGATCCTTACCTCGTTGAAGTATTCAAGGAACTGGTGGCGGATCAGGGGCAGACCTTGCAGATCCTCAGCTTCGGAAGTCTTTCTCTTCTTTCCACCTCTTCCCTTTGAAGTGGTAGCTTTGGGGATCACAACGGAGGGGCTAGCAGCAGATTTTTTTCTTGGATCGGACGGTGTCAAGCTTAGTGACACTAAATTTGGAAGCGGATCTTGATGATTTTCCAGCGCCTACACACCCAAAACAGATAAGTGTCCTTATTCTATTCATATATAACTACTTATTTAAACATTTGAATTTAAAAAGAACAGGATACTTACTTGACATGGTGACAGAGCCTGAGGATACCTCTTGTGAATCCTGGGTGATTGTCTTGAATGATCTTGTTTCAGGATCAAGCTTTCTAAAGGCAGCAAGTCTCCCCTTGGTGGCAGCTGAAGGAATGATATGCGAGAATGTGATAGCTGTACAAAAAAGGAACAAAAGCATATTAGTAATCATTATCAGAATGAGCTTACTTAGTGATCCTTCTAAGGATCCTCCTATCCTACCATGAGTGCTCCATTTCTTCGGCAAATCCTTTCCATCCGGGATAGAATCCCTTCTGACGAAGAAGAACCGCCGTTTCCAGTTGGTATCGTTTTTAGTAGCCTTAAAGATGGGATGTTTTTCTCCGGGTTTACGTTTGAACAAAATCGGTGGGATCCAAACGTTGTGAGATCATACATCTCAGCCAACTCCGACATTCCTATGTCAATTCCTTCCTGCTCGATGATCCTTTCAAGGGTATATAGGACCCTCCAGATCATCGGCATAGCTTGGATGTAGCAGATGCCGGTAAGGGAGAAAAAGGATTGGGTAAAGTCTGGAAAAGGATAGGTGTATCCTATGGTGAAAGGTGTAACTGGGAAAGCTACCCAAGTTTCAGAGATGTTGTCACTAAGAGCAGTGGGATCAAAGGATCTGATAACAGTATTTGCTGGAAAACAGTGGCGGATTCTATCAATTTGTGCATCGGTGAAACACCAGCGTTCTTTCGCGGAATCTTTGATGATCCCTTGACTTTTTAAGGGGCTGTTCTTCTTGTGATCCTTGCCCGGTGAGCTTCGGAGCATCATTTTTGAACGAGATGATGGTAAAGAAAGAAGAGCAGAATATGAGAAAGGAGAAAGGAAAAGAATTACCTATTTGATCGTCGAAGCAGAATTTAAAGGGAGTTCTCTTGAACTTAAATGTGAAATGATCCCTATCTCTAACTCTTATTTATAATGATGATTCTGCAGGATAGTCATCTCACTGACGTCATGATCGTAACGGCTAGTCCGCTTATAACGGCTAGTTATCCGTTGGTTAAATACGGATAAGATCGACAAAATATAACTCATTTATTTACATATTTACTCCTTATATTTTGGGGGCAATTGTTAGGGGTGGATTTCTAAATGACCAGTGATCCTTATTTACTGTTGGATTTAGTGATCCTCAATTCTGTCTGAAGCAGTGATCCTCAGAAGTGTTGCAGGATCAGGATCATGGATCACTATAAGGATCCCTGTACTAACGATTGTCTACTTTGAATTCGTAAATGTTTTGCAGGAATATCAACTTGGACTTAGTCTTGGCGACATTCCTGGAGAATATTCTCAGTCTATTCCGCACGTGCTTGGTCAGAAATGGACGTTGTGGAGTCGTGGAGGACTTGCACGAATTGCGGAATGTTAGTTAGGCTTGATATTTTCTATTTTTAAAGGGGTAGCGAGCTATTTTAGAAACACTTGGCTATTTTTGGCTACACACACACTCATACAACCGCTCTCATTAGCTCTCGACAAAACACTTAGCATTTTTCATACATTTCTACACGATACACTATAGTGATCCTTGTACTTAGCTCGCTATCATCCGAAGTTGTAACAGATTGTTTGTTTAATTTAAGTTGGTGATCGGTAGTTTCCATCACCCGGGGTTTTTTGTGCCGGAGATCAACTCTTGATCAAGGGCTTTTTCCCCGTATAAATCTTCGTGTCATTTTTTCATCATACTTCATAGTGATCCTTATTATTGTTCATCAATTCAAGCATCATACCTCACAACAGAAAGTTTGGTTACATTGTCATTGCTTGATTTTTGACCAAAACAGTAGTAGAAGCATGAAAAACAACATGATCAGGAAACTGACGGGGCTGTCGAGTGTGATCACGTGAGCGAGTAACCATAGGATGGGGAGGGGGAGGAGGAGGCGGAGGAGAGGAAGAAGAAGGAAAAGGAGGCGGAGGAGGAGGAGGAGAAGAAGAAAAAGCCGAAGAAGGAGGAGAAGTAGAAGAAGAAGAAGAAGAAGAAGAAACAGGAGGATATGACGGAGGAGGAACAAAGAATAAAGGAAAAGAATCTGAAATAGGTGGATCAGTAGAAGAAGAACTTCCAGGGATATCAAAAACAGTCTCATGAAAGACAACGTGACGAGATGTGTAAGTACGACTCGTGCAAGGATCATAACAAAGATATCCACTATGACTAGCCGCATAGCCAAGAAAGATACAAGGCGTAGATTTGGGTGAAAGTTTATTCGGGCGAATATCACCAAGATAAGGATAACACAAACACCCAAATGTACGAAGAATGGTATAATCGGGTCTAGAACCAAACAACGCCTCATAAGGAGATGAAGAGTGAAGAACCGGTGTAGGCAACCAGTTAATGAGAAATGAGGCAGTAGCATATGCATCATACCAAAAACTCTTTGGTAAGCGTGCATGAAATAACAAGGCACGAGCCACCTCGGAAAGATGTCGATTCTTGCGCTCAGCCACCCCATTTTGTTGGGGTGTATAAGAGCAAGAAATACGATAGGCAATACCAGCCTCAGTAAGATAACGAGCCATAGCACCCTAAGTCAGCTCAGGTGCACCATCACACTGAAGTGATCGAATAGTGCACGACAATAACTTTTCGACATAGGGTCGAAAATGTCAAAAAACATCAACAGCCTAAGAACGGCATGTCAAGGGGTACATCCAAGTAAAACGACTATAGTCATCAATAAAAGTAATGAAATAACGATACCCAGCCCTAGACATAACCGGTGCAGGTCCCCAAATGTCACAGTGTATAACATGTAATGGATCAATAGAATGAGAAACAACAGTGTGAAAAGGCAATCGACTAGATTTAGAAATATTACAGGAATTACAAACAGTATTTCCAGTTTTATTTCTAGAAGTAAACAATGATAGTCTAGTCATAACAGAATCAGACGGATGTCCCAATCTAGAATGCCACGTCTCTCGCGAAGCAGAGAATGCCGCAAAGAGAGAATAAAGCTGATGCGGCCTAGCACGCATGTGGTGGAGGCTCTGACCCGCAAGAGTCTGAAAAGATAAGCCAAAGTGAGAAAACACAATGGCAATAGGATAATCAATGACAAGCTGAGTAATCGATAGTAAGTTCTTGGCAAGGCCAGGAACTACCAAAACATGATGAAGTAATAATGTACAACTAGACAAATGGAGATAAGAAAAACCAATATGAGAGATAGGAAGTGGTGTACCATCACCGACAATAACACGCTCAGTCCCGGTATAAGGAGTAGCACCAAAAACCAATGAAGGACTAGATGTCATATGAGCAGAAGCACCAGAGTCCGGAATCCACGACTCAACCTGCTGACACGCACTCGACAAATCTGCATGTAACCCATAATGCGACCCAGAAAAACTAGTCTGTGGTCCAGCCCAACTAGCAAAGTGATCTGGTCCAAAACCCAATGGTGTAGTCCCTAAGTTTTGTCCAGCAGGCCCATGACTAGAAGGCTGACCTGTCAGCCCAGACTATGAACTAGTTACTGGTGCAAAACCATGAACAAAAGATCCATAATAACCAGTACTTGGGCCCAAGATGCCTGCTCCATGACTATGGCCAACAACAAGAACCAGCCCATAGTTGTTACTAGATCCACCAGGAGAAAACAAGTTACCTGATCCATTAACATCATGACCAGAATTAACATCAGGACTATGGTTATCCCTACCAAAATTAGGGTTTCCTGAGTAACAATCAGCAAAGTTAGCAGAGAAACCACGGCCGCCACCAGAACCCCAGGTTCCACGACCACCACCACCGCGAAAACCAGGAGACCGACCTGAAAACCTTCCACGGTTACCACCGCCTCTCCAATTTCCACGACCTCCAGTTTGTGTTTGACCTTGATTGGAAGGTGAGTACCGAAAATAACAATGAGAGGCTCTGTGACCAGTTTTCGAGCAGATCTGACATGGAATTGATGTCGAATTTAGTTGAGAATTGCCAAGATGAGGTGGATTTGAAGTTTGAGTGGTCATGGCAGCAATAGGTATGGTCTGAGACGATTGTCTCTGTTTTAGACGAGCTTCAAAGGTAAGAAGCTTAGATCGGAGCTGAGCATAGCTGAATTTCATATCAAAATTTTCAACATAAGTCACAAAATGCTCAAAATCAGGTGACAATCCTTGAATTACTTGAAGAACAAGAGACTGATCAGAAATTGGATCTCCTATAGCATTAAGAACATCAACGATCTCCTTTGCAGTGTTCAGATATTCAATAATTGACTTGTTCTCTTGTTTTAGATTGTGGAATTGTGTACGATAGAACGATTGTTTCGCAAACACCTGCTGAAAGAAAGTCTCCTCAATAGTTCTCCACAGATCTGAAGCAGAGCTAGCATTTCTCGCAAGATGCATCAAAGATGGTGATAAGGTAGCTGTTATGAGAGTCATAACATAACCGTCTGCTTTCTCCCATGCTTCTCGTGTATCCGATGCAGGTTCAGGTATCGTCTGACTTGAACTCAAAAACTGCAGTAATCCAAGTGTCTTCAGAACAACTGTAATTTGATGTTTCCAATTCATAAAGTTGTTATCATCTAGTTTCAGAGAGAGAAAGTTTGTGATATTAGGAAGTTGATTGAAAGGAGTAGAGACAGATGAAGAAGAAACTTCAGATGTTGAAGATGAGATAGACATGATTCAATTTTGATGAATTGAATCACAAAGAAGATATAGAGATCGAAGAAATCAGCAGAAGAAACACAAACAGGAAAGAACAGAGGATGAAGATGACTGAAAACAGAAGTAAGATCTCGTCGGAGATGAAAGAATCACCGGAAAGTATGAAGGTTTGCCGGAAAAACAGGATGAAGTTTCCAGAAACCCTAGTTCATTGCTCTGATACCATGAAAGTTTTCATGTATCAGTTTAGAGAAGAAAGTGAGAGAGAAATATTGCTATTGTATTACTTACTGAAATCAAACAATACAATGAGTTTATATATAGTTATATACATGCTACCCTACACCATGACACTAACTGCTTCATCAACGGGTGGTTTGGTATAGTTTGCATTGACCCAAAACACTTACTATTGTCAAAAGTTTTAGAACACATTATGTAAATAATTACTACCTTAACTACCCCCGGTATGTTGTAATCCTGCAAGTTTTATGGATGTCTATTAATCTTAGCCCGCTAATTAATTGCAATAAACTTTCGAGAGTTTGTCTTAAGTTTAGCCTGAGACTAAGCCAGCCTTTAGAATCAAGATGTGTGAAAACATCTTAGAAGATGAGGCTTTCTTGATGTGATCGTGACCTCTAGGAATTTGCGTATATATCACTATTATCAATCACGATCCATCCATTTGGACACATAACCTTACACTAGGATCTTTTTAGGATAACGTAATGGCTTATGTGTGCCTTACATTTGTACGTTTCTTAACCATGTTATCTAAAAAATGAGTTTCACATCACTTATCTATTATCTACTATCTATTATCTATTTCTTAACTATGTAAACCTTTTGAGGTTTACATTGCTCATTTTAATGCTTATATTATAACCATGTCGCATTTGCACTTTGATCATGTACCTCTTTTTCTTTCGCGAAGATTTTATTTTTGTATGATTTTAACTATATATTAATCATAAATAGATTTTGATTAAAGTAATTTTATCGAGCCCGGGAAGCAATCCCGGATAAAAACCTAGTATAGTTATATACATGCTACCCTACACCATGACACTAACATGCACCATACTAACCAACTCAAACTAACCAACTACAACTACCTGTAACTAACTATGACATCATCAAATATACTCTAATAAGAGGTATTGGTACTATCAGAACCGCTATTGATATACATTTTTATTTCATTTGACGTAAATGTAAAACATGAATGAATATCCTTATGGGCATATTACAATTTATTTTTCAGGTTTAACTTTTTGTCGCCATACTGAGTACCGTTATTGTACCAATAATGTAATGAATTGAAACGACATTGATCAAATTCATGCCGCAATCCAACTAGTTCATAAGAGCACCCGTAGTGGGGCGTTTTTTTTATAAAAAATTGAAAAAAAACGCCCCAAAACGCCCCCCCACCCCATTACACCCGGCGTTTTAGGGCGTTATTTTTGGAAAAAAAAAATACGTTTGGCGTTTTATTTAAAACACTTGGCATACACTTGAACAGCCAATCACCTTTAAGCTTGGACTGACAACTTTGACTTTTGAATATATAGGGACGAAAAGTGTGTGTGTGTCTGACAACTTTTTGAGATATCACATGCCTTTCAACCTCACATCCATTTTTTTTTTTTTTTTTTTTTTGATTAAAAACAATATGGGCGTTATTGGAATAATGCCCCACTACGCCACTTTTGCTATAATGCCCCAACGCTGACTAGGACGCCACGTGTCGGATAATACCCTATGGTGGGGGCATTACAACCCACTACCACTACACATGGTCTAAGAATTCATCAATTTCCAAAGTTACTTCAGCCGGTTTAAACTGGGGTTTGGGTTCGCTAGAAAACCGGTTCATCTCTCGCCGTATCTTTCCTCCCCTCACCTGAACTCAGCGACAGATGCTTTGCCTCAATGAGACGCCTTTCTGCTCTTGCTTCCAGGGCCGAACACATCCCTACTCAAACCACACCCAAATCAACAATTCAACCCAATTCATCATCCAGTTTCACCCCATCAATCTCTTCAACTTTCACCACAAAAGGTAATCTTTCTACCCTCAATCCTCAATCTAACAAACCCATAGATCATCACTACATTTCCCAGCTTCTT
The DNA here is from genome assembly GCA_030545235.1 of Helianthus tuberosus. Taxonomy (NCBI): domain Eukaryota; kingdom Viridiplantae; phylum Streptophyta; class Magnoliopsida; order Asterales; family Asteraceae; genus Helianthus; species Helianthus tuberosus. The sequence continues at coordinate 39,761,373 of CM060360.1, read as the reverse complement.
GCAAGAAAAGATTGGTACTTACTGCTAAACAACGAGTTAAAAACCAATAAAATTAGCCTAAACCCTAGGACCATAGTGAGTATTTTACAAAATCAAGAAAACCCATTGCAAAGTTTGCTTTTTTATTTATGGGTTTTGAATATCAACCCGTTATATGCCAAGAATCAATCGGTTCGGGGGGTTTTAGCGAATACCCTTTATCGAAAAGGCCCGGTTTTGTTAACTAAGGAGTTGGTTGATCTTGTTAGAAGGTCTGGGTGTTGTGTTACTGAGGATTCACTTTGTGTTTTGATTAGTAGTTGGGGGCGGTTGGGTTTGGCTAAGTATTGTGCGCGAGTTTTCGATCAGATTTCGTTGTTGGGGATTGGTTCTAGTACTAGGTTGTATAATTCGGTGATTGATGCGTTGGTTAAGTCGAATGCGCTTGATTTGGCGTATTTGAAGTTTCAACAAATGAAGGCGGATAGATGCGATCCGGATAGGTTTACGTATAATTTTTTGATTCATGGAGTTTGTAAAGCTGGAGTTGTGGATGAGGGTTTAAGGTTAGTGAAACAAATGCAAGAAATGGGATATTCGCCGAATGTGTTCACGTATACGATACTTGTTGACGGGTATTGTAATGCGAAAAGAATTAAAGAAGCATTTAACGTTTTAGAGAGAATGAAGGAGAGTAATGTGAAGCCGAATGATGCTACATTTCGATCATTGGTTAATGGCGTGTTTCATAACACAAACCCTCTCGAGGCTTTTAAGTTGTTATCCGATTTTGTGGAAAACGAACGCGTATTGCATGTAGCAGCATGTGAAGCGGTTTTGCTTTGTCTTTCTAGCAACTCTATGCCTAAAGAAATCGTTATTTTCTTGAAGAAAATCGTCAAGAGAGGTTATATTCCCAATACTACGACATTAAACATCGTTATAACATGTTTACTTAAGCGGTTTGATCTAACGGAAACTTGTGATATTGTGGATGGTTTGATTGCGAGAGGTGTGAATCTTGGGTTCAATACTTATATTCTTCTTGTGGAGTCTTTATACAAGAACGGAAAAGTAAATGAGGGTAATCGATATCTTAATCATATCATTAAAAACGGGCTTTTAACAAATGTGGTCTCGTATAACATGATAATCGATAGTTTTTGCAAGACGGGCATGATCGATAGAGCTATGAAAACCTTTCTAGACATGCTTCAAAGTCGCATTTCCCCTAATCTCGTTACTTTCAACACTCTATTATCATATCATTGCAAGACTGGGGATATGCATGAATCCCGTGAGCTTCTTAAGATGCTATTAAACCATGGTTTAAAACCCGACACTTATACTTTCAGCTCGATAATCTACGGTCTCTGTAGGAACCACCAAATTAACGATGCTTTCGATTGTTTGCATGAGATGGTTGATTGGGGTGTTCATCCTAACGCTATAACATACAACATCTTGATCCGTGCGTTATGCATTATCGGCGATATTTCGAAAGCAAAAGCGTTGCTAAAGTCAATGCAAGTCAACGGGGTAAAGCCTGATGTTTTTTCTTTCAACGCTTTGATTGGTAACTTTTGTAGGACAAAGGACGTCGAGAAGGCACAAAGGGTCCTCGTGACGATGTTGACTTTAGGTTTGACTCCAGATAAGTTCACTTATAGTGCGTTTATTAAGATGTTGTGTGATTTGGGGAGATATAAAGAAGCTAAAGAGTTGTTACAATCGATGGAAGCTAATGGTTGTAGCCCCGATTCTTTTACTTGTAATTTGTTTATCGATGCGTTAGTTCAGTCGGGTAGGTTCGTTGAGGCACGGGATATGTTTATCAAGTATAAAGAAAAGGGGATTGTATTGAAACCTATATCTATTTTATAATGACATTTACAAGAGATTCGAGATTATTGTTTTTCTTTTCGTACCTTTGGCTTTGATAATTGTACATCATTGAGTTTCTTTGCAGCCTGCTTCTCTGTTTCTTTCTACAGTACATCAAGCTACATATCAAGGTATCTTTGGTTTATTATATTACATCATATTTTGTTTTAACTTTTAATTAATAGTTATTATGTTCAACTGTTATTAAAAGAAAAGATCAATGATGTTGATTTGGGTCTAGAAGATCACCTTATTTTGTTGATTTTGAAGGGTATTTTGGACATTTTGGAAATAGTCGAACAATTTTGGACGGAGTATGTTTACCCAGATTAGGGTTTTCTGTTACATGGTATTCGTAATTTTAATTTTTGTTCAAAAGTCTGTAGGAGAAAGTTTTACATTTAATCAGTAGTCAAACAATTCGTTAAGTTCTGTTTCAAGTCAAACTTCGCGTTGGTAGCTGCTTGCTAGTTGCTGTTTTTAAATAAATATCACTTTAAAAAAATAGTCATATTCTTTCATTTATTGCTTGTTTTGGTACTTAGATATCTTGTGAAGGCCCTTCAATGCTTCATTGAGAAACATGTAAGTGATCTTTTGACCATTAGTATTAACTTACATAATTTATACGCCAAGATGTTACATTTTTCGCGAGAATGATGCGTGTTTATCCTAATAAAATCTGTTCTAAATGGTTCATGATGTCGGGGACTTTTCAACGAGGTCAAACTAAGCAGATTTCAATTCCAAATTTATGTAAAGTTCTTAGAATTTTCATTATGGGTTAGAAATTAGATTAAAGTCTATACAAATTACTACGAATCAAGCGAAATTGATGTTACATTTGTAAGAAAATCCACCTAATTAATGAAGTCAACCCATGTTAGGTTTGACCTCACATGCAAAACTCATTTTATTTTCCTGGAAATGATAAATTAATCTTACTTTTCGGTTCACATCAGCTGTGAAGAGTCTTATAGGTTGACCGAGCGTGGTCAACGCCATGTGCCACCTGAATACACCAGTGAATATTGTAACAGGCCGCTGCTTTCTCACTCGCTGACTCCTCCACTGCACCACACCACCACCCAAATGGAAGTCCGCTACACTGCCGCCACTGCAGTCATTGGTCTCGTGTTGTTGTAAACTAGGGCGTCCACGGTCTGGATTCGAGGGACTTTAGGTCAAACCATTAGTAACGGGTTTTAATTATTAGAAACCAAAACGTTAAAAGATAAAAACCAAATCGTGGCTAATGGTTTGGCTCCAACTTGAACGGTTTCACGGTTTTAAACTGAACCATGAACACCCCTACTGTAAACAACTGTTATGGTGGTGCTATCAGTAGGAATACTATATAGGGACTTGGGTGAATGTTGTATACTTGTATGACTATCATAACTACTTTCGTTAGCAGTTGAGCTCAATTGAATGCATTCTGATCTGTTTCTTATTGTTCGTTCTTACGAATTGTACCCTAACATAAACGCATATAGAGTTAAGTGTCATTCACGTCCCTGTGGTTTGTCCGCTTTTGCCATATTAGGTCAAATTTCAAAACTGTACAATTTTCCTCCCTGGCATTCTCGAAACGTGCCATTTCCGTCCAAAAAACTAAACCCAGTTAAAAAACACAGTTAGCTCAGGGGTAAAATGGTCATTTTAGATAGTGGTTTAGAGTGATTTGGAGGGGTTCGGAGGTTTTACATACCCTCCACCATACACGAACCTCTGAACCACTATGTAAAATGACCATTTTACCCTTGAGCTAACTGTGTTTTTTTAACTAAAATGACACGTTTCAAAAATGTCATGGAGGAAAATGGTACAATTTTAAAATTTGGCCTGAAGTGGAAAAAGTGGACAAACCACAGGGACGTAAATGACACTCAACTCACACATATATAAAGTTGAGTTTTTAAACTTAACATGATAAGTAATCGCGATCTCGAGCTCAATCTCTAAACATCGAGCTACAAGGCTAGCAAACTCGACTCGTCTCGATTACACCTTGCCCAATCATACAAAAAAACTTGTATCATATGCATTAAAACTTGTAAATTGTTTTGAATTAAACTTTGTAATGTTCAACTTCATGCTCATCTAGAACCACAAATCAGTCAAATGCACAGGGTCAAATATTTTATCCCACTTGCAGGAATGAACAAATTCAAATTACTTGTATTTTATGCAATAAGACTTGTACATAGTTTTGAGAAGAAAAAGAATGATGATGCAAAATTTTTTTGCAAGTTCATTACAGTTTCAAACCATGAAAAACACCTTCAAAACATTTGATTCTCCATTAAAGAACTAAAATATCATCAACTACTTCATTGATCAAAGAATCAAGTAACCGCGACTCGATCTCGACCCCGATTTCAAACGCTTCGACATCAAAATCGAGCCATTTTTTGTAACTACAACCGCTCATATCCTTATCAACGAGCTCATCAACCATACTATCTTTCATATCATCCCACCCTGCAATCTCTTGGTACACTTCTTGAGCTAACCGCTCCGGTTTTCTAACCGTTGCTATTCCTTTAGCCCACACCCTGCACCGCGTCTCCATACACTCGCTCACGCAATTGAACACAAGCTCACGTCTTAACTTAGCCGGTTCTTCGTTGGGTCTACCAAATTCTAACCGGTCAAACACATGTGGGTTCACGATCTTTCGAGTCTTGCCTATGGTGAAGTCGACAAACATTGTTTCGATATTTGCAAGCACTTCGGTTACGTACTCAGGTTCCCATTTGGTAACCATTGTGATGGAAGAAGCCGAGTCTAGTAGATCGGTATCGATATCCATCGGGCTCGGGGTTGTTGAAAATTTTGGAGCGGTTAGCTCTCGGGCTAGAACCGAAGCTGAATCTTGCTTGCAGGTATCGGCAGTGTCTGAAGAGTTACAGCTTTCGGTGTTAAAAGATGGTTCGAGCACCGAATCCGGGCTCGGTTGTCTGCCAAAGTTACCAAAGAGATATTTCCGATACGCGTAGTCATGAAACATCGGTTCTCGAGGATCGTTAACGGAAAACCCGTAACTTGAATCATCTGTATTCATTAGATCTTGGCCCTAAAACATCACAAAATATCGAATTATTAATCATTTATATAAACTACAAGTAATGTACATAATAAAGACTTGTATATCTTATCTTGTTCACAGCATACCAAATTGAGCTTGTGATTCTTGTTCATGAGTGCTGAATGATCATTGGCAGAAAATCCGTAACTCGAATCCTGATTATAAAAACATCAAAAGTTGTCAAATATAATCACGTATAACCGCCATAACCGTATGGAAAACACTTATATTATCGTGTTCACAACATACCAGATCGAGCTTGTGATGTTTCTTCGTAAGTTCTAAACAATCACTCGAAGAAAGCCCGTAACTTGAATCATCATTAGGCTTGTATGAAGAAAACCCATTACTCGAATCCTCTCCAATGTCGGTTTCCGTTGCTAACAAAGAATCTTGAGAAACCGAAACGGGACTATCGGTTAATTCCCTCAGTTTTTGCTCCAAAAGAGCACTTAAAGCATCAGCTCCAATAACATTACAGTTCAAAGACGATGTGTTTGAATCATTACTGGTCGAATCGGGTGCGTTTTTACTTTGATTATCGGACAGAAAACCGTTGTTAGAGATCACCGGGCGAGCAATTGGAGCTGTGAAAGTGAAAGAAACAACATCACTACTGTTACTTCTATAACTTCTATCGCGAACAGCATTAGTATTATTATTATGATTAGTGTCTTCAATGGAACGTTTTTTTCGGGTGGAATAAGGTTCCTTTTTATGGCTCGGTTTCTGCGAAACCGGCTTTCTTGCTTGTGGACCGACGTTAGAACTCGAAGCTTTCGGGGTTGACTTTCCTCGGTCAACTAAGCTATTCTGTTTCTGATTGTTCTGCTTTAATACATTCGAAGAAACAGGATTCTTCTGTGGATTTCTTTCGGTGTTAGACTGAGTTTTAACGGGCTGTGCTCGATGATTCAACCCTTCACGCTTTTGAACGTTAGCCTTAGCTTGAAGCGCTAACGAAATTGACTTTTTCGGTTCTGAACTTTGTTGACTTTTGAGAGTCTTGACATTTGAATCTAATGGTTTTCGAGCAGACTCGGGGATCTTCGGTTTTCTTGCTGAATTCTCTACTCGATCCCTAGACACTTTCACCCTGAACGGAACCGTAGATGATGATGAGAGTGACGGTGACGGTGATGATGACCCGACAAGCGGTATCTTCGATGCAGCTTCCATTATACGAGCAGGGTTATTCGACGACACGAATCCCGAGCTTTTGATAGGGGACAACAGCTTGTTACGTGTAATGGGGATCGATTTAGCAGACTTTGGCGGTAACGTTTCGGTTTGAAACTTCTCAACCGCTCTACCGATCACTGTCTTTTGAGGTTTGACTTCTGTGACTCTAGAAACAGTCTCCATTTGACAGTCGGTCAACTCAAAGTCCAGGTCGTCTCTCATGTAATTTGTCGATGAATCTCTAATAGACTGAGAGTCGAAAGACGGGTTCGAGTACGTGTCTGAGAAGTTAACCGTTGGTAACGAATCTAGCCCCATTAGGCGTGCAACGACCCCAGGAGCTTTGGTGCCATAACCGTCTTCTTCGGTTACTGAAGTCGCACAACTGTAAATGCCCATCATGTCGTCTTCTTCCATCTGGATACAAGAGTGGACTTTGACTTTTAAGATCAAACATTTCGTTTATAAAGTCAAAACTGACGTATAGAAAACGGAAGTGTGTACCATATTGAAACGAGTCATGGGCATGTTGCCATCGGTTCTCTTTGTTTGCTTCGGTTGTTCTACACAAAATTTATAAAAAGGTTGAAAAATGCAGTGCAAAATGTGTTTCGGGTCAAACTTACCCATTTTGACCATCAACCACAGGCTTATCACAGAGATCGATTTATTACCTGGTGATTCGGATTTGCTTGAGAACAACTTCTTGCGAGATTTTGCGTTCCAATCAAATAGATGCAGAAAACCGCCAACATAACCACCACCACTGCCACCCTTTGACCCGTGTTTTTGAGCGCCCATATCGTTATGTAAGATTTAAGGTTGACTGCTACTAAAGCTTTGTACAAGAACCAAATTCATCTGTGAATTTCAATAATGTGATTAAGCATGTTACTTTCAAGATTCATAATAGACACAGAAAAATGTTCTAGAAACTACTGCAGCCGTTTCAAATACGGAAGTTTCCATTTGAACTTAACAGTTTTATGTGATCTGAGGTTGAATGCGCTACAAAATATAGAACTAAACTAACCAAAAGGGTAACCCTGGTCAGTGGCGAAGTATAGAAGAGGCGGGGAGGGGCGCCCGACCCCCCAAACTTTTCGCTCAGTAGTGTTATATATGTAGCTTTCGTATAGAAATTTTTGGGTATATACGTTTTCGACCCCCCGGTTCTATAGTATTATTTTGGTATATACGTTTTCGACCCCCCCCCCCCCCCCCCCCCCCGGTTCTATAGTATTATTTTGGTATATACTAATCGAACATAACAAGATCGAAATCCGAAACATCTAAACACAATGTCAATTGATCACATTCAACTTATATCCAAGATCAAACATAAAATTCAAACCCCATAAACAACTATTATAAACCACATTCAACTTATAATAATCAGAACCCACAACAGTATATTCACAAAATCATCAAACAAACAATCAAGAATCCAAGAAAACATCAAAATTACACAAACCCTAAACTGAAAACTTTATCTAAAGATGAAATGAACAAAATCTGCAACTGGGTTTCACCAAATTTGTATAAAGATTCATTCAAACTTGCAGAAGTTTTGTGTGAAATTGTAACAATCAAGAACCCAAGAACTCATCAAATCACACAGACCCTTAACTGAAAACTTCACCTAAAGATGAAAGAAACAAAATCTGCAACTGGGTTTCACCAATTTTGTATAAAGATTCAAACTTGCAGAAGTTTTGTGTGAAATTGTAACAATCAAGAATCCAAGAACTCATCAAATTACACAAACCCTAAACTGAAAACATTACCTAAAGATGAAATGAACAAAATCTGCAAATGGGTTTCACCAATTTTGTATAAAGATTCAAACTTGCAGAAGTTTTGAGTGAAATTGTAACGTTATTCAAGAAAGAGAAAGAGAACCCTCAAATGGTTTTAAATCAAGAAGCTTTAAATGGGATGGATATCATGTTAAAAAAAATGGGAATTTTATTATTTTAATGAATTTTTTTATGGAAAATGTTTAAAAGAAATGAGTTCAAGAAAATGCCAAAAAAAGAAGTGCAACGTCTCTTTAGAGGAGAGGGAGCGATTTCAAATTACAAATTAGGGTGTTGTTGAGATATGATTCAGTGCATCGCGGTACATGATGTTTAAATGTTGCCTCATTAATGTTTTAAATTCTACGTAGAGATGGGCATAATCGGGTATTTTTAATACCCGGAACCGGGTACTACCTGTACCCGGGTACTGATACTTGTGAGCGGAACCGGGTTCACTGAAGAACCGGGTCCGGGTTGAACCCGGGTAGAAGTCAATAAAATTATAACCGATGTAACCGGTTACGAGTACTGTGGACCCGGGTCTGGGTACTGTTTGAAACCGGGTATGTCGGGTTTTTCAAATCAAAATTGCAATTTTACTGTTGGAACCGGTTCACATTTGGCATTTAATGCTTTTTGCAACCTCCAAGAATCGATCCTAACGGCTAGTAACCGGTTCTAACGGTAACTTATTACCGGGTACAATGGGACCGGGTACTGGAAGAACCGGGTACAGGTACTAACCAGGTACGAGTTGGGAACCGGGTACGACCGTTTATTATCAAAAAATATGGAACCGGGTAAGAACCGCCAGGTATTTTGAACCCGGACCCGGTTCTTATATACATCGAGTTGGAACTAGAACCGGTTACGAGTCAGTTCTATGGGTTCGGGTTTGGAACCGGGTATTATGCCCATCTCTAATCCTACGGCTGTGAATATATGACCTGTAGTTTTAAATGAGCCCAGCTTTGATTATGAATGATGGGTCAGACAATTTGGGCCTACACTTTTATGGTACATTACATCATCTTAAACTAAAATGTTTCAAATTACAAATCTATTAGACCAGAGACACACCAAAGGAAAATTATCAAATTCGGGTTTTCATTTTAGTGTTTTGACAAATGCTTAACTCGTTTAGTTAAACATATTTATGTTTGGAATAACATGTTTAATTCGTTTAATTAATTAAAACAAAAATAAACATATTTTATAAGGTCAACTAACAAACACGTTTACAACTAATCCGTCAATCCATTTTTTGCTTCATCAAACCAGTTGACTTATTTAGATAAATGAGTTACGCGGGCCATATTCACATACATAGGTTAAGATCGATATCTTTGACACAAATATATATATATATATATATATATATATATATATATATATATATATAGGGGTAGGTTAACGTACAAATGTCCTTATCGTACAATACGTACGCTACAATCTCAGCCGTCCGATCATCTTCCCGCACTGAATTCGCATGTTGTTTTTTTTGTAACAATTTCCCATGTTGGTTTTTTAACATGCGATTTCATCAAAATTACCACATGCGAAATTGTTACAAAAAAACAACATGCTATTTCATCAAAATTATCACATGCGATTTTATTTTATAACATGCGAATTCACTATATTGTACGTAATGTACGTTAAGGAATATTGTACAGTACTCTTCGCCTATATATATATATATATTATGTTCGGGTTCATCACTTTAAGTTTTCAACCCACAAGCCTGCTAACTCGGGTAGGTGTTTCGAAGCCGAAGCTCCAAAGGAGATTTATGAATGATCCAAGCTGGAGCTCCAAATGAGATTTGTGACCGATCTGGATCCAGAGCCATAGCCATAGCTCCGAAGGTGGGTGTTTTCTCAGTGTTATGAAGTGTTGTCGATCTTCGTATTCTTGGGGTGTTACCCCTCACTTCCCAGTTAGTTTCAACATTATATATAATATCAAAGGGCGGTGCCCTTTGCCACCGACCCATTAAACCCCTACACTTTCAAAATACTCATTTTCACCCCTATATTTTCTACAAACATTATAAATTGTCATTTTCAACCCTTGAGTTCTAACGTTTCAAATTTAACCCCACTTATTTTTATTCTTTAGCTTAAAATAAATAAATAAACTATTTTCTCACGTGAGTATTTTTATGTACGTGTCGGTATAAATTCACGTTTCGACGTAAATTGTTTCGGAAACAAGTCGGGTCAAGTAAACACATTCTCATGCTTATTTTTATGTATGTTTTTAGTTGGTCTACGTTTTGACGTGAATTTAAAAAAAAATTCCCACTTGCTTATTTTAATGTACCTGTCAGTATGATGTAAATGATATAAATTCATGTTTCAATATTAATTTTTTACGGAAACGAGTCTGGTCAACGTTTTGACGTAAATTGTGTTTGGAAACGAACCAGGTCAAATATAATACGTTTTCATTCAACCGTATAAATTCGAGTTATTGTACGTTTTGACGTCACTAAGTCTTGATGTAAAAGTATGGGTGGTGTAGTGGTTAGGTGGAACCCTCACTAAACGAACCAAGCCGCGTTCGATTCTGTTTCTTTTGTAACCACAATGCTTATATAGGTTATATTGAGTTAGATTGGATATGTCGATACACGCGTTTTCGTATACTCAACGCATCACATAACGTGTCTACAGTTATAAACAAGTAAGACGTTGCTACCGCAACGTACGACCTATGAAAACAATCTAGTTCATATAATCAAGAGTAAATTACGTTTTTGGCCCCTGTGGTTATATCACTTTAACTATATTAGCCCAAAATAAGAATTTTTAACATATCTGTCCCCATGGTCTCTATAACTAACCATTTTGGCCCCTAAGTCTAGAGATCATGGGGGCCAAATTGGTTAGTTATAGAGACCATGGGGACAGATATGTTAAAAACTCTTATTTTGGGCTAATATAGTAAAAGTGATATAACCACAGGGGCCAAAAACGTAATTTACTCTACTATCAAATAATAAAAAGCCCAAATGCATTAGTCAAGTAGCTTGAAAAGAGTGAACACTTTGTGAAATACTAGCCAAATATATTACATAAAAGGCTTGAAAACTGATAGTTGAGATGTTTTACAATGTATAATTACAAAGTAGAAAGAGTGAGGCATTTTTATATTCCATTATAGTTATCTAAAATGATCAAATTTAAGATATTTTCTAATTTCCCCCTTTTCCGTGTTTTCCTTAAAAAGGATATGTTAGTGAAGAAACACTAGATAAATGGTCGGAACCGAAATATCTAGGGGGGTTGAATCCGCATAAAAGGGTTAGCTCTCTCTCTCAGTTGATTCAGTTGCAGCTGAACTTCTTCTCCGGCGATTCTGCAAAAAAGAACACCGTTAGCCTCGCCAAGGGGAGAAGAGGGTTCTCTCCTTGACCCGACTCCGGTGTGAGAATAAGTATTGGTAACGGAGAAGAGAAAGTATTTGAGAAGTGAGTGTGATCTGAGTTTATACCTGAACAGTTCTCCTATTTATAACCGGGAGTTTGGGAGGGAAAACCTGTTATTGAAAAGATGACGGAAGATGCTAACGCCGTAGCGGTTATATTTTCTTCCGTTAAGTTCTTTGATCCTACGTCAAGTTGTCTCGATCCGATGTGAATGCACACGGATCGTGGTTTGATCTATGGCTGGGGAATTGCCACGTGGATAGTGATTAAGTGGAGATTGTTCTCTAATTGCATGCCTTCGTTGTGATTCCAGGGTTGCCTGTGGTAATGACACGTGTCCAGACGGTTATAACCGTCTGGGTGATGCACGATCATATTCTTTCTAGAAGATTACTGCTGTAATCTAGTGTGACACCTTACTGTGTGGACACAGATGAATAAATCCCAAGTCTGGGTAAAATGATATCCAAGTCTGGATATTTGGGCGGAAGTATTGATTTCAGGATTTTTATCCTTTGCTAATGGGAGAAGGCGCAAGGATTTATGTTTCCTTTGGGCGCGCGACTATAGATTGCTGATTACTTTCTTCCTTTTTATGAGACCAATGCGCGGCCGCGCAAGGTCAAAAGGTTAAAAGGTTGGTTTGTGGTATGGTCTCAAATCCTTTTTATGAGGTTTTTGGGACCTTACCCCTTCAAGTCCCCCCAGTCTAGTGTTGTACTTATGCAAATAAGTGGAGCACTGGACTTATGAGAGGGAGTTGCTTTTTAGGCGTGAGAAATAAGAAATCTTCTCTTGGAAGCTTTGAATTTGTTGAGTTTGTAAAGATTTTTTATGAAAAATCTTTGACCTGAAGCTAGTGCAGTAAATTGATTTTGACAACCTGTCATTGTCAGTTGTTTTTTACTGTCCGTGTCTTACACGCGCGCGTATAAACGCGTGTATGTTCTGACATCTTCTTTTTCTGTTGCTTGGGGAACTGTGACACCCGGAACAGTTGCTGTGACGGTTACCGATGCTATTTATTGCGATGGGTATATAACGTTTGGGTAACCTCCTCTGTGCAATCATTGCTTTGTTTGAAAACTTTTCCCCATTCCTTGTTCCTAAGAAAATTTTCCATCATTCTTCCTCTTATGTCAACCGGAGAACGTCAAGAGGATCTTGTTGAAGATATGTCGACTGAACTTCCACCATTGAAGTGGCCTAGGGCGTCTTTTGAGGGTTTGATTCAGAATCTCAAATTTCCAGAGAACTGGGGTGCTTTGTATCCTGAAGAGGGGCAAACGGCAGCAGATGCTCCGGCCGGATATATTACCCTCTTTTGGGATTTTTTCTGTGACGGTAACTTTCGCTTACCTGTTACCAGATTTTTCCTTGAAATTCTTGGATTTTACAATCTGCACATCTCCCAACTTCACCCTATTGGTATGGTTAGGGTTCGACATTTCGAATTCGTATGTCGGACGATGCATGTGGAGCCGACCGTTCCCCGATTTAGGGTTTTTTATCAGATGCATTGTACCCAAGGATTTTATTCATTCGTTCAGAGGGCTTCTGCAAAGAAGATTTTACATCAACCCCCAAAATCTTTTCATGATTGGAAGCAAAAATTCTTCTTTATCAAAGCTGGAGTAATTCCTGTGAGGATGGTTCTTAGGGGGAAAGAAGATATTCCGATCGAAACCCTTCAGACTCCGGTTGATGAAAACTGGTATCAGGATTTGAAGGATGTGCCTAATATTGCATTGCCGGAGAAAGCTCTTGTCGAAGCCGGCATGAGTTTAAATTGGAAGATGGAGCGTGATGACAAACCTGTATACACGGAGGATGGTCATAGTAAGTTTGGGGCTTTTCCTCTTTCCCAAATTTTTTTTTTCTTCTTTTTTTTTTTTTTTTTGACCTGCTCTCTCTTCAAATGTAGTTGTTTCTCTGTATGTTGTTGCCTTCAAGAGGGAAGGCGGAAGAATGGGTACTATCAAGAAGAAGCCTGAAGAGGAGCTTTGGTATCATCGTATTGTGAGAAATTTTGTTCTTCCGCGGGATGCGGACCTATCTGTTCAACCGGCTGCTGGTGCTAGTGAGTTTATATCTGTTTTTCCTTTCTTTTTTGCTTTGAGTAATTTTTTGCCTTGCGCTTTTGTAGGTGAATTGTTGAATTTGGGCGTAGGCCCTGAAAAGAAAAAACGCGCAACTACGTCCACTTCCGCGCCGAAGAGAAGTGAGACTGTTAAGACTCAACCTTTGAAGGCGAAAATGTCGGAGAGAAGAAAGGTACGCGCCGTTCTTCTGTCTCCAGGTGTGATTATGTGGTGGTTTCTGACTCTTTGGAGGGTCTTACTCCTGTAGTGACTATGCGGGAACCGAAGCCTGAACCAAAGGATTCTGCTGATATTCCTCCTTCTAACCCGAATGAGCCTATCGATCTGGATTCCAGTCCCGAACATTTGGTTCATAGGAAGGTTGGTAAAAGAAAGCAAGCTGATGCTGATGCGGAGGGTCAACCTCCCAAGAAAGTGCAGAGGAAGAAAATTACCAGAAAAGGAAACCTTGATGCTTTTGTTTCAGAATCTGTTCCTGGTAAGTGTTGTTTTTCCTTGTTTTCTTTGAGCGGATGGGATTCTTACAGACTTTTATTTGTCCAGAAGTTCCTGTTTCCCCTGTTCCTATAGGAGTACCATCTGTGGTTGATAAAGAACTTCCCCTTACTCCGCCGCGCGCTGTTGTTGCAGACCCGTTAGAGCCTTCAGAGATAGCTGGGGAAGGTGTTGAGAAAACTGTTGAGGCTGAGGAGCCTGTTGGTGTTAATACAGAGACTGAACTGATTGTTGAACCGGGTGTGGTAGATGATGCTGATAATCCACCGACACCGGAAACTGTTGTTCAAGATTTGGGAGAAAAGGAAACTGCTGAAAAAATTCAGTCTTCTCCCCCTAGACCTTCTGAAACTATACCTGAGCATACTGAGAAGGCCACAACTGAGGAGACAGGTTCATCTGCTGGTGTTGATAAGCAATCTCCAATTCGTCCAGAAGAAACTCTGGGAGAATATTATTACCGGACTTATACGGAGAAAGATGCTTCTGATCCTCATGTCCCTGTTTGGAATGTGAAAAAGGGAGATACCTTCTCGGATTGGCGTGTATGCCAAGATTGGTTGCAGGGGATACTTCCGCCTGGTGAGATTAAGTTTCAGGAAAATCAGCCTTATGAACAGACCTATCAATCTTATCTTGCAGAAACTTCTTCTCATGTTTCTACCACTCACCGTATAGTGCGTGAGTGGTATAGCATGCATAAAGAGCGGGTATCTTTTGTAGCATCATAAAAGAAGTTTGCTAAAGATGAAAAGCATGTGGCTCAGTTGAGGGCTAAATTAGAGACTGAGCAAGCCAAGTTTGAAGCTGAGCGTAAGACTGAGGAATGGTCTGTTGCTAGTTGGAAAAGAAAAGCTGAAGCTGAAGCTGCGCTTTTATATGAGGAACGCAAAAATTGGAGGAGAATTTGTGAGAAAGATAATGCTGAGAAGGCAAACCTTCGCAATATCATAAATAACCTCAAGGCTGAGGTTGAAAATCTGAAGAATCAAGATGTGGAGGTAGAAAGATTGAAAAAAGAAAAAGCTGATATGGAAGCTATGTTGGTGGAGGCGCGCTCTCATAGGGAACGAAGTGAGCAACGGGAGGTACAAGCTTTAGCCACTCTTGCCGTTAGAGATAAAGAATTAGAGGAACTTACCGCTTTGGTTTCTGACCAGGAACAATTGAAGAAGGATCTGGAGCTTGCGCATTCTGAGAATACTGAAACCTCCCGCCGTTTGACTGAGGTTGAAGAGAAACTGGAGAATTCAGAAATGGCGCGGGTTTCAGCGGAAAGCGAGCTTGAACCTTTAAAGAATGATATGGCCTGGTTGAAAGATCGCGGGATTGCTTGTGTAAGTTTCTTTCTTCTTTTTTGTTCATATATGCGCTTTTTTGATGCTTATCTTTGCTTGATTTCATAGGTTGCTGAATCTGTGTTAAACTCTGAAGAACTGGATAAAACTGTTGCTAATTTGATGGTCGCTGCGCGACGAGATGGTTACGCGCAAGGTTATGCGGAATGTTCCCAACATGTGAATAGCGCTTTGAAGGTTAACTGGGATGATAGCAAGTCTGCTACCTTTGGCGTTAATACTGCCGCCGCGCTTGCTTCCATGAAGACAGAGTTTAATAATTTGCAACTTCCAGTGATGGAGTTGATAAATGTGGCTCTGCAATCGGATGATCACGTTGCGCAACTCAAAGAAATCTTTCCGGATGTGGGTGAAGATTTAGAGTAGGATGAAATTGTATTGAACAATTTTTTATGTAGGATGTAGATCCTTGTTTTGTCGGTGCGCTGTTGCGCAAGGATTTTAAACACTGCTGTGTCTAAAACTCTTTAGGGCGTATTTGTACGCTAAAAATAGTATGTTTCTATTTATTTTGTTAAATGACTTTACAATATTTTGCATGAGTACAATTACTTTTGCTTTGAGTAAGGCGAATAAAGTTGGTATGAAGCTCATGTGTGAGTTTATGGTCGTTTGTGACGTGATCACTGACCGCGCATGGAGCTTTGTGTTATACTACCATAATGTTTTTGCACTTACTAAAAAGAAATTGCATGCACTTTGTAAACACAAAATTAATAGAAACTTTGTAATTTTATTCATGGATAGAGCTCAGAGGCTTTACAAAGTTTTTCTGATAATTAAATGGAACTTAACTTACTCCCTGATAGTTCCGCCGCATTTGATAAGTCATGTCTTTCCTGCGGAAAACTTATAGAGTCCTTTAAGTTTTAGCCCGTTTGCTTGAGCTTTCTTCTCCCCGGGTAATCTGCTTAATCTCCTTGCGCATATTCTGGAGTAAATGCGCAAGTTCTCCATTTTTGAGGGCCTTCTCTATTTCCGTGCGCAGAGATATGCAGTTGTTCGTGGTATGCCCGTTGTCTTTATGATATTCGCAGTATTGCGCCGGGTCTTGACCACGTTTACTCTTCATCGGAATCGGAGGTTTAAATTGGTAGTCCTCAGTACTTAGAACCTCCGCCGGGGTCTTTGTTAGGGGAGTCCACTGCCTCTCCCTATTTTCATGCTTGTTCTCTCTTTGTGCAGAGAGCTTGTTGATTGTTGTGCGGGCATCTTCAGAGGAACGACTTCCTGATGACTCGCGCCATGACTTTTTGTACCTTCTTTCACCGGTTGCGCTTAAGTCTGCGGGCCTGTTATGTGGTGGTGGTGGCCTGTTTGTAGTAAGGTTTTTCTCGGTCTGCGCATAAACCTTGGCCGCCGCCATTATCTTTTCCCAACTCTTGGGAAGGCCCTCTGTTCCTGATAATACTTTGACCATGTCGTCACATCTAACTGCGTACTTGAACTGAGCACGGATTAGTTGTTCGTTAACACCTCTAATCTCCAACACTTCTTTATTGTATCTGGTGATAAAATCCTCCAGATTCTCGTCATCACGGCGCCAGATGTTCATGACGTCGGATGTATCACGCATTGATCGCCTTTGTTGGCTGAAGTGTGTTAAAAACTTTCTACGCAGATCTTTCCACGACTCGATCTGTCCCGTTGGTAGGTTATCAAACCAGATTCGCGCTGGGCCGGTTAGTGTTTGCACAAACAAATGACACCATAGCGGAAGAGTCCAACCGCCAACCAACCCTGCGCTGGTGAATACTCTTAGATGATCATCAGGGTCAGTTAACCCATTGAATTTCCCAACGTTAGATGGTAATTTGGCCCTCTCCAATGGAGCCAGAGCTATCTCCAGTATGAACTTCGAGTTTTCCGCCGCTTCAGCAGGGCGATAAACTAAGTCATAGTTATGCTCTGCCTCAGGGTTATAAACCGCTCGAGGCCTGCATTTGTTATAGTTTGGTTGCAGTCTGTTGAATACGCTGGTGTTTGCACTCAAACGATATGTTTGATCGGATTCATCAGTATGAGTGTCCCGTTGGGAACCCAACCTATCATGAACCGATTGTCTTCGACGAGGGTGTGGTTCACCATGGTGTTGTCTCTGGTAACTGCCTGTATCATCATAAGTTGATTCTTCTCGCTGAGAGGCATGAGCTCTAGATCCCGGCCTCCGGGATTAGGTCACGGGAGCAGTTTGAGCACACAACTGTGTGTACACTGCGTTTAATGCCCCTTGGGACCGGACATACCATGATATCGGAGTTTCTCCTGGTGGTAAAATTGATTGTGCAGGGTTTGCTGGTAACATTCCTGGAGTAACAGGATCATTTGCTCGATTGGATTGAACCTCATTATCGTCCGAGGCCTCTTCTACGATCCCTTCCACTGGTAAATTGTTTCCGACGTTTGGTCGAGGACCAGGTTGCCGGTGAGATGACGAATTTTCTGCCATGTGTAAAAACAGAAAACGGAATGAACTGAATTGAAACGAGGTAGAAACTAGAAAAACTGAGAAAACGGTGGGCGCCAATGAAGAAACACTAGATAAATGGTCGGAACCGAAATATCTAGGGGGTTTGAATCCGCATAAAAGGGTTAGCTCTCTCTCGGTTGATTCAGTTGCAGCTGAACTTCTTCTCCGGCGATTCTGCAAAAAAGAACACCGTTAGCCTCGCCAAGGGGAGAAGAGGGTTCTCTCCTTGACCCGACTCCGGTGTGAGAATAAGTATTGGTAACGGAGAAGAGAAAGTATTTGAGAAGTGAGTGTGATCTGAGTTTATACCTGGACAGTTCTCCTATTTATAACCGGGAGTTTGGGAGGGAAAACCTGTTATTGAAAAGATGACGGAAGATGCTAACGCCGTAGCGGTTATATTTTCTTCCGTTAAGTTCTTTGATCCTACGTCAAGTTGTCTCGATCCGATGTGAATGCACACGGATCGTGGTTTGATCTATGGCTGGGGAATTGCCACGTGGATAGTGATTAAGTGGAGATTGTTCTCTAATTGCATGCCTTCGTTGTGATTCCAGGGTTGCCTGTGGTAATGACACGTGTCCAGACGGTTATAACCGTCTGGGTGATGCACGATCATATTCTTTCTAGAAGATTACTGCTGTAATCTAGTGTGACACCTTACTGTGTGGACACAGATGAATAAATCCCAAGTCTGGGTAAAATGATATCCAAGTCTGGATATTTGGGCGGAAGTATTGATTTCAGGATTTTTATCCTTTGCTAATGGGAGAAGGCGCAAGGATTTATGTTTCCTTTGGGCGCGCGACTATAGATTGCTGATTACTTTCTTCCTTTTTGTGAGACCAATGCGCGGCCGCGCAAGGTCAAAAGGTTAAAAGGTTGGTTTGTGGTATGGTCTCAAATCCTTTTTATGAGGTTTTTGGGACCTTACCCCTTCAGTTAGGAAGCTAATTTTAACTGTGGAAAACGTCTAAAAATGTGAAAACGGTGAAAACGATTTTGGTATTGACATGTGGCGTTGGTGCTAACTTACACTAAGGGTAATATTGTCAAAAAGTTCACGCACATGCCACTCACATGCAAAAAACCATACACATGCAAGTCACATGCATATTCCACTGTCCATTTTAAACTCCCGTAACTTTTTATACGTGATTTTTTTTAATTACACCATAAAATCCAATGTTTTATTATCTTTCCAACAAATATACTATTGCTATACTTTTG
Organism: Helianthus tuberosus; assembly: GCA_030545235.1. Taxonomy (NCBI): domain Eukaryota; kingdom Viridiplantae; phylum Streptophyta; class Magnoliopsida; order Asterales; family Asteraceae; genus Helianthus; species Helianthus tuberosus. The sequence continues at coordinate 39,742,347 of CM060360.1, read as the reverse complement.
AAATTAAAAAATGACATGAACTGGGAGTTCAAATAAAAACGCCATGAAAACACATAGTTCAGAAAAACGTCATGAAAACACCCTGTTTAGAAAAAAGGCAATGAAAACACCCAGTTCAGAAAAACGCCATGAAAACACCCAGTTCAGAAAAATGCCATGAAAATACCCAGTTGAAAAAACGCCATAAAACACACAGTTTAGAAAAAAAAACCCATAAAAACCCAGTTGAAAATGCCATAAAAACACTCAGTTCTGAAAACATCATAAAAAAACTAGTTGAAAACGCCATAAAAACACCCACTTAAGAAAAAACGTCATAAAAACACCCATTTCAGAAAACGCCATAAAAACCTAGTTGAAAACGCCATAAAGAAACAAAGTTCAAAACGTCATAAAAAAACCTATTTTTTTTCCGAAAATAAATCAATAGTACACTCGTTTGAAAGATTAAAAAACGCTGAGTTTTATGGTGTATTTTTTTAGAAAAATAATCACGTATAAAAAGTTATTGACATTTAAATATGATGGGGAAAATGACATGTGATTAGCATGTGCACCTTGTTTGAATCTTCCAATTTTACCCCTCCTAGTAGTTCTAAGGTTCCCATTATTTACAAAAATGTCACCGCATCATCTTAGCCACAAATCACAAAGATCTTATGGCTAAAAATCGTTCTCACGGTTTTCACATTTCCAACCGTTTTCTCCTGATCTCATTTCTCTCTCTCTCTCTCTATATATATATATATATATATATATACATAAAAAAAGAATAAAAAATGTAATTTTATATAATTATAAGAGTTCAAGTAATTATAACTTTTTAACATATGATACAATCGTTTAAACCATCCAGTTAACTTTTAAACCAACTTTCTCCTTGATTTTCAAATGACCATAACTTTTCGTAAATATATGTTTAAAAAAGTTACACCATTAAAACGAGCATTTTATTTTATTTTATTTAAGTATAGAATTGTTATATATTTTTAACATTATAAAGAAATTAACATGTTACATGATTACGAGTGTTTGTTTTCTTCGTTGCATCACGCAGGCACTCTTCTAGTATGTATGCGTGTATGTACACACACACATAAGGGAAAAATTTGTAGTTTAAACCAAAGTTAACGTGTGAATGGTAAGAATAATTAGAGTAATTATGCTTTAGTTAGAGTCATTATTATTACGCTACAGTTATGAACTAATGTAAAACTATTTGTATTCGATACTAACACTATGCACACAAATTAGCGTATATGATGTATACACTTACGTCTTATAATACATATAAGAAGGATAAAAAGGTAATTTTACATAAGTTTAATAGTTTAAGTACTTACATTTTAAAACATACGACATGTTGCATAATGTCTAACGCTATGTTGTTTAAGAGCCTTGTAATGTATGGTAGTATAATGTTTGTGTTGAGTTTGTTTTGTGTTTTGAGTATCGTATAAGGAGTGCAAGACTCATGCGAAGCGCATGAGTGTTGCTTAGTAAAGTCATGCGCTGGGGTGTATTGTCTATATATAAAGATGTCATGCGCCATAGTGTTATAACTTTGGATGTCTAGCTTTTGAAAGGAGTCTTGTTGTATCGAAACTCTGCCGAAATTTCATATGAATACAAAGAATGTTTATTTAGCTTTGTCTTGTCAATATCACGCGTTATTTGTTGGATTCCGCCCTTCGAGTGACATTATATGTGGATAATTATGTTCTAAAAAAGTTTATCATAAAGAACAAGATCAAATTGGGACTTTCAAGTGGTATCAAAGCATATGGCTCGTATCTACATGTGAATCGACAAGAAACCGAAGAATTTGGACAAAGTTTGAAGAAGTTTGATTGGTTTTTGAAGATTTTGGACATTTTGACCGTTGAAAACTACTCATTTCTACTCTCCTATTCTTATTTTCTCATTTCTTACCTAATCCTGCCGAAAACACCATTCAAAACACTCGAAATTGCACCAAAAGTATGTCAAAATTTCAAACAGCCAAAAATAGTGCATGCCAATTTAACAGTTGGTGCACTTGGTTAAACCATGGGAGTGGTAACTTGATTGTCAACCTCGTTATTCGACTGTTCATCTGAGGTCCATAATGTTTCATGATTATTTGCATCTTCGAATTCTGAATCGTCTAATACGACATCTTCATTCGGAATCGAGTCTTGAATGTTTGAATATTCTAAGAAGAACTTGTTTCACCAACATAACTTGATTCACCGGATTGTGTCAGTGTGACAACTATCTTTCTTGGAATTGATGGTTGTGCGACATTTTGTTGCTGATAATACATTGCAACAAGCTCTTCTTCTGTTGGTTCAGGGGTAGATTAAACGACTGCCACAAACTTTCATAATCGAATAACCACGGATCACCCGAGTTCTGTGTTGAAATAGTGTGACGCTAACAGTTTACATGTTGTAATTGAACCACTTGGTTAATACTCGACAGATAAACATGTTTCAAATTGAATTGCGTAACCCACAAAGAACCCTTCCACTACTTTTGGTCTGAGTTTCCCATCTGTTTTATCAGCGTACACAAAGATCTGAATGGTTCTAACCATTGAAGATTGGGTTTCTGATTGTTCAACAATTCAGAACACGTTTTCCCAAAAAAAATTTCACCGTGAGAACCCTGTTTAATGTATAACATGCAGCAGTGACGACTTCGTTCCAAAAACACATTGGAAATTTTGAATCCGCTAACATGGTTCTTTGTTTCGATTAAGCTACGATTCTTTCATTCAACCACTCGTTTGTTGTAGTGTATACGATGCACCGAATTCATGAAGAATCCCTTTTTCGTTGCAAAATTCATACATTCTTCCATTCTTAATTTATGTTCCATTATCGCTTTGAATTCTTCTCATCGGCAAATGGTATAAATTCTCTATCTTCAAGATCAAAGTTTTCAGATATTCAAACGTCGCATCTTTCGACTGTAGAAACATCACCCAAGAGAACCGCGAATAATTATCAGTAACCCATAAGCAATATACATCTCTGATGTACTTTTGACATTAACCGGACCAAGTAAATCCATATGCAGCCTCTCAAGTGGTGTTCTGATCGAATTGAACATTTTGAGTGGATAAGATTCTTCCTTTTCTTCCCCATTTACAACTGATACAATAATCATTCATATGGAAACAACGTACGTTCACCTCTTCCACTGATATGTTTTTCACAAGATGATTCATCTTCCTCAGATGAATATGACCCATTTTCCAATACCACAAAATAGATTTTTTCTCTTTTGTTTTCGTCACGAAACACTGTGCTTTTGTTGAAGAAGTGGATGCAACACTCATATCGAGAACATAGAGATCGTTCACCCTAGGAACGCTCATGAGGATCCACTTCTCCGAAATCACAAAACTCAGTCATAGTATCATGCATTTATGAACAATATAACACTTTTCGAAATTCAGATTCAATAAGGTGACCTTCAAATCAGTGAATTTTCTAAAGCTCCAAACTTAAAAATGATGAACCAGCACATCCCTACTGAGTGTAAATACTCAACGGCTGAGTCATGCGCGATGCATAAGTCATGCGTCGCGTATGACTCATGCTCAGTATCAACAGAGCATGACTCATGCCTTGTTTGACTTTATCAAACTCAATTTTTTCTCGTTTTGCCAAGTTTTAAAAACTCATACATTCAACCAAGTTCAAGTTAATGACTTTGGTTCAACATTTTCAGTCCTGCTGTTTGTGAAAATTCATCATATTTTACCTTTTGCCCATTTCAAATTCAATCAAGATTTGGCGTTTTATAACAAAATCCAACTTTCCAAAAATGTGATCAGTTGTGCTTCGGCTCCACCAACTTTGTTTAGGAGAAAGGATTTCGTATTCCAGCATGGTTCATCGAAAATAAAGTTGAAAAAAAAAATATTTTTGGCTTTTACAAAGTATTTAGCTAAAACACACCAAAATCTTTTTGGAATTTTGAAAATGACACGCAGTAAATGTAAACAAATAGAAAAAACTATTTATCGAAAACTTTTTGTGAGAAAACATGCAAGAGGATCATATCAGATACACCGTGGTTCTAAAAACACTAAACTCATACAGTTCATGTCAATTGTCAGTATTACTGTCCACCTAACTTTTACAATCAATTTTTCACAATGTTACCGATATTCAGACGTTTTCTAGAGCAACAAATATTCTATGGACCGCACTGATTTTGGTGTATCCCCTCATCGTCCAATACACTAATACAAAGAATGCCTTTAAACATTCATCGGTTGTGTTTAGAACACTTAAACAATAATCTTTAGGTCGATCTTTTGATACGCAGAGAAGATTCAATATTTAAGAAAAACAAAGAAAATAAAACAAGTTGAAAGTGTTTAGGTCTTAACCACCAGTTCGATATTCACATATACAGAGAGATGATCCAAGACTTAAACGAAACACCAAGAAAAATAAGTTGAAACGTTTAGGCAATAATCTCCCGTTTGATATTCACATATACATGGAGGAGGTCCAAAGCTTAAACAAATATATAGAAATCAAACAAGTTTAAATCTTTGCTAAATAAACCCGAACACATAGTGCCTTTTTCAGAAAGCACTGAAGTTCACATACTGACTGGTTTTTATGTTTTTCAGCACTCAACAATTATTGCCCAGGCACACAGTCAAGAAGGACAAAAACTAAGTACCATACCTTAACTATGTTTTCCACTGAAATCCTGTTAATCTTTAGTTTTTATCGTTTTCACAAAGCTACTAGTGTATGTAAAGCCTACTGACACATCAAACTATGAGACTGTTATCAACAGATTAATCTTTACAAAGTTTAGCATGTACTTATAGTCCACTGATGTGCTATCATTTCTACTTTTTTGGCACAAGTAATCTCATGTTAAATTTTTTTAATGTTTTTGCGATTTTGAAAATTTCCAAATGTTTTTTGGTTTATCATTTTTCAATGTTTTTGGATTTTCGTAAAATTCCCCCACCCCCTAAAATCAAAAACATATATTTGGATTTTCGAAAGAAATTATTTATAGATAAATGAGGCCCCAATGTAGTTTACGTCTTAGTTTCACTCCCTTCACTTACTCATTTTAACTCTTCTTTACCATTTATTTGGAAAAGATAGTCAAATCTTGATTTGTCAAACGCTTTGGTAAAAAAAATCTATCTTTTGTAAATCAGTGTGAATCTTGACTACGTCTATCAACTTCTTCTTGTAACAGTCTCGGATGAAGTGATAACGTATTACGATATGTTTCGTTTTCGAGTAATTTACCGGATTTTTAGTTATACTGATTGCTACTTCATTATCTACGTGAATAAGGGTAGTAAGAAATTGCAAATCGTAATCCCGCATCTGTTGTTGTATCTAGAGCACTTCTGAATAGCAACTCGAGGCTGCAAAATACTCCGCTTCACATGTTGATAAGGAAATGATCATTTGCTTCAAACACTGCCAAGTTACGAGACAATTCCCAAAGAACTGGCATCACGATCACATATCGAGACGTGAAGCCATGAGATACAACCATTCTTTAGAACAACACATGACGTCATGCGCTGCGCATGAGCTCATGACATCATGCGCCGCAGACCAAAATTGCTGGTTATGCGTTGTGAATCACATATTTCGTTATGCGCAATAAATCGTTATTAGTGTTATACGCTTTTGTGATGCGCTAAGGAAAGTTTGTTAAAAATGTCTAAGTGTTTGAATGTTTGAAAATTGTCGGATTTATACGTGTATTTCTTGTTTTGTAGAAATGGTAAAGGCTTTGCAAGAGAAAATATGGGATGATAAACACAACATTTGTGCTTAGCTGAATGAGGAGAACAAATATTCAGACGATTTTAAAGACGTAATGCCATTTTTGAAGCGTTCGAGAATTCATGAGGCTACTACAGTGATCATACTTCCTAGGAGTCTCACATAAAAGAGTTCTGGGAAAATGCAAGAACAGAATGTAATAGAACGTCTCCTGAGATTGAGTCGAAGGTGAAAGGCTAGACAATGATCATTACTGAACAACGAATATGGGAAAAATTTAAATTTGGAGATTCTGACGATGATCCAACTCTATTGCATGGCAAGATGGTCAGAGGATGTTTTCTGCGTATGTGTTATAAAGGAGACATTAATTCAAAGACATTATCCAAAGGGTGCTTACCAAAACCATACAAATACTTGCTACATGTCTTGATTAACTGTTTAGGACATCATAAAGGAGGGTTTGATAAGGCACTAGAGCACATCATGTCAGCTGTTGCAGCTTTGTGCTTAAACCGAAAGTTTCGTTTTTCTAAAAATGACATTTGAGTATATGAAAGAGAACTTGTGTGGAAATAAATGGTACATGAATTAGAGGTTTATTCAAACAATTATTGGTATTCAGACTAAAGACTTGGTGAGAGATCCAAAAGATAAAATAATTCTAGAACACATGAATGAAACTACAATGAACAGGTTGCAGCTGTATAAAATGAAGAAATATGAAGACAAACCAGTTGACAGAGGTTTGTATGCTTTGTCCAGGCATATCAAGGATAAGAAGTATTTTGCTCTTGAAAACAAAGAAGCATGGAGACACGATGATAGTGTTCAGAAAAAGAAGACATGACAAATTACAAGCCAAGGAAAAATGTTATTAAGATAGAACATGATGATGATGATGATGATGAGGGTTCACAACAAAAGAAAAGAAAAAGACAAGCTATAGCCAAGGGCACGAAGAAAGTTGAAATTGATGTTGTTGAAAAAGTAATATATGCAAATTCATCTGAAAGTGATACTCCTAAAAAGTATACTGGTCTAATAGATCCAAATATTACTACTTATCAAAGTAAACATTGTGGCAGTGTAAATGTTGAAGAACAAAAGAGGTCTGAAGAGGGACAAGATAAGGATTTTGTTCCGGAAGATGAATTGCCAAAGAAGAAAACTGGTGGCAGAAAGAAAAGTGTTGTTAAGAGGTCTTCGTTAAAGAAGAAACTTAAGACTGGGTTGCATTTGCAAGATGAACCTGATAAAGATCAACAAAGCACTGCCAATGAGTCAGTTTCAACAGCGAATACATCAGTCACCACTAAAAATGTTTCGTATGTTCGTTTCTTCTCCATTTTCGCTCGTTTAAGCTCCATTTGCACACGTTCACCAAAATACCACAATATCTAAGTACAAGCTAATAAAGACCAAAAGCGACTCAAAAACCTATTGAAAACTATATAAAATACATTGAAAAATGGATGTGCAGCGACTCAAAAACCTATATAAATTGATACCGTCTGTACAAACATGAACTTTGTTTTATTTTCCATATCCACAAGAATTTAAAACTAAACCTAAAATTCAAAAACAACACAAACTTATCTGAATTATGCTGCATATAAACATTACAAATAAAAGAAATCAAAGAGGGTATTCTTGGAATTATTAAAGAATCATACCTGTGGAGTTTTTGTGGGGTGGAACGAAGAAGATAAAGATGTGAAAACACAAGATATTGAACCGATTTTGACTGCCATTCTTGGTGGGTATGATGAAATTGAAGTCAAGATTAGATTTTTAGAGGAATTGGATGAGAAAGAAAGGGAATTTGGAGAAACCCATTTGAGAAGAATCGATGATTCAGAACAAAGGGAGAGATCGAAGAAAGAGAGAGAGAGAGATCGAAGAGAGAGAGAGAGAGATCGTAGATGAGGATGATCGATGATGATGTTGAAGGTCGTCACGACGGTGGTGGTGGCCGACTGAGATGAAGATGATGATGAACATGAGTTGTTGTTCTTACGACAATGGTGGTGGTTATTATTGTTGTGAGGTTGTTGTTCTTTAATGGGGATTTTGATTTGGGGGAAACATGGTAAAGATGATGATGATCAGGAGGGTTTTTGAGTTCAGAACTTGTGAGGATGTTTGAAGAAAAGAGGGGATAGCTTTTTTTTAAGCTGAAAAAAAACTATTTTCAGATCTGTTTAAAAAAAAAAAAAAAAACAGTCTTCAAGGGTAACACCTGCGCGCCTGCAGACATTAGCTCCCTTGAAGATGTTTGAAGAAAAAATAAACATCCCTTAAATAAGATATTTTTTTCCCAATACTCTCTCTCTCCTTAAAACATTATAGAACACCCTGAGTGAGATACTCTCGTTTTATGTGTGCATGCCTACTATGGTGCATCAAATAATACACTGTTTGATGCACATATTCGATTCCATTCCCTTATCACTGTATATGTTTTATAAAAAAGCACAACAATATCCACCCGCCTGTAGGCACAAAATGGAATAATCGGTAAAACCTTGCATCTCATCAAATACGAACCGGCGCCACCCGTATTCGCCCTTCACCTAAATGCCACAGAAAATAATGGGGAGAGTGGGAGTCGAACCTGAGTCATAAGGAACATCAAGTTTTTCCCCAACCACTCCACCACTACCTCACTGGCTTATATTAATATATTTAACATTTTGAATTAATATTGTTCACATAAAACCCGACATTTTAAACTATTTTTCTGTTTCTCCAAAATTTTTGTTAAGACATTTTCTTTTATAATACTTTGAAATCGAACCACAAATTTCGGTTTGGCTTTTTTGTGTATTTTGTGCAATTTGGTAAAATTAGTTTTTTCGGTTTCGATTCTTTCTTTTTTTATCAGTTTTTGCTAACCCTTAGTTCTTGGCATCCTTCACTACATGTGGGATCTTACCATTATATGCAAGTATACTCGTTTGGCCTCTTCTAGACATTGGTGACGGGACATTGTCGTCATTTTTTTTGGTTAAATGTTTGATCGAGGAGAGGATTTATTATTAGTCTCCTTTTTAATCTTGTTGATAAGTAAACATTTATTGCTTAGTGTAACCATGGAATTCCATGATTTGACTAGGCCCATTCCTTTTGGACCTAATTGGTTAGTTCCCAAACACTATTTGGTTGATCTAGAGGTTTTGTGCATGAGCTCATTTTGGGCTTTCTGGCCTAGTTACGCATTTGTGGGCTAATATGATGGGCTTTAATTATTCGGATACGGGTAGTGATTTCAAAAAGGCTTTCATAGTTACGTGTATTTGAGTGACAGAAAGTTTAAGGTGTCTGAAAAGTTCATGCTCTAGGCAATGTTACATCCAAATAAGTTGAGAGTTATCAACAAATACATCATCTTTCTTTTAGATTTTTTGAGCATCGTAAAAGAATCCATGGCAGGGCCGTTCCAATGTTTTTGTAGACCCTAAGCGGACTACGAAGTGGAGGCCCTTTTGCAAAACATATAGAGATTAATAGAAAAATTAGCTTCTAAAGTTAACCTACATTTAGTAATTAGCCCTAATTTTGCTCATAAATTCTCCTTCAATCCTGACAGACCCAACGCCATGAGTGATTATTGTTAGTGATAGCCGATAACCTAGAAAATCGAAAGAGCAGGTTGCGATAGGAGGTAGGAACGATGACTGCGACTCAATTTTAGGGATTTTTGGCGCTGATTCATGGAATTCGGATGAGGTCGAGTGGTAGATGGTTGCTACAGACTACAGTTATGTTTGTGGTTTAATTTCGAAACTGGGTCTTGAATGTGGGCCTTTTTTCCTAAACAATTTTTATCTGTGTAACTTTATTAAAAAAATTCTTGGTTTAGCTTTGCTTTTTATTTGAGCATGATACATATACAACATATAAAACTTTACTAAAAGTTGGAGGTACTTGATTTTTGATGGCCCTAGGCTCATGTCTAGATTGGTAAGCCTAACGGGCCAGCCCTGTTCCATGGTTGCTTGGGTACATGAGCCCTATGTGAAAGAAAACCCCACCATGATCGAAGCACCTTGATCCATAATGCATGCACCCAATTCCACTCAACTAGAATATGATGTCTAGGTGTAAAACCTTAGGTAGTTTAATATACTTTTTTTTTTCCTTCTCCAAAAGAAAGTATCTCCTTTTCTTTTTCTTAAAATTATGGCATAACACTATATCTGCTATCTCGATGATACATTTAGATAGAATAATCATGCTAATTGTAAGGATAATAAACAATACAGAAGGGTCTAACTTTATACTAGGATTAACATTTAAAACTTACTTTATTAATGCTAGCATTAGAAGTTGTTTAAAAAATAAAATTTGTTTTATAATATATTGCATACCTACAATAATGTGTAGAAAAATGACATTGTTTTACATATTTACCCTAATCATAGATTGTTAATGCTCCAAATTATTAGTTAAATAAAAGTAATCATTTGTTTGTTATTTAGATACTCTAATTAAGAAATTATTAAAGGACGAACCTTAGAGCAACAGTAAGATTGTTGTCATGTGACTTGAGGTGATATATTAGAGTCGTAGAATCAACATCTTGAAGAAATGTATGTAAACTTTTTAAGCCCGAATTGTTAGCTTGACCACCCCCCCCCCCCCCCCCCCCCCCCCCTCAGCCTTGTACATGCACCGGGATTGCTCTTAGAAATATTAATTTTAGGTAAATAAATAGTACTTATTATTTTCAACTTAGAGATATTACATGAAATTATCATTTGGAACAAAACTAAATCATTAAATTAAAATATATTAATCACCCAAAATTAATTAAAATTTGGAAGAAATTAAAAAGGTAAAAACATAAAAACCCTCAGCACCTACAATGATCAAAGATGCAGATCAACATCCACTCCATCACGATTATCATCTGCTCCTTCAATCATCCTTGATGAATGTGGACCAACCGAGTTAAACTGCGGCGGTCGTCCTACGTAAAACCGACTTGGAAACCTCAATGGAACACCGGACAGTACCTGCTGTGGTGGTGGCGGTTGTGGGATATATTGTTCCACAACCGCCATTTGCGGTTGCTGGAACTGTCCAGATCTTGCGTTAATTATGGTCATCGGTGCCGCAAACCGCCGGTGATGGTTGCTCATGAAATGCACCCTTTTTAACCTTTGTCGTTCTTTCTTGTGTGCATTTTGATGCCCCCCTAATGCTTGAGAGTTGGCGAAGTCCCTTCTGCAGTACTGGCATTCGAACCGTTTGTTGTCGCCGTCTAGTTGAGGTGTCGGCGGAGCTATGCCGCCGTCGCTGACATCGACACCGAATAGCTTCATTACAGAAGAGGAGGAGGAAGAGAATGAGGGGTTTTGATCAAGCATGTCACTCAAGTTTCTCCCTCTTGGTGGTGATGAGCTCTCTCCCATTGTGTATGGCTAAACAAATAATAATAGAACGAAAAGGTTGTTAATTCTTATCTGAAGTGGAAACCATTATATATATTATGTATATGTGTGTATGTATGTATATGTGTGTGTGCGAGGTTTATTGAGAAACACTAAAAAATGTGAAGAACAATGGGGACCAACTCAAACGAACTTCAATTGGACTCATTCCAGCGGCGTTGGAACCGACTCGTCGAACTCTAACTAGGATCTTATAACCCTAAACCCTAAATCCTAACCCTTAAACCATAAAAATATTAAGGTTTGGCTTTTAGGTTTAATCATTAGTATTTAGGGTTTGAAGTTTAGATTTTACGGTTTAGCTTGGTTTTAGCTTTATTGTTTAGCTTAATTTAGGGTTTAGGGTTAAGAGATCTTAGTTAGGGTTCGACAAGCCGGTTCCAACACCGCTGAAAGGAGTCCAATTGTAGTTCGTTTGGGTCGATTCCCCACTTTTTTAGTGTTCCCCAATGAAGTATGTGTAAGATGAGGTTGATAACTAAATTATTACGAGAATAAAATGAATAAAACTAAATCATTTGATTTTCGATCAAGGATTCATATTTCGTAAAATCAAATGATTTTTTATAAAATGATTTTTTTATAAAATATTAAAAAACAGTTAAAAAAGGCTAAATCATTTATTGTTATATTAGTACACAATTACGAAATATGAATCCTTGATCGAAAATCAAATAATTTAGCCTTTTTAACTGTTTTTTTTTTTAATATTTTTATAAAATGGGTAGAAACTATTTGAATAAAAAAATAATTTTTATAAAATAGCCTTTTTTAACTGTTTTTTTAATATTTTTAGTTTTTGATTTTTTTATTAAAAATGTTTCAACAAGTATTTATAAGGAGAAGCGCCAAATTTAAAAAAAAATTGATTTTTAACATGTTAAGTTAAATTTTTAAAAGTGTTCCCTGCTTCCTCACTTTTTAGTGTTCCCAATGAACCTCACGCTATATATATGTGTGTCCGCGCACGCACACGCGTGTGAGAGAAGGGGTGTTGGATCTAATCTTTATATATAATAAAGGAACAAAGGTTGGGACATTTGTCCCCTCCACATTCATTTGAGACACATGTCAACCCCTCCTTTTATTTGCTACCGTGTTCATCATCCAGACTATCCACGCCTCCTTATTCCCCTGAACCGGGTTTTTTTTGTGTTCCATCTTCCTAACCCTAATAATTTCCCCATTTCAGCCGTTTCTCTATCTTGCCTCTCTCCTTTGTTCTCAATCAATTGTAAGATGTATCTCCTACAGATCTATTTTTTTCTACTCTTTACCTTCATCGCAATCTAATAGCTATTTGGAGGTTCGATTTCTGTTAATTGACATCGATTTATTTGGGGTAAAATCATCGCAAGCTTGTGTTTCACATATAAGATATATTCTCTAGGGTTTTCACACAATCCAAAAGGACCCGTTGTCGTATACCACCTCTTAATCCTGTTCTTCATGTAAGATTTTTTTCATCTCAGATCTATTAATCTCCTTACAAAGGATGATGATTTTGGTGTTGTTGAAGAACTTAATCGCACCAGTTATGATGAATTTCATACGATTTGCTTTATCGAGGATGAAATTTGTGATGTTTTTGAACTTAATCGCATCAGATTTGGTGAATTTTATATGATTTGCGCTAGCGGTGATGAGTTTTGTGATTTTTATGAACTTCATCGCCTCAGATTTGTGCTTTTTTTAGTTTTATTTAGGTATGATGTGGTATTCTTCACATCTAATTGTTGTGTTGTTAGTTTGTATTATTAGAAACTGTTGTTACACCTACTGATGATAATACATATTTAGCCAAAACTCTTTTCAGGTGAACTTGGATGCGTTTACAATGTTTCATTTGAGTCAGATTGCAGGTTTTTTCTTAGCCAAAACTCTTTTTTTCTACATGATAACTTGAGTTAGACATATTTAATGACATAGTATGTAATTATTTCCTATATTTGAGTGCAGAATTATCTTTGAACTTGCAATTTCGTGTGAGAAAACGGGCTCACGAGTGTTTGGAGGATTCATAGTGGGCTATCATCCACGGTCATGGGAAATTGTAAGATAATATATAATATATAATACTCCCTTTCTGCACCATTAGTTGGAAGTCACATTAGCAAAATAGTATTTATCATTAACCCACTGCTAACGACTCATAGGTATACAATGACATGACTCAATACGGTTACGAAAAGGCTTACAAGGACTACATGTCTTGCCCCTTGTCTAAGTTAAATATATGGATGAACATTTGCTATAATCCATATTTCATAAATATTATTATTGCTTTCCATGTTTTTTTCTAGAAAATTGTTACCTTTGTTTATTGCAGCTTTGATACGGACCAGAGTCGTGTATCTCTCTCTGTATATGACTGCAGTTGCTTCTTTTTCTCAATTAGTTCAAAAACCAACTGTCACGGTATATTCGTGTACATAAACGAATTTTGTTTATAGTGATTAGCTTCAATTTGACGATAGTTTTCTTTTTTGTATTTTTACTAGGTTTCTCCTAAGACCGGGTTGGAGGTTACTTTGTCTGGCTCCGCGGCAACAGGGAGTCCACCGACAACTTTGTCTCCAACGTTGTTGAATATTGATCGCAAATGTACAAAATCTTCTATTTCTATATTTTAGAGGTCAAAACGGGTTATTACGGGTCGAGGCGTGGATCGAGGCGTGTTACCTAGACACTTCTCTTAAAGTATAATCATTTATAAACAAACAGTGTGTAAAATAATAATGTAATATAGGAGCCCTTATGCATTAAAAGCTCACTTTTGGCGACTTTTGATCCATATGACCAATTTGATCCGTTTTAGCTGTATTTTTATTTGACCCTTTTGACCCGTTCAAGATAACGCACAAACCGAATTTGGTGAATTTTATATGATTTGCGCCAGCAATTTTTTGACATTTTTATGGTTGTGGGTCTGATTTATTGTACCTTTCGTTCTTATGGCAGTTATGTCTTAATGTTTCAAGACGAGATGGCCTCAAAGTTATTATTTTGGATAGTGATGGTAATCTTTCAAATATAACATTAAGTTTATAGAAATTTGTAATGTAATTTTATATTTTTTTACACTTTCATGTCAAATTACTTAGTTTTTTTATTTATTTACTTATTTTTATTATTTTATTTTAGATTAGCATTAATTTCTGTTACTTTATACTCTAAATAAACATTTCATAGGAACATTTTAAAAGATGGAGATGCCGACTTATATTTCCTGAACAACTTACTAAACTAAAACTTGTGTTCGTAATATAGAAAATAGAAAATGCAACTGACAAGTGTCAAAACATTATTATTTTAAATTACTTGGTTTTATGTTATTTTGATTTTTTTTAAATTGATGCATCGTATTTATTAATATGTTTTAAATTTAACTTTTTTAAACTCGTGTGTCACACGGGATATAAGCTAGTAATTTATATGCTTAGTGAGTTAGTGTTCTCTTAATATTTACTCTTTTAAAAGAAATAACTATATAATTCAATGTACAAAATTTTTGATATTTGACAGAAAGTGTTAATGGGACCCAATTATTTGTTCCATCGTTGTCCATGTGATCATACGTTCTCTGTTTAATATGATCTTATTGTCCCCATTATAAAAAATGATACTGTGATAATATTTTAAATGTACATATTACGTACGTGCAAATAGTATCTTTGTTTTACTGAAAACTTTAGTTTCCTGCAGGCATTATTAAGCTAACTTCAAACATAAAAGTTTTAGGTTGTGTTTTATGGTGGAACTTTGCCTTAGATGTACAATGATGGATGGCAGTGTGCTATGGTGGACGACGACGATTAATGGCGGTGGTAGACAATAAATCAACATATATACGTAGGGGTAAAATCAAATAAAAAGTTAATTTTGTTAAAGTAGGATAAAAATGAATCTTAATCTTTCATTTTTCAAATTAGTGGCTAAGATGAAAATATAGGAAAAAATAAGAGTGCAATGAAAGTCTAAGAAAAGCCTATTTGTTTACTTTCTCTTCATATGCAAGACACATGCATATCTCCTCTCTCCATTTTTTAAATGTTCATAAGTTTTTTTATACGACATGATTTAAAAAAAATGCACCATAAGATCAAGCATCTATCTTTAGTTTGAGTACCCTATTACTATATAAAATATGAAAAAAAAAAACAAAAATTTGTGTTGTATTTCTATTTTGTGCTGCATTTTTTGTACTAGATTTTTTTACTGAATTTTTGTGCTATATTTTTTTTATACTATGTTTTTTTTGTGCAAGATTTTTTTATACTAGAATTTTTGTGTTGTATGTTTAAAGAACAAAAGGATGAGAGTTTGTGATTTAAGACCAAAATACCATTTCATCTTACTTATAAGGAATGTTACATGTCATCTCTATAATTTTTCTTAGCCTACTTAGGTAAAACCCACATTTTAGTGAATCTCCCCCCATACACGTATACTATATACATGTGTATATATATATACAGTAAGTAGTATTTAAAATTTAAAATTTGTTAAACATTACACTCCTTTTATTTTTATATATCAGGCACAATATTTGAACTTTAAATATATTTGGACTCTTTAACATTATTTAAAATTTAAAACGTTATAATATATGCTATTGGCTTGTAAAATATATTCTGTTTATCACCAGTACTGTTTGAAACACATGAAAGGTAAATAATGAACAAGGTTCTTGAAATTATTTGATTCATATTGCAACTATTGATGATTGATAAGTGCTTGTTGATCAATAGTTATAGTATAACATGTAATTTCAATGCTACATACTAGTACTATTTTCTGTTTTGCTATAATTATAAGATTTTTTTTTTTTTTTTTGTGTTTAATCAATATGTTAAAATTTTCATAAAGTAATATATGCTACACATATATTTGCTGAGGGCTAGATCAAATACAAATAAATCTTAACCTAAAAACGATGAAAAGTAAAATGCTAATGTGAATACAAAATGCTGAAATGCACATATCAAAGTGCCAATATGTAACAAACACTGTTGATATGGAACCACACATTGTGTAGTTATATATCAACGCTTTACATCTCACCATTTTTAGCTTAAGAGTATTGTGTACCCCCATTAAACGACACTTGTAAATACATAATTGTAAACGTCATACAAACACTTATATCTATTGTTTTTGTAAATAGACACTTGTAAATACATAATTGTAAAAGTCATACAAACACTTGTATCTGTTGTTTTAATTGTGATATACAAAACATTATCCAAATACATAATCACACCTCTTTTTCCATTTTCTCTAATTGTATGTGTGCGAGTGTACTATAACTACTAAAAGTTGTTACTAAGAGTGGAGGGAACACTCTTAACCTACTATACCTACAACACAATCTCATAATATTCTTTCACCTTATTTCACCCCAATCCAACCCAAAAAGGGAGTGGGCACTATCTTAGGTTGTAAAACTCTCAATTCGCGCGGCTTCCTCCTCTCCAGGTTGTAGAGCTTGCAAATTAACCAACACACCAAATTTGCCTAGGTTACAGGTGGTACTCACAAGTACCCAATCCAACCCGCCCAACCCACCTCCATCCGAGTATTATGTCAATCAATTTCTTATTAAAAAGTGTTTTACAAAAAAGTCTTTTTTCATTCTCAATAAATTTATGTTTTTATTTTGCTAACAAAATCTTTTATACACTTCTCAATGAAACTTAACATGCACGTTGTTTAGCGTATTTATCTTGTTAAAAGTAATTTTCAATGAAAACGTTATATAAGAAAAAACAATACGTAACACATGCTTTGCGTAGCGTTTTATTTTGTTAAAATAAAATTTACTCCGTTCGGGATCGCAACCCCCCTGATTCCGGGGTAGGTTTTTCACTTAGTCCTTTTTATTATATATATGAATACAAAGTTCTCATGAACAGTATTTTAATAGTATTTTATTCTTAGTTTCTTTTCAAAATATATTAAGATTATAATTATTTATTATTATAATTTTCAAGCTTTTTTATTTTATAATAATAAAATACATATATTATTATTTTTTAACTTACGTTTTTTTAACCATAAATTTGGATCACTGACAAAATGCCTATACACAAATTCAGGAGGAAACCCAATAAATATGAGAAAACCCCCTTGTGGGAATCGAACCCAAGACCAATTGGTCCCAAAGTCTTATCTCACCCCTAAGATTCCACTAGGCTATAAAGCCATGGACTTAACTTACGTTTTATTAATTAATAGAATTAATTTGTTTTATTATTATGATTGATTTTAATCATATTTTGTTTTTTATAACGTTTAGGTTATAGTAAAATTATAATTATAATAGTAAAACACATATATTATTGTTTTTTAACTTACGTTTAACTGTGTTGTTTTTATTGTTTTTGGTCGATGTAAAACATGTTAATTTCTATACTGAACAATTTTATTGTTTTCGGGCGATGTAAAGCATGTATTGATTTCTATACTGAACCCTTTTATTGTTTCGGGTGATATAAAACATATGTTGATTTCTATACCGAGTGCATGTATTGTACATGTACTATAACAAATCGAACCAATACCCATCGGATGCTTGCGGTAACGTGCCGCGGTAACGCGCGAAAAAAATACCCTAGTTAACTATTAAAATACAAATTAAACCATTTTGATTTGATTTCTTTTCACTTAGCGTTTATATTAATATTAAACATACAAATTAAACCATTTTGTTTGTTTACAAAAATGACCTTAAAGCTATAAAATCAAACTTAATTTACATATTTTTCTCATAATTATAATAATTATTGATTTATTTAGTCATTTTTTTAAAAAAATACCATATTTCACCTTTTAATTTATTTATTATTTGATGTTATTTTAGTTTTCTAAATTAATTATTTTCATGCATTGATAAATTGTACCTTATATATATATATATAAGCCGGTTATTGTATAATACCCCTTATCCTACAAATTGTACGTGATGATCTTAGCCGTTAGATCTTCCATCTATCAAACTCGGACTCCACAAACCCGGACATGTTCATAAAGTCGCATGAGACTCATAAACTCTGACTCACAAAAATGGTTGCTCGCATGGCTTCCCAAACCCTGACATTTTCATAAAGTCGCATGGGACTCACTGACACAAAAAAGGTTGTTCGCATGTTATGTCCAAAATCGCATGGCTTCACAAATCCTGACATTTTCATAAATCGCATGGACTCACAAACTCTGATTCAAAAAAAAGGTTGTTCGCATGCTATGTCCAAAATCGCATGTTATGTCCAAAATCGCATGGCTTCACAAACCCTGACATTTTCATAAACTCTGACTCACAAAATAGTTGTTCACATGTTATATCTCCAAAATCGCATGGTGATAAACTCGGACTCACAAACTCGGACACTAATCACTTATGCGTAGGAAAAATGAACCCGTGACACGTATAGGGCTATTATCGTCACGTACGTAATGTATGATTAGGGGATTTGTATTCTACACTTCCTCTCTCTCTCTCTCTCTCTCTCTCTATATATATATATATATATAATGTTAGGAGCTTTTTTAGTTTTGAAAGCCTGAACTTTTTCACGGTTTAATGCGCCACAACAATATCAAACATTGTAAATTCTAATTTAAGGTTCTTGATTATTGTAACACGCGTGTTAATATCCTTTTAAACGTATTTCTTTCGATTGCTATACCGAGTGTCAGAGTCATACATGCAGAACTGATACCGAACAATACCCGTTGTATAGCATGGGTATTACCCTTGCTAGTTAATTTACAATCATTTCCTGTTGGTTCTATCAATATTATCCATACCACAATAATAAGTAAACGGTCTTTTTAAGTTGTTATTATGTTTTTTATAATAATATTTAATTTATCATCTATTTTTGCATTATTTAATTACTTTTAATAATATATAGTTTATCATTTAATTTGCATTCATTTTTATGGTTTTCAATCGATGTAAAATACGTGTTGATTGCTATACTGAATGTTTGTATCGTACCAGTACAAAAACAAACCAGACCTATACCGACCGAAATCCCACCGCAAAACGTGGTGAATCACCCTTAGTGTATATTAAGTTGCAATTATTTCCTATCGGGTCCATCAATATTATACATACCACAACAATAAAACAAGCGTCTACAAGACCAAATAATTATAGGAGACATGAATGTACGAGACTATCACTTCAAAGCACAAGCTCCACGTTAAACATACAAAGTAAAATCCAACGTCTCCTATAATTTCATGTCAAAAAAGTGAAAGAACACATGAACTAAAATATATAATAATATATAATATTTAATTATGCAAAAAGCTATCCCAAGAATGAACGGGACAGAAGATAATGAGAAACAAATGGATGTGGGGGTAAGGTTGAGGGTGAAACTGACATTGATTGTCTTCCCTATAGAGAGGACATGGTTTAAAGAAAGCAATGAAAGGACATCATTTTTCTTTTGAACTCACATCATCATCTTAGGTTTGCCTCTTATGTTTCTTCATTAGCCTATTATACCCTCCTCAAATCTTAAATCATTCATTTTCAATATCTAAAATGCACATTAACAACCCTAATTATATAAGTATATAGATGAGTTCAAGGTTTTCGACCGGATGGTCATTGTAGATATTTTACTTTCACGTTCGCTTCAACTATTTGTCAATAGCATTCTGCTTTTAAAACTAAGTCATGGAGAAACATATATGTGAATCCATAATTTAAATGAAGTTTTCTCATTTGTTAACTAATGCATTGTTAATAATCCATTGATGATGTAAATTTGCAAGTCTAGAACAACTAACTACAAAGGCTACATGAAAGAAAAAAAAGTATTTGAATATTTATAAGACAAAAGAAGGGGAATTTATGTAGTACATTACACATCAAATGGTTGCTTTTCAAAGTACAAGATTCTCATGTCTAGGGTGTGTGTATGTTTTGATATCTCCATGTCTAATGCTTTTAAGTTTTTCAATACTTGAGTTATCAAGTACACACACAGGTGTCCCACCAAACTTAGGTTCAAAATTTTTGGTAGGTCATATTTTGCTTTTATCATGATGGATCATGGATGGTCTAGGTTTCAAGTGTAGACAATAAGACATTTCATTGTGAGTAAATGTGACGAAACATGATAAAGGTGACACCACTTCATGATGTTAGTTGATGTTGGTGGTAACCATGGTGTTCATGATGGTGGTTATTTAGAACCACCTATGTTTGAGATTTAACTCATCACCATTCCATTTGAGACCTACTAAATATAACTGAGATTGGCTTTCATTCGACTTGATCAAAATGAGTGGCTAAAAGTTCAAATATTAGTCACTTGGTACACAATGGCGGTGTCGATATGGTGGTTGTCAATTTGTTATTAGGGATGCTAACCTCGCCTCTACACGTCTTCTTCAAAGTTCTCTGCTATTTCGTACTAGCCCTCAAATATCCCACATTATATCCGTCTTAAGCTAAACTAACCGTGTTAAACTTGAAGTAGTTTTAAAGCTATATGTACACTTTCTACTATTTAAACACAACTATTATAACATGTTCACTAAAAGAAATAATGAAATATTAGGAATCATTATGTATAATAACACATAAATTATAAACACAAGTCAGGTGTTTTTTTACAAAAAGTAATATTTACTCGTATCACAAACATGATATAATTCATATAACTTGTAACTTTAGACAAATAATGATAAGAATGTGATATTACACAAGTTTTAAACTTATAATTCTTTTTACAAACATGATATTATACAGCTTTTGAGAGGTGCATGTGAAATTATATATAAATGTACTAAGAATTAATATATGATAATTAACCGTGGGAATAAACAATATGCTGATTCATCACTTCATTTGTTTTAATGTTGCCACGTTACTCATTAATATATGATAAAAACCTCACTTAACTCTAATTTCTCCCTCCTCTTTTCCCCAACTTCAAAGCTGGACACCTTTCTATCCACCCCCTCGGCCTCCACCTCGTACGATCTCTAGCTTAGCCGTTCAACCTCCACCGTACCTTGTCCTACCTCCAACGATAGCAGTCATGACTCTGGCGGACCTTCAGCCGCATCGACTCCTTCGCTGATTTCACCGGTAAGATTTCTTCATTTTGTCATCATGCCTTGATTTAGCTATGAAAGATATTGTTGCGTTATGTTCTGGCTTTCTTTTGATATTTGGATATTTAGTGGTTTTGCATGTCTGTGGTGTGTCATTTGGTAGTTCCGGTTGATTTTTGGGTTTATAAAAGGTTGCACACCAAGTGTTTGATGATTTGTCAACTCATTTTTTTTGTTATAGTTTAAATTGATGGAGGAGCAAATATCAGTTTCATCTGGTTTCCACTCTCGCGGATTTGAGTTTCATGAAACTGACCCAAAACAAGTGAGTTAAGCTCAAGCTTAATTTTTACAGCTAGGTTGATGATTTCAAGTCATGCCAAGCTGACTCGTTTAAAACTAGAGCCAAGCTGGAGTTGACTTAGTTTTGGCTAGGTTCGGCTTCTGAACAACCCTAGAAATAGGATGATAAAGAAATATCTTTCTCCTTTTTACTAATTCATCTAACAAAGGAAATTACCTTATTCTCTTAACTGAATAGTAGAAAAAAATTATGCTTGTATAAATACAAGTAGAGTGAACACTAGGTTGAAAGTGAATTGTGTGAACTAATCTAGCCCATTGAATTACATCATCTAGAGATTTTTAAACAATGGCAAGATTGTAATTATAATGTTGTAACTCCCCTTTAAAATAATTGACATTTGTAAATTGCATTTATTAAACAATATAATCGAAATCCCTAAAATCTCGCTAGTTTCCGTTTATACAAAATACACGGTTGTTAGTGTATACACATGTGTACAGTCTCGCTAGTATCAGTTTATACAAGATATACAGATGTTAGTTTATACACATGTGTACAGTCTCACTAACTAGCAGTTTATACAAGTTACACATCTATTAGTTTATACACATGTGTATAGTCTCACTAACTATAAGTTTATACAAGATACACAACTGTTAGTTTATACACATGTGTACAGACTTTTATACATTTGTGTATTATATTTAGAAATGGTTACATATGTATATATTAACAACATATAGTATATTATGCATGCACACGAGTAGATTCATATATAAATTATAAAAAGTTAAAAATAATATATATTAGGATATCTATAAATACGGATAATAAAAAAAAACAATATTCAAACTAAAAATAAAAACAAAATCTACGGATAAAGAAATGAGTGCTACGAATATTTAGAAATTAAATAATTTGTAAACAGAATATTTCCAAAAAAAAACATTTAAAAAAATAATAGTTTTGTCTTTATCATCTTCTTGAGTAATTAAAGATGAGAGAGAGAGATGGTTAAGAGATGAGAAAATTAAGTGATTTTAATTAAAAAAAATACCTGATTAGTATCAATTTTATCCTTTTAATCTAAAAAAATGATCAATGACCAAGATTAATTCATTCTCAAGAAGTTGTTCACAAATGAACCTAACTCTCTCTCACTCTATATATATATATGAAAGAAATACGAAATTAAAAGATTTAATTATGTGTATATTTGATGGTATAGCAGGAATGGTATTCTGTTTACATACATGTACAACAACTAGAAGTGGTAATGGTAACATCACAGGATTGCAGAATCAAGGTAGATGGTCCACCACGAATTACCTTGTACTCTAGGTTATTGTTTTTGTACTTTAAAGAAATTTTACTTCCTTTTATAATTTTTATTAAATTCCCTGGTTAAAATTAAAATAACTAGAGTTTGACTTGATTAATTTGATTTAATTTAGGAGTAAAGACTATTGTAACATTCGTCGTTAAATATTATTGGAGTTTGATGTGTTTCGATTCATATATTTAAGGGTAAATTACTTTTCGTCTTTTATGTTTACAACAAATTTCAGTAGATGTCTTTTACCTTTAAAAATGTTGAAATCGTCCTTTACATTTTAAAACCCTTACACACCATATCCTTTCCATTAACGGACATCCATTTTCTCGTTAAATCATATCACGTGCCTTACACATGAGGGTATAATTGTCTTTTGCCTTATTATTTAAAAAATATTTAAACAAATTAATATAAATGATTATTCCCCTCTCTCTTATAACACTCTATACCAATCTCTCTCTCTCTCTCTCTTCATAACAACCGGTCACCACCATAACCAATTTAAGCAAGGGCTTAAAATTATCCTGCTTTTGCCTTAATCATATATGTGTAGTAATTACCATCTCAACCAGCTAATTGTATAACATGTACAGGTTTAGCAATGTTAAATTATACTAGTGTTGGGGGTTGATTTTTAATACTATGGATCACATATCCTTAAATTTGGCCTGGATCACTGATCCTTAATAGATGGTGCAGGAAGTCTGAGGATCACGGATCCTTATTATTTGCATTTACTAACAATTGTTGTTTAAAACTTGTATTCGCAGGAATATAACGAATTGGACTTGGTCAATGCTGATACTTCGGGGAATATGCTCTATATTCGCACGTGCTTGGAAGAGTGTAGCCGTTATGGAGAACATGGGATACTTGCACTATTTTTGCTTTGTTTGTTACTTTGTTATTTCTATTTTTAAAAGGGGATAACAAGCTCATTTTAGGTAGATTATTAGCTATCATACGAACACACAACACTCTCATACTCTCTCGTGAACTACACACACTAGTTACCATTGTATTGAGCTCGTTGTCTTCCAAAGTTGTACTTGGATCGTTACTCATTTTTTTTATACATTTGGTGATCGGTAGTTTCCATCACCCGAGGTTTTTTGTGCCGGATATCTATCAAGGATCAAGGGCTTTTTCCTCGTATATATATCGGTGTTCATTGTCATTTTTACTTTATACTTTGATCACACAATTGTTCATACACATTAGCACTCTACCTCACAATCAAAATTTGGTTACATTATCCTTAAACTGATTTTAGACCAAAACAATATGGCGCCCACCATGGGGCAAGTGGTGCTTCAATTCTAAAAACTTTTTTGTGTTCATTCCTGTTCATTATCATTAACTCCATGGCTTCTCAGGGAAAATCCACTTCAAGTGCCATGTCGGCGGTTACCTCATCTCAAACCAGTACATCATTACCTCATATCCCCCCACAATTTCAGAAAAATGTGGATAATGCTCAAAAGAAGACATCATCAGTCTTCCAAGGATCCAAAGTTTCTACTAGTTCTTCTTCTACTAATACTAACAGTGATATTTCTGTTTTGTTTTCGCAGATTAAGAGCTACATGGAGAAGCAAGACAAAACCAACTAGAGGATCCTTCGCGAGACTGATGATATCAAGAAGCAAAAGAGGCCAGCAGAGGATCAGTCACCATTGATGCCTGGGGTGTTGGACTTTGTCACTACAGCAACTGCAGCACAACTGTCCAGAGTGTCCATCACACAGCGTCAAGGATCCTACAATCAACAGCAGGGATCACTGGCGATGACCCTTCCTCAAGGATCTTTCATCCATCAGCATGGATCAGTGGCGATGACCCTTCCTCAAGGATCCTCCATCCATCAGCATGGATCAGTGGCGATGGCCCAACCTCAAGGATCCTTCCTCCGCCCTGAATGATATATGGAGATGTTTCAACCTCAAGGATCCTACTTCAATCATCAAGGATCCTCATCCTGAGTTCAAGGATCCATGGATCACACATCCAGACCTCCAGTTCAGACCTACCCAGGACCCAATGTCTTTGAGGATCAAGGATCCTCAGGAAGACAGTCATGGAGAAGCTCTGAAGTCTACGAAGGGGATTTCATCCCTATACAGACCATTGCTTCTTCTGGCCCTACTATTACACCAGACATGACATATCCTAAATATACTTCTGCGATACCAACTTCAAGTCAACCAGGAGGTAACAATTTTAATACATCTTTTGATACTAACTATGGTTTCATGCAGGATGCAGGGATCAACCAAGCTATGGCCAGTGAGTTGCAGAAACTCAAGGGTATGATATCCAGCGTCCCAGGAGTGGTCAAACCAATTCCTGAAATTCCAGATGAAAGTCACAGAATATCTCGCTTTACACCCCCCATATGCAATGCTGAGATACCAAAACATTTTCAGACCCCCACATGAAGTTGTATGATGGTACCACTAATCCAGAAGAGCATGTGGCTCAGTACAGAGAAAGGATGGAGATCAACCCCATCCCTGAAAGATTGAAAGAAGCCCGTTTATGCATGGGCTTTGGATCCACACTCACTGGATCAGCACTAAAATGGCTCCTAAGTCTTCCTCCTTATTCTATAACTTTATTTTCGCACTTAGTTAACTTATTCAACAATCAGTTTTCTTGTAGTAGAACTTTTGAATGGTTAACTAGTGACCTATATAGGATCACCCAAGCCCATGATGAATCCCTTAGAGATTATGTTACTAAATTTGGTAGAGAATCCTTAGAGATCCCAAACTTAGACATTGCAACTGCTGTAGAAGTGTTTTAGATGGGATTACAAAAGGATTCTCCTTTCTATGATGACCTTGTTATGACACCATGCAGGAACTTAGATGAAGTCAGGAACAGGGCCCTAAGATTCATCCGATTAGAGGATGACAAAAAGATCCAGGTTAGGTGATTTGGATCATCTAAACAGGAGAAGCAAGGATCCTTCTTATAACAACCCTCCTAAAAAAATATATATATTCTACAACCCTTAAAACACACCTATACATCCTAAAATACACCCCGTATACGAAAAACGGACCTAAAATACGTTTATTTTAACAAAAATCAAATAAAACAAACCTTTTAAGTCGCTTGCGGGGCGTGACAATGTCAGGTAAGGCTGTCGCGCCCCGCGACAGCTGGCCACCAGACCGGCCCTCCTTGCGCCACGTGTCACGTTGCGTGTCGAAGCTAGTTGTCGAATCAGCCAAGCTAGGGCCTACCCTAGTTCTCTCGCGGGCCGCGAGAGATATAGAAGGGCGGGTCGCGGGCAGCGAGGCCCTCTGTTTCCAGCCTATAAATGGAGCAGTCGACGTTCATTTGAAATCGTTCAAAAATCAATTCTCTCTCTAATTTTCTTTATAGTAGTAATAATTCTCGAGCATAATACCCACTAAAAAGTGAAGCTCTGCCTCGTTGTAAGTATTATAACCCCCGGTTACGTATTAGTTACTCTGCCCGATTGATCTAGTGCTCCGTAACGCATGTCGAGGCTCTGCCTGACTCAGTCGTTGGAGTTCTGCCTCGGGGGAGGGTATAACTAATGTAAATTGGGTTATCTTACTAATACGTGTGCATTGTTTAATTTAATAGATTATAACCAGGAAGTCACCAGCAGTAGTATTATCTAAAATAGCAATGTGAGTACATTCACTTTTTGTAAACTGTTTTTACAAAACCTCAAATGTTTTAAAGTATAATTAACAGTGATTGAGTATTTGTAATTCTACAATTACTGTCGATATATTGGGGTTTTGTATACATTACTTGTTACTAATACTGAGAATAGTAACATGACCAAAAGTCAGGATTGACAGTACTGTGGGTGGTAATTTGGTAAATGTAAACAAATGTAATTGCGATATCCTCAATACTGTAAAGATATAAATTGTTTTGATTAAATTGGGATGCACTCACCAGTATTTCCCACTGACAAACCTTTTTAAAACGCCTTTCAGGTAACAAAATGTGAAAGCCAAATAGAAGCCAGCTGGAGAGCACTGAATGCTTGGAAAAAAGTGGTTATAAAAGTTACATAAACAAGAAAGACGTTTTATTTCAATAAAATAGGATTTATCCATATAAACATATTATAAATGGAAACTTGGGTTTTACCCATGTGATTATTATTTATAAAATGAGGTGTTTTACTCTGATAAAATATTTCCTAACTACGGTCCTGATGAAAATTTCCGCTGCCAAATTAAATAAACACCGATACCACCAGCTCTGCGTGCTCGCGGCCGCCCGCCTCCTAGGGCAGGGGTCAGGAGTTGTGACACTTCTACAAGAATAATCGATCCAAGTCATACTCCAAGCATGACAATCAAAATGTTCATTCAGTTGAACAAGAAGAAGATGAGGAAGAATATCCTCGTATATCTGAATACTGTTTTTCTGTTGATAATAGTGAATTGATGCTTGCTTTGCAGAATCTAGGTGAGAAAGCTAGATGGCCCAAGAAGAATGAAAAATCTACATCCTTCAAGGATAAGTCAAAGTGGTGTGCATACCACGAAGATTTTAGCCACCTTACCGATGAATGCATTGTACTCAGAAAGGATATATGCTACCTCCTCAGCAAAGGTCACTTGAAGGAGTTGCTCAGAAGGAAGAAATCAAGGATCCAGGATCCTGAAAAAGTACCGGAAAGGGCTCCTGCACCACCAATAGATGCTCCAATCATCAACTTCATTTCCGGATGCTCAGATATATGTGGAACCTCATTCTCTGCAGTGAAGAGGCATGCCAAAGAAACCGAGCTGGAAAATGGAGACATGCCTATCAGGACCTCCACTATTACTCAGCAAAAAATCATATCCGTTGATGAGGATGATCGTTGATATCCAAGATCCTCATCATGATGCTTTAATTATTACCTTTTTTTTATTTCTAACCCCTTTGTTCGTGGGATCCTTATAGATGGTGGGAGCTCTGTGAACATCATTCAACTTGATGTCCTGAAGAGAATGAACATCCTGAAATCAGAAATAGTTCCAACACTTTTTAAGTCACTTGGGACTTTTCGGGCAGAATTTTAAGGAGGTTTTAAGACTCATTTCTTGTGGAAATAAACCAAAACACAAACCCATAACTATGAGTCTAGTTAGGAGCAAGGTTGGTGTAAGTTTCCATCAAGTGTTAAGCAAGATACATAAGAAATAAAAAAAGTAGAACAAAGCAGAATTTTATAACTACTTTGGACCTCAAATGTGGAGAGGTTCCACCTTAGTTTGCCATGGCAAACTTGTGGAAACCTTCCTAGAGGTTATCCAAGTAGTTTGAAAGAAGAAAGAAGAAGAAATGTGAAGAAAAGTGAGTGAAAACTTAGAACACTTGAATGCTTTTACCTTGCTTTGAGATATTTGAGAGGATTAAAGAACTTGAGAGAATATTAGGTATGTGGAAAGTGTTTAGAAGGTGGTGGAAGCTTGTAATTATAAGTGGGGATTAGGGTTTGGGAGTTAATGAAGGTCGTTGGGAGTTAGGTCATTAAAGAAAGTGATTGGAAGATGGAACTTTTCATCTTTAGTCCTTGCACTTGTATTATTGGTTATTTTATGCTATAAAGGTGTATGCAAGTATATTATAAGTATGATACATGTATGAATGTGATTCCGAAAAAATATAATTTTGATGTATGTCTCGGATTTAAATTAAAACGTGTATTTCGCGACTGATTACATATTATGCATGTATGATTAAACAAGGTTGATATAAAAATATGATTTTCATTATGATCAAAGTCTCGAGATTACAAGGATTGTAATGAAGTAACAATACAAGTTTCTAAAAATAGAAATGCGAATACAACTTTCTAAATATGGAAAGTACAGAAAATGCAGAGCATTACAACCTCCCACCAATATATTCCCAACCATGAAACCATTGCTTGATACAATTGATGCCAAGAGTTGAACAAAACTAGTTCCTCTCAATCACCTATCCCTGAGAGTATGGTTCAACAAATGACTAGGTCAAGTCATGCGACCATTGCAAGCCCACAAGTAGAGGAGGCTATTTAAAGCCTCGTATTTCCATATTCCAATTTTTAGAAAGTTCGTATTCGCATTCTATTTTTAGAAACCTTACATTCGTATTTCGATTCCAATATCACAATTCGAGGTGTTAATCATAACGGGAATTCACTTTTATACTCATACGTGTTACATTTCATACTTGTGTGATATACGCAATCAAATCTTTAAATACGTGTTTATATGAAAAACCGACATTTGAAATACTTGAAATTATCAATTATATGTGAATTATACTCATACACTACTTTGATACACTTGGAATACCTAAAAACATGCTTAATTATGAGTTTCTAGCAAAATAAAATGGAATTATCAAACTCTAGGGGTCAAACTGCATATTCTAAAAAGTTTGGTAAATTCTGAAGGTGGTGCACGACCATGCAACTGAGGCGCACGGCCATGCACACTGCGATCCGCATGACCACGCACCTGATGTGCACCACCGTACGATCCGCAATCCGCACAGTCGTGCAAAATGACCAGGTCTGGTAGAATCTTTTAAAACTCGAGAATTTTGGCTCCATTTCCCTCCTTTCAACCCCCAACCACCTCATTTAACACCCAAACCCTAATCCCAACTATAAATACAATCCCTTACCACCTCCTAAACACTTTCCATACTCCAAACACTCTCTCTAACACTCTCAAATCCCCACATTTCTCAATTTCGGGTAGAATACTTTCAAGCACAAAAGTGAACTTTCAACTCACTTTTCTTCACTTTTTCTTGATCCTACTTTTTCGGAACACCTCTAGGGATGTTACCCAAGGTTTACCATGATAAACCAAGCTTGGTACATCACCTTAATAGGGTCCAAAGTGGAGTTTATTTTTTATTTTGGTATAACTTTCACAATATGCTCTTGTTCATGTTCATCTTATGGAGAACTTGTACTAACCTTGTTCCCAATCAAACTCATGATTGTGGGGCTTGTGTATGGTTGTTTTCCATAATTTAAAGGTTAAAAAACCTCCAATACCTTCTAACCTAAAGGTTCCAAAGTGTTGAAACCAACATAGTTCTCAATCTCATGGTTGATGGACTTGTTTTCGATTAAGGTATGAACAATGGGAGCGTTGGCTTCCCAAACTCGTTCTACCACCTCACTTAGTTCCTTTAGATTTTGTTTATGTTCTAGTTCTTGTATTATGCTTAATATCATTCATGACCAACCGAGTTCATCAACTATGTTGATGAACTTGTGCTTTGGTGAATCATACAATGAGGCTTAATGGATGTTTATCATCATACCTCCTTCCATGACAATCTTAATGGCTCCCTAAATAAAAATATACTAAATATGTATACATAAACCCTAAACTAAATCACCACTTTAACCAAACTCATGGTTAAAAGTGATGTATTATGGTATATTCATCTTTGGATCAAAGTTCCTCGTGATTTGGACTTCCAATGGGCGAATTAGTGCCATGAAACACACTCGATTATGGTGTCCAAAATGAGTGCCTTAACAAAGATAACATTTTGTGTAAATTCAAATTAATCATCATTCCATATTCATAATCATAAATCTAAGTCCATACTCCACCGAACTCACATACCTTCGTTCCCCTTATAGGGTGACCCCAACATTCCTAACGTCTCATGGCTAACTACTCGCGTTTTTGGAAGCTTTGCAAACTGTGAGTATACATGACCCCCTTTTTCATTTTTACACTTTTTGATGCAATATATATATCATATAAAAACTCACACAAACACTTATATGCAAACACATTATTCATACAATCGAATCCAATATACATGCTTTATACGTTTATACTTAGAAATACATGCATGCTAGAAACTTTACTTGCACAATACTTTGTCATTATCTTCGTACAAGTCTACCTTAACATGTATAGCGATATAGGAGTAACACACCGCCCATATTCTTGAGGTCATGTTAAGTTAAATGAAACGGTCTTGTCATTGCTACGAAAAGATTACGCTAGCAGGAATCTTTGGGCTGACAAGTATGTGAGCATGCTAGATTATGTTATGTTATGCCTTAGTATACGTTATTGCCAAGTGGATTTCATTAAACTCTTTTATACTTATGTTAGTACACACAAACTTGTATACTCGCAAATACTTTATGTGTTGACGTGTTATTTTACTACATATTGCAGGATAGTGATCGTGACGCATTGAAAATAATCTAGTAGGAAGGACTAGAAACGCAACAAACTTTAATTTATGTTTATTAGATTAGTCATACGTTACTTGTTGTACTTTTGTTTCCAAATCATGTACTCGAACCGTTAGCAATGAAATGAAAAATCTACTTTTTAAATACTTGTCATGTTTAGTCGTTATGAAGTCTCTTGCAATCTCATTTTTGTATCACTCCGATGTTTCCGCTATCGGTTGGGGTGTGACAGGCTACACCTCTTGAAACACACGTGTCTCTTGTTGGAAGTTCAAGTGAAGCAGCCATTACAACTGTAGGGACAACAGTCCCTCTGTTGGACAATGGTTACATCTTTAAGACTTCCTTGAAGGCAACAACTGTAGAGTCTATAATTGTACACTCCATGATAGTTGGAAGCCCCCAGTACCGAGTACAAGGGGCATCTGGTTTAAAATCAGGTACAACCACCTCTCGTGGGAATTCAGATAATCCTATTAAGTTGAGTGATGGATTAAGGTATAAGAAAGTGACGGAGAGGGTTACCAAGATATAATCCTCTGTAGATGAAGTGAAAGATATGTTGAAATCTTGGTACAAAACTCAAAAATTCCACAATCAAATCGATATATTTTCAAAGATTTATGGTCACGTGTTCAACAATTTCTTAGTCTTCAAAAACAGTCTGCATGTTCCACCCACAACATTAACATGGAACTTATCAGAAATATGGTTTAAGCTAGGTGCAAAGATACTCAAGCTGAAATCAAAGCCATTAAAGATTAACTTCTCAATATTACAGGTTCTGCTCCTAACCCTAGTGTAACACCCTGAAAATTCCATCCAATTATGTGACGACACGTGTCCAATTCTCCAGCTAATCCCGTCTATGTGGAGGGAGACTAATCCCGACTATGTGGAATGAGGAAGGACATACGTTGAACGTTAACTGAAACGTATCTTTGAATCTCCAACTAATCCCGAATCTGGGAAGGAGAAATAAAATTTTATTTTGCGTTAGCTAAAACGCATCCCGGATCTCCGACTAATCCCAAATACGAGGAAGGAGAGGGACTAAAAGTGCCAAATGAACAAAAGTATAAAGGTCCAAGGACTAAATTTGGAAAAATCTCAAAAATCATTTTCTGACGGTCGTTTACAGACCGCGTATCCTAAAGGCTTACGGCCTGTAAGCCTACTTGAAGTTATGCACGCCTTAGGTCCTTACGGACCGCAAGGCTTTAACCCTTACGATCCGTAAGGGACCCCCAGAGACATAATTTTGCTTGGGGAATAAGGATTTCTCTCAAGTTGACACCTTGCTTTGTTTTATGCCACCTCTCTCTGCTCCTTACACGTCCTAGGACACATGGGAGCATCCTACAACTGATTTTAACACTTGCAATGATCTCCTTGATCTTTTCAAGTATAAATAGGCATGAACTTCATTTGCAAACTTGCTCATTCATCTCATTTCTTCTCTACTACTTCTTGGAGCTATCCTCTAGATAAGAGAACGCCTTTCTCAGTTCATTTTCTGCCAAACACTTCCAAGTAAGTGTTTACTTTGGTGCAAGTTCATTTATTTAGTTATTTTTAAGCTAAAAGTCAAGTAGTTGACTTTCTATTTAACTTTAGCTTCTGACAATTTTGGTCAAAGTAAAGTTCGGTCCGAACTTTACTACGTGATTGTAATAACATTGGCATGATCCCTCTGCGATCATACCTTCAAACGATCTCGTTTACTAGTCGAATAGTAAGTTGAGCATTTTTCCGTAAAACTTGAATTTTATGACTAAATTGCATAAATGGTTTCTACAACTTAAAACCCAGTTGCTTTATCACTTATACAAGTTTTATAACTAATATAACCTGATCATAACATGTTCACCTTGTCCAATTCAGTTTAGTGTCTTATTCTATGTCAAAAGTCAAGCAGTTTGACTTTTGCTTTGGCTTTTTATTCTGACCCGTTTGGTCAACGTTTAAGGCTGTTTTAAAATTCTTTTAGGAGCATGTTATTGTTAAGCATAACTCACTAAAGATATGCTACATGGTCAGTTCGTTTAATAGGTTTATTGACAAGTCTTGAAATTATATTCATAAATGACCACAATGCCCTTATGTGGTCAAATAAGCTAATCAAATGATTTTAAATCAAACTAAGCTATAATCTGACTTTATATCAGTAGATACTTCAACTTAAAATGTGTTTTGATACTAAGACTTTTCATAAGCCCATCCGACCTTCCGAACCCGTTTTTTATGCGCGTAACTAGTTATGCGAACCTAGTTCGCATAAACTAGACGTAATGGGTCAAAACCATTTTAAATCATTCCAAATCAGAATGTTGGTCTAAAATATCATTATCCAATGAGTGCTTACACTCGGATAGGTATACACCACATTCAAATTGGTTTACGCTTAATCTAGCGATTAATCCTATTCTTACGTAATGGGCCGTGTCAAAGGAACTAACCTATGACTCGTGTACATTCTATCAGATAGCTAAATCTATTCATTCCGGACTATAGAACCCCCCAGATAATCGGACTTGAGTTTAGTTCTTTGTCTTTACGGTTTTTACTATATATGAAAACCGGTAATGGTTGGAAGCTAGCTAAAAGGTAAAAAATTTCTTAACTTATTTTAGTTTTTAAACTTGGGGTATGGTGAATACGCCACTTGGAGCGGGTATTATATAAATAGGTCGCCTATGATAACCCATAAATGTAAGAACTCGGTTTAATCTGTTATATTTGATAACTGAAATGATTTGGGGTTATTGGTACCGTGTCCAGGCGTCCTGACTCATAGACTAGTATGGCCATACCAAATAACGTGTCGGGGTAGGCATGCCGACTATAAGACACGTTATTCAACTTTGGTGTGTAGCTTAATCATTATAGCACTGAAAATGACCGGCTTTGATATCTGGTTCCCATCATATGACAAATATGTAAATCTGGTGACAAGAATAAATCCCAAGAAATATTAAATGATTACCTACGGGTTTTCTTTATATATAAAATCATTTTTGAAAACCTATTTTCAAAATGAATCAGTTGATTGTATTTACCAGCGAAAGCTTCCGTATTTTCAAAAGACTAAACTACAGGTACCGAACCTTGACTGTTAGGCTGGGAATCCGGGTCAGCTATGATAAAAGCAATTGAATTTGTAACTCCTAGCTTAAAGCCTATGATGTCTAAGCTTTGTTTACTTCGATCCGCTTGTGGGCTATTTTATGAACACTTGAACATCTTTGTAATTTGAATATTAAATACTTTGAATGTAATGAATGTTTATTTTTACTCCTAATACTTCCGCTGCATTATTATTAACTGATTGTGATTGTAACTGGTACCTAATCGTCACGACTAGACCCTTCGGGGCCCATCGGAAATCGGGGTGTCACACCTAGGTATCTTGATGATGCCAAAAAGGAGGAGAATAAAGAAGGAATGAGAAAATTACCTCCTCATGTTAAGAAAGCACAAAAGAAACCTGATCAGACTGCAAACAAAAAGGCAAAGGATGATGCCCTAAAAAAGAGAAGAGGAAAGACACCAAACATGCCAAAGATGCCTTAGCATTGCAAAAGAAACTTGAAAAGCAGAAAGCTCAAGAAAATTGGGGTTCTTCAACAGATGCACCTATTAGAAGATAACCTGCAAGACAAATCAAAATCAAAATCACTACCCCAACCACTGCAATAATTGCTCCTCAATCCATTGTTCAAACTTTCCAAACCACTGCAATAACTGTTCCTCAATCCACTGTTCAAACTTGCCATACCACTAATACAATGATTGAAACATTTGCTGGCATTGAAAATATGCAAACATATGTTACAACCACAACAACACTTGTCACCACTTTTGAACCAGTCAAACCTATCTCACAAAAGGCTCTAACTGGTTTTCTAAAAAGAAAACCACCAACCCATTCTCCATCTCCTCCATCAAAAGCACCCACTCTATATACCAGGGGTAGAAGACAAACATTTATCATCCAAGATGCTAATGAAGAAACTCCACCAGTGACCAGCTACACCCATCAAAACTACAACTTCCATCTCTATCACTTCATCACTACCACAAACCACAAACCCATCAACTACCACATCATTGATTACCACTTCACACCGCTAGATGTATCTTCAGAAATACAGTCCTTTACACAACAGATGACTCAAGTCAGCTCACCTTCCCATCTCTGCATAACATTCCAAAGCCTACAAATGTAAAATAATACTTAGAGCTTAAAGTGCAACAGGCTGAAAGATAGCTGCTGAGAAGAGTAGAGGAAAGGATGATAAACAGGCACATTATATTCTGTTTCAAGAACTCAGAAAGGTTAATGATCTTGAATATTATGCCAAGGATGTCTGCATGCAACTTTCTCATGAAACAATCACAGACCCTGTGTAACACCCCGTGTTTTCGGAAGTCAAAGTCAAGGTCAAAGTCAACGACCGGCTGAACGGATTTGACTTATAGTAATTTCCTTATTTAAATTGTATTATGTGGAGTAAGTGTTGTTAATTGCTAAAATCGATGTGTGTTAATCGTTATCTAATCGACTTACGACTGTGAATTATAGGAAGTAACAATGCGATAAAGTTAATTAATCGATAATCAAGTTATGCTAATCGACATCGAATCGTGATACGAACCGCAACTCGACTTAATCTGGTTATTATACGTGTGTGTGTGCCCTATGTGTTACTTGTGCGTGTTATATATATACATATGTTGTGGAAATCAATCGAACTCAATCGAAACTCGAAACGTAATCGAACTCGAATCCGAATTGAAAATCGAAATATGATAATTAGTAGTTGGGACTAAAAGTAATTTGACTAGGAAACCCTATCGTGACGAGCTGCTCGCAATCGAAATCGAAACATCAAAATTCGTCACGTCAAACAAACGAACCAAGTGCCATCTGGCCGGATAGCCATCCGACCGGATAGCCACTGCGCTACAGGACAGACGCCATCCGACCAGGATGTCATCCGACCGGATCGTCATCCGGGCGGTACGTCATCCGATCGGATAACCCTTTCCTCTTTTGGAATCCTATAAATACCCCTGTCATTGTCATTCTTTCCATTTCTGGAAACTCTCTGTCCGAACCATTCGTGCTCCTCACCTTTTCTTCGATTTCTCTCAATCCAGGTAAGATCTCACCCTAAATCTTGTACGTTCTTGATCTACACGCACGCCTACACCTTTCTATCTTTTAAATCTTAACTTTTAACCCTGAAATCACTAGATTTCGGGAGTTCTAGGGTGACGTCATCATGTGTTCTTCAAGAACTTCATGTTTTGACTTCAATCCGCCAAGAACAACCGAGATCTAACCGATTTCCACGCAAACATACAAAGATCTTGTAAAGATCTCGACACAAGAATGGTGAAAAGGATTGAAAGATGGTCTCTAACTTTCTTTCAACTCTTTTACGCTCATTACACTCAAAACCGATAGAATCGGACCCGGTTCTAGTCTTCTACTCTATCATAGTGTCGTACTAGCTCAAGATCCGGATTCTACCCACGAGACTACCGATTTCGGGTTAGTCAAGAACAACCGTCTCGAGCCGGTAACCGGTCGGGCTAGGGTGATTCCTGGTCGGGTTGGTCACTTGGGTCGAAACGGAGTCCTATTGGTTAACACGTTGTCAAGGTGTCTCGACATAACGACAAACCATCAAAACGACCAAGTGTAGGACGAACGGAACAGCCATAACGGATTGCTATCCGACCGGATTACAATCCGATCGGATAGGTCATCCGCACGGATTGCCATCCGAACGGATCACACTTGGGTCCCACCTTTAAAACAATCTTAACTGAAGTTTGAGTATCGAACGAATTGCAATCCGATCGGACGACCATCTGACTGGATTACTCTTCGGATCATGAGATACTAAGACTTCAAAGACTTGAACAATTTTCAACATGTTCAATAACAAGGTTGCCATCCGATCGGATTGCCATCCGATTGAATGACGCTTCTGTTGTAAACTTGCTTTCAGTTAGTAACCTCATCACCAAGTCGTCGTCCGACCGGACCACTGTCCGACCGGATGACCATCCGAACGGATTGTCATCCGCACGACCAGTCATCCGATCGACCGACTTGATAGATAGAGATACTTCAATGTTTTCAAAATACTACAACGAAAACTTCAAAAGTCAAGCCATCGTACACAAACACATCCTTCTTATAGGAAGAAACAATCCACTCGAATCGTCATCCGACCGGACAACTGTCCGACCGGATGACCATCCGAACAGATTGTTATCCGCACGGATTACCATCCGATCGGATTACCACCCGATCGAACCACTATCCGACCCTTTCACACTTTGTGACGTTTTGCGCATCACTTATCGTTATGCTATCAAATATATTCAGGCTACCCTTACTCGCTAAGCGCTCCCTTCAATCCATTAATCGCTGTGAGTATACTCGACCCCTTTTTGCTTTAAGCACTTTTGGGTGTTACATACGTTACGAATATTCAAACTACAACAATCACACTACTCAATACTATTTGAACGCTAACCGCTAATGCATGTTATACGTGGCTTATGAATGCTTGTTTGTTATGTTTACACATGGAATGCTGTCTACCTGCCTTAGCAACGATAGTACTATAGTTTGGACTCAGCACCCGTTTACACGGGGGTTGTTAAGGATCATTACTTGCATGGATTATGGTGGTAATCATGTATTGCGAACTGCCTCAGGCAGTCAACCCGCAGTCATTGGTATCGATGGATCTATGTCGATAACTAACGTGCTGGTTATGCGTAAACGAATTCGAACTATACATGCTATTATCAAACTTGTATGCTCACCTTTACATTTTATGTATTGACATTATTTTAACGTATGTGACAGGTGCTTAGGACGCACACATGGTAGGAATTTGAAGCTAGAATAAAGCTTTAGAGCCCAACAAATAGTTGTCTGTAGTGGTCAAACTAAGGGTCTCTAGAAGGAGAGAAACAACTGCTGCCTATTTAAATCTGAGTTGTCAAAACAGAATATTTTCCTGGATTTTATCTGTAATAATTTGTTTATTGTTTGAGACATGGTATGGGACATGTTAATTTAAATTGAATGGTAATGATAGTTGTTATGGAAGCTTCTGGACAATCTGTTTCGCTCAGTGCCATGCCCCGATGATTCCGCCATCGGTTGGGGTGTGACAGATTGGTATCAGAGCCATAACTATAGGGAATTAGGCAAGACTCGACCTAGGTCGGGTCGATGTCTTAGAAACCTAGTCTATAGTTAGGAACCAACAGACCGATTTGTGCATACCCAGTAAGGGATTATGTACTTACTTATTTCCTCGCTATTCTCGTTTATGCTACACTATCACTACACTCGAATTTACAGCTATAATTAGGCGAAAAAGTCGAGATTAGGGGTGAAAACCACAAACTCTTGACTAAATTGCTTAAATTAAGGCTGTTTTATCAACTTATCAATGATTTCCTCTTCCTTTTTCAACAACGAACGCTTGTTCGACGGGAGAATTATACCAAATCAGGAGTGAAATCCATATTTTGATGAATAATCTCCTCTATTTTATCAAAAACAGGGACGAAGTTGTTGAGCCAGGGGTGAAACCCTAACCTTGACGACTTGTTCCACAGATTTTACAAAACTCTCACCAAAGTCTCGACAGACTCCAACGACCTGAAGTCACGACACGACTAACGGGATGTATGCCAAACGCCCAAGAATCGAGGCAAGGACACAGTCCTGAAAGTCGAACGTAGATGATTGGTTAGTCGAAGTCTACTAGCCGCAGACAGTCTATCTCTCGATTTTGCATGTTTCAATTCTGAGCCCGCAACTGCTAACTCTGATAATTCGTCGATTTTATGAGTTTATATGTGTGTTTACCTGTTTATGTGTTTAAATTTTTGGAATTTACTCGATTTCGCTTTCACTTCGTTCGACACATACGACCCGCAATGCTTTTCTACCTCGAAACGTCAACAAATTGCTAAAATCATGGACGACTTTTGCTACGCTTATACTACGCTATACTAAACGCGATCGCTATATTCGAACGCTCGCGGACTTTGAATAATAGGTTTCTGTTTTCTAACTGCCTCTAGTAATTAATTGCGTATGTGCTCCCTTGCTTCTGTGCGTTACATGCTTAGGTGTTAAGTGATTATGTGCTCTACGTGCTTATGTGTTTATGTGATTTTGTGTTCTACGTGGTTATATGTCTATGTGTCTACGTTATATGTGTTCCTGAGCTTTAGTAGTAGTAGACGTGTGAGGTGAGATTCGAATATTTTGTGTTGAGTCCTGTGACGATGTCTGTTGCAGACAATGTCGTCTGGATCCCGTCATCCCTTACTTTCTCGGCAAGAAAAGAGAGACAAACGTCTTGCTGCCATCATCGCTAAAAGTGTAGCAAAAGCCGTGAGTGATGTTTATGAGAATGCCAGCAAATCGTCAGAGGAATCGAGAACCGAAGCTCCTAAAGCTACCGCGAAGACCTTCAGTTTCAAGTAATTCAAGTCGTGTGGGCCAAAAGAATTCACTGGCGAGGGAGGTCCTACTGCACTATTCCACTGGTTTGATTCCATTGAGGTTACTCAGCGACAGAGCGGTTGCCCTGATGACCTCCGTACTCTGAATGCTACCGGCGTTTTCCAGTCCCGTGCACTAGACTGGTGGACGGCCGAGAGGAACAAGCGAGGGAACGATGCAGCCTACGGTCTGTCGTGGGATGAGCTCAAGGAAGTTATGCTAGAGGAATTATGCCCTCCTCACAAACGTCAAAAGCTAGAAAATGAATTTTGGCACATACAGCAAAAGGATGGTGACAATGCTGGTCTCAGTGCTCGTTTCAAACAGCTCAGCATTATCTGTCCCGATCAAGTCAAGACTCCAGACATGGCAATCAAGAAGTACATCCGGGCCCTGCCCGACTGCGTTACTGATTTCGTGCAAGCGGCTAAGACTACGACGATCAAGGAAACTTATCTACTGGCCGCTGAAATCAACGACAAGCGGGTTAAGGCTGGTGTCTGGGATAAGACTTCGAAGCATCTGCATCAAGCTATCGCTACCGCACCAACTGCTGAACCCACCTCATCGAGCAACAAGAGAAAGAACAGCTCCAGCAACAAGAACTGTGCGATCACTGCTACACCGGTTCAAGCCGTACCAGCCCAACAGCGTCAAGTAGCGGCGCCTGTGACCAATGCACCTCTTGCTAAGCGTGCATACACTGGGCCACATCCGCTCTGCCCTACTTGTACCTACCACCACCCAACTGCCATTCCTTGCCGTTTTTGTGCTCATTGCAATGTGTACGAGCATTTTACTGCTAACTGCCGTACTCGACAAGCTCCTGCTC
This sequence comes from Helianthus tuberosus, assembly GCA_030545235.1. Taxonomy (NCBI): domain Eukaryota; kingdom Viridiplantae; phylum Streptophyta; class Magnoliopsida; order Asterales; family Asteraceae; genus Helianthus; species Helianthus tuberosus. Next base: position 39,701,778 of record CM060360.1, on the reverse strand, counting down.
ATCAAGCTCTACTCACCGCCCCACAGGGTCAACAAGCTCCTCCGGCACCCGCGATCAAAGCCAGAGCCTGCTTCGCATGTGGCGATCCTAACCATTTCGCCAACATGTGCCCAAACAGGGTTGTGAAGCAAGAGCCCCAGCAGCAACAGCCTCAACAACAGCAGTAACACCAGCAGCAACAGCAGCAACAGCAACAACAGGCCGCACGCGCCAGAACTTTCAACATCAACGTGCGCCAAGCCCAAGCCGACAACAACGTGGTTAATGGTACGTTCCTTGTGAATGGTATTTATGCATCATGTTTGTTTGTGTTGGGATTGAACCCTGCCAGAGGAACAGATAATGAAAGCCAAAACCGGATCATGAAAGTGGATTCACAATAAGCAGCAGTTTACACTTAGTCTTCTTCCTTGAAAGAGATTATAACATCTGATGATGTTGCATCCACTGCCCGGATACAACTGCTGTTGTTCTTCTAACTACTGATGAAGCCAAAAGACTGCTGAGAACTAAGCACTGCTGATGGCAAAGCACTGCCCAATCAAGGACTGATCAACCTTGAGGAAAGCACTGACATAAAGAGATAGCAGTAGTTTAGTATATCATCTGTTTTATGTATAGTCAGTGGTTAGGTTTAGCAGTGTTTGTATAAGAACAGTAGATATAGGTTGTTAGACTGTTAGACGTCGCTTTCATGGTGACGTCAGCATTAGATGCCTCAGCGGTTTGGATTGTCTATAAATGGAACAGTGCGCTGTACTGTTACATTTGATTCGTCCTGAGAGAGTTCTTCTCCTCAGTTCAATCCTTTCATCTTGTACAGCCAACCACTGTAGTATCAGGCTGAGGGGGAGCTTAGTTTGTAAGCTTGCATTGTAATCTTTTGCTTTGTATTGTAATCTTTCAACTCTATGAAAAGCAAACGTTTATCAAACTATTTTCTCCTTTGACTGTGTTTACAAAGTTTGTTATTCATTTCCGCTGCACTTTACATTGTTTCATATTCATTAATTGTTCAAATCATACAAACAAACACAATCATGAGAGCCTCCGATCATAACAATTGGTATCAGAGCCTGGACAGTCAAATTCGATCTAACAATCAATTTGACATAACAGTTCGGCTCATAGTTCATTGATACTAAGGTTGGGTGCTTTTAGTTGAAAAACAGAGTACCGAGTAAACCATGTTCAAAGTGGTTATTCAAAAACACTGTAAATCAACCAAGATGTCATATGACACACAAATCTCACACAACAAATGATTTCATGCACAAGACACTCATGGTTTTCAGATCTGAAAACATATCTGTTAAACTATGGGATTATTTCTTATTTTCAAAATTGATTTCAATTGTTGTTATGAAATTTGTGATGTTTTCATTATATCAGATGCTAAAGTGTGAATCTCGGATTAACAAAAACCTATGTTCATAAAAACTTTGGTGTTTTTGCTAACGAAAGAGAGGGAAATTAAAACTTTAGTCACTTGATCTATTGTGTTGAGAAACAGGTTGAGATCCTCAAAAGGAACAAACCAACCTAGTTAAATTCACGATAAGAAAATCAGGGGTCAAAAATGTCCAGATCATAAGTGATGTGAAATTTGGCATGAGCACTTGTGTAAATGATCAAATTTCTCAAAACATTACTATAAAATGATTTTGGAATAAGTATTCCTTCAATTAAGACCTCCCAGTAAGTATCTCATTACTTATAAATGGGAAGGGTGAAAGGGGAAGAAGAAAATTCACAAAAGCTCAGAAGTGTGTTTATCTCAAAACTTTTGAAGTCAAAAGAAAAGAGTATAAACATAAAACACTTTAGAGTCAAAGGTTGGGGTGATTGTGGTCATTAAGCAACTATGTGCAACCATTGGTTTAGGAAAATTCAGGGAACAATAGTATCCTCAGTAAATGTATTTAAAAGAGGACTAGATAAATTTTAAGAATCTTCACATGATAACAAAGTCTACAACTGGGTTTTCAAAACCTATGAGAACATGTGTCTTCATTTCTGTTGTCAGTCATTCAACAAGTGAATGGTACCAAACAGTGGTCAAAATGTATTTAAAATTTCATACCACTGGTGTCAAACCACTGACCATTCTCATAAACTTGAGCATGAGATGATTATGTGCTTTATTATTGTTTTACCAGGTTCTTTTGGTACTGTTTTTAGAAAATCCTTTAATTATTTTTTTTTCTAAAAAGGATTTTCTCGAATAAAGCAGGATATATTATTCTCTATTTTTTTAATGATATATTTTGAACTTTTACTGGTTTTTTATAGTAAAAGTTTCAATCTCATGTCAGGATAGATACCCTTTATTTTTGTTGGTTAAATTATCCTCAAGCAGATCAAAAGAAAATGGTATCGTTGTCAAGGTCATGACAAACTCAAGTTTGTTCTTCTTCATGAAAAGGATTGATTGTCAACAGATCTTAAAATACTTGGGCACTCATGTTTTAATTCAAATATTATAACAAGGATGAGTTGCCTTGGTAAAAAGTCTACAACATCTGGGGTACTAAACCACTGTCAAAAATTTGAAAAAGCTTCAAAATGTGCAAATGATTTGTGGTAGAACCTTGAATGAAAATTCCTGTAAAAGTTGCTGAGATAATGTGTTTTCAAATCATCACCATTATTTTACCTCTAACCACTGTCTTGTTCAAACATCTTTTGACTAAATACTATCCACTGCTGAAAGTCAGCCCTGATCTTTCATTTTTCTTGGCAAGCACTGATGCACAAAATCAGTGTCTTATCCACTGATATACTATCTACTGATAGTAAAAATCATCCACTTATGTCACATTATTACCGTTGTAACTACTGATGCTTGGTACATCAGTGGGACTCAAAACAACTGTTCTCCATTTTTCATCCATATCATCAGAGGTTGACACGTGGTCTGTTTTTAGCCTTCAGATCTTTGTAACCGCTGCCACATCAGCATTCATTTTTCTTTTCCCTAAATAAAACCCTGATCAAAACCCCAAACAGGGTTTTACACTGTCGAATTGAATTCTAAAATTCTTTTCTCAAAGCAGTTTCTAACCCTTCATCCCAAATCATTCTCTATTCTTTCGCATCAAAATGACGAAATCAAAAGCAAAATCAAAATCACCATCATCTTCAAAAGAGGTCGCTCAAACGGCCGAAGAACCCATTGAAATCCAGTACAAATCTCCACACAACTATTTGGGTTTACTTACGAAACCCTCAAACAACCATATCTTCGATTCCATCATCGACACCATATCTGCATCAAAGTACAAAACTTTGTTGACAGCAGACGCTCCCATTTACTTGCAAACCCAGAGAGAGTTCTGGAAAAATACTACGCTTGAAAAACAAGACGGAAAAGTAGTAGCCATTAACTCCTCGATACAGGGTAAAGCGATTCAAATCACTCCGCAATCAATCTCAGAAGTCTTCAAACTCGATGATCAGAAAGGTAAAACTTCTTTTGATAAAAACGAGTTAAAAGCTGATTTTCTGAAAAGGGGATATGCAGAACAATCAAAGGTAGATACCTTACAAAAAGTTATTTCCCGTCTGCACCCAGATTTTTATTTCACACACTTTTAATGTGTGTTTCAAATAAAACAACAGCATTTAACGAAATACCATTGAAGATTCAATGCCTGGGCTATGCCATTTTAAATAATAAAGATTACAACGATTCCCAGGAAATCTTCAATGACTTGGTAAAGAATGTTGATAGCAAAGCATTTTTACTCTTTCCAAGGTTTCTAAGCTACTATTTTAAACAAAAATTTTAAAAAGAAAATGAAAATTTGCCAAAACAAGGTGTTTATTTTCAAATAAAAAGTTTAACACCTGAAACATTCACTAGAATGTTGGCACCAATAAAAACAAAAGCAGAGGTGTCTGAGCAGAATTTAACAATTACTACTACTCCTCAGACATCTGCTGCTGAGCCCACTGCTCCAGGTGATCATAGCAGCACTAACACTGCTTTGAAACCCACACCTGCCACTACCAAAAAGACCAAAAAGAAAACATCCACAAAACCCCCCAAACCCAAAACAAAGGCAACTCTGGAAGATGAGATCCCAGAGCAAATGCCAGTGACAACACAAATGTCACCACAAACCACTGCTGCTACTTCCTCACAGCAGTTGGTAGAAAGATCTCCACCTTTGCCTCATACTCCTCCTGCATCCTCACAAAAGGATCAGGTTGTAAGCACAGGGACCCCACAATATGAAGCTCTGGATTCAATCGGATCCATCTTCCTCAGTCCTGATCCCAAGGACATGTCTCTTTCAACCCCTATACCCTCACCAATAATATTACCACAATCCATGCTACCGTTGTTGCATGCAGTTGATATAGCTCAGACTAAAACCAGTTCCTCTCAATCACTCATCAAAGAGAGTACACTCCAACAAGTGACTGGGTCTGATGCTTATACCTCTGCTATCCCAGCAACAACTGAGGAGGTTACACCCCTGAGTTACAAGTAACTCTCGGCGGTAGTTCAAGTGGAGCAGCAACTACAACTGATGGATCAACAGATCTTCAGTTGGACAGTTGTTTCATTAGTAAGACTCCCTTGAAGGCAATTTCTTCCATAGCACTGTCGGTAACCACCAGTGAGTTGGTTCTAACCACTGGTACCATCAAAGGTTTATCAAGTGCTGAAGAAAGAAGTCCCCAGTACCAAGAACAAGGGGCATCAATGGGTGATTTTTGGGACTCGGTTCCTAAGTCGCACATTGGTACAACCACTGCTGGTGGGGATTCAGATGATCCTATTAAAGTGGGTGATGATTCAAAATATCAGGAATTGACGGGCAGAGTTGAAAAACTCGAAACATCAGTTGCTGAGATAAAGGATATGGTGCAGCAGCTGCTAAAAGCTCAAAAAGCACAATCCACTGCTGCTCCAGCTCAAGCATCTGCACAACCTGCACTTGCTCCAAATGAGTTGTGGAATATTTTCCAGCCCTTACTTGAAAAACAAAAACAGATGGCTGATCAGCAGCATGAGATACATGTGAAAATGTTGACAAACTTGGTGGAGTCAAGATTTAAAGATACTCAAGCAGACATCAAAGCTATCAAGGCTCATCTCCAAAGCACTTCTGGAAAAGTTCCCTCTACTATCCTTTTTATGGATAACCCCCTTGCAGATAATGCCAAAAAGGGGGAGAATGTCAAACAGATGAAGAAAAAGGGAATTGAAGATGGTCTGTACATTGAACCAGAACAAGGAAAACAACCATCTAAAATCTCAAAAGATTCAAAATCTCAAACTTCCATCCAAACAGCTGATACAACAGTAGTTACAAAAACTGTTGTCAGTAGCCAAACAACTGTCATCTCATCAACACACACAACTTCACCACACACCACCAAAACCACTGCCATACCACCATTTCCTACCAAAAAGCAGAAGACAACAGATGTTACAACATCTGTTGTAATGACAACAGTGGTTGAAACACCAGTTGTTTCAACAACTGTTAGTCAAACACAAACCACTGCCATTCAATCTCAAACCACTGAGCCACCCAAAAAATTATCAGCCTCTCCTACAATAAAAAGGAGAAGGATTCTCATACCTGATGATTCACCACCACCATCAAAAATTACCTCACCATCTTCAACCCCTGCTCAACAGCAGAAGACATCTACTGACACATCAGTAGTTGTAATGACAACAGAGGTTGAAACACCAGTTGTTTCAACAGCTGTTAGTCAACCATCCACCACTGCTCTCATCATTCCTACATCACAATCAAAACCCTCTTCATCTGCAAAGCTCTACACCAGAAAAAGAAAACTTACTCAGCCAAATGAGGACAAATATGATCCCACTGCTGCAAAATATCCGTTGGAATTAGAAGCTATAAAAAATGAGATGAGGCAATTCTACACTGATGATGATCCTTCAAACAGAAGATTTCCTTCACTCGTTGGCGTCATAGTTCCAGAAGACATGGATGAATATCTTGAACTCAAAACAAGACAGGCTAAGATAAGAGCCAAGGTTGAATGTGAAGGTCAAGGTGATGAAGCGATTGCTGAAAGATTGGAACTTCTGCTCACAAAAGTCAAACAAATAAAAGATTTTGCACAAGAGCTGAGCAAAGAAAAGGCAGATCAACGAAAAAAGATGAGAAGAAAACTTCTTGCATACATCATGTAAGAAAAATTTTATCCTGCTGAAGAAAACCAATTTGAAGAATGGCCAATAGTGGCTTTAAAGCATGAGGCTGATAGGATTGACAGAATCAAGAACGATCCTAGAAAGAAGAAAAATGCTCCAAATTGGAGCAAATACAAAAAGCTCATCGCTGACCTAACAACTGAGTACAAAAGAAAGAAACAGGAGTTGATAGATGCAAAAGTGGACACTGCCAATGCCATATCAAAATGGTCAAAGCAGCATACTGATGAAGCCTATGAAAGGCTGAAGAAAAGGAAGATAATTGTTTCAGGCACTTCAAAGAAGCATGAACAAATGATGAAGCTTGAACAACAGATTGAAAACCTCAAAACACTGTTCAAGTCAACAGAAAATCCTATTCTTGTGTCAAACCGAGAAGAAGGAAAACAGCTGACTAGTGAAGAAGTAAAGGAAAAGGAAGCTGAGTACTTCACAGAAACCATCATGAAAATGGGTCTAAAAGAAGAGAGCTCAGAAAAACTTCAAAACGTTTTTGAGAAGGTGTTAACTAAGCCTGCATCACCAAATACTTCAGAAGTTTCAGTCATTGAGCCAGATCAACAAAAGAGATAGGAGCAGATAGAAAAGGAGACTGCAGAAGACATAGCTGCAGCAAACAATGTCATTGAAATGGCCTTCAAACGAATGTATGAAAGTCTGCAAGTTTTCACAAGCCCAACATCTCCCAACTCATCTTCAAATAAATCTCTCCCAAGAAACCCATTTGGTTTAAAAATACTAAAGTGGCTCTCTGATCAAAAGACCCATGTATTGACTCTGGTCAGAATCAATGGTGAAGTGAAGCATATATCAAGGAATCAAGCACTAGGCCTGGGTGTTGAAGATCTACAAGATCTCCTTGAGCTTACACTGTGCCGGGATGAAGATGATACAAGTTCTCAGGATTTTGAGCTGAAATTTAAAGAACAAGTCAAAGAACTTCTGATGAGAAATAAAGATCCAAAATAATGAAGGGTTTTGGCATTATCTGTTCCAGGGGGAGATTGTTGGGATTGAACCCTGCCAGAGGAACATATAATGAAAGCCAAAACCGGATCATGACAGTGGATTCACAATAAGCAGCAGTTTACACTTAGTCTTCTCCCTTGAAAGAGATTATAACATCTGATGATCTTGCATCCACTGCCCGGATACAACTGCTGCTGTTCTTCTAACTACTGATGAAGCCAAAAGACTGCTGAGAACTAAGCACTGCTGATGACAAAGCACTGCCCAATCAAGGACTGGTCAACCTTGAGGAAAGCACTAACATAAAGAGAGAGCAGTAGTTTAGTATATTATCTGTTTTATGTATAGTCAGTGGTTAGGTTTAGCAGTGTTTGTATAAGAACAGTAGATATAGGTTGTTAGACTGTTAGACGTCGCTTTCATGGTGACGTCAGAATTAGATGCCTCAGCGGTTTGGATTGTCTATAAATGGAACAGTGCTCTGTACTGTTACATTTGATTCGTCCTGAGAGAGTTCTTCTCCTCAGTTCAATCCTCTCATCTTGTACAACCAACCACTGTAGTATCAGGCTGAGGGGGAGCTTAGTTTGTAAGCTTGCATTGTAATCTTTTGCTTTGTATTGTAATCTTTCGACTCTATGAAAAGCAAACGTTTATCAAACTATTTTCTCCTTTGATTGTGTTTACAAAGTTTGTTATTCATTTCCGCTGCACTTTACATTGTTTCATATTCATTAATTGTTCAAATCATACAAACAAACACAATCATGAGAGCCTCCGATCATAACAGTTTGATACTGGAGCCGATAATTGTTTTGTGTAGTTCGAATTCGAGAAGCTCCTTAGTCGAATTCGAGAAGCTCCGATCAAATCTATTCAGGCTAACCTTACTCGCTAAGCGCTCCCTTCAATCCATTAATCGCTGTGAGTATACTCGACCCCTTTTTGCTTTAAGCACTTTTGGGTGTTACATACGTTACGAATATTCAAACTACAACAATCACACTACTCAATACTATTTGAACGCTAACCGCTAATGCATGTTATACGTGGCTTATGAATGCTTGTTTGTTATGTTTACACATGGAATGCTGTCTACCTGCCTTAGCAACGATAGTACTATAGTTTGGACTCAGCACCCGTTTATACGGGGGTTGTTAAGGATCATTACTTGCATGGATTACGGTGGTAATCATGTATTGCAAACTGCCTCAGGCAGTCAACCCGCAGTCATTGGTATCGATGGATCTATGTCGATAACTAACGTGCTTCATTTCACTATGTGTACGTGCTGGTTATGCATAAACGAATTCGAACTATATATGCTATTATCAAACTTGTATGCTCACCTTTACATTTTATGTATTTACATTATTTTAACGTATGTGACAGGTGCTTAGGACGCACACATGGTAGGAATTTGAAGCTAGAATAAAGCTTTAGAGCCCAACAAATAGTTGTCTGTAGTGGTCAAACTAAGGGTCTCTAGAAGCAGATAAACAACTGCTGCCTATTTAAATCTGAATTGTCGGAACAGAATATTTGCCTGGATTTTATCTGTAATAATTTGTTTACTGTTTGAGACATGGTATGGGACATGTTAATTTAAATTGAATGGTAATGATAGTTGTTATGGAAACTTCTGGACAATCTGTTTCGCTCAGTGCCATGCCCCGATGATTCCGCCATCGGTTGGGGTGTGACACCCTGATCTTAAAAAGGCACTAGAGAAGATTACTTTGATCATATCATGAAGAACAAACCTTATAAAGCAACTATAGCACAATTCTCATGATGGACAACTGAAGCCTTATTGGATGAAATCGTAAAGATAGTAAAGATGCTCCTTGACCCTCTACAAAAACCTACACCTCTAAACCGGAAGGCTGGGAAAAGGCCAAATTGTAAAAAGGCCCTGCAATTAAAAAGAATGAAAGAAGAAATGGTGGCTGCTAACTTTGGAAGTCTGAGATCAATGGCAAGATGAAATGAAGCGACTATTGAAGAAAACTATAAAAAGTTGGAAGCACTTAGAGAAAATGATCCTTCAATTCCAAGAAAGTTTGTATATGATCAAGTTGACTTCCATATCAAGACTTTGGTTGCTGCAACAAACTTCCTTCTGCCAAAAAACACTCCTCAGCTGTTAGAAGCTACTTGATAAGACAAAAGGAGATGTCTATTGAAGAAATGAGAGAATATGAAGATTATTACATGAAGGAAGGGATCAGAAACCAACTCTTGTATACCCATCCAGATACCGATCCCACTAAAATCATTGGTCAAATTTTGGGTAGAACTCCTTCTCCTAACTCATCTCCAATAACTTTTGCCCCAGCAAATCCTTCTTGCTCCAAAATTCTAAAATGGAAATCAAATAAGATCAACCATGAATTGACCTTGCTGAGAGCAAATGGAGAAGTTGAAAAGATCTCTATGAATAGTGCTTTTGGCCTTAAAATTGAAGATCTATAAAACCTACTAGGTCTTGAACTTGAAAGGGATCCAGAAGATCTTTTCTCTATGAAGTTTGAATTACAATTTAAATGGCAGATAAGAGAAAAGTTGATAAGGAATAAAGAATGATCAAAATAAAGTTTAGTTTTAGCATCATCTATTCTAGGAGGAGATTGTTGAACTCATAAAAGAACAGATGATTACAAAAGCTAAAATATGCTAATCTAATCAAGAATAAAACAAGTCATGAAGATCAACTCATCCCAAATATAGCGAATCTTGAACACTAACATAAAATCTATTTGAAGACTCAGAGATCTGACTAAAGAGATGAAAGCTCTGTTGATGAAGAAAGAAAGTCTGAAAACGTTAAAAGCTCTGTTGAAGAATAAAGCGCTGATGAGAAGACTAAACATTTGTTTAGGCCTAAACAGATGTTTAGTATTAACAAATAGAGGTTTGCTAGAACAGGTGTAACTATTACAACATAGTCTATAAAATAGTAGTTAAGAGTCTTAGAACAGATGTTAGAGTAATCAGAGGTTTCTAACATCTGAGATTCTTTTTACAGTTAGGAGTGTTAGATGTCACTATCAGGGTGATGTCATCCAAGATTGCCTAACAAATGTTTGTACTTACTATGAATAGATCTTCTCTGTTAAGATCTATCCATCACTTTTACAATATTCTTTTTGTATGAATAGAAAGTTATAGTAATTAGGCCGAGAGGGAGTGATAGTCATAACTAGTAATTATAATCTTTTGATTATTAATGAAATACAGTATGACAACTTTCTATATTTGTGTTTGTGTAATTTTCGTTGCATATCTTTAAGTTCCATTTAAATTTCACTTCGTTGTTTCATTGAAAACACACACAAATACACACTCAGATCCCAACAAATTGAAAGCTCCCAACTTTATACACAAACTTTCAATTCGAACTTCTTTCTTGACCATATTGCTCTACCAATTTGTTCTATTCTTTCTTATCGAACCGGTTGAAAGGTTGAAGGGTGAATCATCGGTGCCATCATGACTCTCCACTGTGTAGTAGTCTTCCAATTCTATCGGTTCATTTGATTCATCACATGTGTTGATCGTAGGCTCTGATGCTGTTTATAGAATGGTTTTGAACTGGGTATCGCTAATCAAATTTAAATAGGATATAATTGCAGAAATTTGGAATGAGAGTCGCTATAAATTTCTAGGTTTTTTGTATGGTCAAATGATTACACGTGAGGGTATTTATACCCTATGAATCGGTGTGAGACTAACCAACACGTCGGTTGGTTTCCCGCCACAACTACTTTTGAATCGGCACATGCCACTGATTCCCAAATTTTCCCTAATTATTTCTAATCCCAAGTTGTATTGTCACAATTAATAATACATAACTTTAAAGTCTTAACTACTTAACTAAATTTATAATTCCAACAAGTTGTTAGTAACCCTTAGCTAAAATGTCATGAAACATGAGCATGTCTAACTTTCGATATGTGCATGAATACCAAGAAAAATAGTGTTTTTTGTAGTGTTAATTTTTTTTTTCTTTTCGAAGGCTTAGTCCTGAAATATATAGTATTCTTGTAGTGTTAATTATTATCGTTTTATTATTATAATGCATTCCAAGCATGAAAATGGAAATTTTATGCTAACATAGTTGGTACAAACCAAATACCATATTCACCAAAAAGCTCAATAAGTACAAAACTGTGAGTAGAGTAAATGGTATTTTGAATTGAATTATTGTTTTGATGTTATATGACACACGGTTTAGATGTCTACTGCAGTCACATGCCCCACTGTCTATTTGATTAAATGTCCACATGTCCTTTAACATATTTAGTGTAGATAAAACCAAACTATGTACATTTAATTCAATGTTTCTTGATTAGATTGCTCATTCATATATGTCCACAAGGTACGATGTTTGCATGTTTTTGGACCTAAGAATAGTGAAAAGCACCAACATAGACCACTCACCAATGTTTACCGATCGGCAACTTGACTCGAACCACTTTTATATTTGACTGTTGTCTCGTTTAAACAATCAACTATTAATGACATTAAACACTGACTACTCACCAAGGGTTGAACACTTGAACCACTTTTATCGACTAAAGTCCAGTTTAATAGTCAACTACTAAAGACTTAAAACTTATCGATCACTCACCGATGTTTATCGGTCGATAACTTGACTCGAACTGCTTTTAAATAGACTTAAATTTTGTTAATCAAGGCGGGTTAGCATTATAATTAGATGTTACAAAGTTAGGGTTTCATAACAGAGATTGTCTTACTTTTTTTTAGTAACAATTTTCTTAATACAAGTTGTGGGAGTTATCCAAATTCACGTGTGTTTAATATCGATTGGGTCGGGACATTTTTCTTTTTTTGAATGACAACGCTTACATACTCCCTCTAAATTACACCAAATAAAAATTATCCTTTGAACTCGACTAATTAGGTAATTTGATAGTAAAAATTATCAAACTTATATAAACCTTTAAAAAGAATTTCATCATTAAGAATATGGTTTGATCATATTTGATATAAATACAAGTCAATACTTATGTAGATTACCTATAAATTAGTTTTCATAACTAAATGAGTTTAGTACAGATTAAATAGGTTATATCTTTATACATACTAGTGGGGTGCCCGTGCGTTACATAGCGATGGTGGTTTCACATAATGGTGACGTCAACAGTTTCTAACTTAAATAGCAACGACTCCCTTCAGGCCTTCACCTAATCCATCGTCATCTGCCATTGTTATCTCAAAATGAAAAATAACTTCTAACATTTAATGGTTTGTTTACATTTAATTATGTTTATTGCCGGAAAAGAAATAGATATTTATAGTATAAATATTTGAGCATAGATTATGTGGCATTGTATTTTACTATGTATTTAACTCTATGAAATAAAATAAATTGGATTAAATAATGCAGAAGTAGTGGAATTTCATATTTATGGGACTCGAAAAATTCGAGGTTTGGTTCGAATTAAAATTGGATTAAGAGGGTGTTTGGGGTTGAGTTTTGAAAATAGATTATACGTTTTGAATAATCAGAATCAGATAATTAACTGTAACAAAACGTGATGTTGAAAGATAGTGTTTGTATTTGATTATGTTGCTTCATATCACAATAATCAGATAATCAACTATTTGAGTGTTTGGCAAATATATATTTAAAAAAATAAACAAGTGAAAATCCTTTTCTAAACGCAAATAATCAATTTTTGAAAAACTGCGTTTTGTTGTAGTGGGGGAAGCTGCTTTTGGAAAACTGTGTTTTGTAACTTTCTAAACGCAAATAATCATTTTTTTAATTTTTTTACCCGAACACTCAAAACTGATTATTTACGATTTCAAAAACTCAACAATCTAAAAATCTCTTTCAAAACTCAACCCCAAAAACCCTCTAAATAATGCAAAAGTAGTTGAGTTTGATATTTGAATGGGACTCGAAAAATTCGAGGTTTGGTTTGAATTAAATTTGAAGTCTAAATTCGAATTCGTTTTTTAAATTTTCAAATTCGTATCAAAGTGAATACGAATCTATGATTTTCCTTTATTGGATTCAAATTCAAGTTATGCATTCTTTTTCTATTATACACACACGTAATTTATATGTACACACAAATACAAAAAGGCTTCTAATAATTTAAGTTTTTACATTTGACGTCCAAATATTTAGTACCCAATTCAACAATCAATCTAATAATAATAAACAATTACCCTAAAATCATAACATCATCAATGGAATGTGATAAATGCATTTATAAACGTGTATCTAAACAGTTGATGTCGCAACCCCCGATCCTTGATCCCTGGGAACGGGCGGACGCGAGCTCAGAGTTTTGGTGGTATCAGGGTTATTTAGTCTTGCAGCGGAACTTACATCAGGACCGTAGTTAGGAAATGTTTATCAGAGAAAAACCACCTTATTTAATATTAATAATCACATGGGTAAAACCCAAGTTTCTTATTACAATACATTTATAGGGACACACCCTATTTTATTGAATTTAAAACATCGTTTATTTGGTAACTTTTATAGCCACATTTTTCTCAAGCCTTGAGTGCTCTCCAGCTGGCTTCTTACTAATTGGCTTTCACATTGGGTTACCTGAAACATGTTTTAAAAATATTTGTCAGCGAGAAATACTGGTAAGTGAATCCCAGTTTAATCAAGTTTAAAGTCACAGTGAACAGTATTGAGAGCGATCACATTGTTTATGTCTACACAATTACTCCATTTGGTACTTTCAATCCTGACTTGTGGGTCATATTACCCATTGGCTAACTCATTGACCAATGGTAACGTATTGTCATCCCGACTTACTACTCGCAAGTAGTACAAATTTTTGTATACAAAACCCCAACATACCGGCAGTAATTGAAGAACTACAAAGACTCAATCACTGCTAAATTTCATAGTAAAATATTTAAGCTTTGGTAAAACATTACCAAAAATGTTAACAAAAAGAGGATAAACTCACTCTGCTATCTTAGGCTTCTTGTAAGGTTTTCCTGGATATAATCTATAATTTATACAAATGTACATTGGTTAGTACCATAACCCTTAGAAATTATTAATGAAACCCTCCCCGAGACGACATTCCAACAACTACGTCGGGCAGAACCACGACAGTTGTTACGGAACCCTAAATCAATCGGGCAGCGTAACTATTACGAAACTGGGGTTATAATACTTACAACGGAGCAGAACCTCGCTAATTAGGGGTATAGTACCCGACTATATTGCCTCTAATTCAGAAAGTGAGATTGAGAAATGAAAAGTGAGCGACGGAAAACGAAATCCGACGCCCTTCTTATATAGTTGCTGATATTGACTCTCAGGCGGCCCGCGTAAGGTAAGGCTAAGCCTTACGCGGCCCGCGTCAACACGCGGTCAACATATAGCTTAGCTGATTCGATACGTAGGTCCGCCACGATGATGACACGTGTCATCACCTGATGTCTCCGCGTTTCATTATCTGTCGCAGCCCGCGTCAACTTAAACGAGGTCTTACGCGGCCCGCTTGAACTAAAGAAGTCAGCGGAGTCAAAGTCTGGTCTTGATATGGCCCGCGTGAGCTTGAGGTGGGATCTTACGCGGCCTGCCTCAACTCTAATTTCAGATTTTTATTTTTATTTTATAAACTATAATATATTTCGGGCTCAGTTTTACATACGGGGCATAATATAAGACACATAAGGATAATTTAAGATATAATAGGGTGTCGAAATATTATGAGAGTGTTGGTTTTACCGAGGGTTGTTACATTCTCCCCACCTTATTTTAAAGCTCGTCCTCGAAATCTATTGGAACAATTGCGGATATTTCCTTTGCATTTCTGACTCGAGCTCCCATGTGTATTCAGGTCCTCTTTTGGAATCCCACTTTACTTTGACTAGAACTAGTCTCTTGTGTTTGAGATTCTTGACTTTTCTGTCTTCAATCTGTAGAGGTCTTTCTACAAACTTAAGTTGTCCATTTACCTCTATATCCTTAAGAGGTACTATCAATGATTCATCAGCTAAACACTTTTTAAGATTTGATACATGAAACACATCATGTATTCCTGCCATTTCCTCTGGCAGTTGTAGCTGATAGGCTACAGGTCCTATTCTTCTAATTATCTTAAAAGGTCCAACATACCTGGGACTTAACTTTCCCCTTTTTATGAATTTTACTACTCCTTTCCAATGAGAGACTTTTAACAATACTTTATCTCCTACCTGAAACTCCAATGGCTTGCGTCGGTTATTGGCATAACTCTTTTGTCGATCACGTGCGGCTTTCAATCGTTCTTTGACTTGAATAATCTTGTCAGTTGTTTCTTGCACTATCTCAGGTCCAGATAGTTGTTTTTCCCCAATTTCTGCCCAACAGACTGGGGTTCGACACTTTCTTCCATAAAGTGCTTCAAATGGTGCAGCATTGATACTTGTGTGATAACTATTATTATAAGAAAATTCTATTAAAGGTAAGTGATCGTCCCAATTACCTCGAAAATCAATTACACAAGCTCTAAGCATGTCCTCCATTGTCTGAATTGTCCTTTCACTTTGTCCATCCGTTTGAGGATGATAAGCTGTGCTTAACCTTAACTTAGTTCCCATTGCCTTTTGGAAACTTGACCAAAAATGAGAGGTAAATCGACTATCCCTATCAGAAACAATTGATAAAGGAATACCATGTAAAGAAACAATTTCATTTACATACAGTTTAGATAATTGTTCCATACTAATTGTTTCCTTCATTGGTAGAAAATGAGCTGACTTAGTTAGTCTATCTACAATCACCCAGATTGTATCATTTCCTTTCTTAGTTTTGGGTAATTTAGTAACAAAATCCATTGTTATTAATTCCCATTTCCAAACTGGCATTTCTAATTGTTGTAACAAACCTGAGGGTTTCTGATGTTCAACTTTGACTTGTGAACAGGTCAAACATTTAGAAACATAGGCTGCTATGTCCTTTTTCATTCCTATCCACCAGAAATTTTTCCTTAAATCCTGGTACATTTTATCACTTCCTGGATGCATCGTATACTTAGACTTATGGGCTTCTTCTAATATACGATAACGTAGATTTCCTAATTTAGGTATCCATATTCTCTTTTCATGGAATCTCCAAATTCCATCTGTTCCTTGTTTTAATTCTTTTAACATACCTTTTAATTTTTCAGAATCATTCTTGATTACTGATTCTTGTGCTTCTCTTATTTGTTCATTTAAATCTACTTGTAGATTTAATTTAAGAGAACGTACCATTTTTGGCTTTTCATGATACTTTCGGCTTAAAGCATCTGCCACTATATTGGCTTTTCCTTCATGATACTGGATATCACAATCATAATTACTAAGAAATTCCATCCAACGTCTTTGTCTCATATTCAACTCTTTCTGCCCGAAAACATACCTTAAACTTTTGTGATCAGTAAATATGGTAAACTTACTACCATAAAGGTAATGTCTCCTGTAACGACTCTCATCAAAAGTACTATTTAATATATATATTAATCCAAAAGGAAAACCTAATTGAGAGACCCAAGTGATTCTGAGCAAACCATGAAATTTTCATAATTTTCAGAATCAGGATTAGGGCCCCTAAAACTCAAGGGGGGTAAACCCTAGTGGATAATTATCCACTAAAATACGTTGTCAAATTACTGAAATTCGAGTGTAGCAACTCAGCAAGGCTAGTCCCAGTCGTGGCTAGTCTATGGGCCTATTTTCAACCCATACGCACCGTAGCAGATTATAGCCTACGATGCGCAGGCCTTTAAAAGACCCATACGCATCGTAGGGGATGTTTTGCTACGATGCGCAGGGCATCCCAAAATTCACCTATAAATAGCAGACATTGGCAGTCGTTTTCTGAACATTTTACGTCGACATAATTCTCACAAATACACTATATTACGTTCTGTTTACTTCAAATTCACCCCCGGGTATCGAAATTCTGCTACAAAACAAGGTATTAGCACAATCGCTGCTACGATTCATTTATCCGACGATCAAGATATCCAATGCATGTTTAAATGCCGCCCACATTAGGGTTATACTTTATCATTCGTCATTAATTTGACGGATTGTCGTTAATTCGATAGGTAAAGTATTATACTTTATCGTTCGTTGTTAATTCAACGGATTGTCGTTAATTCGATAGGTAAAGTATTATACCTTGTCGTTCGTTGTTAATTCAACGGATCATCGTTAATTCGATGGACAAAGTATTGCATTTGATCATTCATTGTGATAATTTGATCTCGTAAATTATCGTAATTGCTGGATTGATTACTAACCCAGTTTTGTGTGCATTATCTATATTAGGTTAACAAGGCTAAACCATAGATTAGACTCTGACCATATTAAATCAGCAATGTGAGTCATTCTCTCTTTTTATCAAATCTATTTACAAAATCATGTTTATTTCAAAGTTATAATTACGGGGATTAAGTCTTTGTAATCACCAAGTTACAGCCGGTATGTGGGGTTTTGTATACATTACTTGATAATCGTCACCATTGGGGCAGCCAATGGGGGATATGACCATAGTCACAGACACCATTGGAGGAATGGGCCAATGGGTCGAGTGGCAAGTACCGTGGGTAGTTGGATTGATATCAGAAACATTGTAATCGCTCTTAATACTGTAAATTATAACAAATGTGTCATTTTAGCAAAATGAATGAACTCACTCAGTATTTCCCGCTGACAAAACCTTTTTCAAACATGTTTCAGGTGATCTGTTGTAATTCAGGAAAAATGCTGGAGAATATTTCAAGCTTAAAGATAGTGGCTCAATATAAATTAAATAAATGATTTTGTAATATCACGCTTTTCTAGTAAAAACTTACTATTGTAAATTATTGGGGTTTTATCCCTAATTGTGAAATAAATAATCGGGGAAAAATTTTAGCTTTAAGCGATCCTGTTTCCGCTGTTAAACTCAATTAAATCGATACCGCAGTAATTTCTGCCGCGGCTCCTGAAACGGGTCAACCCGGGTCTTGGGCCGTGACAGAAAAAGGTGGTATCAGAGCCACTGGGTTAAGCTGATACTCAATTTTTCCTGATTACAGCCACTGGGTTAATTTGATTAAGTATTTAGAAATACTTAATTTTTCCTGATTACTATTATGTGATTATTTGTATTATTAACTGATTATTTGATTATTTGTTAGTTACAGTATGGGTAAGAAAAAGCTGTCAAGCATCTATCTTAAATTAGATAAATCATCTAATGAAAAAGGAAGTTCATCCCGAACCAAATCCTCAAGTCAGTCTGAAATTCCTGAAGAAGGAATATTCGTGCGTAAGGCACAATACGAGGAATCACTTTCTCCTCGAAGGAGGGAAATGATTATTAAGAAAAGTAAAGAGAAAATCCGAGAAAAGAGGATTAAACGGGAAACTCAAGAATTAATTGATAAATCACCTTGGGAAGATAAACTAGATGAGAAATGGGCTAATTTATATATGCTAGCTACAGTAGCAGAAAATATAAATCTTTAAAGTTAGCACTCTATTCTCATAAATCTAGAAACCTTGTGTGATAAATAAAACTTAAAATCTGAGTATGTTTGTCAGTTATCTTTGTAATTAACAAGTACACAGTATGTAATAAATTACAAAGTTATTTGTAAATTTTAACTCAATATTTTATGCATTTTGCATATATGCTACATCAGCATGAGTGAGATAACCGAAGATTTTCAGAATCTTAATCTGTATCCCGTAACTGTCGAAGCTTCCAAAGAATATATTAGTTACTATCCCGATGTTGAACAACCAGTAGAATTCAAGGTTCCACCCCTGAGTAAGCCAAAACAAAAGAAAAGAACTTATGTAGGATGGAGGAAAATCCGTAAGAAGAAGCCAGCTCCAAGACTGCCCAAAATAAATAATCCTTTGAAAAAGGGAAAAGAAATTTTAACTGGAGAGAGTTCCAAACAACAGGAAATTGTAACCAGGAAAAGTCCTAGACTACAGGAAATGGAAACTGGAAACAAAAAGAAGGATAAGGAGGTAGAATTACAAATGGAGAAGATTACTAAAGAAGTAATAATGGAAGTTGGGCAAGGGTCTATACCAGTTCAGAGAGAAATCGGGGAAAGTTCCAATCCAACCCAGGAAAGAACTTTTCAAGATGAAATAGATTTCCTGTTGGCAAGCTGTGAAACCATTCAGCCTGTCAATAATAATAATAATAATAATAATATTTTTAATTATCCTATTGAAAACCAATTCCCTATGAATTGGGAACCAGCAGTAATTCCAGATCCAATAGTTCACTCCCAACCCATAGGAATGGACGAATGGTGGACAAACGATTGGCAATTTCAAAATATTGTCAACGATCCTTACACTTTCCTTCCACAATTCGATCCAGAACCATTACCTAATCTACCCATGAGCACTGAAAACATGGCCGAACTTCGCCATTTTGGCGAAGAGTTGTTTGATATGGGGAATAGAATGAGGGAGATAGGTGGACAGATTGCTTGGAAATACGACGAGAGGGAAATGCGTTTTTAACAGCAAGTGACGAAAGATAAAATGGTAGTTGTATAATAGTACTAATAAAGTTAGTTTGTAAATAATCAATAAAACTCTGTATGATATCTGTGAGTAATGATGCATAATAGATATATATATAAATGAAATCGAAAGATCGATTATTTTGACTATATCTGTATTATTCAATTTTCTGATTATTTGTATATAAATATTATTTGTCAGTTACTAATAAAATTTATACATTATCAGATGGCAAACAATAATGATGAACCTATTAATGAAGTTAATCATTCTGAACAACATTCAAGAGACCAATATATGACTCGGCAAGATATTGAAAACATTGTTGCTCAAGGGATAGCCAATGCTATTCCAACATTCGTCGCTGCTATAAAGAATCCACCCGAACCGCAACAAATTGTTCCTAGCAAACAGATTACTGAAGATAACTTCAGTAATAGTGTAAATGGAGGCAATAAGCATGATAATCATAATAAGGAACCACATCAAGCTCCATTAACCAAGAAAACGAAAACTGCAACGCCTGGTTGCACTTTCAAAGAATTCATTGCTTGTAAACCCACTGAATTTGCAGGCAATGAAGGAGCAACTGCATCACTGCGTTGGTTAGAGAAAACCGAAGCAGTCATTGCAATAAGTAAATGTGGTAAAGATGATCAAGTCATGTATTCGTCCAATCTGTTCAAAGAAGGAGCACTCGAGTGGTGGAATACTGTGTTACAATCAAAAGGAAGAGCAATAGCTTATGCTATGACTTGGGAAGAATTTAAGGGTTTGGTGGAAAGAAAATTCTGTCCTGAGTATGAGAAAGAACAAATGGCGAATAAATTTCTAAATCATCGGATGATGAGTGTGGACTGTCGCGGATATACCTCGACATTCTTCGAATATGCAAGAGTGGTGCCAACACTGGCTTCGCCAGAACCGGTACTTATTTCTCGCTATATTTGGGGGCTAATTAGCGAAATCCGCAATATTGTTAAAGCTGCGAGACCTCGCACTATTGACGATGCGGTAGAATTAGCCAACACTCTGACCGATGAATTGGTGCGCACAAGAGATGAAGATAGGAAGAAGGCACTAGCTCAGAAAATTACCCAAGGATTTCGTGTGGGTAATAATAACAGCTTCAAGAGAAAAGGGACAGGGCAATCTCCAGGTCCGTCATTCTGCAGGAAATGCAAAAAGAAGCATTATGGAAGATGCGATATTACTTGCAATTTTTGCAAAGCTGTAGGACATCGTGAAGAAAACTGTAAAAAGAAAACAGTAATCTGTTTTAATTGTGGAGAAGCGGGGCATTACAAAACAGAATGTCCTAAATTGGTCAAACCAGTAGATAACAAAACCAAGACGACCGAAGGAACCATTAAGAAGAATGCTAGGGCATTTCAGCTGACCACCCAAGAAGCAGAACTTATTCCAGATGTGATAGCGGGTACGTTCCTAGTTCACAACGTGTATGCAAAAGTATTATTTGACTCTGGTGCAAACCAAAGTTTTATAAATACTTCATTCTGTCAAGCTCTTAGTTTACCTTTAACCAATACTAGGCAGATTTTTACAGTTGAAACAGCAGACGGAAGTTCAGTTAAAATAGATAAAGTTTTGCAAGAAGGAAACATAGAACTTTTAGGACATAAATTCTCTGCAAGACTATTGCCGATGAATTTAGCTGAATTTGATATTGTATTAGGAATGGATTGGTTAGTAGCCAACCATGCTAGAATCCTTTGTGATCAGAATTCCATAGAAATTCAATCACCTACCGGAGAAGTGATTAGGATTATAGGAGTTAAACCACGGAAACCCATGAAGTTCATATCAGTAATGAAAGTTGCTAATTATGAACGAAAACAAGGAATAGTGTATATGATTTCGGTAATCATTAGCACTAAGGGAAAAGATCTTAAGGAAATACCAGTAGTATCAGAATACTCTGATATATTTCCGGAAGATTTACCAGGATTACCTCCAGATAGGGAAGTAGAATTTAGGATTCATCTAATTCCAGGAACTACACCGATAGCCAAGGCACCTTATCGGTTAGCACCTACAGAAATGTTAGAAATGAAAAAGCAATTAGATGAATTACTAAGTAAAGGATTCATACAACCTAGCTCATCCCCTTGGGGAGCGCCAGTGTTGTTTGTGAAGAAAAAGGATGGTTCAATGAGAATGTGTATCGATTATAGGGAATTGAATAAGGTTACAATTAAAAATCGATATCCATTACCTAGGATTGATGATCTTTTTGATCAACTTCAGGGGGCTAGATATTTTTCTAAGATAGATTTACGCTCTGGATATCATCAATTGAAGGTACAAGAAGAAGACATACCTAAAACTGCTTTCAGAACTAGGTATGGTCATTACGAGTTTACAGTCATGCCCTTCGGGTTAACGAATGCACCTGCAGCATTCATGGACATGATGAATAGGATCTGTAAACCGTATTTGGATAAATTTGTAATTGTTTTCATAGACGATATACTTATTTATTCCAAAAGTCAGACAGAGCATTGTGAACATCTTCATGCACTCTTAACTTTGTTAAGAAAAGAAAAGTTGTACGCCAAATTCTCGAAATGCGAATTTTGGCTAAAGGAAGTGCAATTTTTAGGACACATGGTGAATCATGAAGGTATTCATGTAGATCCTGCTAAGATAGAGGCAATTACCAAATGGAAGGTTCCACAAACAGCAATGGAAATTAGAAGTTTTATAGGTTTAGCTGGGTATTATAGACGGTTCATTAAGGATTTTTCCAAGATAGCCGTACCATTAACTAAGTTAACCTGTAAAGCCACTAAGTTTGAGTGGGGACCTAAACAGGAAGAAGCCTTTAGGATTTTGAAACAGAAACTAACCCATGCACCAATCTTAGCCTTACCAGAAGG
Organism: Helianthus tuberosus; assembly: GCA_030545235.1. Taxonomy (NCBI): domain Eukaryota; kingdom Viridiplantae; phylum Streptophyta; class Magnoliopsida; order Asterales; family Asteraceae; genus Helianthus; species Helianthus tuberosus. Next base: position 39,679,179 of record CM060360.1, on the reverse strand, counting down.
AACTGAAGATTTTGAAGTATATTGTGATGCTTCAAAATTAGGATATGGATGTGTGCTTATGCAACGCAAAAAGGTAATTGCGTACGCATCAAGGCAATTGAAAAAGCACGAAGAGAATTATACGACTCATGATTTAGAATTAGGAGCCGTAATTTTTGCCCTTAAGATTTGGAGACACTATCTTTACGGAAGTAAATTTACTGTCTACACCGACCACAAAAGTTTAAAATACATATTTGGGCAAAAAAGAGTTAAACATGAGACAAAGGAGATGGATGGAAATCTTAAGTGATTACGACTGTGATATTCAGTATCACGAAGGAAAGGCGAATGTAGTTGCAGATGCCTTAAGTCGTAAGTGTTATGAGAAACAACGAAGGGTTCGTGCTCTCAGATTAAATCTACAAATAGATTTAATGGAACAATTAAAGAATGTTCAAACTACAGCAATCAAGGATGATGCTGAAGGAATGAAAGGGCGGATCAAGGAATTAGAACAAGGAACAGATGGAATTTGGAGATTCCATAAGAATAGAATCTGGGTACCTAAGCAGGGAGACTTAAGACCTAAGATTTTAGAAGAAGCTCATAAATCTAGGTACACTATGCACCCAGGAAACAATAAGATGTACCAAGATTTAAGGAAGAATTTCTGGTGGATAGGAATGAAAAGAGACATAGCCAGCTATGTTTCTAAATGTCTTACTTGTTCACAAGTTAAGGCAGAACATCAGAAACCTTCGGGGTTATTACAACAGTTAGAGATGCCGGTATGGAAATGGGAACTTATAACAATGGATTTTGTTACTAAGTTACCCAAAACCAGAAAAGGTAATGATGCGATTTGGGTAATTGTGGATCGATTAACCAAATCTGCTCACTTCCTACCTATGAAAGAAACTTTTAGCATGGAAAGACTGGCTAAATTGTATGTAGATGAAATTGTATCCTTACATGGAGTTCCACTCTCCATTGTTTCGGATAGAGATAGTCGATTCACTTCCCATTTCTGGAAAAGTTTCCAGCAAGCTATGGGAACTCGACTAAATTTAAGCACTGCATATCATCCACAAACAGACGGACAAAGTGAAAGGACGATCCAAACTCTAGAAGACATGCTCCGAGCATGTGTAATAGACTTTGGTGGAAGTTGGGATGATCACTTACCATTAATTGAATTCTCCTATAACAATAGTTATCATTCAAGTATTGAAACTGCTCCATTCGAGGCACTGTATGGAAGAAAGTGCAGAACCCCAGTTTGTTGGGCAGAAATAGGAGAAAGTCAGTTATCAGGACCTGAAATAGTGCAAGAAACAACTGATAAGATTACTCAAATCAAAGAAAGGCTGAAGACGGCTCGAGATCGTCAGAAAAGTTATGCAGACAATAGAAGCAAGCCGTTAGAATTCCAAGTTGGAGACAGAGTACTGTTGAGAGTTTCTCCTTGGAAAGGAGTAGTTAGATTTGGAAAGAAAGGAAAGCTAAGTCCAAGATACGTAGGACCATTCCCAGTGATCCAACGTATAGGACCAGTAGCTTATCGTTTACGATTACCAGAAGAATTAGCTGGAGTACATGATGTATTTCATGTATCCAATCTCAAGAAATGTTTAACAGACGAATCTCTGGTAGTACCTCTTCAAGATATAGAAGTAAACGAAAAGTTGAAATTTGTGGAGAAACCTCTTCAAATTGAGGATCGAAAGATCAAGTTTCTCAAACACAAACGACTAGTTTTAGTCAAAGTAAAGTGGAATTCAAAGAGGGGAGCTGAATACACTTGGGAACTGGAGTCAGAAATGAAGAAAAAGTATCCACACTTATTCCAGTAAATCTCGAGGACGAGATTTTCTTAAGGTGGGGAGAATGTAACGACTCTCATCAAAAGTACTATTTAATATATATATTAATCCAAAAGGAAAACCTAATTGAGAGACCCAAGTGATTCTGAGCAAACCATGAAATTTTCATAATTTTCAGAATCAGGATTAGGGCCCCTAAAACTCAAGGGGGGTAAACCCTAGTGGATAATTATCCACTAAAATACGTTGTCAAATTACTGAAATTCGAGTGTAGCAACTCAGCAAGGCTAGTCCCAGTCGTGGCTAGTCTATGGGCCTATTTTCAACCCATACGCACCGTAGCAGATTATAGCCTACGATGCGCAGGCCTTTAAAAGACCCATACGCATCGTAGGGGATGTTTTGCTACGATGCGCAGGGCATCCCAAAATTCACCTATAAATAGCAGACATTGGCAGTCGTTTTCTGAACATTTTACGTCGACATAATTCTCACAAATACACTATATTACGTTCTGTTTACTTCAAATTCACCCCCGGGTATCGAAATTCTGCTACAAAACAGGGTATTAGCACAATCGCTGCTACGATTCATTTATCCGACGATCAAGATATCCAATGCATGTTTAAATGCCGCCCACATTAGGGTTATACTTTATCATTCGTCATTAATTTGACGGATTGTCGTTAATTCGATAGGTAAAGTATTATACTTTATCGTTCGTTGTTAATTCAACGGATTGTCGTTAATTCGATAGGTAAAGTATTATACCTTGTCGTTCGTTGTTAATTCAACGGATCATCGTTAATTCGATGGACAAAGTATTGCATTTGATCATTCATTGTGATAATTTGATCTCGTAAATTATCGTAATTGCTGGATTGATTACTAACCCAGTTTTGTGTGCATTATCTATATTAGGTTAACAAGGCTAAACCATAGATTAGACTCTGACCATATTAAATCAGCAATGTGAGTCATTCTCTCTTTTTATCAAATCTATTTACAAAATCATGTTTATTTCAAAGTTATAATTACGGGGATTAAGTCTTTGTAATCACCAAGTTACAGCCGGTATGTGGGGTTTTGTATACATTACTTGATAATCGTCACCATTGGGGCAGCCAATGGGGGATATGACCATAGTCACAGACACCATTGGAGGAATGGGCCAATGGGTCGAGTGGCAAGTACCGTGGGTAGTTGGATTGATATCAGAAACATTGTAATCGCTCTTAATACTGTAAATTATAACAAATGTGTCATTTTAGCAAAATGAATGAACTCACTCAGTATTTCCCGCTGACAAAACCTTTTTCAAACATGTTTCAGGTGATCTGTTGTAATTCAGGAAAAATGCTGGAGAATATTTCAAGCTTAAAGATAGTGGCTCAATATAAATTAAATAAATGATTTTGTAATATCACGCTTTTCTAGTAAAAACTTACTATTGTAAATTATCGGGGTTTTATCCCTAATTGTGAAATAAATAATCGGGGAAAAATTTTAGCTTTAAGCGATCCTGTTTCCGCTGTTAAACTCAATTAAATCGATACCGCAGTAATTTCTGCCGCGGCTCCTGAAACGGGTCAAACCGGGTCTTGGGCCGTGACATCTCCAAATCTTAAGAGCAAAAATTATAGCTCCTAATTCTAAATCATGGGTTGAATAATTCTCTTCATGATTCTTAAGTTGTCTAGATGCGTAAGCTATAACTTTCTGACGTTGCATTAATACACATCCATAACCTAATTTAGAAGCATCACAATAGACTACGAAATCTTCAGTTCCTTCTGGTAATGCTAATATAGGTGTATGAGTCAATCTTTGTTTAAGAATTCTAAAGACTTCTTCTTGTTTTACTCCCAATTCAAACTTAACAGATTTACAGGTTAGCTTAGTTAAGGGAATGGTTATTCTAGAAAAATCTTGAATAAATCGTCTATAATAACCGACCAATCCTAAGAAACTTCTAACCTCAGTTGGTGACTCAGGGGTTTTCCATTTAGTAATTGCCTCAATCTTAGTTGGATCCACATGAATTCCTTCATGATTGACTAAATGTCCAAGGAATTGTACCTTTTCTAACCAAAATTCGCACTTTGAAAACTTAGCATAAAGTTTTTCCTTTCTTAACAAACTTAAAAGTGCGTGCAAATGCTTAGCATGATCCTCTTTACTCTTAGAGTAAATTAGAATATCATCTATGAAAACAATTATGAATTTATCCAAATATGGCTTACATATTCGGTTCATCATGTCCATAAATGCAGCTGGGGCATTGGTTAAACCAAATGGCATGACAGTAAATTCATAATGTCTATACCTTGTTCTAAAAGCGGTTTTAGGAATGTCCTCTTCCTGTACCCTTAATTGATGATATCCTGACCTTAAATCGATTTTAGAGAAAAATCGAGCTCCTTGCAGTTGATCAAACAGATCATCGATTCTCGGTAATGGGTACCGATTCTTAATCGTGACCTTGTTTAATTCACGGTAATCAATGCACATACGCATCGATCCGTCCTTCTTTTTAACGAACAGTATCGGCGCTCCCCATGGCGATGAGCTTGGCTGTATGAATCCTTTCTCTAATAATTCATCTAATTGTTTCTTTAGTTCTTGCATTTCTGCAGGTGCCAACCGATAAGGTGCTTTGGCAATCGGTGCTGTTCCGGGTATTAGATGAATCCTAAATTCAACCTCTCTATCTGGAGGTTGTCCTGGCAATTCTTCTGGAAATACATCTGAAAACTGAGATACTACGGGAATATCTTTTAAATCATTTCCTTTAGTGTTAATGATTATAGAAATCAAATACACTATAGAACCTTTTCTCATACAACTTGCAGTTTTCATCACAGAGATAAATTTATTGGACTTAGAGGTTTTATCTCCTTTAATTGTGATCATTTTACCTTTTGGTGAATTTACTTGAATTAACTTTTGATCACTTAAAATACTGGCTTTATTGGCTATTAACCAATCCATTCCTAAAACAACATCAAATCCTACCAGATTCATAGGATAAAGATTTGCAATAAATTTCTGATTTAAAATTTCTATGCTTGCTCCCTGCAAGATTTCAGAAATTCTAACAGTTTCCCCATTAGCTGTCTCTACTACATATTCATGTGGTAGTTTAGTTAATGACTGATTTAGAAATTTGCAAAACGATGTATTAATAAAACTTTGGTTTGCACCAGAGTCAAATAATACTTTAGCAAAAACATCATTAACTAAAAACGTACCAGCTATGACATCTGGAATCATCTTAGCTTCTTCTGCAGTCAAAACAAATGCTCTAGCATTTTTAGTATTCTTGTTGTTTGTGGCTGGAGCTAATTTCGGACAATTTGGCCTGATATGACCTTTTTCTCCACAGTTGTAGCATAATCCATTACTGGTTTTCTTCCTACAATTTTCTTCCTTGTGTCCTGGCCTCTTGCAATAATTACAGAGAGTAGAGCATTTTCCCGAATGTTTTTTCTTGCAGACCTTGCAGTATGTTGCAGAGGTAGAACCCATATTCCTACGATTGTAATTTCCAGAACGGAATTCCTGTGTAAGCCTTTGGGTTAAGTTCCTCCTCTGATCTTCTTCTCTAGTACGGACTAACTCATCAGTCAAGGTATTGGCTAGTTCTACAGCTTCTTCTATAGTTTGAGGTCTAGCTGCCTTAACTACGTGTCTAATCTCTCCAATTAATCCCCAGATATAACGGGAGATTAACACCGGTTCTGGTGAAGCAAGAGTTGGCACTATTCTAGCATATTCAAAGAATAACTTAGTATACCCCTTGCTATCCACACCAGTCATCCTAAGGTTTAGGAATTTGTTTGCTATCTGTTCTTTTTCATTAGGAGGGCATAATTTCCTTTCTACCTTGTCTTTAAATTCTTCCCATTCCATATTATAAGTTCTATCACTTCCTTTTGTTTGGAGGATAGTGTTCCACCATTCTAGTGCTGCATTGTTAAACAGATTAGAAGCAAACAGTATCTTATCTTTTTCAGCACACTTACTTATTCTTAAGACTGCCTCAGTCTTTTCTATCCAGCGTAAGGTTGCAATGGCCCCTTCATTGCCCGAGAATTCCATTGGTTTACAAGACCAAAATTCTTTATAAGAACAACCGTAAGGCACGGTTCTTCTTCTTTTGGGAATGGGCATTTGAAGTACAGGTCCATTGTTCACGCTGTTTTCTGGTTCACTTGGTCGCTTACTGCTATGCTTACTTTTATTATCAGCATCTTTAACAGTTTGAAGTATAAATGGCATTGCATCTATAATTCCCTGTGCTACTATGTGTTGGATAGCACTATTGTCCACTTGATTGTTATTGTTATTGATGCTTAGATTCTCATTAACCATGTTAATGTTACTCTGGTTATCATTATTCAGATTTCCTTGATTTCCTTCGTCGGCCATCTGAATTTTAAACATTTATCCCATATTAATATCACAAATAATAGGTAATATAGTTAATCACATGACACACAATTTAACCAAAATCGTCGATCATTGCGATTTGTACTCTATTTTCATATACTATGCGTCTATTACACACTAGTACAGAAATAAAGATTACAATACCAACAGAAAGAAAATTACACTAATAATAATATGCATCCGTACACACATATTTTATTTTATTTTATTTTATTTTATTATATTTTATTATTATTACTACTATCCTTTCCTCCATTCACATTCATGGATATGGATTTATCCAAAAATCCATATTACGTTCATCGTATTTCCATACAAGACGCTCTCCCACCTGACGCATTCTCTCACTGCTCTCTAAAATTTCCTCTCCAAAAGTCCTAAGTTCTTGAACGTTTTCTGCACTCATTGGGGGTGCAAGTTCTCGGACTGGGTTTGGAATCTGGGGTGCGGTTTCCTGATATGGGGGTGACAGTTCTTGAAATTGGTAAGGATCCTCTAATATCTCCCTAATATAGTTATCATGGTAATAGGGATCCAAAGGGTCCATACCTGGGTAAGCTTCTATGTTTTGTATGGGTGGATAGTCCTGAATAGGGTAACGTTGCACAAAGTCCCTATTGTCGTCCCACCAGGGGTCGTAATTCGGGTCTAATGGATTTGGTGCAGGCACCCTAGGGATTTCTTCTGGATTAAAGTCATACATCTCCACCTGGTTTTCCTGGTTTTCTATCTCCATGGGTTGTTCTGGGTTTTGTGGTTGTGGGGCTACTAATTGTTCCAGACTTGGGTCAGCAGCAGTTGTAGCTAGGATATGGAAATTAGCTAGGCTTCTATTAAGCATATCCTGAGTATGGGCATCTGTTTCTCGCTTATTGGCTGCTAAAGCCCTTTGCTGTTGCAATTTTCGTATTCTCTTCCTACGAGCAAAAGCTTCTTTACTGAACCATCCTCGTTTCTTATTAGGAAATGGCTCTTCAGATTGAGCTCTAAAGGCAAATATTCCCTCCTCCTGATCAGCAGAATACCCTGAAAGGGTAGGCTGTGATGATGTACCTTCACTCCTAGGTGAATCGGATAACTGACGATTCACGTCTGATGGTCCTTGATCACTCATACTGAAAACTAATAAATAGTCAAATAACACATAACAAATAAATACAGTTATGCACTTATTTCTGTAATTTATTTCCTAACACAAATTTTTAGAATTTAAGTGTCAGCAGAACACTTCTTTGGCTCAGACCAGTGGCTAGGCTCTGATACCACCTTCTGTCGCAACCCCCGATCCCTGATCCCTGGGAACGGGCGGACTCGAGCTCAGAGTTTTGGTGGTATCAGGGTTATTTAGTCTTGCAGCGGAATTTACATCAGGACCGTAGTTAGGAAATGTTTATCAGAGAAAAACCACCTTATTTAATATTAATACTCACATGGGTAAAACCCAAGTTTCTTATTACAATACATTTATAGGGACACACCCTATTTTATTGAATTTAAAACATCGTTTATTTGGTAACTTTTATAGCCACATTTTTCCCAAGCCTTGAGTGCTCTCCAGCTGGCTTCTTACTAATTGGCTTTCACATTGGGTTACCTGAAACATGTTTTAAAAATATTTGTCAGCGGGAAATACTGGTGAGTGAATCCGAGTTTAATCAAGTTTAAAGTCACAGTGAACAGTATTGAGAGCGATCACATTGTTTATGTCTACACAATTACTCCATTTGGTACTATCAATCCTGACTTGTGGGTCATATTACCCATTGGCTAACTCATTGTCCAATGGTAACGTATTGTCATCCCGACTTACTACTCGCAAGTAGTACAAATTTTTGTATACAAAACCCCAACATACCGGCAGTAATTGAAGAACTACAAAGACTCAATCACTGCTAAATTTCATAGTAAAATATTTAAGCTTTGGTAAAACATTACCAAAAATGTTAACAAAAAGAGGATAAACTCACTTTGCTATCTTAGGCTTCTTGTAAGGTTTTCCTGGATATAATATATAATTTATACAAATGTACATTGGTTAGTACCATAACCCTTTGAAATTATTAATGATACCCTCCCCGAGACGGCATTCCAACAACTACGTCGGGCAGAACCACGACAGTTGTTATGGAACCCTAAATCAATCGGGCAGCGTAACTATTACGAAACTGGGGTTATAATACTTACAACGGAGCAGAACCTCGCTATAATGCCTCTAATTCAGAAAGTGAGATTGAGAAATGAAAAGTGAGCGACGAAAAACGAAACCCGACGGCCTTCTTATATAGTTGCTGATATTGACTCTCAGGCGGCCCGCGTAAGGTAAGGCTAAGCCTTACGCGGCCCGCGTCAACACGCGGTCAACATATAGCTTAGCTGATTCGATACGTAGGTCCGCCACGATGATGACACGTGTCATCACCTGATGTCTCCGCGTTTCATTATCTGTCGCGGCCCGCGTCAACTTAGACGAGGTCTTACGCGGCCCGCTTGAACTAAAGAAGTCAGCGGAGTCAAAGTCTGGTCTTGATACGGCCCGCGTGAGCTTGAGGTGGGATCTTACGCGGCCCGCCTCAGCTCTGATTTCAGATTTTTATTTTTATTTTATAAACTATAATATATTTCGGGCTCAGTTTTACATACCGGGCATAATATAAGACACATAAGGATAATTTAAGATATAATAGGGTGTCGAAATATTATGAGAGTGTTGGTTTTACCGAGGGTTGTTACAGTTGACACATCAGATTTCCACAAATATACTAAAAATACATATTTTTCTCCCCAATCCTACAAATATCTTTACCAATACTTATATTTCCACATCATCACCAAATTTACATTTATTTTTAATAATTAAGTTATTTTTATCAATATATATATATATATATATTATTTTTGTATTATTTATATCGAAAATTATAAAAACAAAACATAAACTTCTAAACATGAATATTAATATATACGTATCTTAAACTTTTGTATTATTTTTTTATTGAAGTAGCATTAATAAACTTATGTGTTAAAATAAAAACATTACATTTTTTTGTTAGTTGTCCGATTACTATATTTGAATGAAAAAAAATGATATACAAGTCACTAAAGCTTATAGTGTACAACTTATTTATACATATTAAAATAAATTAAAACAAAAAAAAAATACAAAACAAACATAGGGGCCTACTATCCCATCAAATGCACAATTTCTCCCCAAAAACATTTCACTCAGAAACAACCACTCCAATGCATTCTCCCTCAAATGTTAAATCCACATAAGTTAAATGCATGCTAAATACTCTACATTGACCATGTTCTCGCTACTTGTGCAACATTTGAGCCGATTTCAATGTTTCACTTCAATCCACAAGCATCACTAAAGAACAGTAAGCAAATTTAGAGTTTATATATTTGATTTTAAGTTTATTTAGTTTGTAACCGTTTGATTTCAAGTTCCTTTTGATTTTACTAAAATTCAATTGCCATTAGAAATTTGAAGTTGATTCAAATTTGACTTCAATTTGAATTTGGTAATTAAAATATGAATTGAATTTAAATCCAACTTCAAATTTCCAAACGAATGCAGCTTCAAAATTCAAGTAATTCGATTTGATTAATTGGAGATCTAGGTGTTGTTTGTTTTTTCAGAGGTAAAACGTCTGCAGTCTGCGGACCACATCTGCAGACATCTGCAGCTGAAGAGGTGGACTAAACCTCCGCAGTCCGCAAGAACAAGACTGTTTGTTTTTTAACTTCTGCAAACCCTATAAATCAAAACCTCTATCCAGAAATCATACAGTCAAACCCAAACCCAAATCCATCATATTTAGCTTACCCTAGTTTCAATCTTTTAACCTAATGATTTAAACAAAAAACAGCAGATCTATCTAAACAACTAATACAAACATTTTGTGAATAATATGCACGCAACATGCCATTTCAAACAAAAAATAACAGATCTAGGGTTAGGATCCGTACCAGATGTCTTGAGTGAGCGTTTGAAGATGAATCGCTGAGTGAAATTAGAGCTGCGATGGTTAGGGTTTTAACCGAGCACAACTAGGTGAACAGAGGTGGAGATGGAGAGTGATGTGGTGGCTTCGACGGAGGTGTGGTGGCTTCGATGGTGGTGTGGTGGCTTCGACGGTGGCATACGTATTACAATGGGAAGATGGCAGCCATGTGTGGAGGTGGAGATCAATTGAGGTGTCGGCTGGATGGATGCTAGGGTTATTTGTTTTGAAAGAGCAGAGAGGAAGGAAGAGGATAAAAGACCTTTGAAGACACTAGTCCACATCTGCTTGAGGAAGAGGTCTTGAAAACCTTTTTTTAATGAAAGCACTTCAAGAAAACAAACAGACTGCAAACTCAAACGTCTGCGCGTGGTCTGCGTAAGGCAGACATAAGAGGTTCTGAAGTGCTTTTGACAAAAACACAAACAACCCCTTAATTCGTTGAACACGTGAAAGACTCTAGAATGATAATCTCAACAAGGACTAGACGCTTGATGATTTATAGATAAACTCCTTGGAGGAAAATGAACATATAATAAAGGAAAAATAGATAGAAAATGACTTTATTTTTAGTATTTCATCTGAATTAAATAAATATTTTGATAAATCTTAAAATACATAGAGATAAATTAGCAATCTCGGGTAATAACATAGTTTAAATATATAGAGATAAATTAGATTCCTTTATAGAGATCAGTTCCACCTCCAAATGTTTTTATGTGCGTCGTTATAATGGTTTTAACGCACTATTGTAGTCACATAGGTCGTTCAAGCATCAAACCTTTGGATACACTATTGTGTGTTATATGTATTAGTGAATTGTTCTATGCGTACTCTTATAAGTTATAACTACTAAATTCACCGTTAAAACTAGCCAATTTAGAGATATCATTCTAGATAGTTTAGACACACTATTGTAATCAACAATACATCAATTTAAAAAAAATCATTTAAAAAAAATATATAATAATACTATACTCAAACTAATGGTAATAAAATTCTCGATTTATGATATGAACTTTATACATGTCATTACAAAAAAGTTTTAGCATGCAAACTATATGAAAAAAAAAGAAATTCATGCGGCGACGTGTTCATAGTTACTCTAAATAGAGTAGTTACGCTATAGCAACATGAAGTAGAGTAGTACAATTACGCTGTAGTTTACAAATAGCATAACTTTATTATTCTAGTACATTTTTTTTAAGTAATAATTGGCTTAATAGTGTAATTATCATAATTACGAAAATATCACTGCATCCTTTTATTCTTTACTACGCTCAATGTTATTCGTATCTAATCCCACCCTTATATGTGTGTGTAAAACTTATAAGGTCAACAATAAAGCTATGTTTTATGGGTTAACATTTTGTTTCCGACACATCATACAGTGATTAACATATCAATGACCATCACCATACCACTTTCACTAACTTTCACTGTGCTCCATTATAGTTTCACTTGTTTTCACTTAGTGTAATCATTTTTTAATCATTACCCATTTATTTATCTTACTTTTATAATAACTAAATTAAATAAATAAACTAAAAAATGCAATTAAATTAAAATACAACTACTCTAAGATTTAAAATATAAAAAAGTACAATAATTAAGAAAAAATCAAGAGTACAATAAACTTAAAAACACTAAAAAACAAACCTGAAAAATTAATCAAGCTTCTCTAAAAATTGTTTACGAATCTTGTGTTTTTTCCTTTTGATTTTTTTTCTAACTAAATTAAATAAATAAACTAAAAAATGCAATTAAATTAAAATACAACTACTCTAAGATTTAAAATATAAAAAAGTACAATAATTAAGAAAAAATCAAGAGTACAATAAACTTAAAAACACTAAAAAACAAACCTGAAAAATTAATCAAGCTTCTCTAAAAATTGTTTACGAATCTTGTGTTTTTTCCTTTTGATTATTTTTTCCTCCAACTCTCGACAAATTGTTGGTTTTCATCCTAAGCACCACAAGATCAACTGCATCTGACTTTCCTTGCTTGAGGGCCAACAATTATTTGATATTCTCATTGAGTTGATCCATTTAGGCTTGGATATCCGAGGTAGTTGAAGACCAGCCTGCACCTTTGTTTTTTTCTTTTTTATTTTTGCTTTTGCATGATCTCTCCCCATCGGACGATTTAGTTCAATTGGTTCATCCGGAACCTCAAATTCATCGTCTGAATATTCTAAATTATATTGCGACCGCGCATCCAAAGCGCCATAAGAGGATGCTACGTCGATGGACGGTGTGCTCTTCTACCTTTTGGCTTGATTTCCCGCATGTCCATAACGGGGACAAGATGCCACTTGTTGCTTTTACTTAAGATTTGCCATGGTTTCTCCGTTGTAAACCCATGATTTATATCTTGTTTGTAGGTTTTATAGGCCTCGATAAGTAAGTTGGTGTTTATTTTTTCAGATGTAAAAGGTCTGTTGTCTGCGGACCACATCTGTACGAGAAGAGGTAGACCAAATGTCTGCAATAAAAAAGTGTTTGGTTATCTCAAAACCCCATATCTGCAAACCTTCTTTTCTCCCCTTTCTCATTCAGATCTGCTTGCTTTTCCCCATCCCCACCCACCTAGCTACATCTCTCTATATCCCTCTACACCATCATTTACCATCATCTAGACACCATCTCCGCTGTGCCCGACCATCATTTTTGAACTAGTGAAGGTCTTCAACAACCAAACCTAATGGTCATAGTGACCAACTGAACATCAAACTTGCTGACGCAACAAAACCCTTAACACTTTACTGGTCTCTCTTCTTCTTTTTTTCTTCCTCTTTTACAACTCTGTAAATCAGGCTGTAGATGCGAGTCTCTGATACCAATTGTTAAATTGATTTTATGATTCACACTTTTACATTCAATTTTACTGATTAAAGTTGATTAGATAATATTGAAGGTACTGAACAAAAGTAGAAGGCTAACAATCTGCATAACTACTTCTTATTCACATACTCTATTTTAGGAATACTTATTTAATACAAAGTAACAATAACATATATATTGAAGTTGTACGAGCTTGATATGTCTGAATTTTCATTGAAGGGGTGTTTTGTTTTGATTAATCAGTTGCCCATCTAAATAGCTATGTTCTTATTGTGCTAAAGCATTTGGAATTTAACGTTCGTTTGAAATGGATGTGTAGGCACGGGAACAGTGGATGGGGAAGAGCTGAATGATGGTTCTAGTTCAAAAGCAAAAGGCGGTGCACATGTGGATAGTTTGACTCCTGCTGAGAAACGGTGGTAGGGGTAATGGTGGTGGTGACGGTGGTTCCGACTGTGGAGGTGGGGGAGGTGTTGCCGGTGGCTGTGGCTGTGGAGGAGGTGGAGGTCGTGACCGGCAGCGTGGAGGAGGAGGAGGTGGTGATCGGTGGCTGTGGAAGAGGTTGGAAGAGGTGAGAAGAGGTTGGACCATGTCTGCGTGGGGAAGAGGACGCGCAGAGCTTTGAAGACATTTTTTTAATGAAATGTCTTCTAAAAAACAAACGGTCTGCAGAGCTAAACGTCTGCGCGTGGTATGCGCGGTGCAGACATAAGAGGCCAGAAGAGGTTTTGGGGAAAAAACAAGCACCCCCTAAATCTACATCATTAGCACCACTTGATCTACCACGGTTTTGGTTGGCAAGGCTGTTGTAGATGGTGTTAAATGCGGTGCTTTTTCGCATTTCTTTCTATTTAGTGAAAATGGAATCCGAATTAAAGGTAAGGATCACATTCTATCATATCGTGAAAGGTTTTCTGAAGACGACTCTAGAAATCAGTTCCTTTTTTATGGTCAGTTGTAAAAAAACTAAACATAATATAAATATATAGCTAAATACAAAACATTATATAACTATTAAAAAAATCATATAAATATTTAAAAAATTAAACATAATATAAATAAAGGGGAAGGTTCTATGCAGAACACTAAATATTGCGAGAACACACAGAACAAAGTGAATCACTCATTTTTTCAATCCTAAAACCCTAAAAAGTAAATGAAAATGTTATAAATGTAAGATTTATTGTTTCTCACACTAGAATTTAAAACAAAATATGAAAAATCTTCAGTTTCTACATAACCTATACACATGTAGGTTATGTGTAGGCTAAATTACCTACATGTATGTAGAGTATGTGTAGGGAAAAATATATGATTTTTTTATGTATATATAATACACATATGAATGTAAGAAACATAAAATTTAAGAAATATTAATCTTAAATCCCAAAATTTAGTGATTTAGAGTTGTTCTTTTTGTTCTCGCAATAATTAGTGTTCTGTAATGATCCTTATCCTATAAATATATAGCTAAAAAACCATTTTATATAGATATGTATACATAGATATAGCATTTATATAAATATTTAGAAATAAAACATCAGATTTAAAATTATGAAATATTACATAAATATTGGTGGTTGTATCCTCCGATATGTCTACCACCGCACGAGCCAAATTTAGCTCCTCAAGAGCTGTGTATCGCGGCGCACACATGTTTTCAGTGGCCTCAGCGTCATCTTCCTTTTTTATGCTTTCTTTTTTGGTTTTGTTGTTGAGAGGGCCTCGTTTGTGTTGGTTATACAAGGTCGTGTTGAGTTCGGGCATGGTTATTTGTGAATATTGGGTGTTTTGAGCTTATTGATAATAAAAATTGGCCGCTTATTCTTGTACTTGTGCTTATGTGTCGAGTGGTACTTTGACCGTCTGCCTCGGCTGATAACAACCAGTGAAAACATTGGGAAGGTTATGCAGACTGCTTGGGTCGATGTTGGGTTGAGAGTCCAGTGTGCTCGGGTCGGGGTATTTGGTGAGTTTCCGTTTTGGTTATTGTTTGGGTCAATGTTGCTCCATGGAAACAACTTTTGTTTTAGAAAGATTATAAAAATCAAAGAGATGAAGAGAATTTGAGAGTTAGAGAGTGAGATTGTGTGGTAAAAAAAAACGTAAAGTATGTGTATATGTATGTAGAGTATTAAATAATTTAAAGAATTTTTTTATTGATAGTCCCCACACAATTTAATACTCTCATGGCGTTACCCAATACACGCTCCCCACATTTTATGCCCCGAAGGGGTTAAGATCGTCACATCACCAAGGCATCAACCCCTAAGGCCGGAGGGTGGGGGGCGCCACCCTCGCAAGGTCACCATCTATGGCGCCCTGGGCGCTATACACCCACACCCGCCTAATTAACTTGGGGCGCTATAGTTGTTTCGCGAACATGGTAACGAGAGGACAACACACAGATCGAGGCACATTTAATCTTTTTGACCGTTGAACGGTCAGGTTTTTTTAAAAAAAATTTGTTTTTCAAATTCAAAGTTTATAAATACCCATTCCATTTCTCCATTTTTCCATCTCATTTCACCCACTTTCTCTCAAATTTTTATACAATACTCTATTTTTTTTTAAACCCCTCTCTACAATGTTTCCCAACAACCCAAACCCATGGGACCCGAACCATCCGTACTGGCAAAACAACGAGCAAGAGGACCGGTATCGCCGAGACTCGCGTACGGGTGAGGTTGGATATTACCCAATGCCACCAACAACCCCAACTTCTCCTCATCCCATCACTCAACCGATGGCCAGTTTTTTTGGGTATTATTCTCAATCCCAGTTTTTTTTTAATTTTCTAGTTATATAAAATGGCCATTTAATTTAAAAAGGTAAAATGTAAAAATAAAAAATAATTAGGTAATGATGACGGGGCTCCATCCCACACCCTGCAAATTAAAGGGGGGGTTATAAAGCCCCCTGGCTGACGTGGCGTCTAGGTGGCGCTGAGGTGTCATTTATAACCCCCAAGAGGCTACATCCCACACCCTCTAGCCTAAGGGTGTACGGTGTGGTGATCGGCAAGGAGTGGCAAACTAGTTTACCACTCGATAAACACCACCGCCAACACTAGTTTGCCACTCAAAGTTTGCCAAATCGGTGGTGGCATGCCGAATCGGTGAGGGGAGGAAGGAGAGAGAGAGGGTATTGTGGGGTGAGGTCCAATCCAATCTCAACCAATCACACTTTTTTCCTTTTTTTTTTAAATAGTTTACCACTTCACCAAGTGTCTAAACCATTGCCAACACTTTTCACCAAAGTTTAAACACTTTTGACTGATTGACATGACGCGCTCTGATTGGTCGGTTTTTTGGTTTGCCACTCAAAGTGTTTAACCACTCCCTACACCCTAAGGGTTGTTAATTCTTTTAAATCTTCCGGTACCTTTTCATTTTCTTATTAACATGGCCGGCTCATGGGAGTAAAATAAAGCAAAAGCTTTAGGTCTTCATTTCCTAGGGCCTTAAATTTTAACAAAATATTTTATATGTTGGTAATTTTGGCTTTGAGATTATTAACATTGAGGTTTATGATCTATAATTATGCTTATACAAAGATGATATATGAATAATAGGATCCATAGCAATTTTTTTCGTTTACAAAAAGGGCCCCAATTTTGCTATATCCACTTTGAGCCTAGAAAAATTTAGAAAATTTTGAGTCGGCCCTGCGTTATTAACTAGTATTATGATTCGCCGCACGTTGCGGCGACGTCGAAACTTAAAGTAACCCGAATTTGTATCGTCAAATATCTGACCCGACCCGTTTCCGAACAAAACTTACATCAAAATGTAGACTAACTGAAAACATACATATAGCAAGCACGGAACTGTATTATGTTTGACCTTACTCATTACCGAGAAAAAATTAACGTACTTATATAAAGCACGTAAGAAAATAGTATTTTTTTTAAGTTAAAGAATGGAACCGCGCGTTGTAGCGGCGTTGAAACGTAAAATAACTTGAACTTGTATATCGCCTAGTGAAAACGTAGTATATACGACAAAACGTAGACCAACTGAAAACGTACATAAAAGTAAGTACAAAAACATATTGACAAAACGTGGACCAACCAAAAAAGATTCATAAAAATAAGCACGAAAACGTATTATATCGGACTCACATACATACAAGTAAGCATGCAAAACTCGAGGGGATCAAAATAATATTTTACAAAGTCTTTATCAAGATAAGGGATGTAAAGTGCCAATACGAAATGTTTAAAGTACCGGTCAATCCTTAAGTATCGTTTGATGATCCCCATGTTCCCGAATGATGAAACTTGCCCAGTCTGCCGTAAAGCATGCCTGGATAAATACGGGGAGCATGTGTTACACTGTAGAGAGTTGCCGGGGTTTAAGTATCGCCATGACTTTGTTCAAGACGCGTTAATGGATATTCTCAGACGAGCAAGGATCTCGGCAAAGAAAGAGGCACCGGTGAATTTTCTTACAGACCCGTCGGAGGGGAGATCCACTCTACGCCCGGCTGACGTGCTAGTTTTTGGTTGGGAGGGCGGGAAACATGCTTGTGTCGATCTCACAGGTGTATCCGGGTTTCGGGAAAATGGGTTTGTGGCGGGGCAAGCGGTACTGAAAGCAGAGTCGAAGAAGGTGGAAAAGCACGCGAAAGCTGGTGAGGATAATCAGCATGCCTTTGTCCCCCTAGCGTTTGACACGTTTGGCTCTTTGGCGCCAGAGGCAGTTCGTTTCTTGTCCAGAGTTCAGCGTGTAGTCCACGTCAACTTTTCGACCCCTCAGGGGCGAGGCTTTGTTTTTAGTAGATTAGAGTTTTCTATTCAGAAAGGGATAGCGGCGCAGTTTGTTGCTCGTCTACCTGCTATTCTTATGCAATTTGCCCTGATGATTGGAATGAAAACAGTATTATTCTTAAAAAAAATGACAAAAGAAATAATCAAAGACAAAAAAAACTTTTGACAAGAAATACATAATGCCCATTTGAGGAATGATACGATATTCGGTCCGAACCCACCTCACTTTCACTTGGTATAAATATACACTTTGTATTTGTTGCTATATACATAACTTAATATTTATCAAATTTTATTGGTTTGGTTTATAAAGATATAACACAGTCAACATCAGATGTAAACATTGAAGAGATATATATGTTGATAACACTGACTGACTAAGAAAACACAAACTTCAATGAAAATGACATTGACGTCCTTGATCTAACTTTCATTAATATGTATAACCACTCGTACTAGAATGCAACACGCGCAGACATCCATGTCAAATAATGGAAAAAAGAAAAAGCGCCCCCTTATTCCCACATACCCTATATCTTATTTTCACACCCCCCATTGTATACGGGCCGTATACAGTTATACGGCCCGTATAAAATGTTTTTTAATAGGAAAATGTGCAGGGAATGTTTTTTTGATTTTACTATATACGGCCCGTATATAGTTAAACGAGCCGTATACATGTGTATACGATTTGTAAAACGTATACGGCTCAATGGATTTATTTTATGAGGTTTTTGATGTTACCAAATGTATACGGGCCGTATAACTGTATGCGGGCCGTATATAAGGATGTTTTTTCAAGTATCACGTTTTTTCCAGTAAAAACACAATCATTCTAGGGTTTCTAATTGTTCATCACCTTTAACAATGTCGATAAACGTTGATCGGAACACGCCACTTAAATCGGAGCACAAGTAGAGTAACGTTACCGATCAGTCCGTTGATGGAAACCTTAGCGATCGTAGAGACCTTTGTGTTGGTTATTTATCGATTCTGCTAGTTATCGGCGGAGATGGGTACAGAAACCACCAAGGGTGATTATGGATTGGTTACAGAAACCACTAGCAGAAGAACCCGACACGTCTTCTATGATGATCCGAAACATTCCGAATAACTAGCAGAAGAACCCGACACAAACAAGTTCTCCACAGTTTGTTATTTAGATCTCTATTCGGTCATCTTTCCAAACTACAACACACGATAACTTTAAACTTTATATTGTGTGATTTGACCAGGAAATGATTGGAGGTGATTGCTACTTTTAATAAGCTATCATAGTTGTCAAATTCGTTGTGTGCATTCATATTGTTTAGACAATAATAGATAATAAACGGATTGTTGGACTTCTTGTTCCAAATGCACGCCTCAATTCATCTTTTTACTCTTTTCTTCGATTTCAACAAATCTTTTCCTTTTCCTTCAATTTCGAGAACATTCTCCGTAACATGAAGACGTGTCGGGTTCTTCTACTAGTGGTATTTTAATGAAGTATTGAAGATTGTATGTGCAAACCGCAACCGTTTTTTACTACGGAAACGGTGGCTATGCGAAATACAAACCACAATCGTTTATGGCTATGGGAAACACAAGTTTTCTTTTTGAGCTTGATGGATGTCCGTTATCTCAGTTGAGGCGTGCATTGTTTAAATCTGAATCAGTTGGTATGTGTTCGTATCAGCGTTGTTTATCACCCTGTGTGAGCATTGGAACAAGAAGTCCAACAATCCGTGCAGTCATATTTGTTGAGAGAACAACAAATAATGAACGGATTGTTGGAGTTCTTGTTCAAAATGCAGCTGTAGTACCGGGACCACTGGACCAGACTGTAACACCTCGTAAAATCATGACCAATATAATAAAGACACGTGTCATGAACTTTAAACGTGTAAGGAATTGTTTCCGAGGGACTAAAGTTGTCAAACAATGTAAATATGTTAGTAAAAGGATCCAAAGTGTCAATATGCCATTCTTGTGCCTCTGATTGACCTCATACGACGTTCGTATTCTTTAATGAATGATTTGTCGAACATTAGAAGTCGTTTGTGTTTAAAATAAGGATCTTACGAAACATAGGGGTTAAAAGTGTTAACATGTTAAAGTTACCTCTGAGTGACCTTTAACGAACCCTAAAACATTGTAAATAATTTAATGTTTGGTTCTCGAGAATATGGGTATTAATTTTGTGGAGTTTTGATGAAAACAAGACTTTTTGGGTGATCGTACGACTAACCGTGAGCTTAACGGAGTTAGTTTATGACCCAAGGTCCTTAAAAGTTAACTATGGGGGTCCAAAATGCAATAAATGGAACTTAAATAAAGTTTAAATGGACCAGGGACTGAAATTGCAAAGTTGCAAAAGTGTTTACCGGAAATAGCCCTCCACGCGGGCTGCGTAGACCCAAGGCCAACTCTTACGCGGGCCGCGTAAGAGTGCCAGATGCAGAAAAAGTGGACAAGTGCATGTCCAGCCAGTTCCACCGCCTTTGCATGTTTGTTTTCGATTCCAGGGACTGAGCCAACAGATTTTCATGCATAGGGGACACCTGGGATCATCAGAAATCAGTTGTAGGGGCAGGTGGATCAATCTTAAAGCTCTAAGAATCCTATATAAGGGCTCTTGTATTCACTTGTTCATTTGCACAATTCAAATTTCTTCATGTTGCTTTCTCTGGAGCTTCCTGGAGTTCAAGCAAGTTTTCTTAAGTTCCAAATTTGTGCTAAGGACCATTGTAAGTGTTCTTAGCTCCTTAAGTTCAAGTTTTATTAGTTTAATGACCAAAAGTCAAAGCCATCGTAATTAAGCTTTGACTTAGTGATTAATCACTAATGGTCTAGCCATTATTCGAATTGAAAGTGGCTATGAGTTGGTAATTATGTAGGTAATCAACCCTTAAAAGGGAACGTACCGATTCTCACTCTAACTTGGTCAATTGTCGTGTCAAACTTAATATTAAAAGTCAACAGAAGCTATTTTTGCAAATAAATTCATAACTTGCAATGCAGAGGTTATGGAACATGTTTTAACATTAAAATAACTTGGTAAATGATATAAGAACATGTCTAGGCATGTTCAACCTGACAATTCTGAGTTTAGGCTCGGTTTGGAACCGAAAGTCGCAAAAGTGGATTTTTGCTTTGACTTTCAGTTCTGACCTGATTTAGCTTGTTTTAGATATGCCTTAAGGTTCCTTTAGGACCATATTATATGTTAGTAAAACCCTCTGAGGTTATATTACATGGTTCCTTAATAATTCGATTCATATGCATGTTTCCGTTAATTGCTTAAATGTTGACCATAATGCCCTTTTGATATTAAAACGAGATTTTTGAAAATGTGAGAGGACAAAAACCTTTATTACTGATATTTAAGTATGTCCTAAAAGTTTGACATCAGTTTATGGTCTAAAATGAGAGTTATGCTCAATATCGTAAATGAAGGCCTTTTTATTAATTAAACGGCATATTTGATATAAATCATATTTAAACTCAAATTTTGACATCAAACCTTTTACCTACTGATGTAATATAATATTTTGGGATTTTTGGATTTTTTTATTAAATTTTAAACTGATCATAACATAGAGTTCTCGCATAGGCTCGGTAATTGACGATAACGCCCTTTTTGCTAATAAAATGAGTTTTACACATCCTTTACATATCAAACCTTTTTCTACTGATTTTATATAATAAATAAGTTATTTTAAACTGTAAAGGCTGGTCAAAATCTCAGATTTCCTTATTTAAACCGAATGTCGTCAAATACCGACTTTTATGCGATTTAGGCGCATAGTATGTTTTAAAACCATATTAGACACCTAAAGCTTGATACCTACTGATGTTATGAATTTATTTTTATACTTTAACGGTAAATAAAAGTTTGGAACTCAGATTTCCAAATTTAACCCTTAAAGCATATGTGAAATGACCAAAATGCCCATACGGTGCATAGTTTGGCCATAAATGATAAATTTCACATATATGAGTTATTTTACTGATATCACTTATTAAAATAAATATTTTTACTGATTATTTTAGACCAGACACTCAGATTATTATTTAACCTCTTTTATAAACATTAAAATGACCAAAATACCCCTACGGGGCATAAATTGGTTTTAAATTCGTTTTGGGCATAATGGAAGGTATCCTACTGATATCACAACATATTTAAAGCATATTAACTTGTGGAACCTATTTATGACTCATTTGGCTACCCGTTACGCATTATACGCGTTCGTGTAACACCCGTTAAATTATACTTGAACTTAATAATAATTCACACCAATTATGATAAAGATGTCTAGTTATAACATAGATTCCATAAGTAAGTTAAAAAGTGGGAAAACCTTAGTTGACAACGACTAAGTTAAAACATTCAAAAGTTGTTTAACAATTTGTTTACATCCCATAAACATAGTCTGTTAAAAGTTAAAATATTGCGGAAGCTTCAAAAGTCGTGTTCGGTTCTTCGAAAACTTGCTTGACCGCCGTCCGTCTTTCTTGAATACCTAAAAACTGAAATGTTTACATTAAACATTAGTATTAGAATACTTAGAAATGATATTTAATCGAACCAACGATCAAAGTGGATTCGATTAGCTATGATTATACAAAAATTACAAAAGAATTTCAGGCTCTACCGTAACTTACGGTTCCTACCGTAAGTTACGGTAGTCACTTTACAAATCTGGTCCACCGTAACTCAGAAGAAATCCACCGTAAGGCTTTGGCCTCTACCGTCAGATACGGTGGTACCGTAACTTACGGTAGCCTCTGCAAATGTATGTTTTGACTGATTTGTTGGTTTTGCCCAAACAAATTTCTCGGATCTTTCATTCTAACAAACCAAAATACTAAATTCTTGTAATTTGATATGTCAATTATCAATCGATAGACAAAGATCATCAATCATATTTCGAAGCAATACCCATGCCTTATTTGGTTAATTGACCCGTTTGGCTCATCTAAGGAATCCTTCATTTTGATGACTACCAACGAAGTCTAACCAGATTCTTGGCCTATTATTCGACATAGCGAACATCATCGCTTTAATCCAAATTAACTTTTAATACACAATCCAACTACATATATGCCAAATATCAAAATTTACCCAAATGTAACGAATCAAGTTACATACCTTCAAAGTAGGCCTTTCAAACGTGATTTGCCACCCGCTTGTCCGCTTGACGCTCCTGCGTCCTTTCCTATAGAGTTCATTTATGACATATTTAGAACTCTCTTTAACTCATAATTCGCATACTACACCGAAACATCATAATTATGCGTTTCAACTTTGAATTTCAGTTTTAAGACTTCTTTGAGGCATTTTCACAAACACTTTAAGGGCAGATTTTTACATGATTAAATATCAAGTCTCTAGCTTATCACTTAGACCTAATTTCACATCAATCAACCATTTTACATAATTGTTAGCTTCTATAATTCTGAAGTTACTTCACAATTGTCAATTCACACTAGAACAACACCCAAATTCCTAGTGTTCATCAAATTATACAAAACCACTAATCACCTACAATGGTGTTCATAGGTTTCACTAAAATTTCACATGATCTCAACTTGTATTTGTCTACAGTTTGTCCCTAGACTCTATGTTGTTCCTAATCCATCATAAAACAGACATGCAACCATAAATATTAGAATTTCCCAATTTCATGAGAATTTCAAGTTGAGAGTTTTCATCAAATTTTACATACCTTGTAATCCTCTTGTGATGAGGATCAGTAATCTATGCTTGATTTTCGTTTTTTATCAGATTTGGACCTTCAATTGATCGATTTTGTGGAGTTAGGGTTTGGTGAGGAGTCCTGGTCGCTCCCCTACGTTCTTGATCGACCAGACACACTAATTTGTGTGTTTGGTTTTTATTTATTTTGTTTTAATCAACTCTAGTTTCAAGTTCTACAACTTAGGTCCCTCCACTTTTGTTTATCTAAAAGTTTTGGTTATTTTTACCCTATTTCAAGTTATCTCTTAACTTGTAGTTAACTAGGTTAAAATTCCTAGTTAGTAAATTCTTGTTTATTTATACTTTATAATTCTAATATAAAGTTTTATATTTTCGGGGTGTTACAGTTCGGTACGGTTTATGTAACTAGTTTACATAAATTAACCAAAACGGATTAAACCTTATCATTTTTACCTCAAAATCCAGAATGTGTTTAGTTTACCCATATTATACAAGTCTTCATACTTGTCGGGTCTAAATCACATTCTAATCCGGTCTTCGCTTAATCTTGCGTTTTGAACCGTAAAAATGATATTGAAGCATCCGACTCGAGATCGTGCGTGGGATATTTCTTCTCGTGTATCTTCAATTGCCTCGAGGCATAAGCTATAACTTTGCCCCGTTGCATCAAAACACATCCGAGTCCCGATAATGAAGCATCCGAATAAACCACCAAGTCTTCAACCCCGTCCGACAAGGTTAGTACCGGAGCTCGAGTTAATTTCTCTTTTAGCATTTGAAACGCTCTTTCTTGATTGACACCCCAAATGAACTTTTCTTCCTTCCAGGTCAGCTTTGTTAGCGGCGACGCAATCTTGGAGAAATCTTGAATGAATCTCCTATAGTATCCCGCAAGCCCCAAAAAGCTTCTAATTTCTGAAGGGTTCCTCGAGGGATTCCATTTCGACACAACCTCGATCTTTGACGGATCTACTAATACTCCATCGGCACTTATGATGTGGCCGAGAAATTGCACTTCTCGTAGCCAAAAGGCACACTTAGAGAATTTCGCGTACAACCTCTCTCTTCTAAGTGTCTCTAACACCTCTTGTAAGTGGTGTTCATGTTCAGCTTCACTTTTTGAATACACAAAATATCATCGATAGAGACGATAACTGACATATCCAACATTGGTTTGCAAACCCGGTTCATGAGGTCCATGAAAGCCGCGGGTGCATTTATTAGTCCAAATGACATCACAAGGAATTCGTAATGTTCGTATCTCATGCGGAAAGCCGTCTTCGGCACATCTTCCTCCTTGACCTTTAGTTGGTGATACCCCGATCTAAGGTCAATTTTTGAAAACCAGTTCGCACCTTGTAATTAGTCGAATAAATCATCTATCCTCGGAAGCGGGTATCGGTTCTTTACCGTGAGTTTGTTTAACTCCCGGTAATCGATACACATGCGCATGCTTCCGTCTTTCTTTTTCACGAACAGTACCGGTGCGCCCCAAGGAGACACACTCGGCCTTATGAATCCTTTGTCAAGCAGGTCTTGAATTTGGGACATCAACTCTTGTAATTCCTACGGTGCGAGTCGGTACGGTGCTTTTGCTACGGGTTTTGCACCCGGAATCAATTCGATCCCGAACTCTACTTCCCGTTCAGGCGGTATCCCCGGTAAATCCTCCGGAAACACATCTTCATAGTCTCGTACTACCGGTACATCTTCAATCTTCCGTGATTCTTTCTCGGGCTCATTTGCGTGTATCATGAATGCCTTGCATCCTCGCTTCATAAGCTTGTGAGCTTTCAACATTGAGCATACTATGGGGTTTCCTCCTTTTTCGCCATAGATAGTGATGTGTTTCCCGCTCGGAGATATTAGCTTTATCTCCTTACGAAAGCACACGACCTTCGCGTGGTGCTGAGATAGCCAATCCATCCCAACGACTACTTGAAATTCCCCCATTGACATCGGGATTAGATCTATCAAGTATTCCTCATCGTCTATGCTTAATTTGCAGCTTCGACAAACGTCACAAACTATAAAACTTTTGTTGTCCCCTATCTCTACTTCTAAGGGCACAGATAACTTTGTCAATACAAAAGAAGGATGTCGAATAAATCCATGCGAAATGAAGGTTTTATTCACACCCGTATCAAACAATACACGTGCTGGAATTGAGTTAATTGTGAATATACCTGAGACCACATCGGGTTCTATCTTTGCTTCAGCCGCGGTAAGTTGGAAGGACCTAGCCTTCGCTTTGGGAGCTTCTGCTGGAGACTCTTTTGTGTCTCTCTTTCCAACCAACTCGGGACATTCAGACTTTTTGTGGCCGGGTTGATAGCCTTTGTAACAAACGGAAACTTTCCGGGACATAGCGATGCAGTGTGCCCCGTCTTCCCACATACCGGACACGGCTTGTCTTTGAAGCGGCACTCACCTTTGTGCCCCTTTCCACATACTTTGCAACTTGGCGACCCGCCTTTTGGCTCCACTTTCTTCCCCGATTCAGTAGTTCTAGCTTTCTTTGTAGGGCTTGGATTCACATCCTGTGCCCTTCGCTCACCCCTTTCAACTTGTTTCTTTAACTCGATTTCCCGCTCCCGGGCGGTGTTGATGATTTCTGTGAGAGTTTCATATTTTGAGGGAGTCATAAACTCCCGGTATTCAGCACTCAACATGTTGTAATAGTAGTATATCTTCTGCTCTTCAGTGGTGACTAACTCGTCACAAAATCTCAGCTTATCCATGAAGATGCCTGTGATCTTATCAATTGATTCTCCCTTTTGTCTTAGCTGGATAAATTCCTCTTTGATCCTATTGATAACAGCTTTGGGACTGTGGTGTTTAAGGAACGGCACCTTAAACTCATCCCAAGTCATGACCCTTGCCGCTTCGGCTCCCATTTCCTTCTTTTTATTGTCCCACCAATCCTTGGCTTGGCTCCTCAATTGACCAGTTCCGTAAGCAACAAAGTCACCTACGTCACAGTGAGTTCGTTCAAACACTCCTTCGACGTCACTTATCCATCTTTGGCAGATTATCGGGTCAACTTCCCCGTTATAGATTGGCGGTTTACACGCCATAAATTCTTTATATGAGCACCCTTTACGTTCTCCTGTTTTATCTTTGATAAGGTTGACACTATCCTCCAACCTTTTAACTCGCTCTTCAACAAGCGACAACACCGTGCATTGAATTTTGTCTATAAACCCGGATAGACTACCTTCAATTGCCTTCCCTACTTCTTCGGCAATTATCTCTTTCATTTGTTCGGTGCTTGTTTGCACCGGATTATCATCGTTTCCATCAGACATCTTGAAACTGAAATGTTTACATTTAAACGTTAAACATTTCATTTATAGCATTACTTTATTTGTTTCGGTTTAGCCAAGTTCTCAACTTGCTTTAACCATTCACATTCGGTGCACTTTCCGGGTTTGAGTGTGTTAACATGCTCTTCCCATGCACATCAATTCATTTCTCATTTCTTACATAAATATAATCTGTTAAAATAATAAGTTAATTCTTACCGGACGATCGATCAAGCTTGAACCGAACACTTTGTTGATAACCTTAAGCTCTGATTACCAACTTGTAACACCCGTTAAATTATACTTGAACTTAATAATAATTCACACCATTTATGATAAAGATGTCTAGTTATAACATAGATTCCATAAGTAAGTTCAAAAGTGGGAAAACCTTAGTTGACAACGACTAAGTTAAAACATTCAAAAGTTGTTTAACAATTTGTTTACATCCCATAAACATAGTCTGTTAAAAGTTAAAATATTGCGGAAGCTTCAAAAGTCGTGTTCGGTTCTTCGAAAACTTGCTTGAGCGCCGTCCGTCTTTCTTGAATACCTAAAAACTGAAATGTTTACATTAAACATTAGTATTAGAATACTTAGAAATGATATTTAATCGAAACTACGATCAAAGTGGATTCGATTAGCTATGATTATACAAAAATTACACAAGAATTTCAGGCTCTACCGTAACTTACGGTTCCTACCGTAAGTTACGGTAGTCACTTTACAAATCTGGTCCACCGTAACTCAGAAGAAATCCACCGTAAGGCTTTGGCCTCTACCGTAAGTTACGGTGGTACCGTAACTTACGGTAGCCTCTGCAAATGTATGTTTTGACTGATTTGTTGGTTTTGCCTAAACAAATTTCTCGGATCTTTCATTCTAACAAACCAAAATACTAAATTCTTGTAATTTGATATGTCAATTATCAATCGATAGACAAAGATCATCAATCATATTTCGAAGCAATACCCATGCCTTATTTGGTTAATTGACCCGTTTGGCTCATCTAAGGAATCCTTCATTTTGATGACTACCAACGAAGTCTAACCAGATTCTTTGCCTATTATTCGACATAGCGAACATCATCGCTTTAATCCAAATTAACTTTTAATACACAATCCAACTACATATATGCCAAATATCAAAATTTACCCAAATGTAACGAATCAAGTTACATACCTTCAAAGTAGGCCTTTCAAACGTGATTCGCCACCCGCTTGTCCGCTTGACGCTCCTGCGTCCTTTCCTATAGAGTTCATTTATGACATATTTAGAACTCTCTTTAAATCATCATTCGCATACTACACCGAAACATCATAATTATGCGTTTCAACTTTGAATTTCAGTTTTAAGCCTTCTTTGAGGCATTTTCACAAACACTTTAAGGGCAGATTTTTACATGATTAAATATCAAGTCTCTAGCTTATCACTTAGACCTAATTTCACATCAATCAACCATTTTACATAATTGTTAGCTTCTATAATTCTGAAGTTACTTCACAATTGTCAATTTACACTAGAACAACACCCAAATTCCTAGTGTTCATCAAATTATACAAAACCCACTAATCACCTACAATGGTGTTCATAGGTTTCACTAAAATTTCACATGATCTCAACTTGTATTTGTCTAGAGTTTGTCGCTAGACTCTATATTGTTCCTAATCCATCATAAAACAGACATGCAACCATAAATATTAGATTTTCCCAATTTCATGAGAATTTCAAGTTGAGAGTTTTCATCAAATTTTACATACCTTGTAATCCTCTTGTGATGAGGATCAGTAATCTATGCTTGATTTTCGTTTTTGATCAGATTTGGACCTTCAATTGATCGATTTTGTGGAGTTAGGGTTTGGTGAGGAGTCCTGGTCGCTCCCCTACGTTCTTGATCGACCAGACACACTAATTTGTGTGTTTGGTTTTTATTTATTTTGTTTTAATCAATTCTAGTTTCAAGTTCTACAACTTAGGTCCCTCCACTTTTGTTTATCTAAAAGTTTTGGTTATTTTAACCCTATTTCAAGTTATCTCTAAACTTGTAGTTAACTAGGTTAAAATTCCTAGTTAGTAAATTCTTGTTTATTTATACTTTATAATTCTAATATAAAGTTTTATATTTTCGGGGTGTTACAGTTCGGTACGGTTTATGTAACTAGTTTACATAAATTAACCAAAACGGATTAAACCTTATCATTTTTACCTCAAAATCCAGAATGTGTTTAGTTTACCCATATTATACAAGTCTTCATACTTGTCGGGTCTAAATCACATTCTAATCCGGTCTTCGCTTAATCTTGCGTTTTGAACCGTAAACCTTTCATTAAAACTAACCGGTCTAAGTTAAGACTTAAATAAGACCCGTTAGGATTCTAATAGGTTATTAAAAACCTTCGTTCCAGATTAGGAGCCCGGTAAAGGCTATCTGTACTTGCTTGATTGATTTACGGCTGGGAATAAATTTATATTTTTGCTCAGGTAAATACTTTTAACTTATTTTCCCTATACGGGCTTGGGGTACGGTATTTATTAATACCACTTGGTCGGGTATTGAATCTTTAATCGAATAATGGTTAAAACATTGAGATAACCCGTTTAATCTGTTTTGCTTGTTTTAAGCCTTTGGGGGGTTAATGACCGTGTCCTGGATATCCTCGGCTCGTTCATTGAAATGGCCATGATTTAAGCACGGGGTGTAGGCATACACCTGCCGGTGCGTATGTAAAGAAGATATAACCACTTGTTGAGAATAACTCGCCGCGGGACTATATCATGTGGTGGTCTATTAATCTTTAACCCGGTACTTCTAACCCGGGCTACTGAATGTATAACAAACATATAATTCTTTTACAAGATTATTTTTAAATAATCATCCCAAGTAAATAAAGAATATTTATGCCTTGTGCATTTAAATCAATTTTATAAACACTTTTCAAAAGAGTCGGTTAATTGTATTTACCAGTGTAAACTGACGTATTTTCAAAAGGTTAAGTGCAGGTGCTATTCGTAATCGGCTGGCTACTCCTAGTATCAAATAAAGAGTCTTGCAAGCTCGTGATGCTTAATTCTGTTGAATAATATTTTCTTATATTTTAGATCCGCCTGTGGATCCACTTTACAACCGTTGTGTAATATTTATGTTACTTTCATTCGATTTGTAATATTATTGCTTTTAGACTTCCGCTGTGCATTGAAGTGTGATTATGTGACTATAATGATATCAACTATGTCACGATACTCCCCACCGGGCCC